>CM035435.1:125143516-125743516 GCA_020310875.1 Ceratopteris richardii | reverse complement strand
GATAGATTCAAACATACTATTATCCCTCATATTCACTCCTATAAGATAGAAAATAATGCTTGTAATAATCTAACAACACTATACAAAGCAACAAATAAGGCTCATGTTGCTTACCTCCGAAAACAGTTGGAGAGTGAGCATATGAATGAAGGAGTTTCTATGGATATTTTTTTGACAAAGATCAAAGATTTTAAGGAGTATATGATTTTTGCTGATGAAATCTTGCGAGATAGTTCACTTGTGCAAACAGTTCTTAATGGTCTTCCAGATCCATATCAAATTTTTGCTTCTAGTCTTTGATTCATGATGAAATGCAATTCAAATTTCTTTACATTTGAGGAGTTAGTCTCTATTTTGTTGGAGGAAGATCAGTGCAAGTAGAACACCTCAATAATGGTTGTTTCTTAGCATGTTAGAAGGAAAACATAAATGGATCTCATCTACTAGTAAGCAAAAATATGTTATAAATACAGAGTTCATTGAGAGAACCTTATATGTTAAGCATGCAAGTGATGTACTTATTATCATTATTGTATATATGTTGTTCATTGTTCCTAAAAAAAAAGAGCATATTGCTAAATTTAAGGCTGATTTGAATGCCTCTTCTAAGATTTTAGGGAGAGTTTCTGTGCTAGAGATAGTTTTGTTTATGTGCCCACAAGGGATAATGTTGTGGGCCTTTTCACAAAGGCTCTTCTTAGGAGAAGTTTGAAGCTTTTTTCAAAGTTTTGAGCTTACTTCATTATGTAGATTGATTTCTTTCCACATAGCTTGGCACTTCCTTATGTATGAGCACCAGCTCCTTGTTCACCACATCTCTCCAAGGGGGATTTGTTGATATATTTTGATAGTGATGTGTGTGAACACACTTAGGACTATCAGGGGAATTATTTCCCTCTTTCGAAGGCTTTATTCTGGAAGGTATGTATTCCTAAAATGCTAATGGATCACATATCTTCAGACATGCACTTAGTAATAAATTCAATAACGTGTTGCGTTCCAAGATTCTTCTTCTTCCTTGTGCTATTCGTGTGCTTTTGTAGATCTTGAACTCCAACATAAAGGTAATAAAAGTAAAGCATTTAGGTTAAAAAAGGCATTATATGGTTTGAAGCAACCAGCATATGCTTGTTATGAGAAGATACATTCATACTTGCTAGCACATGGTTTTTGAGAATAGTCCAACTAAGAGCACCTTATGCTAAGTGTGTAGATGATGTACTCATCCTTGTATATGTTGATGCTATGTTACACACTCATCCTACTGAGAAGCATATTTCTGAATTTGAGGCTAATTTGCATGCCTCTTTTGCAATGCCAAATTTAAGGAATTCACATAATTTTATCGGCATTCAATTCACACAAGTTGACAAGGGAATAGCTTTGTGTCAAACAAAATGCATTGACACATTATTGTAGCATTTTGACCTTTAAGATTGCAAACCTATCGCCACTCCCATGCATGGAAGTAGGTTTACGGTTTAGTCTTCAATGATGTTGGAGATACATTTGATGTTGTTCTCTATCAGTTGGTTGTTGGATGCTTGATTTACTTATGCATGATTCTCTCTTAGATGAGTAGGCTTATGCATTTCCCAGGTGTCAAGAATTGGTAGGTGATTAAGTGCATCTTTTGATACTTGAGTGGTACCTCAATACTTGGATTGTTTTTATCCCAATGGTGGATGATTACTTCTAGATTTATATAATTTCTTGACTTAGATTGGGTTGGTTGCTATGACATTGGTCTATCCATCAATTACTTGCTAGCCAAAAATTTATAATTCTTCATTGACCATCAAACTATGTTGTATTTTTTCAATAAACCTTGCAACATAAGAAGTCTGGTTTGATGATTTCTTTTGTTAATGGAATATGATTTCAAGGTAGTTGTCAAGAAGGGAAAAACACACATTAGAGTTCATCATCTATCTAGGATGACTCATGGAAAGCTTCCAATAGGAGTAGCTGATGAATTGTCAGACACTTACATATCCAACTTGGAAGTATATTCATCATGAGCTAAAACATGGGTGCCTATGCTTACACATGGACTAAGGCATATTATGAAGAAGTGCCAAAGGCCTCAATAGGCACTTTTCTACATGAGTTAGCATGTACAAAATCTAGATAAAAACTTGATTTGTTCTTGCTTTCTTGTGGAAATCCCTTCCTTTTTTGCTTGCCCATCATGCAAGGTTCATGTGGTTCCGTCATGTCTACAATTGATGCTAGATGTGCAACCATATGCTTGTGATGCATCTCCTTTAGTATAGGATATCAAATATGGTTCAGTCTCTCATGGCATAGCTTATTTGTGCCCACACTTGTAGTGGTTGTAAGAGCAGACATCTTATATGGGTTGTTCCTCCTTATCCCAATCCCAAAAATGTCATTGTTACTATCCATACTCTTGGCTAGTGTCTTGCTGAAAGATACTTCATGAACTTGATTAGTTATAGAAGATACTGAAAGGATATTTTGTTTAATTTGTGGAACATAAAATGCATTTGAAAGCTTTTTGATACCTCGAAAAGAATTAATGAAAGAAACCATACATTTTCACTCTGTAAGACATCTTAGATTATTTCCTACCTTGACAATGAGGTTCCTTTGGAGCTTGCAAGAACCTTCCATTGCTCCTCATGTGATGAGAGGCATCACTATCCAACACCCGTTAGTCATTTTTCCTGAATCTTTGGCCAAAGAGCATACCTCTTCAAGCTCTTTTTTTGTAGTTTTTGTAGACTCCTTTCCCTTGTGAACTTTTAAAGAAGAATTCTTCTTTTATTTCTTATTGTTGTGGCATTATTGTTGTTTCTAGCATTTCTTCTTGTCGTGGAAGCATATACCCTTGAACTTATTTTTGTTGTTCTTCTTTTTTCTCCATCTTTCAAAGAGTCCACTTTGCCTCCTTTGGCATTTTTTATGAATGTAGCATCTCCTTTGATGCCACCACTCCTTGCCTTAAGCTAGAGATCCTCTTCCATGATTAAGGCATTGAACTCTTCAAAGTTAGAGGTTGATGTCTAATTTAAGAATGGAGATCAATTATCAAACCATCAAACTTTGGTGGAAAGATTCAAAGACAATAATCAGCTAGCTCTGTGCTTAACTTTTATACAATTTCTCTTACCATTTGATCCCATAGATTCTTTATCTGAGTGATGAGCACCTCTGAATTCTCCCCACTAGCAAACGTTTATGGTGCTAGTTGATTCTCCAAGTTCTAAATCCGTGTTTGATTAAAAGTTTCATATTGATTTCTCAATATGTTCCATGCAAAAGCCTATCACCATCTATTGTGATAATCTTAGCAGCATACAGCTAGCATGAAACCCTATTTTTCATGCTAGAACAAAGCATATTGAGGTACATTATCACTTCATCAGAGAGAAGGTATTAGCAGGTGATATTGATCTTGTTTATGTGAGAACAGATGAGCAGGTTGCTGATATCTTCACTAAAGGACTTGGAGTAGAGAAGTTGAATACGTTTTGCAAGATGCTTCGATTAGACGACATGGCATTGAGCTTGAAGGGAAGTGTTGAGATATCAAGCTCAACATGTGATGATCTAGGATGACACGTATTACTTTTTCATTCCTCTAACATGTATAGTGGTCATTTCATTGAGCTTTATTAGATTTATCTACTGAGAGTGATGGCACATTTGTTTCTTGCCAGCTCACTCATTTGCGGACATTAGGTTTTTCCTTATGTTTTGGTCTTTATATATTGCAGTGGTTGTATTCTTGTTTTTAGGTCATTCTTATACATTCCTTTTTATGTAATAAAAGAAGAAGAAGAAGATCATTCTTTCTTGCCTCAATCTGAGTGTGTGCTTCTCTTTGGTTGTGAGAGTGTGTGTGTGTGAGCTCTCTTCCTTATCTCCTTCCTCGTGACAACTATGAGAAAGGTGCAATTTGGATGCTGCTCTAACTAAAGCATCTTTGGGAAAGGGAGAACAATACATTTTATCCAAAATACAACCCTAAAAATCATGCTTAGAAGGTGTCCTAAGTAAGAGAATAGGTCAAGAAATCTAGCAAAATTTAGATGACCAAAGCATGCATGGAAAAGTTTTCCATATGAAATAGCCAAACAATCATGAATGACACATGTTGAGCTATTCTCAAATTTTGCATAATCTATGAGCTTATACAACCCATGATATAAAATTCCAAAAGCAATGATAACATCACTATTTGAGAGATCATGAATGTATATTTTGTTGGAGTTTGAGGTTTGCACAAGCATGCGAACAACACAAGGAAGAAGAAGAATCTTGGAGCACAACACACAATAATGAATGTATTACCAAGTGAATATCCAAAAGATAAGTGACCCATTAAGGTTATAGGCCTATATACAAGCCGTGGGAAAAAAACCTCAAAAAGAGGGAAAAAAGTGTCCTGATAGTGCTAGTGTGTTCCCACACATGACTATCGAAATATATCAACAAATCCCCTTGGGAGTGATGCAGTGAAGAAGGAGCTTGCACTCATGTATAAGAAAGTTCCAAGCTATGTGGAAAGAGATCAATCTAAAAAAGGAAGTAAGCCCAAATCTTTGTGAAAAGCTTCAAACTTCTCCCAAGGTGCAGCCTTTGTGAAAAGGTCTACAATGTTCTCCTTTGTGGGCACATATGCCAAATTGATCTGCCGAAGAGAGAACCTCTCTCTGACATAATGATAATGCACCTCAATGTGTTTTGTGTGAGCATGAAACACATGGTTTGCTCGCAACTGCCAATGCACTCTGACTATCAATGAAGATGGTGGTGGTAGAAGACTGATAAACACCCAAGTTAGCCAAAAGGCATTTGAGCCTGGAAGTTGCCCTATACTCAGCCTCACAACAGAAGTGGCCATAGTAGGCTACTTCTTGCTCAACCAAAAGGTATGCATGAGCTACCAAGCATAGAGCAAAAACCACTAGTGGACACATCAGCATCATAGCAACCAGCCCTATTAGAGTGATAAAAAGCATGTAAATCTAGCGGTAGGGATCTACCTTTGGGATAAAACAATCCAAGTAGCTAGGTACCACTCAAGTGGTGAAAGATGTGCTTAACAACCTACCAATTCTTGACATGTGGGCAATGCATAAACATGCTCATTTGAGAGATAGCAAATTGAATATTAGGCCTATTTATGCATAAGTAAATCAAGCATCCAATAGCCTACTGATAGAGAAGAACATCAAATGCATCTCCAACATCATGAAGACTCAACCATAAACATGTTTCCATAGGACTAGCAATAGGTTTGTAGACTTCAAGGCCAAAATGCTACAATAATGTGTCAGTATATTTTTTTTTACACAAAGCTATTCTGGCATCAATTTGCATAAACTAAATGCCCAAATAATGATGCAAATGCCCCAAATCTGGCATCTCAAAAGAGGCATGCAAATCAGCCTTAAAATCAGCAATATGCTTCTCATTAGGACCAGTGAGCAGCATGTCATCAACCCCAGATAACAATGATTAGAAGCACATCATTTGCACGCTTAACATATAAGGTGCCCTTAGTTGGACTATTCGAAAAACCATGTGCAATCAAGTAGGCATGTATCTTTTCATACCAAGCACGTAGTTCTTGTTTCAAACCATATAATTCCTTTTCCAACCTACTCACTTTGTTTCCATGCCCTTTTTGCACAAAACCACACGACTGAAATACATACACTTGTTCATGTAAGTCACCATTCAAAATGCAGTTTTAATGTCCAAGTGATGTACATTCCAACCATGATGGGATACATGTGCACAAATGCTATGAACGGTGGTCATTCAGCAAGTGGGTGCAAACGTCTCATCAAAATCAATGCCTCTCTCTTGAGCATAACCTTTTGCAACAAGCCTAGACTTATACCAATCAATTATTTATGTTTCAGCTCGTATACCCATTTACTGCCACTAGCCTTTTTGCCAAGAGGAAAATCACATAAAGAGTAGGTACCATTCTTCATGATAGCATCATATTCTAATTGCATAGCAGCCATCCAATTTTCCGAATTTTGTGCTTCATCAAAAGAATCACGCTCATTCTCATCAGAAAGACTAGAGGCAGCCGTAACATAGCAATCTGATGCAAAAGAAGTAGTATGAGAGCCTAAATGAGTATGCTATTACAAACATGAATCTAATTTGCTATCTTGCAAAGTTTGCACCAAACATTTATGCATAGCTTTTGCCTCCTCTATATCAACCCTCTCATCAACAAATGCATCATTTAAATGTGCATTAGAAATGGGATGATCTTCATCATCATGTGGAACATGTAAAGGCTAAGAAATTGCCTCATCTAGACCAACACTTGACTGTCCACTTGTAAAAAGAGGTAGCAAAGTGTCATACATATCTTTGGAGCTAATTGATGTCTCCTTAGTACATGAAAGTAATGGGTGAATTGCATCTTCCACAATAAAAATATCATGACTAACCAAAATACATTTAGTCTGTGGATGATGCAAATGATAGCCTTTGCTTTTAGAATTGTACACAACAAAAATATATTTTAGTGCTTTATCATCCAATTTTTTGCATTGTTGTTCTAGCACTAATGCATATACTAGACAACCAAAGACACATAGATGAGCAAGAGATGGCTTGCAACCATGCCAAGCCTCATATGGAGTGATATACTCCAGTGCTTTGGTGGGACACCTGTTAAGCACATATGCTGCACACATAATAGCCTCAAGTGAGAAGTTATGTGGTAAAAGTTGACTTTTCACCATACACCTTGCATCTCCATGAAAGATGTTATTTCTTTCAACAACTCCATTCTCTGGAGATATTCCCCCATCGCTCAAAATGGAGGGTGCCCATTTTACATATTGACATACTTTCAGCCAAAAGTAGAAACTATTTGAAGCATGTAAACACTTCGGACTTTGCTCTCAATGGATACACCCATGCATGTCTTGAAAAATCGTCAATAAAAGTCACGAAGTAGAGGTAGTTCCCAAAAGAAGGTTTCTTCAGAGGATCGCATACATCACTGTGAGCAAGATGCAATTTCTAAGTAGCTCATACTAAACCATCTTTTGAGAATGAGGAATGCTACATTTTTCCTAGAATATGGCCTTCATAGACATGTTTATCAGGTGCCTCAAGTTTGGGCAGAGAGGACACCATTTCAAAATTCTGCAAGTTTAGCAAGCGAGCAAAATTCAGATGACCAAAGCATGCATGCCAAATCTTTGCATCTAAGATAGCTTAGGAATCTTGAATTGCACATGTTGAATCATTCACAAATTTTGCATATTCTATGAGCTTATACAATCGTTGATATAAAATGCCATAAGCAATAATAACATTGACATTTGAGAGACCATGAATTGTACATCGATCATCAACAAATTTGATAACCAAACCGATTTTGGATCATGCTGAAATTGACAACATATTTTTCTTGATCTTTAGCACAAAATAATCATCGAACAATGTGAAAGAACTATCATCAATAGTTGTCAAAATGATCTTACCAACTCCCATGATAGGATGAGGAGTTGTTGGCACATGTGATCGTATTCTCTATAGGGTCAGGCTCAAGTGAACTGAAGAAATTACATTAAGAGGTAATATTTTTGGTTGCTCCAATATCAAAGTACCAAAGTACCAAACATATAAGCCTAGTGCAGACATACAATGCTCATGAGAAGATGGATCATAGTTGCAACCATTGTAGCCTCTTTTTTCTTTGCCTCTTTTGCATCCAGTTTGGGCAACTCTTTAGGACATGATCATTACCTTTACAATATTTGCAAAATTTTTTCTACTTCTCTATTTTCTTCTCATCTTTGTCTTCCTTCTTTGATTGTGCAACATTAGTAGATTTTTGCTTACTAGTAGATAAGCTCCATTTACATTTGCCCTTCTAACTAGCTAAGAAATCTTGATATGCAACATGCATAATGGACTTATTCTACCTGGATTGATCTTCCTGCAACAAAACAGAGACTAACTCATCAAATGCTAAGGCATTTGTATTTCCCTTCATCATCAACCGACGAGTAGAAGCAAAACTCTGATATGAATCTAGAAGACCATTAAGAATGGTCTTGACAAGTGAACTATTTAGAAAAGAGTTCATCTGTAGAAATCATTTGCTCCTTCAAATTTTTGATCTTTGTCAAAAGACTATCTATAAAATCTCCTTCATTCATATGCTCACTCTCCAATTGTTTTTGGAGGTAAGCAACACTAGCCTCATTTATTGCCTGGTACAAAGTCGTAAGTGTATCCCAAGCATCCTTTACTATTTTGCAAGAGACAATATGAGCGATAAGTGCATGTTTGACAGACAAAGCTATCAATGCATGTTCTTGAGCATCTCTACCATCCCAGCAAAGTTGTTTTGCAATAAGTGATGTAGAAACCATAGCACGAACAAGAACCTGAAGATCATCAACTTCAAAGCCTTCTCCATCTCCTTCAATAATTGTATTCATAGGTGTAGTAGGGTGTTTTTCAATACCCCACACAATATTCCATAGTCCTTTTGTGACCACTACATGATGCATCATATATGTCCATAATGGGTAATTTGTATCATCTAACAACATACATAATACATCATTACTTTTAGCCATTTCCGCCGACTTAAATACCTTGATGCAAAAAAATGATTGTATCTCAAATAGTTGAACAAAACTATCTTGTCGAGCTCTACTAAACATGTAGAAGACTTTGAGGTGCTTGTACTAGCGAACTAAAACCTATATATATGTTTGGCACAAAGGGATAGAATTGTTTACACAAGCACTGTAATAGTGCATTGGAGTATGCTCCTAATCACCTTGAGTACGCTCACCAATTTTTGTGTGATTAACAGTGTGACCAGAGGGGTTTTGATGATGCCTTAGATGAAGCGATGACCTACAATAATACCAATTGTTGGAGTTTGAGGTCTGTAGAAGCACGCAAACAACATAAGGAAGAAGAAGAAGCTTGGATCACAACGCACAATACTGAATGTATATCCCAATGATTATCCAAAAGATAAGTGACCTATTAGGTTATAGGCATATATACAAGCCGAGTGAAAAAACCTCCCAAAGAGGGAAAAGAGTTCCTTGGTGGTCCTAGTGTGTTCACACACATCACTACTAAAATATATCAACATATTTGTCATCAAAAAATTTAACAACCAAACTAATCTTGGCTAGTGCGAAAACTAATAATAGATTTTTCTTTGTTCTTGACATATATAAGACACTTGAAAATGTGAAAGAACTACCATCAAATGTAGAATGATATTTCCAACTTCCATGATAGGATAAGAGAAGTTGTTAGCACATGTGACATTATTATCTAGAGGAGCAGACTGAAGAGAAGTGAATAAACTCTAATATTGCAAGGTAATATGTCTGGTTGAACTGCTATCATAGTACCAAACATCCAAGTCTACTAGAAACATACACTAGTCATGAGAAGATGGATCATAGTTGGAATGAGTAGTAAATACCCATTCTTCATTTTGAACAAGGGTAGTAGACTCTATTTTAGGTGTACCAGCCTTTGCAACACTATTCCAGTCTCTTTATTTTTTGCCTCTTTTGTAGCTAATTTAGTACAAATCTTAATGACATGACCATTTGCCTTAAAATACTTGCAAAAAGATTTTTCTTTTCTATTTTTTTATCATCTTTGTCGTTCTTGTTTTACCATTAGCAAATTTCTACTTGCTAGTAGAGTGTGGCTTCATTTATCTTTGCCCTTCTGACCAACTAAGAAAGCTTAATAAAGAACATGCATAATTGAATTTTTATGCCTAGATTGATCTATATAATAAAGTAGAAGCTAAACCCTCAAAGGTTAAGGTGTTTTGATTCTCTTTCATCATTGACTAAAAACATAGAAGTAAAACTATGATAAGAGTTTGGAATACCATTAAGAACAATCTACACATTAGATTATTTGACAAGATTTCATTAGCAAAGATCAACTTCTCTTTAAAGTCCTTGATCTTTGTCAAAAAAGTTTCCATTGAATGTCCTTTGTCCATACACTCACTCTACAACTATTTTCATAGGTAAGCAAAACGAGACTCTATTGGCAGTAGCTCAAGGCATCAATGCAGAGGAAGCATGTGAGAAGAAAAGCAAGGAGATCAGAGGGGGCCCATTCATTAACTTTCCAATCTGCATTGATTCATAATGACTAAACTCTGATATAAACATCAATAGTGATCTTAATCACTAACCATTGTAACATAGAATCACCCAATTTTGCCATGCAACATTTCATTTTGTGCAAGCCATGGAGTTCTTGAGCTTGAGGAGCTTAGGTAGAACAAGGCTACCAATTTTCACATTTTTTATCTCATTTGTCCCTCCAAAACTAGTGTAGGACATACATTTTAACTAGGCCAGTCATTAGTTGTGAAACCGGTCACTTCACCTAAAAAACTATAAATAGATGACATTCATCTTTGACATTAGTGAGGCCATCTTGGCTCCATCCAAAAGCTCTGTTGATTACTTCATGAGTGAATCGAATTTTTTCCATGTACCCACTTTGTCGAGCACTCTTGCTCTTGGATTGATGGCTTATCGGATGCACACTGTAGCGTATTCATCACTTGTGTGCATCTCTAAAAATCTGGCAAGTATATTGGAAGTCATAGGAATGCATCAATGCCAGCTCTTGTCCAAACATTTGTGATGCGTGGTAATCCCTCTACTATCGTCTGGAAATCTTGTGACATGATAGGAAAGTAGTGATCCCTATCCATGATCTTAATTGTAGCCATGAAAAGAAGCTCTGCCACTGGTTGATCGTCAAGAAACCAATGACCTCTTGCCTTCGTAATTGATTCCAAGGGAAGAAGTAGGACCTCTTCTTCTTGCATAGCCTTGAAATTAGAGGATGCCATCTGCACTCAATACATACCAGTAATCAGTGGCAAGCTGGTAACAAGAATCATCCTTCACTTATCCTACATAAATTTGGCAACTCTCTGAGTGAATTGTGTCGTCCCTTCCCCGTGGGTGTGAGAAAGGTAATACCTGGGATTTTTTTTCATACTTATTTATATATTTTTATGTTTGTGTTTGAAAGAAAACAGAAATGTTAGTTCATAGCGGAAGCGGTTATTGAATCATTAGTTATTTTCTTTTGCATTATTTTACAAGTGCTCTCCTATTTCCCAAGAGGGAAATGTGCTTCATTATCTTGAACTAGAAGAAGAATGTGCCAAATGCTTGGCCTTGTAATGTGGACCTATTATGCATACTTTGGATTCTTGTGACTCCAAATGTGGCCGTCCGCTTTTTGACTCTTTGAATGATTTTTGTTGCGTATCTAGGCTCTTAATCTATCCTGTAGTTGTTTGTTCTCTGTTGTTTTTCCTTTAGATCGTACTGATTCTCCTTGTGTCTTGACCTGTCCCTTTTTATGATTGTCACTTGGGCACATGATTTGGGAATCCATATTTGCTTCTGAGCCGGCTGGGTGGCTATCACCTTCTTCGGAATCCATACTCTAGCAATCCTTTGCGGACCTGGGTGTCCAACATGACTTGCATTCTTATTCCGTTGTTGTTTCCGATGTCGATAGTGATTCTGTTGTTGAAGATATGCCGTCACTTGATCTTTTTTGATCCAAGCCTGTCTAGTGTAAGGGATGGGGTATATTCTAATGTGTGCAGGTTTTTGATAGTCTTGCTGACTAGTCCCTCTTGTGCTTGGTTCCTCACTGAGGCTTTTATTGGATAAGACACTAATATGGTGATTTACTGGGCTAGGAGATTGTGTGAAAGCGAGATTTGGTGCATTCTCACATGAAGTACTTGATGGTGGGGTTTCCATAGTGTGACTGAACATACATTCATCATCGTGCTCGTTTGAGTGATCTCTCGGATCTATACATTTGGCTTTGATCGATCGTTCGTCTAACATGTTGAATACCTCACTATGTCCTATCTTGGCCGAGACTTATCCTAGGGCCAATTGAATAGTCACTTCATATTCATATATCCAATCTTCACCTAACATGAGCTCTTCTAATAAGTCCTGATCATGACATACTAAGAGTTTTTGTTCCATCGTGTTGTTTCCGAGATGTAGAGGTAAGGTAATCTCGCCTATACATTGAGTAACTTTTCCTCCTATTCCAATCAGTTGTGCCTTAGATGGGCGTAATTCTTCCTTGAGTTTCTGGGTCAATGAAAATTTGATACAGCTTATGGCTGCTCCTGTGCCAATGAGAGCATCCACTAAGTGGTACTCTTCTGTTCCATCACCCAAGTTCAAATAAGGTTGCTTTATTTGTTGTGCTAGGTCTTCAGTGGCTCTAAAGTTAGTCATTGGGATGAGTTCCTCTCCTTGTCAATATCTCTCATCTCTCTCTCTCATCCACTCCTTTCATTTCCTGATTCGTTCTAGCACTTCTTGTCTGGCTTCTTCTCGTATTCTTTCTTCCTCTCTACGCCTATTTTTACCCATTATTAGTCGTGACATTATCTCTTCGGTCAATGGCTCTAAATAATTTTTTACTTGACAATCACTGATATAGTTTGGCAATACTTCTCCATCTAGGGTTGCTAAGTTGATGGCTCCGATGGTAGATATACAATTGATGATCAATGGGCCATATCCTTCTTTTTGCAGTTTCTTTGCATGTTGCTTCAAATTATAGACCAAAACTAAATCTCCCCTTCAAGTTTTTATCTTTAATATGAGCATCAAAATATGCCTTCTATCGCCTTTTAGAAGCATAAATCCCTCCTATAGCTTGTAACCTGGTTTTTTGTAACTTTTCTATTTGATCCAATTGAGCTAATAATTTATGTCCAGTCCATTCGTAAGTTGTTGCTACTCTGAGAGTGGGTACTAAGAAATCAATTGGCAAGATAGCATTTTGTCCATACACTAAATGAAAAGGAGTAGTTCATATGATTGTTTTGTAGGCTACTCAGAATGCCCATAAAGGGTGATGTAATTGCTTATCCCAATCAGATCTACCATTGTTAAAAATTTTAGTGAGGAGTGTACACAAGATTTTGTTTGAACTTTCGGCCTGTCCATTGGCTTGTGGGTGATATGGGGCTGATTTCCTATGAATTACTAAGAATTCATTCAGTAGGGCTTCTATCACTTCATTCACAAAGTGTGTGCCTCTATCACTCAGAATTTCTATATGCAATCCAAATCTAGTGAATACGTTCTCAAAGAGAAACTTGGCCGTAGTCCTCGCATCGTTTTTCTTGGTTGCTTTGGCTTCAACCCATTTGGTCAAATAGTCTGCGGCTACGATTATGTACTCGACATGGGATCCTTTAGCTGGTGGGCCAATAGGTCCTATGAAGTCTATTCCCTATTTAGTAAAGGCTCTGGCACTCATCATGGGTTTCAGCGGCATTTCATCTCTTGTAATTGGATATTTTGTTCGTTGGCAGGTATCACATCGTTGAACATATGTGGCTGCATCTTGATGTAGAGTTGGCCACCACATTCCTGCAAAGAGAATCATTTTTGCAGTTTTATCTGCAGAAAAATGTCCTCTTGCAGCTCCTGTATGTGCCATCTCTAAAACAGCAAGATACTCATCTTCATGAATGCACATTCGTAAATGATTGTCTCTTCCTCGCTTGACTAGCTATTTTCCTATAAGAACATAGTCCTTGCTTTGTTCTATGAGTGCACGTTTCCTTGCTAGAGTAGCTCCTTCTGGGTACTCTTGGGTCTTCAAGAATTTTACCAGAGGCATGCTCCATCTTGGTGCTACTGTGGAGTAGCATAGAATAGAGTTCTCTTCTGGATTTTGTTCTTAACAAGTTGGGCAGGCTCATACATAGTTATGTGTATCCCTCTGTATGGTTGGCCAATAAATGCCTAATCTCTTCAATGTTTGCCATGTTTCGTTCGCATTTCAATGAGTTTTCCATTGATTTACATGTGCCTTTTGAAGCCACATTTCTTGTTCCTCTTCTTCCACGCATCTCATGAGTAATCCACTTGAGTCTCGGTGATATAAACTTCCAGCAATGATATGGAGGTTTTTAGTTTTCCATAGGTCTTGGTTTCTGTTTGGTGTGATCCCATGTTTAGGTCCATAAGTGAGGATAGGGATCAACTTTTCTGCCCACTGGGGACATACTTCGAGATTAAAAAGATAAGTGTCTGGCAGATCATCCGGTACTCCTATGGGGGGTTCTCCATCTGTCATTCGCGATAAGTGATCTGCTCTAATGTGCGTATTCCCTTTCTTGACTACTACTTCAAAATCAAATTCCATCAACAATAGAAACCATCATACTAGTCGTCCCGTATTACAAGGCTTATTGACAAAGTACAGTATAGCTTGATGATCGATGAAGAATTTGAATTCGTTTGCCAAAAGGTAGTGTCAAAACTTTTTTACTGCGTACACCATCCCTAAACCCTCTCTCTCAGTTGTGGTATAATTGCGCTCCGCTTGATTCAATTGTCTACTGGCATAGGCTATAGGGTGGTCTAACTTCCCTATATCCGCAGGTTGAGCTAAGATGCACCCAATGGCAAACCTGGAAGCATCTACGTGAATGTGAAATGGTTTGTTCCAATTAGGTACTTGAAGGATTGGTGCTAAACTCAATCGACTCTTTAATTCGTTAAAGGCCTTTTCACATTCTTCTGTCCAATTAAACTGAGACAATAATGCATAAAGAGGTTTAGCAATTATGGCATACATGTGTATAAATTACGGTAGTATCCGCAGTGTCCCATAAATGCTTGCACTTCTTTAGCAGTCTTTGGTCTCGGCAAATCCAGAATCACTTTGATTTTGTCTTCATCTGTGGAAATTCCATTTTTAGAGACAATGTGTCCTAATATCTTTCCTTGTCAAACCATGAAGACGCACTTTTTTGGATTGAGGCATACTTTGTATTGTCGGCATTTGGCAAAAATCTTTCCTAGTTCAGGGATATGTTCTTATCGTATAGCTGAATAAGTGCATAAATCATCCACGTATACTTCCATGCTCTTTCTCAAGAACTCCTTGAATACATGGCACATCAATCTTTGGAAAGTGGTTGGGGCATTGGTTAGACCAAAAGGCATAACCCTAAAGGCGTATACTCCCCATTCAATTGCAAAGGCTGTTTTATGTTGGTCCTCAAGAGCAATTGCTACCTGATTATACCATGAAAAGCCGTCTAGAAAACTATATACTTCCTTTCCTGCCACTCTTTCCAAAATATGATTAGTGATGGGTAATGGGTAACTATCTCTTATGGTGGCAGCATGTACTTTTTTCAAATTAATGCATACCCTTAACTTGCCATTCTTTTTAGGTATGACCACCAAAGGTGATACCCATTCAGTGTGTTCGATCTCATAAATGAACCCAACATCTAACAACATATCTATCTCTTCCTTAATTTTTGCTAAGTAAACATCGTTATAAGTGTATGGTCTTTGTTTGGAAGGTTTGGCTTTAGATGTCATAGGGATTCTATGGGCACAAATAGAAGGATCTACTCCTTTCAAATCCTTATATGTCCAAGCAAAGACATCCCTATATTCTCTTATGAGTCGTATTAACTCTTGTTCTTCCTCCATTGATACATCTTGTCCTATAAAAGTACATCGCTCTTCTCCTTCCTCAAAGGTTACTATTATTTTCTTGGTCTGTTCTTTGTTGTCATATGCTATTCCTGGTTGTGCTTCTCGGTTTGGCATTTGTATAGCAATCTTCCTCTCTTCTACTTCATATTTTTTGAAGTGAGCGGGCACTTTGAATTGATCTTGAGGCTTGTTTTCTCCATCGCCTTTTTCTTTATCTAATCCAAGCTCTTCTTCCTGTGTCATTTCTTGATTTAATTCATTAGTTATGACATATACTCTTTGATTTTCACTTTCTGTCTCCATTTGTTCATGCGTCTACTCTTGATTAGCAGTCTCTTCCTTTGCACAACACTAGCCTTTTCTGGATACAACCCAGTTTTAATGAAATTCTTGATATCATAATACCAACCTTGAGCTTGTACAGCAAACAGATGAGCATCTGGAAAATCATCATTGATTCCACTAGCTTGATTCATCATATTGATTCTGGATAGGTGATCTGCCATAACATTTTCTTTACCTGGTCTGTGGACTACAGAAAAATCAAACTCTTGGAACAACAATAACCACCTCCATATTCTACCAGTGGCTTGTGGTTTGTTGAGCAAGTATTTAGTGGTTGGTGATCTGTTATAATAATAAATTTTACTCCCAGTAAGTAATGACGGAATTTTTGGACAGCAAAAACCATTGCTAGGGCTTCCCTTTCTGTAGTACTGTAATTCCTTTCAGCCTTGGTCAAGATTCTACTGGCATATTGAATTGGTCTGTCCACTTTAAATTCTTCACTGGGTTGGGTCAGAACTGCCCCCATTGCATAGGCACTGGCATCTACATGTATATGAAAGATTTTTGACCACTCAGGTGTGATCAAAATAGGAGCAGACACTAACCTTGCCCGTAATGTTTGATATGCTTTTTCCTCCTCTTCTTCCCATTTAAAAGGTACTTCCTTACCTGTAAGTCTAGCCAGTGGTCTGGCTATCTCTGCATACATTTTCATAAACCTTCTATGGTATCCAGTGTGCCCCAAGAAACTCTGAATCTCTTTAGGAGATTTAGGTTTAGGCAACTTTAATATAGAAATGATTTTGTCAGGATCTGGGGCCATACCTTTAGCCGACACCACATGTCCTAAGAGAGTTCCTTCTGTCACAAGTAAATGACATTTGTTTGGATTGAGCTTTAGCTTAGTGTCCCTGCATCTTTTGAAAACATTTTGCAGCTGCCTCAAGTGATGGTCCAAACAAGCTAGAGGAGTTTCTTTGTGAGAACCTAAAAACGAAGAGAAGTCATCCATGAAGATTCTAAGTGATTCCAGCAATAGGGGGCCAAAAACGAGATTGACTGTTCTGTTAAAGGTGGCTGGAGCATTTCTGAGCCCAAACGGCATTTTTACATACACATATGTTCCCCAAGGTGTGATAAAAGCAATCTTTTCACGATCCTCTAGGTGTATTGATATTTGATTATAGCCACTAAATCCATCCATAAAGCTATATAATGCATGCCCAACCACTTCTTCAATGACCTGCTCTGCAAAAGGCATTGGGAACCCATCTGGAATGGTCACCTTGTTGAGTGCTCTAAAGTCAACACAAATTCTGATTTTATTAGTATTCTTCTTTGGTACTATAACCATAGGTGAGAGACACTCTGAGTGTTCTACAGGAATGATGATTCCTGCATCCTCCATCTTCTGTATTTCCACATAGACAGCTTCAGCATATTTTGGATTAAGTCTATAACTCTTCCCTCTTATGGGTTTGGCTCCATCAACCAGAGGGATTCTGTGCTCTCCATAAGTTGTAGGCACTCCTTCTAAGTCTTTATAATGCCAGGCAAAAACATCTGTATAATGGGTCAAGAATGATTTTACCTTTTCAAGGAGCCCTGGGTGGCTCCACAACCAAGTGGCCACCAAAACTGGCCGATTATTGTCTTGAGTGCCTAATTGTATTTCTTGGACAGGATTTCTCTCTACCATATTATCTTCGTGCTCATCTTCTACCTTGTCTTCTTCTACTAGCTTTTCGTGCATTGCTTCATAAGCAGGTGTATTTTGGACTTCAATGTGTTCCTCCTTGTCCTGCATCCATCCTGCAGGAATTTCTTGAATTGGGAAAGAACATTCTTCACTAGAATTTTTTTCCTTGCCTTTAGCTTCAGTAACCTCCTTATCTGTGGTTGTCATATCCTCCTCCAAGTTGTATTTGAGGGGTGTCTTCCTGCCCCTTCTGTGGTCTGTGATGGGCTCTCCCAATCCATCAACTTGGACTTTCTCCTTATCTTCACCATAACCTTCAGTCGTGCAAGAATTATTAAGAAAAATTCCAAAACAAGAGGAAGAGTTGCCAGCTTGGAGCCAATTTAGAATATCCTCTTCTTCCTCGAAATCTATTTGGGGTTGATCCTCCGATTCTGTTTCCATGCATATACCAACTGTTTGCATCATGCTAGTGTTTCCTTGATTATCTGGGCCCTCTTCTAAATGAATCTGTGTCAGCTCTTGCCCTTTCTTTTGTACCCACATAGTGTCCTTGCCCCAATCATGAATGACACTTGCATGCCTCAACCATGGTCGTCCAATTAAGAGGGGAAATCCTCCTTCAACCTGGGGCAATCTTAAAACCACAAAATCCAAAATGAATAGATTACCTTGTACTTCAAGTGGAACTTTTGGGATCACTCCCAAGGGCCTTACTTTGCTCTGATCTGCCAAAGTAACAGTGAAATTTGCAGGCCTTGAAGGGTGGAGTCCAATCTTTTCCATTGTATGTTCAGGCATCAAGTTAATGCCAGAACCACCATCCACAATAACTCCTTGAAATTCATGACCTTGGATAGATACTGTCCGCCGAGGACTTTTATAATCTGTAAGGGGTGCTTCCCCTACAATTTTTCCTTTATATAAAATAGCAGTCTTTGCCACCAAACTTGTAGTGGAAGCTTCATCAATTATCTGCAATAACTCTGACCTGAATTTCCCATCCATCTTTATTAAATAAAAAATACTAACCTCCTTTTTCATTGACTTGAGTAGTTTTGAAGCCTCTGATTCCTTGAGAGCATGGGCTCCAGTTGACTTATCAAACTCCTCATGAGCCCTGTTGAAGGCATGCCCAATGGCATCACTGGTGCATATGAGATCTCCTTTTTGACTTGTATCTGCACCTGTGGTGACTTTATCTTCAGATGGTTCTCTGTTTTGATTCCATTCCTTAATCTTTGACCCTTGTCCTATGTCTGCTTGAGCCTTCCCCTTGCTTCTTGTCTGCACAGTCAAAGATTCTATTTCTTCTAATTGCACCACCCTGGTAGATGGTGATGACTCATTGACGAGATCACACACTTCTTCTTTGTGCACCGAAATCATTTGAATATGAGGCTCGGATGAAGAGGCTTGATTCTTAGGACAACAATTTGTATAATGGTCTCTTGCATCAGGGAAGTTCCTGCAAGGAGGGGCATTTTCTGGTAGGGTGCACCTACTTTGATAGTGCCCGCATTCTCCACATCTGAAACAGATGATTGGCCTCCTAGGCCCATTTCCAAAGTTATTCCTCTGTCTAGGATTATAGTTGTTACCTTGATTTGGTGCAGCAGCCATCACATTTGCTGGTGTTGGGGGTCCTCCTTGTGTCCAGTATGTCGTTGCAGGCATTCCTCTTGATTGGCATTCATGGGCCTCATGGCCAACTTTCCTGCATAATTGACAAGTCACACTTAACAGAGGACATTCACTTACTATGTGACCTTGCTTGCTGCACATGGAACACCAAAGTCCACTCTTGATGCCACCTCCTTTGAGCTCCTGCAACTCCTGTCGCAGCTGAGCCAATTCCTCTGCCTGGGCCTCCTCCTCTTTTTGGAGCTTTAGTGCTTCAATCTCCCTTCTCAACTGAGCAACAACATTCTCCTCCTCTTTGTAGGGCTTATTTCTTTTTAAGCCCTCCAGCTCTTTCCTTAGCTGGATCACTGGATCCTCCATTTCTATACCATATGTTGGTTGGGAAGAAGTTGCTCCATACTGGTACCTTATCTGCTCCAAGCGTGTGGCTGTGCTGATGAACTCCTCTATGGAGGCTGTAGGTAACACTAATTCTTTTATTTTGCATTGGGTGGCCACTGGTAGGGGCTTAGCCAACCATTTCTTAACAAAAAAATCATGTGGTGGATCTGGCAATTTAGCTATTAGTGCTTTGGCCCTAGTCACAAACTCTGGGAACTTTTCTCCTGGACCCAATCTCAAATTTTCTAGTTCTTCTATGATAATCTCCGCAGTGTTGCCATGTTGAAACTGATTTTTAAATGCATCTTTCATCACATCCCAAGTGGTAAAATGGTTTTCAGCAAACTGGTTGAACCACTTATCAGCTAATCCCTCTAATGTGGCAGGGAAGAGAATCAAAAAGGCATCCTCCCTACCCATTAGGCCTCTAGTCTTACATAGTGCCAAAAACCTTCTAATGTGTTCATCCGGATCCTCTTGAGCTAGGCCTTTGAAAGAAGGAAACTTTATATTTAATCTAGAGAGTAAAGTTTCCAAGTCTACCTGACCCGCCATGCTCTTGACTGATGATGTTGAAGATAGTGGACTGGAGGACCTTCTAACAACCTTCCTTCTTGTTTGCTTGCAGGTGACCCTCAATGTCTGGGACCGGGTTGCGGTCATGAGCAGCTCATAGCCCACTGAATATGAGACACTTGATAAGAATATTTACCTTTTGTTTGATGAAGTAGCACTGTGGTTCTGTCGACACTTGATCTCTTCTATGCTTTTCACTTGGTTTCTCCTAAGCTCAAATCTCCTTGGAGGTCCCACCGTGCGTGCCAAATTTTTTTGGGGGGATTCTTAGACAAGAAGGAGTTTGAGGGTTTGTAGGAGAAAATGAAAAGACCAGAAGAGGAAATACACCTTGGAAGCTTCTGCCGATTGATTACAGTAAGACATTACAATGTTTGAAGCAAAATACAAGCCAATACTTCTGTGCACAATCACACAGAGTGCTCAATTACAAAATACCCAATATCCCAAAGTCTTCTTGCCACCGGCCTCCTCTGCACCACCTGCTTCAAGCTTATCCTTGTGCACACCTTGCACCAAGCTTCCACTAAGGGGGAGGAATGAATACCTTCTGTCGGCACGCGCACACTGCAAAGAGACCTTGAGATCCTTGGGGGACTAGCTTAGCACCCTCTGCACAATCCCTTAGTCACTCTCTATGCACTCCTGCAACTCCACTTCTCTGCGTCGCACACTGGTGACCCTTGCACTTCTCTTTCTTGCTTCACTTAGACTATGCTTCTCTTGCTTACTCTAAGATTCGTCCAAGAATGGTCCTTGCCTTGATTTGAGTGTGTCGATCACGTACGCTCCTAACTGCAATGGTATCTTGGTGCTCACTTTGATGTCCCAAGATTGTCTTCACAAGTGGCAGCCAACGACTCACTGTTTTGTCCTGTAGTGACTTTAGACTCAAACCCAAAATTTTAATGGGGGGACCATACTTTCACCTGTGCGTACACTGCCGCTTCACATACCTTCACATTTCCTTTTAAGTCTTCACTTTTGCACATAAGAGGGGGTTCACCTGAACCTTCCAAAACACTTTAAAAAACACTTTGAACCTTAGGGAAATTAGAGAAAATACCTCTGCAACCTGCAACCCACTTTCTCCAATTTACCCTTTGTGGACAATTAATTGTGCACCACCTGTGCACTTTGACACCTGCACTTTAGCACTTTGACTTTGCACTTGTTGACTTTGACCTTGACTTTGTTGACTTTGACTAGTTGACTTTGACCTTTTGACTTTTGCCGCAATTGACTTTGACCAACGTGACTTTTATGGGCTCAACAGGTATACAACACCTCAGAAAATCATAGTACAATTGCTTTCCCATGCAATGAGGCAAGTTGGAAATAAAGTAAATATAACTCCATATATTCAAGACTGCCTATTTGAAGCCAAGAAGAAGTGGAGTCAGAAGAAGTTTTAGTTCGGCATTGACCTTACTAATTTATGAGGCACTCGAGATGAAAGACTGTCTAAGTGTAATGCCAACCTCCACCAAAATGGATAAATATGTAAAGTCAACAACTGTTTCAAAGAAAAAGAAAGCAGTTATTTCCATCGAAGAAGTGGGAACCAATTCCAAGAAACCCATGCGAGGAACTAAGCGCACTAGAGAGGAATCAACACAAGAAACACCACAGTCCAAGAGGACACATGTATTACCAAAGATTTCTCTGACACAATAGCCAATCACAAAAAGGGACATATCAGCGGCCTTAGAAGAAATGCATACATATATGCAAGGCCAAGTGAACCTAAATGTTCAAGGACATCAATATAGACAAGCAAGACAAGGTACATATATGCAGGGCCAAGTGAACCTAAATGTTAAAGGACATCAATATAGACAAGCAAGACAAGGGCAGCAACAAAAAAACAAAGAACATACCCCAAAACAAACCGCCAGATATAAAGAACTGGGATTAGAAGATTCGAGCTCTAATGAGGAATCTAGCCCTGAGAAAGACATCTTAGACACTGACATAAGAACAGAAACGAACAATGAAGAATGGACAAAGATAAACCAGGTCGAGGTCACACCTGAGAATCAACAATCATAGGCACAGAACCAAGAAGTATCCACTGAACAGGCCCACGTCATTCAATTAAATGACATGTCAAAAATCTGCATAAAGGAAGTTCCAATCACACATCAAGACGCAGTGCCACCTATCAAAGAGGAAATACAAACACACATAGAAAAAGAAGGGTGTTTACAACAAAATATGGAGCGAATTGTGATTGAAGTACCTGATGATACACCACAAGGCAAGACTGACCACAGGGAGGCTGAGCCACGGATGCAACTTCATATTCGACAGCCCCATGACACTACGCTACATGTGGCACAAGGGAAAGATGTTACCACAGGTGAAGAACCTAGCATCCCGACCACATGGTTAAATGTTGATGTTACTCAATTGAAACCTGTAGTCAAACAAATGATCCAAAGAGCTATGGATACCTAACAATAGATGATGGAAACAGATGCAGATTATGACAAGGCCATGCGAGAAAAAAACCAATTCCAAGTAATGAGTGAGCAACTATCTGCACAGTTGATTTAGACCCAACAAGATGTTTCAGCCAAGGAAACGGAAATAACCGCAGTCAAAGAACAATGCAATACATTAATGGAGCAGAATCACAAACTCCAAGAACAATTGATGGACTTACAAAGACAACATGAAGCAAGTGAAGCGGACAAAGAGAGGATAAAAGCTATAAGCAATCTGCTAGAAACACAACTCAAAGTATATATGGAGGAAAACGATAATCTATGCAACAGGAATAAAGAGCTCATGAAAGCACTGCTTTATGATCGACCAATAGAAAAACAAGAGACAACAGCAACTGACCAAAAGGAACTGAATGACCAAATAACCAAATATGATAATTTGCTGAAACATGAACAAGCCCTAAAAGAAGAATGGGAATGCAGGTATATTAACGAAACCAATGAGCTCAAGAAACAACTATACACTGCCAACGCAAAACTTGCAGTGAGCTACAGTGAAAATATGGATCAAATAACAGAAACCGGTAATGAGCTACTCGCAGACAAAGACGTGCTCTAGACAGCACTTAAGGAAGTTAAAGAGAAGACTGAAGGTCTTACACATCTAGAAGCTCAATTAGAACAAAAAGTAACCATCGGGACACCAGTAGAGCCACAACAAGAAAGTCCTACTGACGAGGTAGATGTACTTCCTCTGTCTCCCCCGATCTATCATTCTCCAATAAGAGAGCAGATGGCGGAACCATGTGATGATCATCCCATGCCATATACTGCAGAAATAGGTTAGAAGGAACGGGCACTATTGGTGTCTCGAGTGATAGAAAATTTTGAAAATGGTGGTCAAAGTCATGAAAGAGCCCAAAATAAAAGGGAAAGATCTGGATGTGATCATGAAGCCTTTCAACATTCCTTATGGACTCCTGGAAGAGAAAACAAAGCAATATATAAAGAAGATCACATAGAAGGATCCAGATGAGCAGCTGAACTTCAAGGATAATACATTCAATGACACTCAAGAGGAATTTGAAGCGGCACAACCTGTATGGCGGAGGAAATTTTTGGAGAAAAATCCTACTTTGCGGGTGCACTGGCAAGCAGCACTGTATTTATTACAGGTAAATCCTTCATTTTTTCCCAACACCACATCGCAGAGAAGCAAGAGAATTTTTGGATATGCAGAAGAGTGGTGTAATCAATAAACAGTGGCTGAATTATCCGCTACTTCCAAGTCCACCTCATAATTATTTACCGACGGAGGATTACATGGTAAAAACCATTGAATTTTGGTTGCATTGCTATGCAACAGTCCCTGATTTAACTATCAAGATGACGAATAAAATCCTCAGCATGCTACTTACAGTTTTGAAAGTGTTCAAACACGCGGCTTATATGTTTTTAAATTTCATCGGTATTAATCAAGGCACGGATATCCTCATTTTTTATCTGCCTGTTATGCCCAGTCGATCCACAATAATGGCGTATTATTCTCGGCTTATGTTCTTACCAAGTACATATATGCAAACCTTCGAGGAAGCCTTTTTTACATGATTTTTTGAGATTGATTCAGAAATCTTCTTAAAAATATCATCGAACTTGAATGCCAGATTAGTGGCATATGAATTAAGCTTCTTCGCCGATCACAGACAGCCACCACATGACGGTGTGAAGGCAGAAAAATGGAAGCAAATCATGATACGTGAAGCTAATCTGCTTAATGAGATAGAACAAAAAGTTTACAGAACATTCTCCCGCCGACTTCCAAAGCCTGTCGAGGACGACATAGTTGAGGAGGGGGGCAGTGTCGAAGGAGAATCTAGCAAGAAGAAAAGAAGAAGAAAACCAAGAAAGAAGCTACAATAAAAAGAGTATATAGGATAACATATCTCTACAAGAAGCCCCGCAGGGGCACGCAACACACATCTCTACACAGAGCCCTGCAGGGGCACACAATAAGGGAAAGCACATAGGAGGGAAGGACAGACCAGGGCCAGGAAGTATCCATGAAGGAGTGCAAGACAATATTTGGCAGGTAATGATCCTTCCACTAATAGCGTGCGATGACAGAAGGTAAACAGGCTTAAAGCAATACAACAGGGTCAGATGTGCAAAGACAAAGACAAATCAGAAGACCAAAAGCTAGAAAGGGGAGACGCTGAAAAGTTGAAGAGAGTGACTAACAATATCACACTCTTAGCCACTAATGGCGTGCATGGCAGCCTGACTTAACACAGCCAACCCGACATATGAAAGAGCCATAGACAAGCGGCAGATATAAAAGTAAAGCCTGTCAAGGGACGACAGAGACAAAGAGGGGGAGAGTGTTGCAGAGCTAAGATGAGCAAAAGACAGAGAAAAAGATGGGCCCCAAAATTTTTCCGATTCGGACACTTTATTTTTGTATCATAGCCATTTTGTAACATATTTTTCGATGTAAATGCGCTAGAGGAGTCCTCTAGATGCATGCCCTTGGAGATTAGTAGCTTACCCATGTAAATTAGTAGGAAATTAACCTTTTAGTGAATAAAGTGTCGATCTCTTGTGTGAAAGGACCATTTTTAGGGTACATGTATATAAGTCAATTTGTGACTCTTTGTAAAGACTTTTTGCCATTGTGAGAATCGAGAGCACAGAATTTCGAATTCGTGTCTTCTCCTCTCTGTATCATCTTCTTTGTGAGCTTGTATGCATGTGTGATGCTTGGAAAGAGTGTTTGGAAGTGTTGCCTATCCATGAAAGTGCTTGTTTGCTGTTGTTAAGGTGTGTGTGAAGTGTAGGAAGTGTTGAAGTGTAGGAAGGTCATTCGCGTGACTCAGTATTTTGCTCATAACTTGAAGCAAAAGTGTCAGAATTGAGTGAAAAGACCACCATTGGATGCGTTTTCTTGAGAGCTTCGAAAGGAACCCGCTACTCGCTATATTCGGAGTTCAAAGCTGAGAGAAAAGCTCGAATTATTTTTGGTTGATGCTCTAAGTATCGTGACATCTCAACAGTTCCCTGAACCTTGTTTGGAATAGATTGAGACTTATTTGCACTCTTTGGAAGCTCATTTGCATTGATCATCATTTGAATGCATGTCTTCATACACTCGGCTAGGTTTTGATACTCCTCGGATTGATAAATAAAGCGTGAATCCCCACTATATGCACTTGAGGGGGATCGAGGTATAGTCTCTTTCTCCACAAGTCCCTAAGTTCGTACTTAGGTACACATAGAGCCATCGATGATGACTCTATTATAGGAGATAGAATATTTCCAGTTGTTTGTTCCCCTAGTAGTAAACAAGTCCATTTCATATTCCAATTTCTCACAAGAGAACGGAATAGTCAAACGAAAAGGAAAGGTTTGTGTACCAGATTCTTGGGATACTGAATTGGTAAAGGGTTTCCACTTCTCATCATCTCTCGAACCATTGAGAGTATAAGCCACAAGATCTACAACTCGTTAAACGGAAAGGAAAGGTTTGTGTGCCTTGTGCAAGACATCCTGGTGTTGACAAGACAATACAACTCGTTAAAAGAACATTTTGGTGGCCTAGATTAGCCAGAGATATCCACACGTATGTTCAACAATGCTTTATGTGTCAAATCAACAAAGAAAAAAGGGTAAAGACACTAGGTATTTTGCACCCTTTACAAATTCCAGATCATAGATGGGATAGTGTATCCATGGACTTCATAGTTGGGTTACCATGGACCCAAAGGAAGCAGGATACTATCCTAGTTGTGGTGGACAGATTGAGCAGGATGGCTCATTTCATAACCAGGCACGAGATGATAGAAGCTCCACGCATAACATAGTTGTTTATCCAACATGTCTCCAGATTGCATGGGTCATCGACATCCATAGTTTCAGATAGGGATGTCAGATTCACAAGACACTTCTTGAAGTTTGTATTTGACAAACTGAAGGTGTCATTAAAGATGAGGAGTGGTGATCATTCTCAGATAGATGGTCAGATCGAGAGTGTCAACCAGATTCTAGAGGACATGAGGGCATATGTGTCTGAGAGACCGACAAATCGGGATACTTTTTTTCCACTAGTTGAGTTTTCTTATAACAATAGGCCTCACAAGGTGACATGTATGTCTCCTTTTGAGATGAACTATGGCATGAATCCCAATGCTCCCAGTACCATAGGCATGCCAAAGAAATGTCCTAGTGCTTCGGAGTTCTTAGCGAACATCTTGGAAAATTTAGAAATAGCTAAAGCCAATATGCAGCAAGCCATTGATAGGGCTAAAGAGTATGCTTATAGGAAGAGATCTCCTAGATCCTTTGAGAAAGGAGACATAGTCTTTCTTTAGATACCAGCTAGATCTACTTCACTCTCCACAAGGAAGTGTAGTAAGCTTTCACCAAGGTTTTGTGGACCTTGGAAGATAGTTAAAAAGCTAAGTGAAGTTGCATACCGATTAGAGCTTCCTCCAGATTACAGAGTTCATCCAGTGTTTTATGTGAGTAAACTTTAGAAGTATATTTCTAGGGAGGATAATCTAATAGAAGGTAATGTTCCTTTGCAATGGATAGTATAGACCATTCTCCAGATAGGATACTAGATCGGAGACGAAAGCAATTGAGGAATCATGTCATCCAAGAGTATCTAGTAGCCTGGAGAGGATTACCACTTACTAAATCTACTTGGGAATTAGAAGCTCTGGTTCGCAAGTATTTTCCCTCATTGATCATTGATGACAATGATCTATAGAAGGGGGAGAGATTGTTAGACATTGATCCAGAGGGATCATGACATTGATCCATAGGGATCTGTCCACGTGTGTGAGGGACAAGGGCCAGCTAGCCAAGGTCCCAAGCTCGAGGGATACTGTTGATATATTTAGGTAGTGATGTGTGTGAACACTCTAGGACTGTCAGGGCACTTTTTTCCCTCTTTAGGAGGTTTTTTTCCCCTGGCTTGTATATACGCCTATTGCCCTAATGGGCTACTTATCTTTGTACATTCTCTAGTAATACATTCAGTCTTGTGTGTTGTGCTCCAAGCTTCTTCTTCTTCCTTGTGCTATTCGTGTGCTTCCGCATACATCTAACTCCAACAATTGGTATCAGAGCAGGTCGCCGCTTCATCTAGGACGTCGTCTACACCTCTCCAGTTGCAGTCTCAGATTCGCACGAAATTTGGTGAGCATACTCAGGGTGTTTCAGAGATAAAAAAGGCTTCACTCTGTGGTGCCGAAATCGCGATCTGATCTCGTTTTGGCCTCCGAACGCACTATTGTAGAGCTTGTGCATGCTATTTTGTCTTTTTGTGCCAAAGGTATATACTAGTTTCTGTTCGCCAGTATAAGCGTCTCGAAGTCTACTACAAGTCTAGTAGAACTCGTGTGGGCAGTTCCGTTCAACTTTTTGAGATACAGTCAATTTTCTGCATCAAGGTATTTTAGTCACCGGCCATGGCTGAAGCACTGATGTATTCTGTATGTTGGCTGTTGAGGATAAGTTGGATGGTACCAACTACCCATTATGGGCTTATATGATGCGACATGTATTGGTTGCAAAAGGACTATGGAACATTGTGCAGGGTGTTGAAAGACGTCTTGTTACACCTGCGACTACAGGTACTGCAAATACAAGTGCTGAAGCTGATGGAGATGGTGTCGAAGATGATATTCTGCAGATTCCTGTTCGTGCTGCTATTTCTATTGCACCTACTATAGAGCAGATTCATTGGGATGGCAAAGATGCCAAGGCACATGCATTGATAGCTTTGTTTGTCAAACGTGCCATTATTCCTTATATTCGCTCTTGTAGAACAACAAAGGATGCTTGGGATACACTTACCACATTGTACCAGGCTAGGAATGAGGCTCGTGTTGCTTACCTCCAAAAACAGTTGGAGAGTGAGCACATGAATGAAGGTGATTCTATGGACAAATTTTTGACAAAGGTCAACCATTATGCATGTTGTAGATCAAGCTTTCCTGGCTAGTTAGAAGGGCAAAGGAAAATGGAGCTCTTCTACTAGTAAGCAAAAATCTGCAAATGCTGCACATTCGAAGAACCAAGACAAAGATGAGAAAAAATCAGAAAAGCAAAAATTGTTCTGTAAGTACTGTAAAGGGAATGATCATATCATAAAGAACTGTCCAAAACTGACTGCAAAAGAGGCAAAGAAGAAAGAGGCTGGAATGGTTGTTGCAGAAGCCTCTACACCAAAAACAGAGTCTGCTAATCTTGTGCAGGAAGAAGAATGGGTGTTTACTACTGTTTGCAATTTTGACCCATCTTCTCATGAGCAGTGCATGTCTGCAGTAGACTCAGATGTTTGGTACTTTGACAGTGGGGCGACCAAACATATTACCTCGAAGCGCAGTTTCTTCTCTTCACTCGAGCCTGCCCCTACAGGGAATACTGTTACATGTGCCAACAACTCCTCTTATCCTATCATGGGAGTTGGTAAGATCATTCTGACTACTGCTGATGGTAGTTCCTTCACTTTGTCAGATGCTTTATTTGTGCCAGGGATCAAGAAGAATCCGTTATCAGTTTCTGCATTAGCCAAGATTGGCTTGGTTGTGAAATTTGTTGATGACAGATGTACAGTTCATGATCTATCAAATGGCGATATTATTATTGCTTCTGGCATTTTATGTC
Organism: Ceratopteris richardii; assembly: GCA_020310875.1. Lineage (NCBI taxonomy): Eukaryota > Viridiplantae > Streptophyta > Polypodiopsida > Polypodiales > Pteridaceae > Ceratopteris > Ceratopteris richardii. The sequence continues at coordinate 125,714,246 of CM035435.1, read as the reverse complement.
GTGGGATGTATAAGCTTATAGACTATGAAAGATCTATTAATGATTCATCATGTGCAGTTCATGATTCTCACGCTATGTCAGATGCAAAGCTTTGACATGCACGCTTTGGTCATCTGAATTTTGCTAGTTTGCTATGCCTGCAGAAATTTGATATGGTGTCTTGTTTGCCCAAGCTTGAGGCACCCGGAAAACATGTATGTGAAGGCTGTAATTTGGGCAAAATGCAGCATTCCTCCTTTCCAAAAGATGGTTCAGTTCGGGCTACGTAGAAATTGCAGCTTGTACATAGTGATGTCTGTGGTCCTATGCAGACATCCTCTTTTGGAAACTACCTTTACTTCATGACTTTCATTGATGATTTTTCCAGGCATGCATGGGTATATCCATTGAAGGCAAAGTCCGAAGTGTTCATGTGTTTCAAACAGTTTTTGGTTTTGGCTGAAAATCTGTCAGCATGTAAAATGGGCACCCTCCGTTCTGATCGAGGGGCGGAATATATGTCTTCTGATTTTAATGCATTTTTGGCTGAACGTGGGATAAAACACCAGTGTACAGTGCCATCTACACCTCAACAGAATGGAGTTGCTGAAAGAAAGAACAGGTCACTCATGGAGATAGCAAGGTGTATGGTCAAGAGTCAGGCTTTACCACATAATTTCTGACTTGAGGTTGTCATGTGTGCAGCATATGTACTTAACAGGTGTCCCACTAAAGCGCTGCAGTCTATCACTCCATATGAGGCTTGGCATGACCGCAAGCCATCTGTTGCTCATCTGCGTGTTTTTGGTTGTTTGGCATATGCATTAGTGCATGAACAACATTGCTGAAAATTGGATGATAAGGCAGTAAAATGTATTTTTGTTGGGTAGAGTTCTGAAAGTAAAGGCTATCGTTTGTATAATCCAGAGACGAAACGCATTCTGGTTAGACATGATGTTGTTTTTGTGGAAGATGCTATTCAGCCATTGGTTTCATGTACCAAGGAGACATCTGTTAGCTCCAAAGACATGTATGATACTTTGATGCCTCTTTTTACAGGTGGTCAGTCTAGTGCTCATCCTAATGAGGCAACTTCTCAACCTTTGTAGGTTTCATGTGATGATGCAGATAATTCCATTTCTGATGCAGATGTACATGATGCACTTATTGATGAGAGAGCTGATATTGAGCAGGCAAGAACTATGCCAAAATGGCTGGTGCAGACTTTGCACGACAACAAATTAGATGCACCTCTGTCATATCGTACTCGTTCAGGCTCTCATAGTGCCTCTTTTGCATCAGATTGCTATGCTATGGCTGCATCTAGTCTCTGTGATGAGAATGAGCCTATTTCGTTTGAGGAAGCATAAAATTCAGAAAATTGGATGGCTGCTATGCAATCTGAATATGATGCTATAATGAAGAATGGTACTGGGTCTTTATGTGACTTGCCTCCTGGCAAGAAGGCCATTGGCACTAAGTGGGTATACAAGCTGAAGCGTAAACCGGATGGTACAGTTGACAGATATAAGGCTAGGCTTGTTGCAAAGGGTTATGCACAGGAAAGAGGCATTGATTTTGATGAGACCTTTGCACCTACATGCCGTATGACTACTGTTCGGAGCATCTTTGCACTTGCAGCTCATCATGGTTGGAATGCACATCAGTTGGACATTAAAACTGCATTTCTGAATGGTGACTTGCATGAAGAAGTGTATGTTTTTCAGCCCCGTGGCTTTGTGCAGAAAGGGCATGAAAACTAGGTGTGTAGGTAAAAGAAGGCATTATATGGTTTAAAGCAAGCACCACGTGCTTGGTATGAGAAGATACATGCCTATCTTATTGCACATGGTTTTGAGAACAGTCCAACTCAAAGCACCTTATATGTTAAGCATGCTAATGATTTGCTTCTGATCATTGTTGTCTATGTTGATGACATGCTGCTCACTAGTCCTATTGAGAGGCATATTGCTGATTTTAAGGCTGATTTGCATGCCTCATTTGAGATGTCTGATTTGGGGCATTTGCATCACTATTTGGGCATTCAGTTTATGCAAGTTGATGGTGGAATGGCTTTGTGTCAAACGAATTATATTGACACATTATTGCAGCATTTTGGCCTTGAAGACTATAAGCCCATTGACACTCCTATGGAGACAAGTTTACGATTGAGTCTTCATGATGCTGGAGATGCATTTGATGCTGTCCTCTATCAGTAGGTTGTTGGATGCCTGATTTACTTATGCATTACTCGGCCAGATATTCAGTTTGCTGTCTCATAGATGAGCAGGTTTATGCATTGCCCAGGTGTCAAGCATTGGCAGGCGGTTAAGCGCATCTTTCACTACTTGAGTGGTACTCGGCTACTTGGGTTGTTTTATCCCAAGGGGGCATCACTACCGCCAGATTTGCATGCTTTTTCTAACTCAGTCTGGGCTGGTTTCTATGACACTCGTGTGTCCACTAGTGGCTTTTACTTCATGCTTGGTAGCTCATGTATATCTTGGTTGAGCAAGAAGCAGCCTACTGTGGCCACTTCCAGTTGTGAGGCTGAGTATAGGGCAACTTTCACAGCTACTGTTGAGTGTGTGTGGCTCAGAAGCCTTATGGCTGATTTGGGTGTTGGTCAGACTTCTGCCACCACCATCTTCACTGACAGTCAGAGCGCACTGGCAGTTGCGAGGAACCCTGTGTTCCATGCTCGCACTAAGCACATTGAGGTGAATTATTACTATGTCAGGGAGAGATTCTCTACTAGGGAGATCAGCTTGGCATATGTGCCCACGCAGGAGAACATTGCAGACCTTTTCACAAAGGCTCTGCCTAGGGAGAAGTTTGAAGCTTTCCGCAAAGCTTTGGGCTTACTTCCTTTTGTGGAGTGATTTCCAAATAGCTTGGCACTTCCTTATACATGAGTTCCAGCTCCTTGTTCACCACATCACTCCTAGGGGGGATTTGTTGATATATTTTGTGTGAACACTCTAGGACCGTCGGGGCACTTTTTTCCCTCTTTAGGAGGTTTTTCCCCCCCGGCTTGTATATATGCCTATTGCCTTAATGGGCTACTTATCTTTGTACATTCTCTAGTAATACATTCAGTCTTGTGTGTTGTGCTCCAAGCTTCTTCTTCTTCCTTGTGTTGTTCGCATGCTTCCGCAGACATCTAACTCCAACAGATACCCTAAGGTACTTAGTAGTAATGGGGATAAGTGTTGCATGATGGCCACATGTTCACACTAGACTATTCTAGAACATCGCTATTTTTAGAGTAAAAGAGGGTATATATGGATGGGAGGAGAGTCGCACACACATCATTCAAGTCTTTGTCTACAAGCCACAACCTCCTACCCAAATCAAGTCCTTAGATAGGTATTTTAACCCCCTAAAGGTTTTGCCTATACATGTTTGGCCTTCTTGCACCTTGTGTGTGAGGATGAGGGATGTTATTACTTGCTTGATTGAATCTTGGATACCCATGGTCTTGAGGAAATCCAACTTAGTGGTTGGTGAACTGAGGAGTGATTACTTTAGGTCTAGGCACAACATTTGAAAAGATAGATTGGCCTCAATATATATATTTGTCCCGAAGATCTTGGAATAAGACCCTAAACTCTCACTTCATTGGCTCCTCATAGAATGCCATAGTTGGAACCTTGGATGACCTAAGTTTTTGAAATTTAAGGAAGAGTGCTTCCAATCCATCTATAGGAGGAAGGGTCCAAAAATTTTCTTTAGTTTCCATGGGCTAATATATCTCAATAAGTTGTGAGTCCAACAAGAGTTTGGTCAAGAACAAAGTCCTTGCTGCATAGACTCTTCTTGGTCATCAGCCCCTAGTGACTCTAGATGGGCACCTATGAATCCACCAGAATCATTGTTAGAGGGTGCTGGAGGTTCATCAGGGACTTCATTCCCAAAATTGTCCAATTTCTTAGGGTGTTCATGGAATACATATAATGATCCTCTCTTATCCACATATGCCTTACCATCTTGACAATAGGATGCTAACTCAAAATTACTCTGGCATTAGTGTTCTTGATGGTGAACAAGGTCCATGGATCTTTGAACAAATGGGCACCATGCCCATTGTCCTTCTCATAGGTTAAATTTGTGTCACTCACCTTCTACCTTGGATACAAGTACTAACTCTTTCTGAAAATCATCCATATTAATGGAATATGACATGTTTTTTGAGTTTCTTTTTTATTTGCTCGAAGTATTGAAGAGAGATATTGGAATCAAATTAGAAGAACTTATGATTGCTCTAGTTGAGACTCTACTATTGTCACTCCTATCTCTTATTCAATTGTTGTGTCTTTGTGCACTAGTATGTCTCTTTCCTAATGTTGTTCTTGATCTTAAAATAATTTATGTGAACCCTTTAGTTTGCACACATGTATGATTTACAAACATTTGAGTTGAAAGCACACTATGGTCAGAAGCACACTTGATGCACAATCTATCCTTTTGTTTTAGTGCTTGATGAAGAATTTGAGTTTACATAAAAGAGTTGAAAGATATTACAAGATAGTTCTCCCAAAAATTTTCAAGGAGACAAACAAGATTCCTCTTGCAACAAGCTCATAGGAAATGGATGTCGGAAAAACTTGAATGCCCAAAAATTAGGGATTCCTTTCAAATGGGTTGCTTTAACACTTTTAGGGAAACACAAGTAGATACAAGTGTGGCTTTTGAAGTTTAAGAACTTTAGAAACGTGAATGCCCCAATTATGGAAACTCCCAAAGTATATATTATTTTCCTCTCGACCTTGTTTTGACACCCAATAGCCTTAGGTGTATATAATCCAAATGTTAAGTGTTGGGAAAGGGATGATTAGTAAAAGAATACACTACTTGCATCTGATTCCAATGGAATCTCCTTTGGATGGGGTTTCTTTATGCCTTGACAATGTCTAGTTCTTGTCTAAATAGGTCCAAACCCTAATTACACTTAGGCGACTGCCGTAGCTAATTATGGTAGTCGTGGTTTTAACAAATCCTCCTTTTCTAATATTTCCTTGGCGGTCAAACTCTTAGATAGAGTTACTTGCTTCATACCAGTGCTTAACTATTCCTCATTCAATTCAAATGAATCTAAGTGAACATCAACAATGGATCTAGACTAGGTGAAGTAGAACACTTTTCTTACACCTTTTGATAAGTGAAGAACAAGTTCTTGTTTGCACAAAGTTCTTGAAGTCTTTTTTAAGGTTCTAAATTCTCTTTTGGAGTCCAAAGCTCTATTATGCCCTCATAGAGACAACTTTAGGGTTTGAATAGATAGAGCAGTAATGATTTATCCCAAAATCCTTTCTTGGAAAAGTTTTGATGGAAACTTGCTCTTTACTTATTCGAAGAGTTTGATAGAGGATATCATAGTTGTTTAATTACACAAAAGCTCAATCTACTTGGATGATTGCTCTAGGTAGAGGAATCACGAGGGTGCTCTAAGGTATCTTTGGGTGGAATTAGACTTGATGCTCACTTAGACTCTTATATGAGATCTCAAGGCCACTTAGAAGGATCAAATATGGCTAGGAATGCTTGAATTAGTCCCCGCAATAGCTCTAGTGTGATAAAACCTATAGAAATCAAGGGATGGTTATTGGCTTGACTTAGGTAGATTTTTGGTTTGAACATTTTTTGGGATCTATACGAATCCCAATCAACTCAAGATTTATTAGTGGATGGTCCAAATACCCCAAATTGCACACCAACCATTACTCTAGCTATGGTTTAGCTAAGGCAATTGTTGATAAATTATATGCACTTTTTCCAATCTTTATTAGGAGAAATTGGGTGATAATATGCTCTTGAAACCTTTAAGATATTTTTACTTTGCTTTTTAGCTATAAACTTGCAATATTCACTAGGATGATTAGTCTAGAAAGTGAGGTGAATTTTAAGCAAATTTTGATCTTTTTTGGTGACCCTTATGATGTAATGTGCTATGGAATCCCTTTGGTTGACTCTCACACTCTCTTCACTCAAAAAACTAGCAATAGTCACTTGGACGATTTCCCAAATTAGAGCAATCATGAAGGTGTTTTAGAGTGGGTTTAGTCAATTATTCCTATATCTTCATCCCTAAAGGTGCCACATTATTCTTGAATGACTATAGAGCCTCTCAAATGGTCAAATGTGCCTTGATGCCTCCCAATGATTGCTCAAGTTTGGAATAGGCTAAGGCAATCAAGGGTTGGAGTTTTGATGGATGGATGATCTTGGTCTTCTATTATGATTCTGACTCTTTTGTGAAGGTGATCAAACCCTTCTTAAGCTTTAAAGAAGTGATCTAACAAGATAATATAGAATCTTTGGTGATGATGCAAAATACTAATTTGGAGTTTTAAAAAACATGATGCTTAAAATCAATTGCTCTACTTAGGTTAAGGTACTAGGAAAGTTGTAGAGTTTCTCTATGATGATTTAACCACGTAATAAGCTAACACACTTCTCACTGGACATTTTCAAGCTCTTCAGGGTCAACTCCACATCAACTGTCTAATAATGATGCCTCACCCTATATTGGCCCTAGGGCAATACAAAAGCTAGATATAGAATATTTAAGCACACAGGGTGATATATTGATATTACCAAGGGTGTGTCTCTACCTCTAAGGATGAACTTAACTACAAATGGCACTCAAACTCTCCAAGGTGATAAAATACAACAACTCTACTTAGGGAAATTGTTCCAATGCAACTTTGGTTTTCCTCAAATTTTGGAGTGATGTTTCATGTGCTTTATAGAATATGTTTCTTATTGATGACAAATGTACTCTCTTGTGGTCTTCGTACCTTGCAATGCTTATCCTTGATGGACCTAGCTTCCCTAAATACCTAGAGCAATCAAAATTTTAATTCTTGCTAATTTGGATTTTCAAAATAACTTAGCACAATTCCCTAGGTCTCCTCATTATCTATAAGTCCAATATGTATCAGAAGTGCTCCAAGTACTCCAAAGGTGTGAAGCAGCAATTGCTCAATATTTAGCAACTGTAGAGTTGCAAATGGAACTCTTTCCTTAGTTTTAAAGGATATTATGTATGTTCTAGACAATGGATCCTTATCATCTATCAATGATGCTACATGAAGACCTAAAACTCTAACAAACTTGTTCATGATGGCTCAATCTCCCTAGGGCAATCAAAGTGATGAATGATGCAACTCACGCTCTCAACACGACTTGCGTCTAGTCCCCAAACACCCCCTATGGTTTGCAGTATAGTAAAGTGGCATAAACACTCTCAAAAGTTCTAAAGTGTCAGCAAATTATTTGATCTAAATAGAGCAATAAATGTTGAGCAATTGCAAATTTTTGAGGATTCTTTTGATTCTTAGTATTGTTCTTCAACTTGAGAACCAATTTGAGACTTCAACTTGTCGTAATTGTTGATCTTTTCTTGACTTTGCATCCAAGTGATTGCCCTGACAATTAGGGCAATCATGGATCTTGAACTTCAAGATTTTCAAACATGACTTGACCTCGTTAGTGATTTCATATATGCTCAGTACCCTCCAAATGTAACATCCTATGGTCCAATGCCAAGTGTATCATGTACTACCATTTATCATTATCTCCACTTCTCTTTTTCCCAAAGTAAAACTTTTATTAGATTCAAACAATTGAACTCTCTCACTCAAACACATAGTATCTGACACATTTGTGGATATGCAACACTCATCTAGCTTGCAAACTTTATGGATGCAAGGTAGAATCTTTCCATACTACAAACATCAAACATTACAAATAGTCCTAAATGATATTCAATTCTTTTTTTATCAATGTTCCATCAATAAGGTCTAGGGAGGTTTTCACCAAAGCACAACTTAACATGGCTATCTAGTAGAGGTTATGAGGGACCTCTTCTTAATAGAACAATGAACATAAATGTGGATCCCACATTCTCAATACTATCAAAACACCATTTGCCCCCCATCAAGTTTACCATATAATTATTGATTCTCATTCCGATAATTATTGATTCTCATTCCGATCCCAATTCCACAATGAATCTGACTATTGAGCTATCTACTTGTATGAAAGGCTTGAATATTCATGAATTGGGTTGTGAAGGAATCCCAACTCCATTATGTTCCACACTGATGAAGAGCTTAACTTTAGAGGATTGTGATTATGAAGATTTGCTAGCATTATATCTCTTTTTTGCAAGCAAAACTTTGAAAATATCACAACTAACCCTTTGATTTGTAGCACAAGATCCACTTAGTATACCAGATGAACATGCATTTGAGCCCTTCGACCTTTCATAATTGGAGTAAAATTGGTGATCATTGGAGCAAAATCTATGTCCTTGACTAAGCATCTAGAACAAATATATGACCCTCTCTATGGACCACAAAAATTTCTACAATGTTGGCCATTATTTGAAATAAACAACCTTGTTCTTCAATCAATTCATGGTACCTGTTTACATACAAAAGAAGCAAGCTCTATTCTTTCACCCCTTGTCTTTCCTGAGAACAGTGAGAGAACATCATCAAGGATAGCTCAAATATCAAAAGGCATCATCTCAAGTTCAATACGTTTATATTCAATTTTTGCTTGGTCAAGGACCTCGTTTATCAAGGTGATAAGTGTTTTATCACTTGTTTGAGCAGTTGTAGCAAAATATTATCATGAAAGATTGATTTGTGTATTAAGAAGCATTTGTAGAATGCCTAGAACTTCATTCAAAAGACCCCGTATCTCATGGGATACTGTTGGTGGGAACTAATATTTGGTTATATCATCTGCCTATGCTTAGCTTTAGTAATTTGATGCTTCTTCATAGCAATTACACACCTCTTTCTTTAAAGAGTGATGTAAGTAACCAACCTTTAAATTTTAGGTCCTTGCTTTGCTTTTTACCAGTAGAATAAGTGAAGGTACATCTATATGTGTTAACATATTTCTTGACATCCTCATCATGAGATAAATTGAACAGTTTCTTGATCTTGTTGGTCATCTTAAGCCAACACATCCTTGGCTTCTCAGTGTCTAGAACGCTCTAAAGATGCTTCCCTCCTTGCTTAACAATAACAATTTTTAGAATAGACAGATGAGTACTAACAATACACATTCTTATAGACTTATGCTTTCATTCACCCTTTATCCTACCATAACCACTAAAGAAGGAAGTGCCTCCTTTTGAGTTCCTCTTTGAGTGCATCACAATTAACTTCCTGAGCAAGTCTCCTATTGTTGAAGGCCTATAACTTAGAATTGGCATAAATATCCAGCTTCTTTTAACAACCAATGGTGGATTTCACTATATTGAGCTTCACCTTGCTCAAGGGAGCCACGGCAGATCCTCTAGAAAGATCAAGGAGTCTCTATAGCTCCCAAATTCCCCTTCTGAGTGGATGCCCTTCTTGTAATATTCTTGTTGCCTCTAGCACCTATAAGCCCATTACTTGCACCTCATGTTTTTGTAGATGATATTTAACCTTCTATCCTTCTCCCTATGCTCCGCAACTCTTGTAATAGTTTATGTTTGGACCTTACCTTGAGAGAAACATCTTTATCATTAGATATTTTTATCCCTCATTGTTCAAACACACAAAAAACACTAGTTCTATTTGCTGCATCTCCAAGATTTTCTACTTCATACTTCTTCAACAAACTTCTTGTTTTATTGGTTGTTGCAAGCACATTCTTAGCAATAAGCTACATACTTTGAGTTGGTTTTGTTGAAGACTCAGATGTTGGCCTATTAAATTATTTGGTCTCATTTCTACCAGCAATCGTAGAATCATTCACTTGTCCCCTCAATGTATTGGCTGTTGATGTATAAAACACCACAAGAAATGAATTAATGTGACACTAGAACACCTCTATGGTCACCATTAACTCATTGCCACTTCAAACTTTGAGAAATGATAGCTTAAAGTGAGAACTTTGCTTCTACAGAAATTCCTAGTCACCGAAATGACATACCTTCAGTATTTTGCTAATTTCTCCTAGCTCAAGTATGCTTTCTCCATGAAACTTTATAGGCTGAAACTAGAAGAGTAGAGCTTTCCAACAAGCTATCATATGCATCAAACGGAGCTCTAGAACTCAAGTTATGGCCCTCACAAGATGACCCTGTATGACTTTCCAAAACTGGAATTTTTACTTCTTTTAGTATTTCTGATGTCCAAAAATAAAAAATTCGATGCCTGGCATCGAATTTCAGTCCAAGTCGATGCCGGGCATCGACTTTGAGCTTTTTTAGGCCCTTTTTCTGCACCAAAAATACTCTCTTTTACACACACATGAAGAAGACCACTTGTATGCTAGAAGTCGATGCCAGGCATCGACTTTATGCTCAAACTCGATGCCAGGCATCGAGTTGCTCCACAAACTTCATATTTTTAAAAGATTCAACAATAGTTAACACACAGAGAATGAAAAAATGACTTATCAGCCAAAATTCGATGCCAGGCATCGAATTGCTCAGAAAACTTGAACTTTTGAATTCATCACACAGTAGGCAATCATGGAGATGATGGAGAGAGGCTCATACACAGAACTTTACTCAGTTCTTCTCATAACTATAAAAAACTCAGAAGTTTTACAGATGCTTTCTCACTCAGAGAAGCCCGACTATACTCAGTCATACAAAAATGAGTTCTTCTCACTTTCTCTCTCTCTTCCTCCTTCTTCTTCTCACTATTCTCTCTCTCTCATTCTCCTTCTTCTTCTCATCGCGTCAGTTAATACTAACTAACTTATATAGATTTTCTCATTCCCGTGATTTTTAAAAAACTTCTAGAACTAAAGTGAACTAACTTTACAAGTATAATACAGTTGTGAATTTGTCCCTTCACATAGGCATGGGGTTTTCTTCCTAAGATTTGACCTTCAAATATATGTCTAATTAGTGAGTGTTTCTCCAACATTGGCATCCCTTACTTTTTTGAGCCTCCATCATAACATAGTGCAAATCCTTGAACTCTATTCTCTGTTCTGCGATAATTCCTCTTATATATATTACCCCACCATTTTTGTGACCTTGGATCCAACTTTGACCTTAATTGTTGTGAAATATGAACAAAACATATGCATCCAAAAATTCTACAATTAGAAATATCTGGTTTTGATCCATAAATCAATTCATAAGGTGCTTTTTGTAGATGACTTTGAGTAGGTGGTAACTTGTTCATCACATAAACTGCCATATTGCATGCTTCAGCCCAAAAAGTAAGTGGTAAGTCCTTTTCATTTAAGATGTTTCTACCCATCTCCAAGATAGACCTATTTCTTCTTTCAGCCACACCATTTTGTTGAGGTATGTATCTATTTGTAGTCTCCTTTTTTATTCCTTCTTCCTCCAAATACGTAAGAAATTGATTAGAAAAATACTCACCTCCTCCATTTGATCTCAACCTTCTTATGCTTCGACCTGTTTGCTTTTCAACCAATGATTTAAACTTCTTGAACATATCAAACACTTCGTATTTGTATTTCATAAAATAAATGAATGTAAACTTTGAGAAATCATCAATGTTACAAAGTGCTTGCTACCTGCCATGGAATCTTCTTGAGATGGATCCCATACATCAGTATGAATCAAGTCCAAAATACCTCTGCTTTGCAATCCTGCTTTTGAAGAAGGACTTCGTACATGTTTTCCAAACTGACATGCCTCACAAACAAAATCCAAATCTTGCTTAGGTAGTTGTGGTAGACCTTCAAACAAGGATTTCAATATCCTTTAATCTCCCAACACTCATGTGTCCTAATCTTTTATGCCATAAATCCAATTGACTTACTTGAGCCCTATTAACCATTGTATAACCTGCACAATTCTGGAACTTCAACTTCATAGGTATATAATCTATTGACCTTTTATCCTTTTATAACAAAGGCCCCATCGTTCTTGTGATAAGCCTGCCACTGATTATTGTCAAAATCAACCTACACTCCATTGTCCTCCATCTGTCCAACTGAAATCAAATTTCTTGTAATAGAAGGAACAAACAAAACATCTCTGAGAGTTACATGTTCATTAAGTGGACAATCACCAATGTAAACTACTTCATGCTCAGTACTATCTCCTATAGCAACTCTGACTCTTGAATCTGGCTTGTGTAAGTTCACAAACATATTCATGTTATGACTCATGTGGTTTGAGCAACCACTATCTACATACCAAGTTTTGTTGATTACCTTCCTCTTATGTGTCTTTGTATGCATAGCCATAAGAATGCTTTCCTTCTATGTCTGGGCCTCCTCTTGCACTATGTTGTTGTTTTCATGCATGTGATCTTGGCATCTTCCTCTTTGTCGTCCTCTAAAACCACCTCTTCTATTTGGGTTCGAGAAGCTATCCCTAGCATAATGACCAACTTTACCACAATAATTACAAGTAAAGTTACCTTGCTGATTTGGTTGAGTCTGTTGGCTTTGTTGTGTTGTTCTTCCTCCTCTAGTAGCATTAAAGCTTCCTCTTCCTCTTGCATTATTGTTGAATCTTCCTCCTCCTCTCCAATTTCCTCTACCTCTTGATCAATTTGATGAAGTATCAAGAGATTGTACTTGACTACCTCTTTGCGAATGATAAGAGTTTCCACTTTCTATGTTGATTTCTTCAGTCATCATAAGCGTTTGTAAATCTTCAAAGGATGGTAGATTCTCTCGAGTCATGATAGATGTAATGAAGACTTCCATCTTTCATCTTCTCTCAAGCCATTTAGCATGCTATTAAACTTTATATCCTCATTAGGAGATGCATCAATAGAGGCTAATGCTTCAATAAGAGATTCTACCTCAAGAACATAATCATTAATTGATTGTCGTTGCTTCTTTTTTACTCTTGTCAACTCACCAATAAGTTGTGTTTGCCTTGCCCTGTTGGTAGTTGCAAATAACCTTTCTAGAGACTCCTAGGCTTCTTTGCTAGTATTCAAACCTCTTATATGTCCAAGCATAGTATTTGAAACAGTTTGTGATATAATAAATAGAACTCTTCTATCTCTTTTGATCCATTCTTGCTCTCTTGCTCGATCTGCATGTGTAAGAGCTTCTGCTAATACTAGTTTTGCTTCTATACCTATCATCAATCCCCAAAGACCTTTAGACATGAGATAAGAATCCATTATAAATTGCCAGGTGGGATAATTTCTCCCGTCTGATAACTTCTGAATCGATGCACTCAAATCTGCCATGTCTAATTGTTGTAAACAAAGAACATAATTCAATAGGCTTTATGAAATATCTGATTAAAAGAAAACAAAAGCTCTGATACCACAATGTTATGTTTACAAAATTGTAAACATTAAATAAAGTACACAAGGAAGCATGATGAGACCTCCCAAGATCTTCAAAAGATCAAACAAATATTTCCAAACTTTAGAAATCAAACTTTCCTCCAAACTTTCAAGAAAATAGAAATGGGTGACTATAGCAAAATAACCACCAGAAACTCTTTGAGTAGAATTTGTCAAAATTAATCATATATTCTGAAAGTAGACTCTGAGTAGCATGCTTTAGAAACAAAAAATGTCAAACAAGGTGGAGTATAGCTCCCAAACAAATAGTTTGAAGTCAAGGTATGCAGATGCTTACAACAACAAGGTATGACTAACTATACGAATTGAAAACTGATGTATAGCAACAAGAAAACTCAAAGATCTATGCCATGTTTTGATATAGATAGAAAGTATCAAAGCTAAAAAAATCATCCAAGTGAAATCAATCAAAAATACCTCATAAGGACTGAGATATGAAAGTTTGAAGAGAGGTATGTCTTTGATGAGACACCAGATACACATAAGAAAGAAGATCTACAAAAATGCCTACTTACATGGGGTTTTCTCATTAAATTCTATACAAAAACTGATCTACTTATATAGTGTGTACAAGCTTTAAGCTTCACAAGGCAATAAGAATCACTCAATTTGGCCACGTACACTAAGAGAACCACTCTTTTTATTGAGAGGCTATCAACAGAAGCGCCTTCCTTGCCTACTTTTTCTCTAAATTTGGAGATGTGAGTGCCTCCACATGTTATTTATAAATAATGAAATCCATAAGATTAAAAACAATACTTTAGAGCTTGTTCTTATGTAACAATTTTTAGACCTCGTTTGGACTCCAAATGCCCCCCATAACCTATTTTTTAACTATGCCACACACTAGGTATGAAATCGGTCAAAACTAGCCTAGAATCTATAAAACGAGCTAGAGAGCTCATTTTTGAGGTTGACTTGTGGTGGCTAGTGTGAGCTTAGAGCTATTTTGGAGCTTGTAATAGTATTCTTAAGCAATAGAGTGTGTTCATAACCTTCCATTACTTATCACCTTCACCTTCAGTCATTTCATGCGTTTACAATCTTCATATCACTCCTATCTCTTCTGTGGATTGACAATTAAGGAGGTGGAACTTCTTAGCGTGGAGCTTATCCTAGACTAGAACAACACCAAAGTTGGCACCATTGCTAGGGATCGAGTTCTAGAACGAACACTTGATGGTAAGAATAGAGTGAGAACCAGTGTTGGAAGGTAATTAATTTTAGTTTTGTTGTTGTTTTTCCATTGTTTTTTTTTGTTTTTCACCTTCCCTAAACTCCCTTTTTACCTCCACATAATCGTCTTGCATCCCCAAAAAATTAGAAAATTCACCATATTCACCTATTCTCTCCATTTTCCTCATTTGCGCGTGCTAGAGAGAGAGAGCTCTCTTGAGCTAGTACATGTTTGTGTGTCTTTGAGTTTTTTTGCAGGAAAAGCACTCTAGTACAACAAGGAAGCTCTCAAACGGTAAGAAATCTCAGTTTTTATCAGTTTTGCCATAGGTGTAGGACCATCAGGATGGTTTGACAACTTCACTTTTTTGAGATTGCATCAGTAGCATGTCCTAGAGCATCCTTGCACATACATGAATCCATAGACACATCTGCAAAATTTTCACTTTGGTGGACCATTGCGACGGGCTCACACCATCGTGACAGGGTGTCAACATCGTAATTGGCTCATGCCATCACGATGGCTTGACCGGACCATTGCGATGGTCTTATGCCATCGTGATAGTTCAAATGGACCATCACGATAGTCTAGAACCATCACAGTGATCATGCCTACCCTACACCATCATGATTGACTCATGCCATAGCGATGGCTCATGACCTATGTGTCATTTAGACCAACGTGATGGTTCACTTGACCCTTGGCCATTGTGACCATTGACCACACGATCACAATTGGTCACGCCATCATGATGGCTCGCTTGATTTTGACCATCATGATGCCTCATACCTTCTTGACCATCGGGATGACTCATTCCTAGTGGACCATCATGAAGACTCATCTTTGGACAGCTGTGATTGTGTCACACCATTGCGATTGTTCAAGCAAACCATGGAAACAGTCCTAAACCATCACGATCCTTGCACATCATCGTGATGGTTCAGACAAAATGAAAAAAATTAAGGTTTGAATTTTTGGCAAATTTCAAGGCCAATATTGTGTGAATTTTTGAGTGATTAGTGCATCTTTGAGGTGTCCTAGCTTATATTTGAAGAGTCCCTATTTGTCGATTTTAACCCTCGAGAGCCTGAACCATCATAACTTTCTCATATGAAGTTTGTTTTTTGAGCTCTAGAGCTCATTGGAAAAATTGAAGTTGACCCTTCTGTGGGATTAGGAAACCAAGGGGGCACCTGAGGATTTCACAAAGAGAAACAGGACCCTTAAAGTGTATACATCAAAGTGTATGTTCATTAAGGTTGAAGATTTGTCTAAACATTGTACTTTTATAGGTCTATTGATAGCCATCCAAGGGCATTCAAAGCAAGGCGAACAGTGAAGTAAGCAAGGCTTGGGAAGCATATCTTCTTGGGCACCATAGCGATCAACAAAATTAAATTGAGGTTGGAAGAGTACTCAACCCCCTCAGTCAATTGTTAGCTTAGGTTAAGTGCATGTAGTATTGTTGATTGAATTAGGACGGCGATAGGAACACATCAAGTACAAGAGCATTAATTTTTCAAGTCCAAGAGCAAGCTTAGAGATCACAATCACAAAAACCCTAAGGGAAAGAACTTAATCTCAACATTGTGAGGACTTAAACATACAACAAAAAATGATTCTTGACGTGTACATTGAGATAAGACAAGATTTTGAAAGAAATAAAAACTAAACAAGTGACTAAGAACAAAGAAGTATTGGTGACTAGAGCGCGTACTGAGTGATCGAGGGAGATAAATTCATGAACCTTAGATGATGAAATCACATAGAAAAGGAAGATCGATGAAGCCTTAAATCATCAGAAGCGAGTGTGAAGACCGCATCACACTCTTGGGCACAACAATTGAATAGCTATCCATACGAATTGAGCTTAGAGACAAGTGAATCTAAAATGGCCTATAACATGGAGAGACTGGAAGGAGGGTTAAGCGTAGCTTATTTGGAAAGACATGAAGGACCCTACAGGACCTAGTTAGAATATGTCCGAACCAACCACTTAGGTGCTCACATCTACAAGGATGGTTTGAAAAGATCAGTGGTTCAATTGCGCAACCCTGACCAACCCATTGGATTGGAACATCCAGTGGTTAAGTTCAAGAGAGACGCTTACTTTGACAAGGAAGGAACAATATACGTCATAACTAATCCACCTAAACACAACTAATGAGTTTGATGTATTCATTAACCACAACTAATGAGTTTGATGTAGTCATTCCCGAGACGAAAGCAGGAGCCCAAGGGCAAGAACCATCAGGAGATGAACCTACGACACCTAGAGGGAAATTGGTATTGACAAGAATATTGAATCCAGAATGGATCCCTCAGAATAATAGAAGCATTGAATTGTTCCTAAATAAGGACACTGATGAAGCATTTTGGAGGTATAGGATGGAACAACGCAGTGAAATAGGATCAAACACCATTTACAAATTCAAGGACCCTGATACTCCTAGAAAGGTAGTATACCTAGACAACACATCAGAACGAGTGTTTGTAGTACCCGATCATGCAAGAAATGGTTATACATGGAGAGGTGAGTTGGTATTCCCCCCATCACCTGCAAAGGCAAACACTAGCCATCAAGGTGTTAGGACATCCTCAGCCCATGGCTCTCAAAAAGAAAAAAACAAGGAAAAGTCAGAAGTAAGTTTTACCCACCCCATAGGGAGAGATAGAACTACTATGGAAACTGATAGATTGGAGAGACCGAGAAAACCAAGACTACAAGGTGGTAGAGATCACTTTCCTCTACCTAGACCCCGTGAGCATCCAAGAATATTGAGACCTATTCAATAGTGAAGTCGATGAATTTTATTTTGATGGACAGGAGATCCCTATGACCACGTTGTCGAGTTTAAGCAAGTGTTGCGAGCAGAACAAGTGGAAGACATGTTCACGCAATACAATTCATTTGGATTCATGCTAAAGAACATAGCCTTAACCTGGTTCCAACCTTTACAACAAAGGCAATTTAGGGACATTCATCACTTGTTAGAGTCATTCATCATTGAGTTCTAGAAAAGTGGAATTAGGCACAACACTACCTCATTAATCCACAACTTCAAACAGACCCCCCAGGAAACAGTCAGACTCATAGGACATAGGTTTAGACAATATATTGAGAGATGCCCAATGCCAGAGCTTCCCTCACAGGCGAAACAAGTTTCTTTGTTTTTGGATGGCCTCTTAAGATCTAAATTGTGATAATATGTATATCTAAAGGATCCCAAAACTCTAGAGCAATGTGTACGGATTCCTATAGACATTGAGGATAATTTAGCAGATGAGTTGGAACTTTCAAAGGTCTAAAAGGATTCAGACATCTCCTCTCAATCATCCTCAAAACATTGTAGCTCTATCAAAGACCTAGCACAAAAGGTGGCCCAAAAATTAGGAGTTTCTAGCAAGTAGATGCCCAAGTTAACATTCGTTAAACGTTGTTGCACTTGTGGTAGTGATCATATAGCGAATGTGTGTCCCAATGTAACAAAACCTCAAGCCAATCCTAGTGGCCAATACTCCACAATTGAAAGGCAGTAACACTAATCACACAACACAAGATTTCCCATACAACAAACAAGTAGTTCGACATAACTACCCACAAACATATCCTCAACCAGTTAGATATCTAGGTTAGTACAATACTTAACCTCATTATTATAGGCCCCCACAGAACTACCCTTATCAGAATCAACCAAGACCACAACCAGTCTTAGCTCAACACCCACCAGCCAATGCATAAAAGAATCTCAAGAGAACTTTAGTGCCTTCTTCACCCCTTATCACTGAAAGACATCCTAATTCTAACAGTTCGATTCCACCCATGTAGATAGTCCACCTGCATATTACACTGAGTCACCAGAGCACATGGAAACATACCACTATGGTAGTCCACCATTGGAACCCAATTGGGAGCCTGATTATGCCAATGTAATGTATGCTAACCCTAACCCACGACCCCAGTTGAGACAACCGAGACCACACGGCCCTAAAGGACCATGCTTTAGGTGCCAAGGAGATCATTTAATAAAGGATTGCCCACATCCTTTGATAGCAGGTAGTCACAATATTATAACATTCAAGGTTTTTGTGGAGAATGTGGTAAGGAGCATTTCATAAGAGATTGCCCTAAAAACCCTGCTAATGCCTCAAAGGTGATGGCCATAAACATGATAGGTATTGTTCATACCTCAGATGGATCCACACCTATGCATGTACCTATCCAAGCTATAACAAGAGCCCACGCGCTATTACAAAACCAACAACCTAACCCAGATAAGATAGCCAAAACTAGTGAACTTGGAGAGTCTAGTGGAAGAAAAACGAAGTCATGAAAGCATTCATCAGAGAGAATCAAGAGAAAATGGATTAAGAAAATAAGTGAGTTGGAAGGAAGTCTAAAAGAAATTAGAGCTAAAATATTAGAATTAACTTTGCAAGAGTCGAATGGAGGATCCCAAACCAGAGACTAGGATCAGTTCTAGCTGAACCCATACCTGAAAATTTAGACATGATGTTTCAAGCATACTAGGCAAGATTAAGAGAAGGACCTCATGTAGCTGAATTGAGTAAGAACTGTCCAAGGGCAGACTTAGAAATCGAGAGAACTAATCTTTGCATGAAGATGGTAGAATTATCCCAAACCATGTTTGAAGCCTCTCGATATATCAATTGAAGTAACATAGCAAAACCAAAGTTACACTTTCAATGACTATTGGAGAGGCTAGAATACTTGATATCGAGAAACGAAAAGAAGAGTTTGCAAAAGAACCCTATTGTCCCAAAGACATAGGAAGGTAATGCACCATCCATGTCTCAAGTGCCAAATACCAAGGGTGAAGACAATCTTTCTTCCATACATAAGTATTCACAAGGGTTTCTAAGAGAAATCCAAGAAGACAAGTGGAGACGAGAGCTAGAAACCCATCCTCCTATCCAAGAGATAGATGGCTTATAGGAACAAGTTCCCCAAGACATACCCTCTATATGTGACGAAGGAGAAGAAGAGAAGCTTAGTGAACAAAGTTTGACTAATTCCTTACAGGAATTACCCGAGTTCAGAGCACCTTGGGAAGTTAAGTCTGTCAGTATGAAAGCACCCATCATCATAGTAAAAAATGAAGAATCAATAATTCCTAGAAACACGGAAGTGATAAAAAACACTAAAGTGCAGTGTCATCTCACTTTGGAAGAATTATTGAAAATTAAACGTGAGTTGTGGAAGCACATAGCAAACTAGTTCCCAGAGACAACCACCACTTACCCTTAGGGAGGTTCACACAAGAAGGTGCCATAAATACATGTGGAAAGAATTGGAGATATGACCGAGGGAGAGGAAGGTAATACCTAGCTTCCAATAACCCACCAACGATAAACCACTAAAGCCATCCTAAATTTAGGAGCAGGAGTAGTCATTGCTACCATTGATTTATGGAAATGTTGGGGTAAACTAGCATTATGAACCACAAGAATGAAGTTACAGATGGGTGATAGACACATTGAGAAACCATTAGGCTTGTTAGAGGGGATATTTCTCACCACTTGTGGTGTAGAATTTGAGCACTCTTTTGCAATTTGTGAGTTTGGAAAAAATCATGCTTACGAAATGATATTAGTAAGACCATTCATGTGCCAGTTGCAAATTGTACAAGATTGGGGAACCAATTCCTTGTACCTGCAACATTTAGGAGTGACGACCAAAGTTAATCTCAAGGATTATTCCCATCGTGATGTCCCCCCAATACAATTGAATACCATCCATAGGACCCCTGAAGAAACAGAGTCGGTGCATTCATTAGAATTATATACTTCATGTTGCATGAGGACACTCATCTATGGATGTGTAAGGTAGCCAAACAAGAGGAAGAACAATTAGAAGCTAGAACCTTAGGTTCAGAATGACTTCCACAAACCTTTCAAGATCCTGGTTATGCACCAATAGTGTTTCTCAATGAGGAATTCGAGCCTCAAGGTTGGGCACAAATCTTAGCTATTATGGATATAGCAGTGAACAATGAACAATGAACACCTCACTGTGATAAGGATGGGTATGACATTTCAATATTTATGATAGAGCCTTTAAAGGAAGAGCCCATCCTAGAAGAATGGATGGAATTGGCTCAAGAACCACATGAGAGTAATGATGAGGATGTAGATTCCATTATCATGGAACCCTTCTGTTTGATAGAAGAGGAGTATCTCTACATTGTGGAAGCCACTACCCCTGCTATGGGCAAGGGAAATCAAATTGAACAACCCAAGTCACTCATAGAATGTACAAAAAATGAGCAAAAGAAGAGAAATAAATCACTTAAGAGAGAAGAAGAAGAACCCCTCATAGAAGTAACAGAGAACTTCAAAAAATATGAAAGAGAAGATAGAAGAATCATGGTATGGATGTCTAAGCAAGAAGCATGCATTGGAGAAGTATACGATAATCAAGAGAAAACCAAAAAAATAATTGTCACGATAGAGGAAGGAGAAGAAAAATGCACATACATAGGGCATGATTTGATGGAGGAAGAAGAAGAAGAGTTAATTGCCATATTGTGAGAATATAGAGATGTGTTCGCTTGGAGTTACAAGGAATTGAAAGGAGTAGACGCAGATATATGCTCCCATAGAATCCCTATGTCCCTAGAGGCTAAACCAACTAAACAAAGACCATACACCTATAATGATAATTATGCTGCCAAGATTAAAGAGGAGATAGATCGTTTGATAGAAGCCTGATTCATTTATGAAATTGAACACACCGAATGGGTATCCCCCATTGTGGTTGTACCAAAGAAAAATGGAAAATTGTGTGTGTGTATTAACCTAAAAAAGTTAACGCTACCATGATTAGAGACAGTTGCCCTCTTCCTATCACAAAGCATTTATTGGAAAGAGTTGTAGGCAAGGAAGTCTATAGCTTTCTTGATGGATTCTCAGGCTATAATCAAGAAGCCATTGCCACTAAAGATCAACATAAGATAGCCTTTGCCATAGAGTTGGGCATATTTGCATTTTGTGTGATGCCATTTGGGCTGACAAATGCACCTGCCACTTTTCAACGATTAATCTATCATGTTTTTAAGGAATTCCTACGAAAAAAACTTGAAAGTTTACGTGGACGATTTATGTGCTCATTCTAACATGAGGCAGACCCACATCCCTGAATTAAGCCAAATCTTTGACAAATGTCGAGAATATCAGGTCTCTATGAATCGAGAAAAATGTGTTTTCATGGTCATGCAAGGAAAGATTCTAGGACACATTGTGTCAAAGAATGGAATCTCTATGGATGGTGAAAAGGTTAGAGTGATTGCAGACCTACCTAAGGCAAAAAATGTGAAGGAAGTACATGCTTTATATGGGACATTGTGGTCATTATCGATGATTTATTCAAATGTATGCAATCATAGCAAAGCCTCTGTACTCTCTTTTGACCAAGCTCGAATGGACAAAAGAATATGAGAAATCATTTGATGAACTTAAACGATGCTTGTGTTCAACACCCATTTTAACTACATCGGATTGTAGTAAGCCATTCCATGTGCACATGGATGCATCCAACTACGTCATAGGGTGTGTGTTGACACAACCTACGAATGAAAGCAATATGGATCTCCCCATAGCTTACGCGAGTAGACAACTAAACACAGCGGAAAGGAATTACACCACTACAGAGCGTGAAGGATTAGTAATGATTTATGCTGTAAAGAAATTCAGGCATTACTTACTGGTGAATAAATTCAAGTTCTTCATGGATCATCAGGCCTTGTTGTACTTAGTCAATAAGCCATGTAATATTGGACGATTGATACGATGGTATGTATTATTAATGGATTACGACTTTGAAGTAGTAGCCAGGAAGAGAAAGACCCACCTTAGAGCAGATCATCTTTCAAGGTTAACTACGGGATAAGCTCCTCAAGGAATAGCAGATGAACTACCAGATGCATACGTGTTTAATCTTGAGATAGTACATGAATGGGCTAAGACTATTGTCCCTATTCTCATGTTTGGACCCAAGAATCCTAGGATTAAGAAGGAAATACTACCAAATCACAAAGATACCAGATACTAGCAGGAAGCATATATAAACAAGACAATCAACAAATTTTTGCTTGTTGTGTAGATGAATCAGAACATAAGAATTGTTCGCAATTAGCATGTGTAGGTGCACCAAAGCAATATCATTCGAAACACTGTACATTGTAGAATTTGCACAGACTAGGAGTGTATTGGCCTTCTATGGAAGCAGACGTCTATAGGCTATATAAAGAATGCCCTGTCTGCTGTGAAAGACCCATCTATGGAGCATGCAATACGATACTAGGCATCTCGTACACCAGAATGGAACGAACCAATGGTAACATACCTGAGGACAAAAACTTTCCCTCAAGGAATGACTTTAGCAAGACAACAAAGTCTAGAGCAGGAAGCTCCATGTTTTTTGGGCGTATTGAGTGCCTACAAGACCGTACTCAATGCAATTCCCTTTCAAATGGTTTTTGGTCAAAATGGAGTGTTCCCTTTGGATTTTTTGATACCCACCCTTAAGGTTGCACAAGAGCATTAGTGGATCGGCCACAAATTATCATCAAGGATAATGGACTTGGAACGATTAGGAGAAATCAGTTTCAAAGCAGCAGCAGGCATATATGTAGCCAACAAGTGATAGAAAGCCTATTTTGATGCAAATGTGAAAGATAACAACTTAAAAGAAGGTGATTTAGTCCTAGTGTATGCAATGAAATAGCACACACAGAAGCTAGAGAAACGTGGTTATGGACCTATGATTATTAAAAAACTTTTGAGAAGTGGAGCAGTACAATTAGCCACATTAGAAGGAGAGATAATGCATAATTACATTAGTGGCTGTAGAGTCAAACTTTATCAGCAACCTCTTATGGATTATATGCTTAGACGACTCACATTGGCAAAGAAGCATAAGGAAGAAGAAAAGGGAATAAGAGAGGAAGCGCAAGTAGAAGCTTTAGAACTAAGACAAGGACTAGGGAGAGAACATTATAACCATCTTGAAGAAACACCGAGATATCCTATAGCCATGTGTCAAAAAAAGTCAACTACTCATCCTAGCATAGTGGATAGGACACCATTCATTACAGTCATGCTAAGACAAGGCAACAACCACTAAGAGCTTAGGGCTTTAATTGATTCACGTGCTACGACTAGTGCAATTAGGTGGTCCCAGTGTAAAGACACACGATTAGAAATACAGCCACTTGAGGCATACCTCATAGGTCTAGGAGGGATGGAAACCCCTTGCATGGGTGAGATGGACCTTCCTATCCTCATACACAAGAACATGACTGTGAAACTCCTAGGGTGCCATGATGATGACCTGATAGAACTGTTAATCCTTGGCCAAGATTGTTTATACGATCACTGAGTGGACATAAATCTTAGGAAATGATCCCTATAGATTGGAACCTTAGACCATCTGTGAGTGATACTGCTTGACTTCCCTAACAATACCCCCCTTGAGGAATGTAGCCCAAGATCATCTAAAATGAAGGCAAAGGAGGACTGAAAGATCTTTGGACAGATAAGACAGATACCCCCCTTGAGGAATGTGGTCCGAGATCTGAAATGAAGGTGAAGGACGACTGAAAGATCTTTGGACAGATAACACAAAAATAAGGCAAAGGAGGATTGAAAAATCTTTGGACAGATAAGTCAGATCAATTCAGTGTTAACCCATGCGGGCTTGGGGATGGATGGTTTCCGCTAAGGAGGACATCAAGAGATCTTCCCCTAGTCTTCCTTTGAACAAGAAGCGGTCACGTGGGCTACACCAGTGGCCAAATGGGCACTATTCCTCTCCATGCCCATCCTCCACACTTCTTGCAGACCTACCTAGATCTTTTGTGCAGAATGCCTCACTTCCTGATGGGTAGGTCACACAAGTGTTGGACCTTCCTTCTTTTCCAAAGCAGAGTGTCAACCAAACCTCTCAACCACAACCTCAGAGAAGTCAACCATGACCTAAGAACCCAAGCCAACGACCATACCAGATAACCCAAAGGTGGCCATAGTCTCAACATGTCAAGGTGACCAGTAAAAAGCAATTATGGGTGCCAAAAGGTCAAAAAGCACCATCCATTTCCAATAGCACAGGCTATGAAAAGAAGAACTTAGGGCAAAATCAAAGTCAATATTCAACCTCCCCTCGACCTCCTTCTCCATCAATGAGGACCCAATAGATTTGGATCGCCAAGAAGTACTTGGCAACCCAACCCACACCCACGTAGATTTGGGTACCCAAGAATTGTCTTTTAGCTCAAAAACCACGCCATGTAATATACATCCCTTCAAAATCACTTCACCCATTGACACCACCATTGCCCAAATCATCCTTTGTACCTCACCCAAAGCTCCACAACCACTCACCACCTCTTAGGAAATGGATGTCAAAACGTGTCGAAAAGCCCCCACATGATCCTTTGTATGACATAACACCTATCCCGACTAACCCTTACATTTGTAATAATTCACCCACAAGTAAACCTTGTATAAATTCATCCACACTAACCCACTATCACTTGTAACAAAATCTCATCAAAGCAATGTATGCACTATCTAAAGCATCTAAGCTGTTTAGTGACCTGCATTAGTTTCTAAGAAATCATTACATAAACCACCTCATAACACATGGCTACACGGGTTACGCATCAGTTATGGAAAGGGATTGCGGTCTCACTTTATTGGGATGATAATTTGTTTCCATACTAATTTGTTATCCTTTTGTAGCAGATCGTTTACACACTTAGTCCGATCATCATGCAAACTAAAGGAACTTCCAAGGTTAGCACTAGTGCGCCAGTAGTGAATTTAGGTTAGCCGAGCCTTACCCTGCTATGAAGCCACCAGAGTTTCAAGATTTCATGGGACCAATACTGATTACGACCCTCCCCTTAGAAGAATAAAAAAAGTACATAGTAGCTCCCATTGGTTCCAAGGACTTGCAGGACCTCTAGCAGATGCTAACTTCATCTATGATGTGATGCTTTGCTTTAACGGAGACACATGGGGAAGATATCAATTCTTCTCACGAGAGCTCAAAGACCTTCATAATTCAAAGGAATTATGATCTATTTGGGCCAAGGCTTGATTCACAGAACATTTTAGTGCACCCTTGCCTAAACTAGATTTTTATCAATGTTTCTATTTGGTAACCACTCTTGAACCCCCTGTGAGGAAGGAATTGCCAGGAACATTCATTTTACCCTCGCTAGTTAATGATCCCCCTTATAAGAAATTCTATCTCTCAAACAACCTCATTCGGGCTGCACTTAAGATCCATGGCAGTCACATGCCAACAGAGAGAAAAAGGCTCATTCTCGAGCCCATGAAAGGGGTGATGTTTTGAAGTGGGCAGACATTTCCGCCATCACACGAGAGTTATCAAAACCATTACAAATTTGTATGCAGCATTTTTCTTTCCCCGCTCAGGATTGTTTCACGATACCGATTTCATCTCTCTAGTAGGGTTCATCGATATTCTGTTTGAATAAAGAAGAATCTATTATCTAATATCCATTCAAATGATTCAAGTTATTTATAAATAACTAGAGTAGAATTTACTATCTACTCTGATCATATGTTTTCATTATTGCCATATTTGGGTAAGACATCAATATAGTCTTATCTTCATTATCCTTATTGATTTCATTTATTTCTTCTATTGTTAAATCTGTGTTCTCATGAATGACATCATCTATTGATGGACTAATATCAATTTTTGGTAATTCCTCTTCATCATCAGTAGAATTAGCATGTAGAGTATTATCCTCTTCATAAAAAAGATTAGTATCATTATCATGTATAATGATTCCAATTTCTCTTTCAGATGTTGATGTATCAGTATCTGATAGAATCATCAAGAGGACTTTATTTGATCTCTCTAACAATAAACTGTTCAAACAATGAGCTACCTCTAGGTTGACCATGAATGACTTGCCACCAAGGATGAGCATCTGGATTTTTATAAAAAACTTCTTGTTCAATATGCCTAGAAAGAATATATGGTTCTTATCACATTACCTTGGAAGAATCAATTGCCCAAAACCCAAATAATTCCTTTCTCAATGTGGAATTACTACTTTTATACTCGGCTCGAAACTAGTCAACCTTCAAAATGACCTATCAAAATATATAAAAATAGAAAACCATGTTTAGGTGCTTAAAAAAATAATAAACTCTATCATAGAAAATATAAATTTTTTTCTACCTGTTTGAATGTATGAAAAGATATTTCGTAGATACCAACAACAGTTCCCATGTAACCAAGTTTGCCATCTATAAGGTTCGTGTCTTTTGAGCTAGCACGTGATAATTGCTTGAAAGAAGCAACAATACTAGAATCCTCTGTTTAAATTAGTAAAGAGAAACTAATATACATATATGAAAAAAACAAAATATTATCAAAATAAAATTAACTTTTGTTCACAACCTATCATTAAATCTCTCTGCTCATCTGAGATTTCTTCATTATTTGCATTGGCACTTTGCAAACGACTATATAGGCAATCTGTGAAAGAAGATATATTTGTAATCTCATTATTATCGAGATTACGTCTATATCTCTTGTTTCTCTGTCTTTTACATCGGAGATTTTGAAGTTCTTGTTCGTGTTGATATATTTAGGTAGTGATGTGTGTGAACACTCTAGGACCGCAGGGGCACTTTTTTCCCTCTTTAGGAGGCTTTTTTCCCCCGGCTTGTATATACGCCTATTGCCCTAATGGGCTACTTATCTTTGTACATTCTCTAGTAATACATTCAGTCTTGTGTGTTGTGCTCCAAGCTTCTTCCTCTTCCTTGTGCTGTTCGCGTGCTTCCGCAGACGTCTAACTCCAACAATTGGTATCAGAGCAAGTCGTTGCTTCTTCTAGGGTGCCGTCGACACTCCTCCGTTTGCAGTCTCAGATTCGCACAAAATTTGGTGAGCATACTCAGGGTGTTTCCGAGATCAAAACAGCTTCGCTATGTGGTGCTGAAATCGCGATCTGAGCTCGTTTCGGCCTCCGAACGCACTATCGCAGTGCTTGTGCAGGCTATTTCGTCCTTTTGTGCCAAAGGTATATACCAGTTTCTGTTTGCCAGTTTAAGCGTCTCGAAGTCTGCTACAGGTCTAGGAGAACTCGTGTGGGCAGTTCTGTTCAACTTTTTGAGATACAGTCAATTTTCTGCATCAAGGTATTTTAGTCACCGGCCATGGCTGAAAGCAGTGATGTATTCCGTATGTTGGCTGTTGAGGATAAGTTGGATGGTACCAACTACCCATTATGGGCTTATATGATGCGACATGTACTGGTTGCAAAACGATTGTGGAACATTGTGCAGGGTGTTGAAAGACGTCCTGTTACACCTGTAACGACAGGTACTGCAAATACAGGTGTTGGAGCTGATGAAGATGGTGTCGAAGATGATATTCCGCAGATTCCTGTTCGTGCTGCTGTTTTTGTTGCACCTACTACAGAGCAGATTCGTTGGGATGGCAGAGATGCCCAGGCACATGCATTGATAGCTTTGTCTATCAAACGTGCCATTATTCCTCACATTTGCTCTTGCAGAACAACAAAGGATGCTTGGGATACACTTACCACTTTGTACCAGGCTAGGAATGAGGCTGGTGTTGCTTACCTCCGAAAACAGTTGGAGAGTGAGCACATGAATGAAGGTGATTCGATGGACAGTTTTCTTACCAAGATCAAAGACCTAAAGGAACAATTGATTTCTGCTGATGAGGTTATACCAGATAGCTCACTTGTGCAGACCGTTCTGAATGGCCTTCCTGATTCATATCAGAGTTTTGCCTCTACTCTTCGATTGATGATGAAAGGCAATCCGAATGCCTTGTCATTTGAGGAATTAGTCTCTGTTCTGTTGCAGGAAGATCAGTCTAGGCAGAACATGTCCATTATGCGTGTTGCAGATCAAGCTTTCCTGGCTAGTCAGAAGGGCAAAGGAAAATGGAGCTCTTCTACTAGTAAGCAGAAATCTGCAAATGCTGCACAATCGAAGAACCAGGATAAAGATGAGAAGAAATCAGAAAAGTAGAAATTGTTCTGCAAGTACTGTAAAGGAAATGATCATATTATAAAGAACTGTCCAAAACTGGCTGCTAAAGAGGCAAAGAAGAAAGAGGCTGGAATGGTTGTTGCAGAGGCCTCTACACCAAAAATAGAGTCTGCAAATCTTGTGCAGGAAGAAGAATGGGCATTTACTACTGTTTGCAATTTTGACCCATCTTCTCATGATCAGTGCATGTCTGCAGTAGACTCAGATGTTTGGTACTTTGACAGTGGGGCAACCAAACATATTACCTCGCAGTGCAGTTTCTTCTCTTCACTCGAGCCTGCCCCTACAGGGAATACTGTCACATGCGCCAATAACTCCTCTTATCCTGTTATGGGAATTGGTAAGATTATTCTGACTACTGCTGATGGTAGTTCTTTCACTTTGTCAGATGCTTTATTTGTGCCAGGGATCAAAAAGAACCTGTTATCAGTTTCTGCATTAGCCAAGATTGGCTTGGTTGTGAAATTCGTTGATGACAGGTGTACAGTCCATGATCTCTCAAATGGCGATGTGATTATTGCTTCTGGCATTTTATGTCGTGGGCTGTATAAGCTCATAGACTATGAAAAATCTGTGAATGATTCGGCATGTGCAGTTCATGATTCTCAGGCTATGTCAGATGCAAAGCTTTGGCATGCACGCTTTGGTCATCTGAATTTTGCTAGCTTGTTACGCCTGCAAAAATCTGAAATGGTGTCCTCTTTGCCCAAACTTGAGGCACCTGGAAAACATGTTTGTGAAGGCTGTATTTTGGGCAAAATGCAGCGTTCTTCCTTTCCAAAAGATGGTTCAGTTCGGGCTATGCAGAAATTACAGCTTGTACATAGTGATGTCTGTGGTCCTATGCAGACACCCTCTTTTGGAAATTACCTTTACTTCGTGACTTTCATTGATGATTTTTCCAGGCATGCATGGGTATATCCACTCAAAGCAAAGTCCGAAGTGTTCATGTGCTTCAAACAGTTTTTGGTTTTGGCTGAAAATCTGTCAGCATGTAAAATGGGCACCCTCCGTTCTGATCGAGGGGGGGAATATATGTCTTCAGATTTTAATGCATTTCTGGCTGAACGTGGGATAAAACACCAGTGTACAGTGCCGTATACACCTCAACAGAATGGAGTTGCTGAACGAAAGAACAGGTCACTCATGGAGATGGCAGGTGCATGGTCAAAAGTCAGGCTTTACCACATAGTTTCTGGCTTGAGGCTGTCATGTGTGCAGCATATGTACTGAACAGGTGTCCCACGAAAGCGTTGCAGTCTATCACTCCATATGAGGCTTGTCATGACCGCAAGCCATCTGTTGCTCATCTGCGTGTTTTTGGTTGTTTGGCATATGCATTAGTGCCTGAACAACATCGCAGAAAATTGGATGATAAGGCAGTAAAATGTATTTTTGTTGGGTACAGTTCTGAAAGTAAAGGCTATCGTCTGTATCATCCACAGACTAAACGCATTCTGGTTAGCCGTGATGTTGTCTTTGTGGAAGATGCTATTCAGCCATTGCTTTCATGTACTAAGGAGACATCTGTTAGCTCCAAAGACATGTATGATACTTTGATGCCTCTTTTTACAGGTGGACAGGCTAGCGCTGGTCCTAATGAGGCAACTTCTCAGCCTTTGCAGGTTTCATATGATGATGCAGATCATTCCATTTCTGATGCAGATTTACATGATGCACTTGTTGATGAGAGAGCTGATATTGAACAGGCAAAAACTATGCCAAAATGGCTGGTGCAGACTTTGCGTGACAGCAAATTAGATGCACCTTTGTCATATCGTACTCGTTCAGGCTCTCATAGTACCTCCTTTGCATCAGATTGCTATGCTATGGCTGCATCTAGTCTCTGTGATGAGAATGAGCCTGTTTCTTTTGATGAAGCACAAAATTCAGAAAATTGGATGGCTGCTATGCAATCTGAATATGATGCTATAATGAAGAATGGTACATGGTCTTTATGTGACTTGCCTCCTGGCAAGAAGGCCATTGGCACTAAGTGGGTATACAAGCTGAAGCGTAAACCTGATGGTACAGTTGACAGGTATAAGGCTAGGCTTGTTGCAAAGGGTTATGCGCAGGAAAGAGGCATTGATTTTGATGAGACCTTTGCACCTACATGCCGTATGACTACTGTTCGGAGCATTTGTGCACTTGCAGCCCATCATGGTTGGAATGTACATCAGTTGGACATTAAAACAGCATTTCTGAATGGTGACTTGCATGAAGAAGTGTATGTTTTTCAGCCCTGTGGCTTTGTGCAGAAAGGGCATGAAAACCAGGTGTGCAGGTTAAAGAAGGCGTTATATGGTTTAAAGCAAGCACCACGTGCTTGGTATGAGAAAATACATGCCTATCTGATTGCACATGGTTTTGAGAACAGTCCAACTGAAAGCACCTTATATGTTAAGCGTGCTAATGATGTGCTTTTGATCATTGTTGTCTATGTAGACGACATGCTGCTCACTGGTCCTCTTGAGAAGCATATTGCTGATTTCAAGGCTGATTTGCATGCCTCATTTGAGATGTCTGATTTGGGGCATTTGCATCACTATTTGGGCATTCAGTTTATGCAAGTTGATGGTGGAATGGCTTTGTGTCAAACGAAATATATTTACACATTATTGCAGCGTTTTGGCCTTGAAGACTGTAAGCCTATTGCCACTCCTATGGAGACAGGTTTACGATTGAGTCTTCATGATGCTGGAGATGCATTTGATGCTGTTCTCTATCAGCAGGCTGTTGGATGCCTGATTTACTTATGCATTACTCGGCAAGATATTCAGTTTGCTGTCTCACATATGCGCAGGTTTATGCATTGCCCAGGAGTCACGCATTGGAAAGCGGTTAAGCGCATCTTTCGCTACTTGAGTGGTACTCGGCTACTTGGGTTGTTTTATCCCAAGGGGGGATCACTACCGCCAGATTTGCATGCTTTTTCTGACTCAGATTGGGCTGGTTGCTATGACACTCGTGTGTCCACCAGTGGTTTTTGCTTCATGCTTGGTAGCTCATGTATATCTTGGTTGAGCAAGAAGCAGCCTACTGTGGCCACTTCCAGTTGTGAGGCTGAGTATAGGGCAGCTTTCACAGCGACTGTTGAGTGTGTGTGGCTCAGACGCCTTATGGCTGATTTGGGTGTTGGCCAGTCTTCTGCCACCACCATCTTCACTGACAGTCAGAGCGCATTGGCAGTTGCGAGGAACCGTGTGTTCCATGCTCGCACTAAGCACATTGAGGTGCATTATCACTATGTCAGGGAGAGGTTCTCTGCTGGGGAGATCAGCTTGGCATATGTGCCCACGCAGGAGAACATTGCAGACCTTTTCACGAAGGCTCTGCCTAGGGAGAAGTTTGAAGCTTTCCGCAAAGCTTTGGGCTTACTTCCTTTTGTGGAGTGATTTCCACATAGCTCGGCACTTCCTTATACATGAGTGCCAGCTCCTTGTTCACCGCATCACTCCCAGGGGGGATTTGTTGATATATTTAGGTAGTGATGTGTGTGAACACTCTAGGACCGCCCGGGCACTTTTTTCCCTCTTTAGGAGGTTTTTTTCCCCCGGCTTGTATATACGCCTATTGCCCTAATGGGCTACTTATCTTTGTACATTCTCTAGTAATACATTCAGTCTTGTGTGTTGTGCTCCAAGCTTCTTCCTCTTCCTTGTGCTGTTCGCGTGCTTCCGCAGACGTCTAACTGCAACAGTTCGTACTCGCTAAGGAATGCTTACATGCATTCGCTATTATATGCCACAAAAGTAGAAACATCATTTTTTTCTTGAAATGTAAAGAAAAATGGAACTCCCTTACCTGATAATACCTCATCTGTTATTTTTGAAGAAGACTCGTTGGTCCATGCACGTGGAGCTTCTTCATGAACTCTTTCAAGGTACTCACTAACATAGTACATGCACTCTTCAAGCATCCAACCCTTTGCCATGGATCCTTTTGGTTTTGCTCTTTGTCACACATAACCTTTTAATATTCCCATAAATCGCTCGACCCAAAACATCTCTCGAGTGTTGAAAACACCTGCAATCTCTATTTTATCTACAAGATGGACTAATAAATGAACCTAAATATCAAAAAATAAAGTAGGAAGCTCTTTCTCCATCAAACATAGTAACTCTTTGAGGGATCGAGTTTTTGTCAATATCTTTTGATGTAATCCACCTATACATATCATAAAAAAAATTATAAAGAAGTTAATTCAAAAATAAAAGATATCAAATATTCATATATATTAAATATAAAAGTATCATAATTATTTTATAAGCAATCCAAGACGATAGATCACATCTCGTACTCCTTTCGTTGTACATCCATCGATAACCAAAGGTAAAATATGTTTAAAAAAGTTATGCCAATCATGGGCCTTTAGCCCAGATAAGCTCTTATCATCCTTAGTAAACATGTTCTGGAAAGATGCTCCATATCCTGTAGGAATCCGAATCAATTGAATCCTATTGTTGATAGTCTGTATCTCTTTTGTCGTAAGTACCCAAGGAGCTGGTGCATAAGTCGTTTCTTGTCGATGTCTATCAAAAACTGGCCATCACTTTGGTTTTGAGTTTTGATCCTTCAAATCATTCCTTGATGCTATGGTATCTTTTAGTCCAAGAAGATGCTACCATAATGAATAACCAATATTCTTGAATATATGCATAGGATCAAGAAGATGACATACTTTTAACTCTTTCCAATACTCTAAAGAATACCATATTGATATCTTCTCTGCAAGTGCCAAGTTTCCTTTACCTCTCTTCACATAATCATTATCTTCATCATCACTGAAGATTTCTGATTCTGGAGCTATCAGAGATCCATCTGCCATTTTTTATACCAATCCATAGGTGTCATAGGTTTTGGACACTGACATGTTTCAAGCTTTCCATTTTAATCTATCACTTTTCTTTTCGATCTTAATGGATGATCATCAGGCAAGAACCATCGATGTCGAAGATAAATATTTTTGTTGAGATTCTTACTATAGATTGATTTCAACCAATCACCACAATATGGACGAACTTTATAACCCTTAGTGGATATTCCTACATCATGAAAATGATACAAATATAATTAGATTAACTCACATTTATTTGTATGCATATTGAATAAAAAAATTACATCAATACCTGAACAAACACCATATCCTCGAAAATCATGAATAATCCAAGCCACAATACCACGAACCGTAATATATCTTTCATTGATGCTTTTCGATACATCAATGACATTAATACCTCTCCATAACTCTTGGAGATCATCAATGAGAGGAGCAAGATATATATTCATATGTTTAACTTGTCTTTTTCCTGGGATTAAAAGTGAAAGCATTAAATGTTCCTTTTTAATGCGAGATATGGTGGAATTGTAGTTTATGACTACCACTGGCCATGTTGAACATTTATTGGATTTCTTGGAGAATGGATTAATCCCATCTAATGCAATTCCTAACTTTAGATTCTGTGGATTTTGTGCAAAATCAGGCCATGTAGAATCAATATGTTGAAAAGCAACACTATCATGAGAAATTCTGATTATTCCATTAGTACTTTTATGATCATGTCCCCATGTCAAAAGCTTTGATAATTTGGTGCTTTGAAACATATGTCTAATCCATGGAGGCAATGGAAAATGTCTCAATACCTTTTGTGGGATTTTACCTTCTTCGTCCTTATATCGAGGAGATTGACATTTTGGACATGTCAAAGAGTCTGCATATTCACATCTATATAAAATACAAGGACATGCATGTATACATTGATAATCTATACCAAGATTTTTGATTATCTTCTTCATTTCATCATGTGAGGTAGGAAGAATATTCTGACTTGGTAAAAACTTTTCAGATAATAACTTGTATGTTCATGAAAAAAAGACATATTAATAAAAATAAATAAATAAATATACATATATATATGTATATATATGCATATAATTTTATATATGTGTATGCTTATGTGTATGTGTATGTGTATATGCATGTGCATGCATATACATATGCATATGTGTATATGTATGTATGTGTGTATATGTGTTTTATATGTGTATATGTATGTATATATATGTATGCGTATGTGTATGCATATATGTATGTGTATGTGTGGATATATGTGTATGTATGTATGTGTATGTATGTATGTGTATGTATGTATGTATATGTATGTATGTGTATGTATGTATGTGTATGTATGTATGAATGTGTATGTATGTATGAATGTGTATGTATGTATGTATGTATGCATGCGTAGCTGTGTATATTTGATTTTGTTTTTAATTTTTTTGTATATTGTGGTTTGCAGACTTTCATATCTAGACCATTGAATCATTTGGCTGTCTCCCATTTTATAGTCAATCTTTTACCTTCTTTGCTAACTAAGACTTACATATTTGTTTACAAGGATTAAGTATCAATTAACTATGGAGGTATTAGGTCGTTTGGAAAATAAGACAAGCAAATTTCTCTCAACAATTATGGAAGATGGATGAATAGTTCTAAAGTATGGGCAGACATAAAGTGTTCATTCAATGCAAGTTCTTGTTCTTACCATAGCTAAGGTAAAAACAAAAACCTGCACTGAATGGACACTTTTTGTCTGCCCATCCTTTAAAATTATTCTTCCATCCTTTAAATTCTTCGAGGTAAATTTACTTCTCGTATTTTTCAAACGACTTAATACCTCCATAGCTAACTCATACTTAATATTTGTATGAAAAGTTCATAAAAGAGTTAGCAGTGCAGGTATTAGGTCGACTAGAATAGGAGAAGCAGATGTGTCAGGAAGATTCTAAAGGCTCGGCAGACAATTCCAAGGGCTAGATGGACAAAATATTTTCATTCAATACAAGTATGTATAATTTGACCTTACTCTCACAACTTGTGTATGTGTGTATATGTGTGTGTATGTTTATATGTGTGCATACATTCATGTATATATATGTGTATGTCTATATATGCATGTATTTATATGTATATATTTATGCATATATATATATATATATATATATATATATATATATATATATATATATATATATATATATATATATATATATATATATATATATATAGAAAATTAAAAATTTTACCTTAATAGTGCCGAAATAGATACATTACTCCATCCAAAATGATTTTGAAGATTGAGAATAAGTAAGCTCGCACTTAATCATGTCAAATGGCTTCCTTCATATACATGCTTTAGACATTCCTCTCGAAGATATTTCTCATTTTTAGAAATATCAATGCTCTCACTATCATTTTGATACCAATCCTCAATAAAATTTTCCATGCCATCATCTTCATCATTGTCGCACAAATCTTGTACTTTATCTTCTTTTGAATATAGATATTTCAACCTTGCATATTCCGCAGGATCACTTTTGCGTAGCCTCCTCATAGAAGCTTCTAATAAATGAGGTCTTACTGGCAATTGTGAATGGTGTGGAGGAATATCATCAACATCATATGTTGGAATGTACACATATGAATAAAAATAATTAATATTCCATAAATGAATAAAAAGTAAACTTTATACATAAAATTAAATATTTAAGTTATTAAATATGGATAGAAAATTTCTCTCTCTAGATAAAAGGTGCTCTTGGAGGTCTACGCCATCCATAATTCACTAATAATTCATCACCAACATGTAATGTAGTAATAGCATTGACAGCTATGTATCTTGATACATATCTACTCATGTATGGTGATTCAGGACTATTTTCACGCTCCTCAAATGTGCAATTAGTCCTTGAACTATTATGTAACCCTTGACTACTATTTATTAACCTGCTATATTTCCATGCATGTAAGGTCTTCCATCAATATATAATCTTTCATTTTCTGCATGTGAAATCCTTCTACTAATAAGGGATGTTGCATTCAAGCATATTCCATAAGTACGCATGCTTTGAACATAATGTGCAAGTTGATGCCAATCTCCCCATCCATATATAGGACCACAAAATGACATAAGAGTGACTTCAGAGTTCGGAGGCACATACAAATCCTCTACAGTAAAGAGGTCACAACTAACATTAGTAATTGTGGATGGAGCAATCATATAGCAATTACCCCAAAAGTTAAAAATCTCACCATCTAAAGGAAGTGGTCCCCTATTCCATCCTCTATATCTTCTTCTATCATATGTTTGTACTAGAGAATGGTCACGAGCTGGCAATGGATAATCTCCAGCCGTTTCAGTCTCTAAACCAAGAGGTAGAGGATTTCTAGAAATCTCTACTTGTAATTGATGAACAACAAGTCCATGACGTGTACATGTATATTAACATTATGAGTATGAGAATTATCATCATCATCATCATCATCGAGCAAGTATTCATGTATGTCAATAGTAATTTGATTTTGTATATTTATA
The DNA here is from genome assembly GCA_020310875.1 of Ceratopteris richardii. Lineage (NCBI taxonomy): Eukaryota > Viridiplantae > Streptophyta > Polypodiopsida > Polypodiales > Pteridaceae > Ceratopteris > Ceratopteris richardii. The sequence goes on along the minus strand of CM035435.1, from coordinate 125,677,338 downwards.
GAAAAATACATACCCAAGCATTATCACGTTGAGCAGGTGGTGGTGCATGCTCAAAAGTACCATACTCTACCTCATGTTCAATACATTCCAATCGTTGTCTTTGATACGTGCCATAGCAAGAGTTACACCAACATATAATATACTCTTGATAGTAAAATTCATCATAATTCCTATCAGAGGACACATGTGAAGTCATTGCATGGGTAGGAGGTGGTGGAGCGCCCTCTGATTGATCAAAATCGGATTATAACAAGAAAACAAAAAATATATAAGTTATGTATCTATCAAATATATTTAAAATTAAAAGTTTGATATACTTACAATATATAGTCCTTGCACGATTAGGAGACGGTGGCGGAGTTCCATCTGATTGATCGGAATCTACAAATAATGGTATTTGATATTATTAATCTGATTATTTAGATACATAAACATTCACATATACATATTTACACATACACACATATTCACATTTACACATACACACATATTCACATATACATAAATACACATTATTGTGGGATAAATGCATGTATTTTGTATGAATGAGTGTATATGCATGCATGTGTATGTGTGTATGTATATATGTGGATATGTATATGTGTGTTTATGTTATATGTATGTATATGTGTATATGTATGCATATATGTATGTGTATATGTTTGCATGTATATGTGTATGTGGGTATGTGTATGTGTATGTATATATGTGTATGTATTCTAATTCTTTTTTTCTCTTTGAGATTAAAATAACAGGAGATATTGTATGGTGGAAGAAAATAAGAGGAAACCTAACATACCACCTGAGACGTGGTAGTTTTTTTGTAGATAGCTACGTCTTCAAGAGTCATTTCCCCAACAGAATGTATACAAAATAATAGTTTATATTTATAATTCTCATATGTTTTATTAAATTTTTACATTTAATTTATGCATTTCTTTTTTCTTTAAATAAATAGGCTGCTGCAAAGAAGAGATTTGAGTCGGGCCACACATCGCACCTAGGCCAAATGGGCCATCATGGTTTTGTAGCTACATTTATAAGTATATGTGTTATTGTGAGTATATTTTTTATTTTAGTTAAAACACAAGAAACCAATCTTTTTTATTTGTTTCAATGCAACGAAACGATTATGGTCGATATCCTATGAAACATGCGATCAAGTATGCTACACATTTTGGATATCGGTGTTTGAGAAAGTATACACAAGATCATCCGGATGCATTTGTGAGTATTGTTAAATTTTATATAATTATTTTATTTTTATGGATGTTTTGATTGTTTTACTTATTTATGTTTGTTATATGTAATACAGGAGTATTATGGAGAGGCAGATATGGATGAGGTGGAGAGACAGACATAGGAGGGATGATCTCAATCGTCATAGGGTGCTCACACAGATACATCAGATCATGCAGATGATCGTGATGATGAGGATGAGGATGATCATGATGCTGATGATGATGAGAATGATGATTAGGATTCTTGATTATGACATTGGATATGTATTTAAATTCATATATATATATATATATATCTATATATATATATATATATGTATATATATATATATATATATATATATATATATATATATATATATATATATATATATATATATATATATATATATATATATATATATATATTGTTCATCTTAGTTATGTTTTGAATTGTGTGTATAGTATTAAGTAATGAAAAGTTTTGTTCTATTGATTGTTATTATTGTTTATATTAAGCATGTGTTTTATTACTTTAATTATATAATTCATTCATATTTATGTGTGCTTGTGTGTATATAAAATGTATATATGCACATGTAGGTATATATCTATATGTGTAAGTGTGTCTATATCCATGTATATGTATGAATCTATGTATATATGTGCATGTATGTATGTGCATATGTATATGTGCATATGCATGTATCTGCATGTGCATGTGTAAGTGTAAATGCGTATGTATGTGTATGTGCATGTGCATGTGTATGTGTGTATATGTATGTATGTATGTGCATGTATATCTGTGTAATATGAGTGTGTACATATGTGCATGTATATGTGTGCAATATGTTTGTGTATATGAATGTATGTACATATGTATATGTGTATATGCATATATGTGCATGTGTAAGTGTATATGTGTATGTATGTGTATGTGCATGTGCATGTGCATGTGCATGTGTATGTGTGTGTATATGTATGTATGTGCATGTGTAAGTGTATATGTGTATGTGCATGTGCATGTGTATGTGTGCGTATATGTATGTGCATGTATATGTGTATGTGTGTATATGTGTGTATGTGCATGTATATGTGTATATGTATGTTGTATGTGTGTATGTGTGTGTACATATGTGCATATATATGTGTATGTGTGTATATATACATATGTGCATATCTATGTGTATGTGTATGCGTATAAACATATACAAGTGTATGTATATGCATGTGTATATGTATGAAACGTGCATGTGCGTGTGGATGCATTTCCATTTGCATCCATGTGCATGGATGTGGATGTGCATGCATGTGGATGTGCATATACATGTATTAAAGTATATGTTAATGTGTGTATGTGTATGTATATATGCAATAATGCATACATGCAAGTGTTTTTATGTGGTTGTAGAAATGTTTGTGCATATGCATGTGTATGTGTAAGTGTATGTGCACATGTATGTATGTGTATATATGTGTGTGTATGTGCATGTGTATATGTGTATATGTGTGAACGTGCATCTTCATCATGTTTAAGTGTATATGTGCATATCAATAAGTGTGAGTATGCTAACTAATGAAAATAGCACAATTCAAATGATATACAAAGAATGGAAATTGTACTTACAATAGTTAGCCATATTTTTTTTTGAGAGAACAATGAATTGGAAAGACATAGACACCTGACCTCGTAAGGTAGAGGCACCCATCTTGGGGAACTTTGAGACATCCAGCCCTAGGGGGGACTTGAATCCTGGCCATCTGCCTAGAAGTAGAAGGCACATCCGCTAAACCATGCGCGCTGGATATTACCCATATTTTTTTATTGGTTAGCTTCTTGAATAACCTGCAATAGAGAGAGAGAGAGAGAGAGAGAGAGAGAGAGAGAGAGAGAGAGAGAGAGAGAGAGAGATAATTCAAAGAGAGAAAGAGGTAGAAAGAGAAACAGAGACAAAGAGAGACACAGAGACAAAGAGAGACAATAAGATAGAGATTAGACAAAACAACAATCTTGCAAGCGATTGTTTCAGCTCATAAGCACAACGCAATTGCGAATGTTGGAGAGCTCTTCGATCAGATGCGTGAAGATGCTGATTGACGAGCCTCCAATGTTTTAATTTTTTTCATCAAAAACCCATCGTGTACATGATGCTAAGGCATCGTACATGCAAGTCCAATTAGTGTCGCATAAGCGACATTAATTATCGTTGCTTATGCAATGCAAATTAGCATCACTTATGCGACACTTTTTAAATCATTGCTTTAGCGACACTCAATGTGAGCGTCACATATCCCATCGTGCCACATGTCGATAAAAACATCATACTTCTTGTCGTTTAACTGACGTTCCGTGCTCGACGCTTTATGCAATTTTATAGCGATGAAATTGTGTTGCGTTAACCATCTCTATTCGCCCGTATTCCTTATAGTGTTATGAGATTTTGACACTAGTAATATGCCCATTTTGCATAGGATACTTTGGCAAATTTTTTCCATATTCTTTTGGTTTTATCAACTATACAGTGGTTGATTTACTCCTTGATACACTTATTCATGTGAGCATATTTATTGTCACATAATCCTTTTGGTTGGCCATTAATGTCCATTAATTCATTTTCTTGGGAAGATTGCTGATTTTTTCCTAGAATCTGACACTTGGTCATCCTTCTTTGAGCCTTAGTGGTATTTTTGAGCTCTTGTAGTACCATTATCATTCTATTTATTTCTCTATCATCATGACATCAAGAATGGTGTAGTTGAAAGGATGAATATAAATATTCAAGAAAGAGTAGTTTCTATGCTGCATCATGCAAACCTTTCACAAGGCTTTTGGGCAGAAGCACTATTGACTACAGTTCATGTGATTAACCTTTCACCTAGTACTACCCAAGGTCTGAAAGTTGCACAAGAGTTATGGATAGGGAAGCCACCATATTATGATCATCTTCGAGTTTTTGGGTCTAAATCATATGTTCATATACCAAAGAATCTTAGACAAAAGTTGGACCATAAGGCAAAGAAATGCATTGTTCTTGGATATGGTCGAGACGGACAATTTGGATATCGCTTATGGGATCCTAACACGGTTAGTGATTAGAAGTAGTGATGTCATTTTCAATGAGTCTAAAATGCATAAATAGCCCATCAAGGAGGTTGAGGTGAGAAGAGTGGTGTTTGAGGATACTAGTCCCCCAATTAGCATGCATAAAAATGCTGCTTATAGGGATGTTCAAAAGAATGCTCGATCAGATCAGTCTGTAAACGTTCCTGTTCAACAACCATTGAGATGCTCTGCACGTGTCTCACATCCACCTAATAGATATGTTCCATGTTTAGTTTTTGTTATGCTAACAGATCCTAGTGATCCTTCTTGCTACAAAGAGGCTATGCAAATAGATGATCATGTCAAGTGGGAGCATGCCATGAAGAGTGAGTTGGATTCTATTCACAAGAATGGTACTTGGGATTTAGTACCTTTGCCAAAGGGCAGGAAAGCTTTACCATGTAAATTGGTATATAAGCTGAAATTCACATCAGATAGCGCTTCTCCAAAGTATAAAGCACGATTTGTTGCAAAGGTTTTTAAGCAACAACATGGTGTTGATTTTGAGGAATCTTCTCTCTAATGGTCAAGATGACTACCTTGTGCATGTTGCATGGATTCATTGCAATGGAGGACTTAGAGCTAATCCAAATGGATGTGAAAACTGCTTTCTTGCATGGAGATCTTACAGATGAGATCTATATGGAACAACTAGAGGGTTATGTAGTGCTTGGCAAAGAAAGTGTAGTTTGTAAGCTCAAGAAGAGCTTCTATGGACTTAAACAGTCCCTTAGAAAACGGTACCAAAACTTTGATGATTTTATGAAGTCTCAAGGCTATTCCCAAAGCAATGAGGATCATTGTCTCTACATAAAGAGATGCTCAGATGGCAGCTTGATATGCTTGATACTTTACGTCGATGATATGTTGATTGCTGGGAAGTCCGCTTATGACTTGTCAATTCTCAAAAAGAAGTTGAGTCAGACATTTGATATGAAGGATTTGGGGGATGCCAAACATATTCTTGGCATGCACATTACTCGTGATAGGAGTAAAAGATGCATATACGTGTCTCAAAGTGAGTACATATCCGAAGTACTTCACAGGTTCAATATGTAGGGTGGAAAGGCATTGATTACACCTTTACCCACATATGTGAAATTGGGCAAGGATGATTGCCCCAAATCAAATGAGGAAAATGAATTCAAAACCAAAATTCCTTATCAGTCTGTTGTAGGTAGTCTCATGTATGATATGGTAGCTACGAGACCAGACATTGCATTTGTAGTGGGAGTTGTGTCAGATATATGTCTAATAATGGCAAGAAAGATTGGGAAGTGGTCAAGATGATTTTGAGATATCTGAGTGGCACTAAGGACAAGTGTCTATGCTTAAGTAGAGGGAAAGCCTCCATTATTGGTTACACAGACTCTGACTATGCTGGTTGTGTAGACAATCGTAATTCTACATCAGGGTACAATTTTCATTTTGTTGGAGGTGCTATCTCTTGGAGATCTAGTCTTCAAGAATGTACAACTGTTTCCACCATAGAAGCAGATCATTTTACAACAAGTGAGGCATGTAATGAAGTACTTTGGCTTTCTCATCTTGCTTGTGATATGGGTTTATCTCAACATGTACCTGATTTGCTCAGTGATAGTTAGAGTGCCATTGCTTGGGCTAAGAATCCGGTCTATCATGCAAAGACCAAGCACATTGAGATGAGGTGTCACTTCATTAGAGATTGCTAGCCACTAAGTGCATTATTTTTGAGAAAGCTCACACTCGAGATAATGTTGCAGATGCTTTGACTAAAGCTTTACCACAGGATAGCTTTCGACACTATTGTCACTTTATGGGGGTTACTTGATTCATGATCTTACACAGCCACTTCTATACTATGTAACATGCCCATCAGGTGTGATGTATAGTTTGTATACCTACACTCAGGTATTGTTTATCATTCTTCATTTTTTTCTCGCATAGTTAGTTTGGCCATATTGGCCTTTAGTGGGAGATTGTTACTATTAGTGTCCATGTGAAAGGCCAAATGGCCACCGAACATTTTTGTATATGGTCTTTAATAAAACATATAGTGGCTTGGTTAGCCACATATTGTGAGTTCAACCACATTTGTAACAACCTAAGAAGTATGTGTTTGTGCTCACTGTGAACTGTGTTTTTTCTGTGTATTTTGTAGTCTCTGTGTAGAGTACTGGGTGCAATGCTTGGAGCTTGGTTTTCTACTCTGAGGATATCATCGCGGAGCTCTCAAGGAGGAGAGCACACTGTGGTGTATCGCCGTCGAAATACTTCATCAACTTGAATGATTCATTGCCTAGTATAAAATACTCTTCAAATGATGCCTTGAAATATCCCATGATGTGAATTCCTCATGGGATGTTTCAGCTACATACCAAGCGTAGGCATCATCGGCCAAAAATGTTGAAGCAATTTTTTATCAAATGCTTGCGATTGAAGTTTTGAAGTTCTAGATATTGTTGCATATCTTGCAGCCACTTTGAACATCCAAGGAGTTCTAACGTGCTCAAAACTTGATAGGTGGATAGGTTTTAAAGTGACCATATGAGTTGGCATAACAATCTTTGTCTAATGATGAGGCCGAATAGTGGTGACTCGCACGTTGATGGCAATGTGGACAAGATGCGCAACTAGAACTCTTAGCTTGCACATGTTCACATGACTCTACTGAAAAGAAGAACTTCCTAGCTCCTCTCAAAAAAATCCTATTTAAAATAGGTATCGATTGTATTCAAGCTATCACCCAATGTTTTGATGAAGGACAAGATACTTCAAGTATTATGGTAGTTATCATCACAACTGATGGAGGGAATTGCTTCTATGTATGTATACCAAAGAAGGATTCTAAATGGTGCTCTCTTGATAATTGATGAATCCCTTTAGTAGTTCATGAGGTGGGTTCCTTCCTGGACATAATTTGTACTTTCCTCCATTAATTTAATCATCTTTTATTGTTGCTCACAAAAAAAAAAGAAATGGGAATACAATTTCAGGGAGAAAATTCTTTCTTCGTATTGTCCCAGAAACTCATTATGATGGATTCTATATATGGCCATGACCTGATGGGGCTCCTCAACCTCTCCTTAGGATTTGTAATAGTTTTTTATGTTTTAATTCATCTTCTTTCTGTTGTTCGCAAAAAAAAAAAGAACCTACTTGCGATTGAAAAGGTGGAACCAGTGCTTAATTTTGATGCCCAACCCTGGGCATCACCAAAATTTGAGGGATGCCCTAGAGATAAAACTGGGCATCCTTAAAGATCATTCAAAAGCATGCCTCCAATGTATGGGATAGAAGTTAGACATTATCTTCACTTATTGTACAAGGCGGTTGACTAAGCATGCTTTGGTTGTATGTAAACAATTTTGTACAATTTATGTTGTAAAAAATAAATAAAAAATTTTCATTTTTTAAGGTTGAAACCTTTCAAATGCAGTTCAATTTGCGATTGTGAGGCATTTCAAGTTGCAACTTTTAGTGGCATTTTGATGCCAAGAATGTGTTTAAAAGATACTTTGGGCACTCTTTCATTCGATAGAAATGGGAAGTGTTTAAGAAAGGTGGTAACTTCATAGAACTAATCATCCATTCTGATCATGTCACACATAGAAAAATCTATAACTTAGATTATAAATCATATCAACATAAATATGGATATTGGCTTCTTTTTTGGTAAATCACAACCGATGTGTGCCATGGATTGTGCTATTATTCAACAAGCAATTGATAATAAAAAGTAATCCTCTTTAGAATTAATAATTTCCAATTTTAACCATTTAGAAATTTAATATCTTTTCACAAGCTGGTCCATGCATGTCATTCACAGTGGGAGAGCATGGGGACTAGGCAACCTTTGAAGTTCTTGAAGTTCTTGCACAATAAATAAGTAAATGATACATTGTTATATGCTATATGACGAATCACAACTGACTAGTTAATATTCTTGGTCATTGGTAGGAACCATCAATGCATCCAAAAGCATCCATTTTGAAGCATAGGAGCATGGGGAGAAACACTTTATAATATATATGGGAAATAGTCACTTTGTAATAAGAATGACCAGAATGGCAATTATGCAAGTCCTATCCAACGTACTAACCTATAGGTGTAGATTAGGAGAGTGGTGAAGTCATGGACAATAAGGCTGCCAAGTCGTACAATGATGAGTTCTCAATGTTCTCATTGGCAATTATGCAAGTTCTATCCAACGTACTAACCTATAGGTGTAGATTAGGAGAGTGGTAAAGACATGGACAATAAGGCTGCCAAGAAATGATGAGTTCTCAATGTTCTCATTCAACCTACGAAGAGGCAAATTCAATTTTGAAGTTTTTGGGCCAAATTTAATACTAGAATAGAGATTATTCACTAGAAAAATTAGAAAAGAATACACGTAAGGTCTACTTTTTGTAAAAATCATCAATGCTAAGGACCAAATTGTATATAAAAAGAATGACTATTGTGTGACATGCCCAAATTGAAATCCCACTATCAAGGGGCAAGAACATTGGCACAATGGCTATAGCTATTCACAACTTTGGCATACACAAACACACTCATATATATATATATATATATATATATATATATATATATATATATATATATATATATATATATATATATATATATATATATATATATATATATATATATGCGTGTGTGTGTATCTATATGTGTGTGTATAGTCGAGGATGCCTGGGTCTTGAACATGGGTATCCTTGAGGATGCCCAAACCTAAAAGTGAGCAAAAATAGTAGGTTTGATATTGGAATCTGGAAAGGACATCCTCATTGGCAATAAGAGCAGATTTGATATTGGAATTTAGCAAATTATCAGCGCTCAGATCCTCTGGTGTATTTGGAAACAAAGAAATGAAGTCCTCTTCTCTGAGAAGCCTAAATATTTCTTATTCCAGTGTCTTAAAGAAGTTCGATGTAATATCAAGAATTGTATAGCATTGATGAATGAAGCCCTATTTGTACCCCCTCTTGGCTAGCATTTTGTAATAATCTTCACTACAGAAAGTGGAAGAATGAATGGCTCTCCCTTTACTTAGTTAAAAGGTTCAACCTTATGGTCTTCTTAGATTCTCTGATGTAAATTTCCCCTTTTCTCTTGGGTGTCCCCGATTGTGGGTTGTATTTTCTCTTAATTTATTTATCTTTTTTTATTTTTTAATAAAAGGAAGTTCGACCTTAGCCTATTCTCCCGGACTTTAATTAAAATAAAGAAGAAAAATTACAAGTGAATGGGGCTAGTGCCCATGGGACCCCCCAAATCCCACAATCTAGGGGAGGAGTATGGCGAGCTAGAGGGCATTACAAATGAGGCAGATAAATCCAGCATCACCCTCATGTGGGACCCATTTGGGTTTCAACTTGTTGTTTTCGAGTAGATAAATACAGTGATGTCTAAACGGTGGAGATCTCTTATCTCGGGAGATTCTTTTACCTAGAAGAAACAAGGATTTCTCAATCGACCATTCCTTAGGATTTTGGCCAAAATTGATAGCACATTGCTCCCTCCAAATCTTCCATAGGGTCTCACCCCTAATGGCATTCCACAGCCTCGCTGAGCAGCCGACCGCCTCACCCAACAACACCTGTTGCCAATTGATTTGGTACATGAGTCTCAATACCCGGGTCACATGATGCCAGATAGCATGGGACTTGGGGCAATCGAAAAACAGGTGAGCTAAATCTTTGATGCAACGATGGCAACGCTTGCACCATGGTGGCACACCACAGATTTTGTAAGCCCTTGCATTGGACCAGATACCTTTATGCAAGGTCTGCCACATGAGAACGGACTTTTTGATCAATTAGGGGGTGCCAAATAGACATGAATTTTAGTTCCCACCGAAGTTTGGTCCAAGAAAGGCACCATCTCTTGTTAAGAGTGTGATGAACATCTAAGTTCTCTTTGAAGTTGGGGATTCTCGATAGTTTCTTTCCATTGCTCCATTTGAGGCCCTCCAGGCAAGGAAGATCTTGATCGCAGAGAAGGCGAGTAGTTGAACGGTCCCATGCTAAACACCTTCCTTGAAGAAGAGTCCATTCCTCTAGGGTAACTCTAAGTCTCGGGTCCAAGTCTTCGAACCTAATCCACTGGCTGGTCTCTTGTTTCCAGAGTTGTTTCCACTGTTTGAACCCCTTGTTCCACAATCGCCTTGCAGTTTGGAGGTTCCAAGGCTCCACTCCTCTAATGCCGCTGGTCGAGAACCAAATGGAGTCATTTTGTCTTATCCCAGCCGCCCACTTCCACTCATCACTGATTCTGATGAATTGTTTGGCCTTGTTCCAACTCTTCCATAAAGAACACACGAGCTAGAGCCTGTAGGGGACACCGGGAGGGGGGAGAACAAAAGCGTGAGAATCCCTATGGCCTTCCATCCAGGATGGCCAACAAAGGTAAGGTCTTTCAAGTTTCTGAATATCAATTTAGCCCAAGAGGAATCACTATTGCTCCAAGCCTTGATAAGCCACTTAACCGCCAACTTGTCTGCCAACCCAACGATATCCAGAATACCCAAGCCCCCTGAGTCTTTCGAGTTGATGCAAGTTTCCCAATTGATTTTGGGAATCCCCCTCCTGTTGGGGTCCCCAGTCCAAAGGAAGTTTCTGCAGATTCTTTCCACTTTGGCCAACTCTTTCTCCTTTGGTCTCCAACACGAGATAAAGTAAATAGTCATTGAAAGCATAAATGTGTTAACGACCATAGCACGCCCTTCCAAGTTGACTTGCATACCTTTCCAATAATTTAGTTTGCTAACCAGCTTGGCTAGCACCCAGTTCCATCGTTGGTCCATTGTGATGTCGAAGCCCATTGGGATGCCGAGGAGACGGAAGACTTGACCTCTAGGGATAACTTGACACCCCTGATCTAATAACAATTGGGGTGGGGGTCCGCAAATTGCTCTGAAAGCAATTTTAGCATGGTTGATTTTTGAACCTGACGCCACACAAAAGGTGTGAAGGCAACTCCAGAACACCTCAATGTTGTTTATATCGTTATGCACAAAGGCATTCATATCATCGGCGAAGAGTCTAGCAATCATTTGGCCGTGATTTAGAGGTAGGGAAAGACCCAGGAGATTGCCAGAGTCCATGTGATGCTTTAATAGGCGACTGAGGCCGTTCGAGGCAATAGCGAAGAGTAGAGGAGCCAGAGGGCAGCCTTGCCTGATAGATCTTTTTAAACATATGGGCTCAGAGAGCTTACCATTGATATTTATTCTAGTCGAAGCATTTCCGAGAAGAGTGGAAACCATTTTCGTGAATTTTTGGCTGCATCCAAGGTCTTTCAGTGATTGGAGAATAAAGTCCCATTCCAATCTGTCATATGCTTTGTCGAAGTCGATCTTAATGAATACCAGATCTTGTGCAGACTCCTTAGCAAATGTAAGGCCTTCCCAAATATCGACAATTGCTTCAAGTATAGATCTACCTTTGACAAAACCTTTCTGGTACTCACAAAGCCATGACTTTAAATGACAAGAGATTCTGTTGGCGATAACTTTGGCAATTATCTTGTATCCAGTTTGGAGCATGGTAATCGGCCGCCAGTTTTCAATTTTGTTCTTATCTCCCCTTTTGTGAATTAACTTGATGACGCCATTATTAAGACACTGAGGAAGGGCACCGAAGGAGAGAGCCTCGAGCCACACCAAACGTAGTGGGGTGGCCACCACATGCTTGAAGGACTTGAAAAACTCATTGGTGAGGCCATCAGGACCCGGACTTTTTCCATTGGGAAGAGCATCAATAACCTCGATAATTTTGTTCTCGGAAATGTTAGCTTCCAGAAGAGAATTCATGTTCTGAGGGATTCTAGAATGAGCTACCCTTGAGATGGTAGCCATGCAATCACGCCTGTGTGGGGAAAGAGGAGTCGAGACCCCGAGGAGATGGGTAAAGTGCTCGACGATGATAGATCTGTTCTCGAGTTCTGTGCTACATTCGATCCCATTGTTATCGACCAAGAAGGGGATGGATTCCCTGGCTTGTTTCTTTTTGACGATGTTACACATCTCTTTTGATGGTTTGTCGACCTTCCCCGCCCACCAATCTTTGAAGAATTTATTTATCTTTGATGGTCATTTTGGCATCAAATTTAAACACTGAAGCCAGCCGGCTGTGAATGATGATGGCTTATGGCGACAATAACATGCCGCAGACCATGGCCGAACTTCCTTTTATAAAAAAGAAAAACATGCCGCAGAACGTGAACAAAGATTCATTTCCACCAATGACTTTTGGGCTTGTTTGATCAAAAGAAATATTCAGTGTTAAGAATGATAAGAGATGGGATGATTGTTCTCTTTGGGATGTGATCACTTCTCCTGTTGTTTTTGTTCCTAAGGGTAGCCAACTTATATGTAATTTTTGGAAGGCCTGGATGATAGTTAAATCCAATTATACTCTCCCTATCTGGTTTGCTAACAATTCTTCCTTTATTAAGCAGGATTCTATGTGGCTGGGCTGGTCTGAAAGATCCACCCACCAGACCTTACCTATCAGGTGGAATAAATGCAGGAAAAAAGGCTTTGCTCATTGGAAGGACTTGATGACTGAAGGTGAAGTTGTAGCCAACAATTATATCCTTGATTCTGACGGCTTGTCTGTGCAGTGTAAACAGATTCTCCTGGGCAAGAAAGAGCAGCTGCTGGAAAAGCTGGAGGCCAACTTATGGAAGAAGGAGATCACTCTCCAAGTCTTGGCTGAGGATATGATAAGCTCCTACAGGAGGTGTTTCAGAAGCATAAAGGAGATCTCGGGAAAACTCAACAAGAAATGGGATCTTCAATGGTCCCACCTTCAATGGAAGTATAGGTTTCAGTGTGCTTGGGCCTTCCCTCTTTCCAACAAACAGTCCAGTCTTAACTGGCTCATTCTCCACAAAGGTGTCTGGACTGGTAGCCATGCTAGGAAGTATAAAATTGATGCTGGTCTCTGCAAGCTCTGTGGAAAAGAAGAGGATTTGGATCATTTATTTATCAAGTGTAAATTTGCTGTCAAATTTTGGGAGTGCATCTGGTCCTTCTGTCAGTTTCAGGGGCTCAAAATTCCCAGTTGCAAAGATATTTTGATTGGTGAATCTTGTGGCATGGACATCCTTCTGTGGCAGATTATCAGAAACCACCTCTTATGGTCTATTTGGAAAAATAGGAATAATGCCATTTTTAGTAAGAGGTGTAAAGATCACTTTTTCTCCTGTCTTATGGGTTTGAGGAAAATCCTCAACTTTTACCTTACCTCTTGTCAAAATCCTCAAATGGTCCCTATGAGCCCCTTTATGATTATGAAGAATAACCGTTACAATGTTTGGAAAGCCAAACTCCTCCTCATGTACTCAAAACCTAGGAGCGACATGATCACTTTTCTTGTTGATTATGTCAATCACTACCTCAAGTGAGGTTTCCCTTTCTCTATTGAGAAAAGCTCGTCTGCTGTTGTAATCTTTTTCTAGCATCAATTTTATTCTTCCCGTTTTTTCAAAAAAAAAAAAAAAGATTCTGCTGAGTGACTAGTTTTCTGATGTGACGCTGAGCTGGCTGATATAAGCGGACGTGGCATCTTTGTTTTCCAGCGGATCTAGTGGTGGGATCCGCCGTCGAGGGGCGTCCAGCACCCAGGGCAGTGGACGGTCGTCTGACTCGTCTCTGATAGAATAGGGCGTGGCATCTTTGTTTTCCAGCGGATCTAGTAGTGGGCTCCGGCGTCGGGAGGCGAGGCTGTCTTTTGGGCTCTGGCTGTGGGAGGAGGTGTTGGAACTTGGAACTTGGAGGCATCGGGATTCGGGACTCGGTCCCCCTCCGGCAGCGCCAGCTGTGTGAGGTCGGTGGCTGGAGTGTGCTATGGAGCAGTGTGGACGCGTCTTGGCTCTTGCTTGCGGCCCGAGGGCCCCGGCCTCCGGGTTCAGGACTCAGGAGTCAGGAGACACCCGTTTTGGGGATGAGATTGGACAAGCGCGTTTCCACAGTTATGGTTCACGAATCACAGTATACATAATCACAATTCGACAGTCGTGACTCCGACCCCGACTTACTTTGCATGAAGGCTGTAGCTCCTCGGCTCTCGGGACTCGGGAGTCGGGCCTCAGTTCTGCACAGTTATGGACTAGCCCTGCACAGTTATGGACTTATGAGTCTGACCCAGAAGTTGATGAGGCTCTTTATGAATGAACTGCTTCAGTGTAGGTTCCTGACGGAGTCAGGGGCCGCTCCAGTATCACACATGTGCCGTGCCTCAGCGCGCATCGCGAATCGCGATTCGAATGAGATAAATATCTTTAGCTGAGGTATTACAACAGAGGGCTTATCGGGGTCTCGGGGTCTCGACTCCTCTTTCCCCCCACAGGCGCGACTCCATGGCAACCATCTCAAGGGTTGCTCAAACCAGAATCCCACAGAACTTGATTGCTCTTCTGGATGCTAACATCTCCGAGAATGAAATTATCGAGGTTATTGATGCCCTTCCCAATGGGAAAAGTCCGGGTCCAGATGGCCTTACCAATGAGTTCTTTAAGTCCTTCAAACTTCAGGTGGCCACCCCCCTGCGCCTCGTGTGGCAAGAGGCTCTCTCCTTCGGTGCCCTCCCTGAGTGCCTGAATAATGGCGTCATCAAGTTAATCCACAAACGGGGAGATAAGAACAGAATTGAAAACTGGCGCCCGATTACCATGCTCCAAACTGGGTACAAGATAATTGCAAAAGTTATCGCCAACAGAATCTCCTGTCATTTAAAGTCATGGCTGTGCGAGGACCAGAAAGGTTTTATCAAAGGTAGATCTATACTTGAAGCAATTATTGATATTTGGGAAGGCATTGCTTTTGCTGAGGAGTCTGCTCAAGATCTAGTCTTTATTAAGATCGACTTCGACAAAGCGTATGACAGATTGGAATGGGACTTTATTCTTCAATCATTGAAAGACATTGGATGCAGCCAAAAGTTTACGAAGATGGTTTCCACGCTTCTTGGAAATGCTTCAACCAGAATAAACATCAACGGTAAGCTCTCTGAGCCCATTCGTTTAAAAAGATCTATTAGGCAAGGCTGCCCTCTGGCTCCTTTACTATTCGCTATCGCCTCAAATGGACTCTGCTGCCTATTAAAGCATCACATGGACGCCGGCAATCTCAAGGGTCTCTCCTTACCTCGAAATCACGGCCAAATGGTTGTGAGACTTTTTGCGGATGACATGAATGCCTTTGTGCATAATGATATAAATAGCATTGAGATGTTTTGGTGGTGCCTCCACACCTTTTGTATGGCATCAGGATCAAAAATTAACCATGCTAAAACTGCTTTTAGAGCGATCAGCGGGCCTACTCCCCAATTGTTGGTGGATCGGGGGTGTCAAGTTATCCCTAGCGGTCAAGTCTTCCGTCTCCTCGGCATTCCGATGGGTTTCGATATCTCAATGGAACAACGATGGAACTGGGTGCTATCCAAGTTGGATAGCAAGCTGAATCAATGGAAAGGTATGCAAGTCAACCTGGCAGGGCGTGCTATGGTTATTAACACCTTTATGTTATCTTCAATTATTTACTTTATCTCGTGTTGGAGACCTAAGGAGAAAGACTTGGCCAAAGTAGAAAGAATCTGCAGGAACTTCCTTTGGACTGGGGACCCAAACAGAAGAGGGGTTCCCAAAATCAAATGGGAAACTTGCATTAGCCCTAAAGACTCAGGGGGCTTGGGTATTTTGGATATTGCTGGTTTAGCTGACAAACTGGCGGCTAAATGGCTTATCAAGGCCTGGAGCAATAGGGAGTCCTCTTGGGCTAAATTGATCTTCAGAAACACGGAAGACTTTACCTTTGTCGGGCTACCTGGTTGGAAGGACATAGGGATTCTCACTCTTTTGTTCTCCCCCCAACCAGTCTGCCCTAAAGGCTCTAGCCTCGTGTGTTCTTTATGGAAGAATTGGAACAAGGCCAAACAGTTCATCAGAATCAGCGATGATTGGAAGTGGGCAGCTGGCATAAGACAAAATGACTCTATCTGGTTCCCGATCAGTGGCATTCGGGGAGTGGATTCTTGGAACCTCCAAACTGCAAGGCGGTTATGGAACAAGGGGTTCAAACAGTGGAAACAGCTCTGGAAACAAGAGACCCGCCAGTGGATTAGGTTCGAAGATTTGGATCCGAGACTTAGCATTACCTTTGAGGAATGGACTCTTCTTCAAAGTAGGTGTTTAGCCTGGGACCGCTCTACTACCCGCCTACTCTGCGGTCAGGATCCTCCTTGCTCGGAGGGCCTCAAATGGAGCAATGGTAAGAATCTGTCCAGAATCCCGAACTTCAAAGGGGAAGTGGATGTTCACCACACCCTTAACAAGAGATGGTGCCTTGCTTGGACCAAACTTCGGTGGGAACTAAAATTCATGTCTCTCTGGCACCCCCTAATTGAGGTCAAAAAGTCCGTTCTCATGTGGCAGGTCTTACACAAAGGCATCTGGACCAATGCAAGGGCTAACAAAATATGTGGTGTGCCGCCTTGGTGCAAGCGTTGTCATCGGTGCATCGAAGATTTAGCCCACCTGTTCTTTGACTGCCCCAAGTCCCGTGTTGTCTGGCATCGCGTGTCCCGAGTTCTGAGAAGTACGAGTCAAATCAACTGGCAACAAGTGATGTTGGGTGAGGCGATTGGTTGCTCTTCGAGACTATGGAATGCCATCAGAGGCGAGGCTCTCTGGAAGATTTGGAGAGAGCGCTGTGCCGTCAATTTCGACCATACTCCTAAGGAATGGTCGATCGAGAAATCCTTGTTTCTCCTTGGTAAAAGAATCTCCCGAGCCAAGAGTTCACCACCGTTTAGACATCACTGTATTTATCTCCTGGAAAACAACAAGTTGAAACCCAAATGGGTCCCTCATGAGGGCGATGATAATGTTATCCACCTCATTTGTAATGCCTTGTAGCTTACTTGACTCCTCCCCTGCGTTGTGGGATTCGGGGGGTCCCATGGGCACTAGTCCCGTTCACTTGTAACTTTTTCTCTTTAATATAATTAAAGTCCGGGAGATTAGGCTAAGGCCGAACTTCCTTTATAAAAAAAAAAAAAAACAGAGGGCTTATCCAAATAGCTGAGGTATTACAACAAGAGGGCTTATCCAAATTGAGGTCAAAAAGTCCGTTCTCATGTGGCAGATCTTGCATAAAGGTATCTGGACCAATGCAAGGGCTAATAAAATCTGTGGTGTGCCGCCATGGTGCAAGCGTTGCCATCGGTGCATCGAAGATTTAGCTCATCTGTTCTTCGACTGCCTCAAGTCCCGTGTTATCTGGCATCACGTGACCCGGGTATTGAGACTCACGAGTCAAATCAACTGGCAACATGTGATGTTGGGTGAGGCGATCGGCTGCTCATCGAGGCTGTGGAATGCCATCAGAGGTGAGGCTCTCTGGAAGATTTGGAGGGAGCGTTGTGCTGTCAATGTTGGCCAAACTCCTAAGGAATGGTCGATCGAGAAATCCTTGTTTCTCCTAGGTAAAAGAATCTCCCGAGTCAAGAGATCACCACCGTTTAGACATCACTGTATTTATCTCCTCGAAAACAACAAGTTGAAACCCAAATGGGTCCCACATGAGGGTGATGATAATTTTATCCGCCTCATTTGTAATGCCCTGTAGCTTGCAATACTCCTCCCTTGCATTGTGGGATTTGGGGGGTCCCATGGGCACTAGTCCAATTCACTTGTAACTTTTTCTCTTTATTATAATTAAAGTCCGGGAGATTAGGCTAAGGCCAAACTTCCTTTATTAAAAAAAAAAAAAAACAGAGGGCTTATCCCATTGGGGAGAGTCAAAGGGATTCCAAGAATTTGGAACCACGTTAGAATATATTATCTACGTGTGCCATAGTAAAAAAAAAAATCTTTAGCTGAGTGAAAGGAATCAGAACCACGTTAGAATATATTATCTACGTGTGCCAGAGTCGACAGTACCCGTAACAAGCAAAAAAGGGCGTAGTTTTGTCCAAATCGGTGTAACCAAGTGGTTTGATGCCTTGAGTTTTAAGGAGAAAGCCTTCAATTAAAGTCTTGGCTGAACATGTATCTATGGGTTATTTAGAGATGAGTGCCTCTACCTTAAGAGGTTGGGTGCATGAGTGTTGTACTGATAAGAGGGTGCTAATGAGTTCTTCTGAGATTTTCTTGCACGAATCCCCTTGGTTTGGTTGTGTTGTTCAATGTTACAATGGTGACTTGGCAATCAAAGAGCACAAATGCCATAAAGCTGGATTCAAAGCTTGGAGGGACCTTATGAGCAATGGAGAAGTGATCTCTAATCAAGAGCTTATTAATAGCTCTGACTTGTCTGTTGCTTGCTTGCAGGTTTTGATGGATCGAAAACTGTTGTTGGAGGAAAAGTTGGAATACTGCCTCAAGTCCAAAGCCAGTCTTGCTGAGATGGCTAGGTCCATCTTCAAAGAGTTTAAAAAGACTAAAGGAAGAATCACTCAAATGGTGCCTAAACTCAATAAAAGGTGGTCTTGCAATTGGTTTGCCAACCAGTGGTCTTACAGGTTTAAATCTCTGTGGGCCATTTCAGATCAGAGTAAACACTCTTATCTTCAATGGCTTATGCTCCAGAATGGTTTGTGGATTGGTCCCAGAGTCAAGAAAATTCAGGTAAATGGAGGGTTGTGTACCTTCTGTGGCAAGGAGGAAGATGTTAACCACTTGTTTTTTAACTGCCATCATGCCAAACATTACTGGGCCAGTGTGGAGCTATATCTTCAGTCCAGAAAGTACCCTGGGCTCAATCAGAACTCTGTCATCATTGGATGCTATAAAAACATGGATGTCCTGCTATGGAACATATGGAGAGGATGGCATATATGGTGTAGTAGGAATAACGTGGTCTATGGTAAAGGAAATAGAAATTTTCCTTAATTCTCTCACTAGAACTCTTAAGAAAGCCTATGTAAATTGTATACAGTGTATTAAGTCTGCTCCTAAACACAAGGAGTGCATCTTCACATTGCTAAAGGCTTGTAAACTCTCCAAATGGAGACGTACTATCTCCTCGATTTACTTAGCCTAGAGGCTTGACATGGCTCATTTCTTGTAACTTATTGTGTTTGTGGCTGTTGCTCCTTGCAAAGATTGTATTCCTTCCATTAATTTGAATTTCCTGCTTTTTATGAAAAAAAAGGGCATAGCCATCCACCACTATGAGCATCCATTTTCGTAGATCTCCTTCAGATGAGGGTGGAGTATCTGTGTTATTCAACTAGCAACACATGAATCTCCACATGTCTGGCACAATGGCTAGGCTCTTCGCCTTCGAGGCAAGCAATGAAAGTTCAACCCGTGAAAATAGCGAGTATCTGACTTTCGAGCAGTGAAAGTTCCCCCCCCCCCTGTGGCTATGGTCTTCGGACAAAAAATGTTGATCTTTGACTTTGGCCTTGGAGCACCAATCGTAAGCAGCCTTTGGGTGAGTGAACTCATATCTCTGGCATTCAGGCTTGCCAAACCAGCCACCTTGTTTGGTTTTAGGGCCATCTCTTTCCAAGAGTAGACTTTTTTGGTTTTAGGACCATCTTGTTCCAAGCTCTAGTCGAGTGCGCTTTTCGGCTTGTACTCCTAGTCATGCCAAGTATCTAATCCTTGTTTTGTAAAATATGAGGGGTCCCATGGGTACTAAGGTCGCCTTCGCTTGTATATTCAATTAATTTAAGCATATTTGGGAGAATAACTTTGTTTAGAAAAAAAATTCCCAATGCATAAAACTAATCAACATTTAGTGTCCTCGTCCCACCCCTAGATGGAATTCAAAAGCCCTTTGGATTAGTCACCTTGTTTGGTCTTAGGGCCATCTCTTTCCAAGAGTGGACTTATTTGATTTTAGGGCCATCTCTTTCCAAGAGTGGACTTACTTGATTTTAGGGCCATCTCTTTCCAAGAGTGGACTTACTTGATTTTAGGGCATCTCTTTCCAAGATCTACTCAAATGATCTTTTCGGCTTGTAATCATAATCATGCCAAGTACCTAATCCTTGTCTTGTGAAATACAAGGGGTCCCATGGGTACTAAGGTGTTCACTTGTATTTTCAATTAATTCAAGCATATTTGGGAGAATAATTTTATCTAGAAAAAATTCCCAATGCATAAAAATAATCCCCCATTAATGGAATTCAAAAGCCCTTTGGACCAGTCACCTTATTTGGTTATAGGGCCATCTCTTTCCAAGAGTACTTGCTTGGCTTGAGGGCCATCTTTTTCCAAGCTCTACTCGAATGAGCTTTTCGGGTTGTAATCCATATCATAACAAATATCTAATCCTTTTTTTTTTGTATAATACAAGAGATCCATGGGTACTAAGGTGGCCTTCACTTGTATTTTCAATTAATTCAAATATATTTGAGAGAATAAATTCGTAAAAGAAAAATTAACGTATAACATTAATCCCCATTAAATGTTCTCATCCCACCCCTAAATTGAATTAAAAAGCCCTTTGGACACGTAAGAATTTTCTTTTCAAATAATTTTTCAATGCAAAAGTTTTGTTGTGTTTGTTTGTGTTTGACCTATTCACACAAGTCAATGGTAGTGAAAAAAATGTAACAACATTTCACCTTATGTGTGAACTGTTGAGCAGAGAATTCTCTATTTTTTTTTTGTTATTTCTAGGTGGAATTTCAACAATTCGGATGTTTGTTCCATTGTCTCTAATGGCCTTTACTTTCCTCGTGGATGACATGGGAGTTTATATGAAATGATATTATAGTTCTTGAGGAGGTGCTCAAGAAGTCCTTTTGATGCAGGTTCCGAGCAGATGAGTTCAATTTTTTTTTCAAATAAGTAATTGTAGTATTGGAAATGAATAAGACCAAATGTAAAAAGAGATTCAAAAGTACATGTATGACCAAATTGGGGAGAACACTACAAGGGAGTTTTGGAGGGGTACTAGGAGTGGATTCAGACTAAGCAGTAGCACTACTTTTTTGCATACTCAATCCAATCATTGCAAGCCACATTTACAAATTATATTCACATAGAGTGGTGGTAAAATAGGGTTAGAAGTATGCTGACTAAGCTGTACAAAACCATTTGCATAGTTTAAACCCCCTCCAACATGTCTCAACATTTCATATTGATTACGTGAATAAAAAATAATGTTTTAAAGTTTCCTTTGCAACCATCTCGGTGCAACGGACCAATAGGAATCTTCCATTTTTTGTGTACGTCTATAAATGCACGTCAAAGCTAGGCTATTCCACCTCCTTTATGTGAATGAATGGGCGATGGAGCAACATTGTTTTTAGTAGTCTCAAGTGAAATTACATTGTTTTCAAAGGTTTATCCATCGCCCAATGTGAAGCCAGCCTAAGAGAGTATAGAGAAACGTGCTGACTAGTTTGCACAATGTGATAATCCTTTATTTTGGCAAACATCAAACCAAAAAGCTATGGAACATCTCTGCCTTCAAAAGATCTTTGAGTTCTTTGATGTTTGATCTAGAGAATGCTAGGAAAAATGATTATAATGACCATTCCTTGATTTTTTTAATTAAAAAGCATTTCATTTATATAGGTGTGTATTTATTTATTTATTTATTTTAATGGAGGTTCCATAGGTGCCTACTCCATTGCTTTAACTTTGAAAGTACAACTATACACGTGAATCGGGATAATACTTGTGGGACCCCCCATATCCCACAAATCAAAGGTTAAATTGGATTATAACTCTTTTAAAGATTACTACTCTTTTAAACTGGTCACAATCATTACATGTCCAACTGAAAATGAATTCTTAACCTCTACCTCAAAAGGCCAAAGCTTTACCTCCACCTCAAAAGGCCAAAGCTTTACAAAACAACATGCAGGACATGGATCAGATAGATGTGTTTCTCCCTAAACTTTTCCATGAGTAAGTACAAGAGCATTCAAGAGTTTGTAAGCCAACACTTGGACAACATACGCATCATGCTAAAAAAATCCGGACATGTTGATAATGGAGGTCACAATGTTTCATCCGCTTTGTCTCTTATCACTTATTATACTTTTTGTCTCTCTTGTCATCTCTTTTGTACGATGTACTTCTATATTGCATGGTCCAAGATTTTTTCCTCTTTTATAGGATTGACAACGCATCTGTTCTCTATCATATTGCATCATGAGTTGTGGCCCATCAATGGTTTCAAGGTGTCCTTGCCACCTTCAAGGCCATACAATATCGTGCCTTTTTCTTTCACACACACATATTTGCATCCACAGAAAGGATAACACATAAAAGTTTGTTGGGCTTTGGCATTATATACCTCTTGCTTCAAAGATCCATAAGGGAGAGGAGCATTGTAGATCATGTAAAACTGTCCATTGTGAATATACTGATAGCTTCAATGGACCTAATTCTTAACTTGAATGCACTATGAGGGACAAGAAAAGATCACACAGTAGCTCCATTGTGTACAAAATAACCTTCTGAATAATGCCCTCTTTGTTCATTTGCCACAACTTGTTTAGTACATGCAGAACAACTACCACCCCTTTTTCTAATAGTGTCAATAATGATCTTTGGCTGTTTGTTCAAGGATATTGGATGGTTAAAAAAACATTCTTATTTCCTTTCCTATGTGCTCTAGGGGCTTTGTCACTAGAGGGAAAAAGTCTATATTTATGATTCCTGTAGGGTTTGATTTTTTTGACCTTTCCATAGAATAGTATCCTTGGTTGAGAAATCTAATAATATTCCTATATGTATACTAGCCTTGGTTTGGGCCTTGATTTACCCTTGGCAGATGCTTGAACTTTTGGGTTGAAGGGCTTTGCGCTTAACCCTTGGGTTATTTATTTGTATGAGCTCTCAATTGAATAGTTGTGAACCTATCTTGATTTATCCTAAGTTATGGGAACTTTACTCTTCAAAGAAGATTCTCTAAGTTCCACCTTGGGGTGTACATGAGAGAAGAATCCTCATCTGATTTAGAAGGTATGTAATAGCCCTTGGGAAATTAGAAGGCATGTGATTACCCTTGGGTAAGTGTCCATGAGGGACACTTGGACAAGGCCAAGGACATGCACCCCCTTGAGCCTAGAGGTATATATATGGGTGGAGTTGGATGGGTGGAAACATGCTCCCTCTTACCCTTGGCAGTCTTTCTAGGCAATCTTCCTAATCCAGTTCAGTATTCATAGCCACCATTTTGATTCAATGATCGACAGATCGTGTGTAAGACTCTTTCCTAATGTGAATAGCGTTTGTATCACACATTCCTGAGTTATTCATCTAGGAAGCTTCAAAAAACCTGAGGAGTGGAGGAGATCAAGAGAGGAACCATGTGCCCCTTCAGTAGATTCTTGCATACGAGATAGATGGACATTCGTCTAAGAAAATTGAGGAAATGATGTAGTATTTGTGAGGGTTCCACTCTCATATCCTTTAGCTTGTTGAAGGATAGGCACTCTCTCTCTTGTACTTATAGAGTGTACTCCCGTGATTCATCGTTTATATGGGATTAAGGACCTCCAATCCTAGCCCCATGGTTCTGCTAAGCCGTGCAAATCTACCACTAATTGATCCCCAATTTCTATATATGATAGAAGCCGATTCATGAGCCGTATTATTTCGTAAAGATAGGATTTACTCGTCTATTCAAATCAAGGTGAGAAGTTAGAGAAAAAGTGAGAGTAAGCCTCTTCTCTCTCTCTCCATTTCTTAAGTTAGTTAAAGGACTATCTTTTCTGAAGCAAGCACGAGGAAACATGGAGTTCGAAGAAAAGGAATGGACTCTCCACTTTCAGCGTCAACGGAAGATAAATTTCAAAAGCTACGTATTTTCCCTTTTTATTTCATTTGATGAGAAAAGTTAAGTTTTCGCTTCTTAAATAAAGGGTTTATGTATCGTTTCAATGTCAACGTCTTGCGTCCACGTCCTGTAGGACAGTTGGTTGAGCTTTGACCTCTTGAGGCGGAGGTCCAAGGTTCAAGTCCCAGGCTGGACATGTTATGGCTTAAGCCAGTTAAACCCAGTTGTAACCATGTCTCTCAATTGTAACCTTGTCTAACCCCTGCTTTGTGGGATACGGGGGGTCCCGCGGGTGCTATGCCCATTCACTTGTACAGTTGCAATTTCAAAGTTAAAGTCCGGGGGAGTAGGCTTCGGCTGAACCTCCATTTAAAAAAAAAAAAAAATGTCAACGTCTTGCAGGGGGGATTGGTTTAGCTCTGACCTCTTGAAGTAGAGGTCTCGCGTTCAACCCTCGGGTTGTACATGTAATGACTTTGGTCAGTTAAATCAATTATAACCAAATTGTCACTTTGTCTAACCTTTGATTTGTGGGATATGGGTGTCTCAAGAGTACTATGCCCATTCACTTGTACAATTTCATTTTCAAAGTTAAAGCTTGGGGAGTAGGTGCCTTCCGAACCTCCATTAAAAAAAAATTCATATTGATGCTAGGGCAATGAAGCCACAACTTGATATACCTTCAATGAAATCTTGGTTCAAGGAGGAGGGTTAGAAGGTTGGAGATGTAAATGAAGCAAGAAGAAAGAAGAACGAAGATTCTTAATTTTGGGCATTTCAAGTTCTTACAACCAATCTTCTATGAAGAAAAGCTAAGTCATTCTTATTTTCCTGCATTTATTTTACTCTTTCCATGTCCCTAAAATGTACATGGAAATGATTGGGATGCATGCATTCATGCATATACACTCTTCATATAATTTGAATAAGTAAATGAGAAAATTCAAGTATCCATGTGGCCATCACTAGAATTTACATAAGAATAGGTGCACATTTTGGGCATACAAGTAAGTATAGAGATGCCTAAAAGAAGAACTTTGGAGATTGGGGAGTCATGATGGACTATGCTTGCAACATCACATATGGAGTATTTAAATGGAAACAAAAGATGGACCTAACTACTTTGGAGGTAAGTATTACTTTAAAGTCATCCATTCATAGTTGGTTTGGTTTGCTATGCTAAATTAATGCATGTAGAGATACATTTGAAATGAACTAGGTGGTCCATATCCACATAAAAAGGCGCATAAGTTTATTAATCTAAGTGATGCATTCAAGGCATAGTTGAATAGAAATGAATTCTTCATTAACCTTGAGTGGAATCACCTTATAAAAATAGTAGATAATGAACATAATAAGTTCAATATAGCATGGACTAAACAAGAATGGAACTTACAAGCATATACTAGATGCATCATAAATAAAATGGAATTCCAAGATGGAATTCTATGCATGCTTTAAGGAGGGCTTCAATAGTTTGACCTTATGCATGCTAAGCATCTTCAAGTAAAGATGTACAAGCTTTGGGCATACGTTAATTATGCGTATTATTGGAGTAAATCATGTCAGCATGGGTTGATGGAGCATGAGAGAAATTAAGTTCAACAAGTTTGAGGTTCAAGGTAGGAAATGACTTCTTCTTATGAAGTCAAGCGCATAAAATGTTTTAAGGTTCAAGGTAGGAAATGAATTCTTCTTATGAAGTCTAAGCGCATAAAATTTTAATGATATGCCGATGTTATGTGATTCAATAACCATTAAATTTTATGCTTTTTGTATGTTGGCTTAATCCAAAATCCAACAAATCTTAACACAATATAGAAGAAACTTAATCTTAAAAGTCCTCTTTATATATTATCAAGGTCCAAAAAACCATGGCATGCCTGATCAGTAAGGCCAAGAATGTAAGCAATAGGTCAACCAATTTTTCAACCAAGGACTTAAGCAACAAGTCAACCAATTTTTCTTAGTATCCATAATTTACTGGTAATAATGTTGGAGTTCAAGGTGTGCGGCAATACACAAATATCAGAAGGAAGACGAAGAAGATTGGAGCACAACACAATATATAATGCATTACCAAGTGGACGTACAAAGTTAAGTGACCCGTTATAGGCATATATACAAGCCAAGGGAAAAAACCTCCTAAAGAGGGAAAAAAGTGCCCTGATGGTCATTGTGTTCAGATGCATCACTACCAAAATATAGCAATAAATCCCCCTTGGGAGTGATGCAGTGACCAAGGAGCTAGCACTCATAGGTAAGGAAGTGCCAAGCTATGTGGAAAGGGATCAATCCACATAAGGAAGTAAGCTCAAAGCTTTGCAAAAAGCTTCAAACTTCTCCCTAAGCAGAACCTTTGTGAAAAGGTTTGCAACATTATTTTGTGTGGACATATGAGCCGAACTAATATCTCAAGCAAAGAATCTTTCCCTAACATAATGATAGTGCACCTCAATGTGCTTTGTGCGAGCATGGAGCATAGGGTTTCTTGCAACTTCCAATGTGCTCTAACTGTTAGTGAAGATGGTGGTGGATGAAGATTGATCAACACCCAAATCAGCCAAAAGGTGTTTGAGCCACAATATACACTTAATGGTGGCTATGAAAGCTACCCTATAACCAACCTCACAACTACAAGTGGCCACAATAGGTTTCTTCTTGGTCAACCAAGTGCATGGGCTACCAAACATGAAGATGTTTTGTAACTAGGGATCCACTTCTAGCTCTCACTACACTCATTCTTATATTACTGATAATCTATCAATAGTAAGCTCTTCTAGCCATCACCTTTCTTAGTGTGTCAATCTCCTTCTTTGGTCTTGTGTGTTCTTCTATTCCTGCTTCCTCATTCTCTCAAACTTCTAGTAGTGATATCATCGCAAGTTCAAATCCTTCTTGACCTGCTCTTTTTTGTGTATGTTGTCATGCACAAAAAACAATAGTTCACGACAAAAAACTGCTATTTTTAATAGAGAAAATTAGTTCACGACAATATAAGTACAAATTTTAATACTAAGAGAACATTTCCCGCATGTGCACTAAGGTTTCAAACCCATTTTGAATCCATTCATGCAATCAAACTTGCCTTGTGAGCTTCATTTCAGTTTGCAATTCAGCTTTGTTGAACTTCATATTTTGCGACATTTGAGTTATTTGGTGTAATGGAAAGTAACAATGAATTTTCTGGCATGATTCAAGATGAAGATAACCTTGATAGGACCAACTATCCAATGTGTTCTTACATGACAAAACATTTTCTTGTTGCAAAGCAACTACGGAACATAGTGGCAGATGCTGACAAGGGACTTGAGAGTTCCTCTATTACACAACATATTGTCATAGATTGCAGTTCTCCTTCAAGTATGGTGACTACACCTTCTCCACCTACACAAGAGAAACTTAGATGGGATGGAAAGGATTCTCAAGCTCATGCATTGATGGCCCTTTCTATGAAGAGACATATTGTTCCACACATTTGGTCATGCACTACCTCAAGTCAATGTTGGGATACACTTGCTTCTTTGCATGTCATGCATAATGAAGCACATGTTGCTTACTTGATAAAGCAACTTGAAGATGTATGTATGGTTGAAAATGGTTTATTGGATGCATATATTACATGCATCAAGGATTTGAAAGACCAATTGGCAAACACTAATGAAATCATTTCGGAAGCATCACTTATTTCTACATTTATCAAAGGATTGCCACAATCTATTCAAATATTTTCTATTACACTCCATTTTTCTGCAAAAGGACATCCAAATATGTATACTTCTCATGAGTTTCTGACTCTTCGTTTGCAAGAAGAGCAATCAAGGTTGAATAGGATTGGCTTGCTTGAGGGAATACAATAACTTTCTATTACAAAAAAGGGCAAAGGAAAATATGGTTCAACTATGGGCTCATCAAAACCAAAGTTTTAGTCTTACACTTCCACCTCCTTTTCTCTTGATGGTGATATTCAAAAGAAAAAGAAATGCAAGTATTATCGAAAGTCAGAACATGCCATTGATGAATGTAGAAAACTTGTCAAGCATAATGAAAAGAAGAAATAATCTAGCATGTTTATTCTTGAGAATACATAATGTAAGAATGATGAAGTGTTGATCAAAGTGTTTGGGCATGTGTGGCTAGATTTCATTATGATTCATCATCACATTCTACATGTATGATTGTGAATGAAAGTGATGTATGTGGTCAAGTCAAGACTCCATCTCCTAACAAGCATGTATACTTTGTTACCTTCATTTATGATGTAGCACACCGTACTTAGATGTATTGTCTGGAAGCAGAGAAGGAGGTATCCACTTACTTTAAAATATTTTTAGCTATGGCTGAAATTTTTGGTGGCAATAAGCTTATGACTCTTAGAATTAATTTTTTATCATGAATACATGCTACATGAATTTAATGCCTTTCTTTGGAAAGAGGTATTGTGCACCAATGTAAAATGCCATATACACCTCAACAAGATGGTTTTGTGGAGTGTGAAAACATAACACTTCTTGAAATTGCATGATGTATGGTTAAAGGAAAGCATCTTCCAAGATAAGTCTTGGATGGAAGCGTTCATCTGTGCAAACTATGTATTGAACTATTGTCCTACCAAAGCATTGAAATTTGTTACACGTCATGATTCTTGGAATGGGGGAATCCAATGGTTAGCTATATTCACATATTTTGTTGTTTCTCGTATGGTCTTGTGTCATCAAAACATCACAAACTATTGAGGCTAGTAAGACCACCAAAGAGAGTGGCAAGCCTATGTAGAGGCAAGTAAAACCATATAATGAGGAATGGAAAACCTTGTTAGGTGCAAGAATCACCATTGTTGATGTTGATGGTAGTTGAAGACCACAATTTTAATGTTCTAAGCTTTGGGGAGCATTTCAACCGCTGACATTTATTTCTTGTAAGGAAAAAGTCCGACAAATAAAAGGGGAAGTATGGCTTGCATAATTCTTGTCAAGTTAGTGGAAATCTGTGTATTTCATAGGTACCATAAAATAAAAGGATGAAATGAGGATCTCAATTAAAATTCTCCCATTGTGAACCTCAAGAATGCATGTAAGGAGCATGTGGATGAGGTCTCAATTATTGAAGATTCCTTGTCTTATCTTGCAGTGAGGAAGAAAGCTTATACTTTATGGAAACTATAAATGATTCACATGAAAAGGAACTCGTGGAAGAGTTCATGTATGAGAAGCCATTGTTGATTTTAAAGGTGTAAAAGAAGCCATGAAACATGAAGAAAATATTATGAATCAAGGAGGAGTTAGATTTAAAGTATTGGGAGATCCAAGAAGAGTCCAAATAAAAGAAAGTGTATCCAGAATAGTTTTTAATTTCGGAAGAGAAGTATTCATGCTCAAAGAAAGAGTAAGAGCAGCCATAAAAGGTAATTTCAAAGAATTATGATCATCCACCTCCATGGAAGGAGTGCTTAGAAGGGAAAATGTAGCCATGAAACATAAAATAATTCATAAAGGAAAGTTGGGAGAAAGCATGACAACCATTATCATGTCAAGCAGAGAGCAAACAACACCATAGTTGAGGAAAAAACGTGCAAAGTGGATGATA
The DNA here is from genome assembly GCA_020310875.1 of Ceratopteris richardii. Classification (NCBI taxonomy): domain Eukaryota; kingdom Viridiplantae; phylum Streptophyta; class Polypodiopsida; order Polypodiales; family Pteridaceae; genus Ceratopteris; species Ceratopteris richardii. Next base: position 125,647,682 of record CM035435.1, on the reverse strand, counting down.
AAAATAATTTAAACACAACCACCTAGGGAGGAATTCTTTTCAAATTTAGAAGAGCAACCAACAATTTTCAAAGACTTTGAAATTAATAAGAATCAACTTTAGGTCACAAATTAAGATTAAGGAACATGAATATACAAAAATTATAGCCATGGACAGATTCAAAGATGATTCAAAGACAAAGGAGGATCAAAGAAAAGCATGAAAAATTAGAAGACATGAATTCATGAACATATACAAGGAGAGAAATTCGCAAAGGGTTGAAAACATGGAATAGACTAAAGCAACAAAGTTATCTAAAAGCAAAGTGATCTCATTTGATTGTATGAGTTTGTATGAAGCATGGTTTATAATAGGGATTCAAGAAGAACTCTTGCTAAGAGCCAAAGAAGAAAAAACAAAGTTGGAAAGAAGGCAAAGAAGATTGGAAGCAAAGAAGGGAAATTACCATACTATCAAACAAATTGATATGAGGGCAATAGAAGAAAAAGGCAAAGAGGACAAGATTTGGAGAATAACATGGACTCCCTATTGTATCTTGAGGGGGAGTTTTGAAAGTTATGGAACTTGTGGCAAGCTCAAATTGAGAGGCTTGACACATACTCACCTCTTTTCATTTATCTCTTCATTGTTTATGTATTTATGCCAGCTTTAGATTCATCATGTCTCTTAGTATATGTTTGGTTTCAAAGAAAGGGTAGATCTTGAAGATATAGACACTACTCCCATAAGCTTAAGAATGAGTGTTGAAAATAAAGGTGTAATATTATGTGCTTATGGCTTAGATAAAAGGTCATAAGATAAGTTAAGATTCGGAGTACAAAAAGGAAGGCACCATCTTATCTCTATGGAGTGGATTGGAGTTGCAAAAGTAACCAAAGGCAATGGAAGGACAAAGGACATGAAATGGAAGGTCATGCAAAGAGAGAAGATGCAATAGTAGATGAAGAGATAGAAAGTAGCGTGCAAATTTCTTTTTATTTGAAAGGCTTTTGGAGTACATCCAAACCAAATATTTAGGTGCTTCCATCTATGAGGAGGGTTTGAGAAGGTCTATGGTTCAAATTAGGAACCCTGAAGACCCATTTGGCATTAATCACCATGTAGAAAAGTTTGGAGAAGTGTCCTACATGGATAAGCAAGGAACCATCTATGTGGTCGCCAACTTTCTTGAGCGTACTAATGAATTTGGAAGAGTCCTCCTAGAGTGAGAGCTAAGAGAAATAGAAGAGGAAGATCCTATTATTGTAGCTCCTATAACCCTTTGTTGGAAATATAATATGACACGGATGATAGCCACCTCTAAGGTACCTAAAGATAATGAATACATTAAATTGTTTGCAAATAGAGCATCAAAAGAAGCTTTTTAATAGTTTCTTCCATCAATTCCCTACACCAAGGAGGATTTCCTAGTGTACGAGTTGAGGATCCTAAGATTCATAGAAGAGTCATCTATCTAGAATTTTACTCATATGGATTGTACCAAGTCACGAATTTAAGTAGGCCTCCTCATACATGGAAAGGAGAGAAAGTTTTTTCTTTACAGAAACCAACTCCTTCACACAAGAAAGTGGTATCAATGAGTGTTGGACATATAGAATTTTCCAAAATGTAGTTAGAACCCTAGGCAGCCACAACGGTGGGGGTTATTGCTTGAGGAATTGGTTTCCTTTTGGGGAAAATATGGGTCTATGCACAAGGTATGGATGCCTAACTATAATGAAAATTACAAACCATAAAGTTTTTGAAATCACAAGGTCATTGTAGAGACTACTATTACAAAGACTTGCAAGAGCTTGCATGAGATGACTATTGTTTCATGATTTCAAAGAGAGATTATAAAGAATATGAACTGAAAGCATGTAGATGGCCTCTCAATGTTACTAGATCATTAATTGGTCAAAAAACAAATGGAAAATATGATTTACGCATCTGTGTACAAAAGAAATAACTTGGAAACATTTTGCCAAAATAATAGCTTAATTGAGGTTGAGTCAATCTAGCAATCCACCTAGTGGCTTGGTTTAGCAAATTAGCCTTGTTCCAACAATTGGTCTTGGTATTGAAATTGGAATTTGTCAACTAAATGTTCTTGGTCTAACAGTTCTTCATGGTCTAGAAGTTGTTATTGATCTAGAAATCAGACTTGGTCCAACAATTGGTTGACTTTGTTCAATATAAGATATCCCAATCTCAACTTGGTCAAGCACTTTTCCTTCTATGTCCACCCAAATTGGATTAAGTTCTATACCACCTAGTATAGGAGAGTATTGTTTGCACAAGGTAGGCACAAATCTTCTACATCCAAACCTACTTTACACAACCCACTTGAAAAAACATATCTCTTGAGAACAAGCTTCATAGTGAGCGTGATATTCAACAAGGGATCTCTATTCAAGCATGATGTGATTGCCCACTAAAAGACTTGGGTGGGTTCATATAGATTTTGGGGTGAGGCTAACTTGCATGAGAGAGAGAGAGAGAGAGAGAGAGAGATTTCCAACAAAAATATAAGAAAAGTAGACAAGTCTCCCAACATACCAAAAATTAGTGGGAGGGGAGTGGCCAAAAGGATTTGAAAATCTACTAGCAAATTAGTTTGCAAACTACTAGAAAGTAGTTAACACTACACAAAGGTAGAAAGAGAGAGCAAGGAAGCATCTTAAGCAACATCAAAGCAAAGAAAGGTGCATAAAATGTATTGCAAAGGTAAATCTCATACTTCTTCTTATCACATATCCAAAAGGAGGGTTAAAGGAGGAAGTTTTTTATTTACACAATGGGTAATCAACATGCACAAATAGAAAATCTTGATAAGAACAATTATCAAGCATGACGATTTAGAATCACAACATACTTGCAAGCTAGAAGTTTGTATGGTTTGATTGATGGCACATATATCAAACCTATATTACCTGAGGATCCAAGTCAGCAATACTTCAGGGAATTTAGACTTTGGAATGAAAGAGAGTTAAGGTTTATATTCATTTTATCGCAAAATATTGAAGATTCAATGATAGCACACATACAAGATCTAGACACAAGTAGGGATGTTTGGCTTGCATTGGAAAGGTTATATGCTACAGGTACAAGGCAAGGAAGATTCAACTAAAAAATGAGTTGAACAACTTAAAGAAAGATACAAGGACATCGATCAATGAATACTTATGTAAGGTTAAAGAGATTGCAGATAAAATAGGATCAATTCAAGCTAATGTGGAGACAACCTTTCAAGCATTCAAGTTATGTAAGAGATGGTTTGCTAGATCTTATACACACAGATTTATGGGGTCCTACTAAAAAAGCATCCTTGGTTGGTAATAAGTACTATGTACCATTCATTGATGATCATAGTAGAATGACATTTGAGTATTTCATTAAACATAAGAGTGAAGTTTTTGATTGTTTCAAAAAGTTCAAATCATTTGTCGAGAAGAAAATAGGAAGGTATGTTAAGAAGCTAAGATCTGATGGAGGGGGAGAGTATTTCTCTCAAGATTTTACTATTTTTTTGTATAATTAAGGTATCAAGAGAGAAGTTACATGTAGGTATACTCCAAAAAAAAAATGGAGTTGCTGAGAGAAGAAACAGAATCATAGCCAGAAGCATCTAGAAGCATGCTAAATGATTTGTGTTTGCCTAATTATTTTTGGTGTGAAGCTGTTAGCACAAGTGTGCAGATTATGAACATAGTTTCTACTGGTAGAGTTCATCATTTGACACCATATGAGGTATGGCATGGAAGGAAACCAAGTGTAATTCATTTGAAAATATTTGGTTGCATATGTTATGTGCATGTACCTAGTAAAGTGAGATCATAACTTGATGTGAAATTAGAAAATTGTATATTTATTGGTTATCCAAATCCTCAAAGAGGATATAGATGTTATAATCCTCATTCCAATAAGGTGGTTGTTTCAATAGATGTAAAATTTGATGAATCACTTTCACGATATGTAGATAAGAATACCTGTCTATTCACCTATGTAGGAATTTAGCTCACAAAGAAACAACAATAAATTAGAGCAGCAAAGATCACATGAAGATATTTGGTACACATAAAGTAGGAGAGTTAGGCTTTCATTTAAGTGTAAAACACTAAAAACTTGGAGTTCTATTCAAAGAGAATCAACTATTACAAGTTGACAATGTCTAACAGAATACACTAGAGAGAGAGGGTCTATTGCAAAAAACTTATAGAAAAGACCATTTATAAAGATGAAATGGTGCTAGTACTTATCGGGGATGCTCCTTTGGTCCTTGGATACTTTCTAGGTCCTTGAAATTAGTCATGAACCATGCCTTCCCTTCATATATAGATGAGTGTGTGACTCTTCACCTATGCTTTCCTTGCCTCTTGAATTTCCAATGGCTTCTTCTTGATCTTCCACCTCCTTTGAGTATCCTTTGATGCTTCCTTTCTAACCTCAAGTGGATAAGAACTCATGGATTCAACATTATTTGAGTATTTACTCACTTTTTGAATATCTAAATCAACTTATCATCTAAGCTTGCTCCTTTTTTTTCAACAAGCTCTTGATGCTCATTCCATATGAAACATAGCTGAAGAATTATCATCTCAGTGATATCACAAGTTCCCATCTCAACATAGTGTGGAATCTGGCACTCAATTAATTAGTACTCATAAGGATTCTTGAGAGATATTCAAGAAGAGAAATGGAGATTGGAGTAGAGTACTCCGCCCCCTTCAAGATATAGAGAATCTTCATGATCAATTTCCTCCAGACATTCCTTCTCCATACAAGGACCAAGAAGATGCACAATTGAGTGAAAAATCAGACTTTGAATCCAATTCCTTGCAGGAAATGTCCCACTTCATAGGCTCATGGGAATCAAAGTCTACTCACATGAAAGCTCACACTGTCTTGATCGGAAATGATGATTGAGTTCTACCTAGGAACATAGATATAGTGAAGAATACTAAAGTGCAGTGCCATCACACATTAAAAGAATAATTCAGAGTCAGAAATGAGTTGTGGAAGCATGTAGCAACCAACTGCAAGATGTTGTTGATTCGTGCTCTCATGAAGAATTGCAATGTAAGGTGCTAGAGATACCCATAGATAAGATATGAGACATGTCAAGGCTATACCACAAAGCCAATTTTAGATTCAGGAGAAAGACTTGCATTGCCACCACTTCCTTATGGAAAAGATGGGGCAAACCAACTCTAATACCAACTAGGATGAAGTTGCAAAAGGTAGATGGACATATAGACAAACCTTTGGGATTGCTAGAATGAATTACTCTCACTGCTTGCAATGTAGAGTTTGAGCACACCTTTGCCATTTGTGAATTTGGAAAGAACCATGCCTATGAGATGATATTGGGAAGGCCATTCATGAGATAACTATACAACAATGCAGGATTGGGGAACCAATCCCTTATGCTTGCAACACTTAGGGGTAACTACTCAAGGTCAATCCCAAGGATTATCCACATAGATATGTACCTCCTCTGTAATGGAATATTATCCATCGAATGCTGGATGAGATAGAGTCAGTGCATTCCATGGAATCAGACCCCTCATGGATGCACAGGGACACATAGTTATGGATGTGTAAAGTTGCAACAGAAGAGGGAAAGAGACTAGAACCTAGAAACACAGGTGCCACTAAAAATCCTAGCATAGTACAAGACCCATCCTATGCATCTATGGTATTGCTAGATGGAGAGTTTGAACCTCACTATTGGGCAGAGATATTAGCCAAGGTGAACATGGTGGTGAATGATGGACAATGGACACCCCATTGTGAAGAAGATGGCATAGTAACATAAGCTCTCAATACGTCTTCCAAAATCTAATTTACTTTTTGAGTTTTTTCATCTTTTTAGGGATGTTTAATTTTAATCATGCTCAATTTGGTTTCAGGTCTACTAAAGATTGCTTGCCAAAAGTTACTTGTAAATCTGGCATCTCTATCAGAGACTATGTCTAGTGGAAGACCATAGAGTCTAGAAAGTTGATTTACAAATACCTTTGAGAATTTTGGGACAAGGAAGAATCAATACAAGTCATCTCCAACATAAACAATGTTTGGACACTACCCTAACCAGGTCGTTTCATTGAAATATGTAGTGTAAGAGAACCTTGAGAGAGTCATAGTGCCAGTTGCACCAATAACTAACTGAAGGAGTAATGACATGAATGCTGAGTATGGTTATGACACCTACAATGAGCAGGAAAGTGATTATTCTTTAGGAAAAACTCCTCAATGGGATAAAAATCAACCATAGTTGGGAGAAAATGATCTAGATTTAATGGGTATCTAGTATAACAATGCTAGACCCTAGGCAAGTAATCAGGTTGAACCTCCAAAAGAGCCCACCAATACCACAGGGTACATGCCTCAAGTGCAATGGATATCACTTCCCTCGTGGTTTCTTGTCAATTCACGCTCAAGCCAAAAAACCAAAACCAACTTTTCCATTTTGTGAATTTTGTAGAGTGGATGATGTATTAAAGGATTGTTTCAAGAATCTCAACATTGCTAATGTGAGAATTTTAACTATGGTATCCCATATACCATTAGCAGTGATATTGAACATGTTAAGTACATTCCGATGGTTACACAAGCTCAAATTAAGCCTTAGATGGATACTGAACTTGATTCAGCTTTTGATGAAGATCATGCAAGTTTTGACTCATCTAGAAACAAATCAGATAAGTCATACAAGAAACAACATGAGAAGTCTAAGATAAAAAATAATTCCTAACAAATTGTGTCAAAATTTCTTAATCAAGTATATAATACCGAAACATTCTCATTTCGCTACAAATAATTCCACTTTGCTGGGCTGAGTCGTTGGCTAGCATAGTATACTAGATGAAACTAGTTTCCTGTTTGGTTCACTAACGCACTAGATGGAGCTTTATAGGATGCATCAACAAATACATGGAATGGTTGAGACCAATCAAGCGATGTAGAATTATCGCCTATGTTAGCAATGTTTTCAATATATTAAAAGAAAATTGATATTCTTCAATCCACTTAAACTCTAGGATGGCACAATTGCAAATTTGTTCAAAGGGATGAATAAATTATCTAGTAATATTAGGTGGGAACCATGCCATCAAAGTTGACCTAAGAATCAATAAAATTCTTTAAGGGTAGTCGAAAGAGGAGCTTCTAGTATTCCATGGACCCTATCAGGATCCACTGACTACCTTGCTGAGATATAATATGTCCCAATAATTTTCCATAAGAAACTGGGAAAACCAATTCAACCAGGCTCAAGCACATGTGATATGGTGACATTTATTGAAACATACTCTCAAATATTCTAAATGCTCAATCACAAGCCCAAAAACAAAAAAGTTATCCCAAAATAATGACACAAATGTAGTCAAATAAGGAGAGTAAATCTTGTGCATACAACATCAAAAAATACTACCTGCATTCCATAATCCAAATCACATTACAATGCATGCATATATACTTCAAGTGGTTATAAGTGTTGTCTTACTATGGCCCATCTTAACCTCATCACACAAGTATAGAAGTGCCTAAGTAAATCTTTTCTCATTATCTATTCTCCTCTTTTGGGGAATGGATCCTTTAGATCTTCTTTAACTTCACCCTCTTGCATGACATGAGAAACTTGACTTGTGGATGTGAAAAATCTTGCCACTAATTCCCCTTCATGAAGCTACTAATATTGCATCCAAATTTAGCATTGTACATGATATTCATTGGTTGTTTCATGATTAGAATTGTACATGTTTTGTTGGTAATTCCATGCTCAATATGCAGAGAAAAAGTATGGTGTTGACCGTTGGATCCCATAGACGCACAAACACAGAGGATAGTACAAAAACAAAATCTCACAAAAGTACTTAGAGATAGAAAAGACAAGAGACTTGACACTAGATTAGGTACAATTTCCCCCCACATACTCCGATGGACGAGTTTATCAGAGCATGTGTATTTAGAGGTATTTGTTATTACGTCTTGAATAGAAGATACATGAGGGCGGTGCTTTCAAAAGCATGCTTTTGCTTTATTTAGAAAATTGCAATTTTCTATTTTTGCTTTATATATAAAATTGTGATTTTCTATTTTTTCTTTATTTACAAAATCATGATTTTCTATTTTTACAAAACATCACTTTCTAAAGCAATCGACTACTTTTACAAAAATAACTAAAAATACTATCTTCTAAAAGTAACTATCTTCTAAATATTCTTCTAAATATCTCCAAAAATATTTGAATAAGTCCATGCGCATTCACAGCCTCATGAATCTTCTCCTACTAAATCAAAACACAAAACACATTAAAACCCTCAAGACATTAAAATCCATTTAACATTCCATTATTCCATAAAATATAACATGCCTCCTAGTTGACGAGCAACTGATCTTAGTTGATAAGAATAAATAGACATGGATGGCCAGTCACATGTCCCATCACTGAGCAATCATAAGCATGTTCCATGTAAAAACACATGCATGGAACTTGAAAACTAGAATTTAATGTGATTGTGAATGATAAGCAAAAATCAAATAGTCATAATGTGGAGTTAGTGATGTCTTATGAATCCATTGAGATTCTTCAAGTGAGTGATTTTCATATTTAACCAAATATCGATGATATTGATTACCTGTGCATGTAGAAGCATCATAATCAAGTATTTTCTCTAGAACTAAAATTTCTGCATCCTCTTCAAGTAAAGGAGGATCATCTAAAATAGGAGTGAGTGGTAATGTTCCTTAAAATTATTTCGATAAGCTAATATGAAAAGAATTATGGATATTCTAGTGAGAAGATATATCTAATCTAAAAGCATTCTCATTAAATTTTTGAATAATATGGAAAGGTCCATAATAATGTGATGCAAGTTTGACCTTAGGATGTTGTGAAATATTTTTCAGACGTCTTTTAATTATTCGTAACCATACAAATCATTTTCATTATATTCTTTAGCTACTCGTTTCTTATTAATACTGCATGTGTATTTTTCTTGACTCTTTTTAATGTGCTCATGAACCTCATGAAGTATGGAAACATGATCTTGTGCAAAAGAATCAGCCATAGATATGGTAGTTTGAGTGAGACATGGGAGTGGGAAGCTTTTTCCAATACACAATTTCATATGGTGCACGTCCAGTTGTGGTATGTGTGGTGTTATTATATGCAAACTATAGTAAAAGAAGTTTCTCATCCCAATTACTTGGATTATCTAAAGAATAACAACGTAATATATCCAAAATAGTACCATTCGTAGCTTCACTTTTCCCATTACTTTTAGGATGAAATGCAGAACTAAAGTCTATTTTAGAACCTAAATTTTGAAATAATGCAACCCAAAAGTGATTACAAAAACGAACATCTTGATCTAATAAAATAACTTTTGGAAACCCATGATGTGGAAACATACATTTAATAAATAATTTAGCAGCTTGAGGTGCAGAAAAAGTCTTTTTACAAGGAATGAATTATGCTTGTTTACTAAACCTATCAACAATTGTCCAAATCATCTTATTATGAGATGCAGTTGAGGGAAGAATAGTAATAAAATCCATAGAAATTTGTTCCCATGGTCCATTAGGTATGGGAAGTGGCATTAATAATCCAAATGCTTTATCGTGATGTCTTTTCACACGTTGACGCACAATGCAATGGGAAACATACTGTGTAATATCCTTTTCCATATTTGGCCAAAAGAAGAATTCTTTACATGTAGAAATAGTACTTTGTATGCCCCTATGACCCATATATGGTGGTTCATGCATCTCTTTCATAAGAAATTCTTTAAAACCTTGTATGATGCATAACTTGTGTTTGAAATATAAGAATCCATTATGAAAATTGTAGTGATCCTCACTAAATGTTGTAAAGCATTCCATGTTTGTGAAAAATACAAATCAGATGCATAAGTAGGAATCATGTCATGAAATGAATGAATATGAACAACATATATATTACTAATACAAACAATATTTGTTTGTGGGGATGGGAAATGACTAAGGGCATCAGCTACAACATTAGCTTTGCTAGGTTGATATTGAATCATAGGCTAAAAATTTTGTATGAATGAAGCCCATTTAATGTGTCTGTCAGAAATCAATGGTTGATTTAATAAATGCTTAATAATTTAATGGTCTATTTTGATTATGACTTCACAACCTATGAGATAATGTTTCCAAAATTTTAAAGCATACACAATAGCTAAAAGTTCCTTATCATATGTACTATAATTCTTTTCTAAAGGTTTAAGTTTCCTAATTTCAAATGCAATAGGATGGTCATTTTGCATTAATACAACACCTATACCTAAACCACTAGCATGTGTAACTACATGGAAAGGTTGTGCAAAATCAAGTAATGGCAAAATAGGTGCCACAACTACAATTTTTATGTAGGTTGAGGTAAAATAAAGAACTCAAGAAGAGGCTCAAGAGAAAAATGAAGAGGTTACAACAACTCCAACTACAACCAAAATAGTTTGGAACACAAAAAAGATGGATCAAGGAACTGTACTCAACTCTGTGAAGAGATGGATAGGTATGTGTTGAAGATGAAGAGGTGTTGCAAAATCTTTGCTCTACACCAGCCAAATGAACTCCAGGAGTAGATGGTGGGCCCTTTTAGCTTGCCAATGGATGTATTAGACACCCTATGTACCTTGGAAGATCACTCTCAAAAAGATAGATCAAAACAGATAAGTTGGAGTTAGCTCAGAGGTGAAAACTTGCTATTCTTGGTTGATACACCTGTCCAGTGTTTTACATAATTCTCTGAGTACAGCAGCAATTAGATTAATTCCTCTTGGGGAAGGCTAGCTAGCTTAAAGAGCTAACTTTAGAGAGTAATCTCATCAAAAATAACAAACCACACACTGAGAATGACTTTTAACAAGTGATGACATCATCCCGATTTTCACGGGCTGCTACAGAAATAGACCAGTGAGCAGAAAAATTAATATAACTCAAGATGTAAGAATCCAATGATCATGAAAATTTGTATGCTTATACTAGACAGTAAGCTGAATCCAACAAGCTTAAAATCACTGAATTTGGATGAGTAAACACTGAGAAATGACTCTGACAAGATGACTGAAAAAGTCGGGTACCTGACAGAGAAGTGAAGATGAACATACCCTGTTGACTTCAAATGAACATAACTGAAGATTCCAACATCCAAATGACATGAAAATTTGTGAGCATATAGTAGACTTATAGAGCTAACTTTACCAAGTTAAATCACTGAAAATGATGAACCAAGTGCAGAGAAACAATCTCTGCAAGCTGACTGAGAAAAACTGAAGTAATGGCAGTGAGTAGTACACATCACAAGAACATGGAAAGATGACCTCAAATAATTATGAAAATGAAAGTATATTTCTTGTACAATACAATGACTTACTGATACATATGTGTGCTTTGTAATCACACCTTGAAATGGCATAAAGCTCAGCTCTTGGAGGTCTTCACATAGGTCTCTCTAACCACGACTAAAACTGCCATCTATTTATAGTTGAGTTTGGGAGGCTAACTTCCCTCAATCACTCTCCAATCAATCAATGATTGATTTGATTCTCTACCTACCACAAATCACGAATTCGTGGCTCCTCTTTCCATTCTTGATCATGTGGGCTCAACCACTTAAGATTCTCTTACTTTTACATTAAGTAAACTCTTCAAAAGTTACAAGAGGTAGTTCACAAGTGAACTTTACATAGTCTTCATTTTGAAGCTTCTTTAATGACTTTGTGAGACTCAAGCCAATACTTAGGCTTGTCATAGACTTGCTCCAACAGGTCCCCCTCAAGCCAAGTATGCTTGAGGTCTTCAATCTTCCAAGATTACCTGCAAACCAATCATAGCCTTGAATTTGCAAAGCTTTGTACCATCCAATGCTTTGGTTAGAATATCTGCACATTGTTGATGAGTGGACACATATGATATTTGAATCTCTTTGCTTAGAACCTTCTCTCGTACATAGTGATAATGAACTTCAATATGTTTAGTCCTTGCATGAAAAATAGGATTAGCAACCAAATGAATAGAACTCATATTGTCACCAAAAATAGTTGGAGTTCCAAACTCCAATCCAAGATCTTTGAACAATGTCTTCATCCACATAGCTTCTTGTGTAGCTATGGCAAGACCTCTATATTCAGCTTCAGTAGAAGAGAGAGCAACTGTGGGTTGCTTCTTGGATGACCATGAAATAAGCTTTGAACCTGCAAAGGTAAGATAACCTGAAGTGCTCCTTCTATCTTCCTTGGAGCCAGCCCAATCTGCATCAGAAAATAGCTTCAAACCTAAATCAGATACATAAGGATAGTAAAGTCCTTCATTTATGGTTCCTTTGAGATATTTGAGTATCCTTTTGGCAGCATCCATATGTGGTTTCCTTGGTGTGTGCATAAATTGGCTTAGCACACTCACACTGTAACATATATCTACTCTTGTCAATGTGGCATAGTTGAGACTACCCACTAGACTTTGATATGATGTGATGTCCTCTATGAGTTCACCTTCATGTGAGCTCAATTTGTGATTAACCTCCATTGGAGTACCTGCAATCTTACAATCTTGCATCTTGAATTTTGCCAACATGTCCTTAATGTACTTTCTTTGAGTGAGAAACAAACCATGATCTTTGTAGACAACTTCCAAACCTAGGAAGTAGGTAAGTGACCCAAATCACTTATCTTAAACTCTTCTGTCATCTGATCTTTGATCTTCTTCATACCATCTGCATCATTTCCTATCAATATAATATCATCTACATATACACATAGGTAGATGACCTCGGAATTACTCTTTTTAATAAAGAGTGAAGGATCTGCTTTGCTTGGTTGAAAGCCTTTGTCCTGCAAGAATGAAACAAGCCTGAAATTCCAAGCTCTTGGAGCTTGCTTGAGACCATACAATGCTTTGTTAAGTTTACACACATAATTAGGATAAACTTGATTCTCAAAACCAGGTGGTTGTGCCATATATACCTCTTCTGTTATCCAACCATTCAAGAATGCATTCTTCACATCTAGTTGAAGTATCTTCCAATTCTTGGAAGAGGCAATACTAAGCAAAACCACCACAGGAGAGAAAGTCTCCTCATAATCAATTCCCTGAGTTTGTGCAAAGCCTTTTGCTACAAGCCTTGCCTTATACCTGTTAATGGAACCATCAGAATTCTTCTTGAGTTTATAGACCCATCTTGAGCCTATTACCTTCATGGATGAAGTCTTGGGCACCAAATCCCAAGTGTTGTTTTCCTCAAGTGCTTCAATCTCTTCCTTCATTGCATGCTTCCATTCTGTTTTTGCTTTGGCTTCTTCAAATGATGATGGCTCCTCTTGGTTTATGTCCTGTGCTATGTAGACAGAATGTTTAGTTACTAATGAGGTGTCAAACGCATACCTTTCTGGTTTTTTCTTTTCCCTCATAGATCTTCTTAGGCCATGATGTGATGATTCTGCCTCATGTCCAAGTTCCTGCAATTTTGCTTTACCTTTAGACTTCCATGCTTTGATCTTTTCCATGTGAGATTCTTCATCATCCTCTGAGATGTCTTGTTCTTCAATCTTTGATTGTTCTCTACCAAGCTTTGGAAAATCTTCTTCAAGATCATATGGTAAATTGATCTTCCTGCATGAATCTTCATACCATGAATTGTTCTCATCAAAAACTACTCTGCTTACCAAGAATCCTTTGTTGGTAGGGTTGTATAACCTGTAGCCCTTTTGATTGTTGTCATATCCAATAAATACACACCTTTCTGCTTTTGGATCCATCTTGCCTCTAACCTGTGAAGGAACATGAGCAAAAGCAATACATCCAAAAATTTTACAATGATCTAAGCTTGGTCTTCTTCCATTCCAAGCCTCATATGGAGTCATTCCATCAAGGGATTTTGAAGGCAACCTGTTAATCAAGTAAGTGGCTGTAGATACAGCCTCAGCCCATAAGTAATTAGGTAAATGCTTTTCATTTAACATAGACCTTGCAGCTTCAACAATTGTCCTATTCCTCCTTTCTGCCACTCCATTTTGCTCAGGAGTGTACCTTGTAGTTACCTCTCTTTTGATTCCTCTTTCTTGAAGAAAAGAATCAAAATCATGGGAGAAGTATTCTCCCCCTCCATCTGACCTTAGCCTTTTTAGTGATTTACCTGTTTGATTCTCCACAAGAGCCAAATATCTTTTGAAACATGAAAAAACTTCATCTTTGTGTTTCATAAAGAATAGGATAGTCCATCTGCTGCAATCATCAATAAAGGAAACATAATACCTTGATCCTGATATTGAAGCTTCCTTGCTTGGTCCCCATACATCTGTATGAACCAACTCCAAGAGATCTCCATGCATATAACCTTTCTTCATGAATGGTAACCTGTGAGACTTTCCAAATTGACATGCACTACACTTATAAATCATATGTTGTTTTGACAAATTAGGAAGTCCAAGTACACTTTGGTCCCTGCAGATTTGCTTTAATGACCTTTCACCAATATGTGCTAACCTTTTGTGCCATACTTCCAATTCTGTGAGTGTCTGACTACCATAATTAAAGAGAGCAATGTTTCTAGTGTCCTGTAATTCAAATGTGAACAATCTACCTGTCTTTTCACCTTTTGCAATTCTTCTGAATCCTTGACTTGGGTCTTCAACAAATGCTCCTACTTTTGTGAACCTGACTTGCAACCCTTTCTCTACTATCTGCCCAACACTTATCAAATTCTTTGTAATGGTAGGGACATAGAGTACCTTACTGAGTAGGTTGATGTTTCCATCAGGTGCTTTGACATTGCCTATTTTCTCCACAGGATGTTTTGTATCATCTCCTGTTTGTACCTCATGCTTATTCCTTGGATCTTCTAAATCTGATAGGAGTGCCACATTTCCTGCCACATGATTTGAACAACCTGAATCTATGTAGAAAACATGCTCATCAGATTTACCTTGTGGCATAGCCATGTTCATGATCAATAATGAATCCTCTTTGTTTGAGTCTTCTGTGTAGTTATTGTAGTCTCTCCTTCCTTTGTAGCCTCCTTGATAGTTTGAATGATTGTAGTTGTTGTAGTTGCCATGGTAGTTGTTGAACCTTCCTCTTGAGTAGCCATAACTTCCTCTATTGTATCCTCTGCCTCTTTGATTCCTGGAATTCCTAAAGCAATTTTCAGTTGTATGATTAGTTAATCCACAAATAGAACATGAGTTGGAGTCTTGGGATCTCCCCCTGCCTTGTCTACCTCCTCTTCCTCTACCTCTGCCATGTCTTCCTCTACCTGCATAGTTAGCTTGATATGTACCTGCTTCATCATCCACTTTCTTTGCCTTTCCTTTGTTATCTTTAGACTTGCTTTTATCCGTGTATAAAGCTGAAGATTGATTACCTTTAGAGCTTTCTCCATTTTTGATAAGCTTTGCCTCTTGAGTAAGTAATTGTCCAATGAGTGTGTTGAAATCAGGTACATGCATGTCCATGTACAAATCCATAGCTGTGGTGAATGCTTCCCACTTATCATCTGCCTTCAAGCCATTGATGACCTGCCTTACAATTTGCTCTTCATCTATTACCTCTCCAATGCTTCCCAACT
The DNA here is from genome assembly GCA_020310875.1 of Ceratopteris richardii. Lineage (NCBI taxonomy): Eukaryota > Viridiplantae > Streptophyta > Polypodiopsida > Polypodiales > Pteridaceae > Ceratopteris > Ceratopteris richardii. Next base: position 125,632,108 of record CM035435.1, on the reverse strand, counting down.
GATCCGCTATGTCCTTGAGCTTTGTGACAAAATCAGTCACATTTTGTTTGGGAGCCTTCTTGAGAGTTGTGAACTCCAGCCATAGTTGATGCTTCCTGGCTTTGGTACTTGAAGAAAAGAAAGCTTCAAGTGCATCCCACACTTCCTGAGATGTCTTACAACTTCTAATGTGAGGCAACAAAAAATCTGAGATAGAGTTGAGGAGATAAGACCTTGCAAGTGCATCGTTGGAGCACCATGTGCTCAATCTTTCTTGCTCTTCTTGTGTTGGTTGACTTTTGTTCCTGAAACTTGGCATAACTTCATCTCCAGCCACATAACCATATAAACTTCTACCTTGGAGATAAGCTTCCATTCTTAATGACCAAGCTGAGTAGTTACCTCTGTCCAATTTGTCAATTGATGAAGGAAATCCATCTGCCATGTTGTCCAACCTTGCTTTGATACCACTGTGAAGAGATGGATAGGTATGTGTTGAAGATGAAGAGGTGTTGCAAAATCTTTGCTCTACACCAGCCAAATGAACTCCAGGAGTAGATGGTGGGCCCTTTTAGCTTGCCAATGGATGTATTAGACACCCTATGTACCTTGGAAGATCACTCTCAAAAAGATAGATCAAAACAGATAAGTTGGAGTTAGCTCAGAGGTGAAAACTTGCTATTCTTGGTTGATACACCTGTCCAGTGTTTTACATAATTCTCTGAGCACAGCAGCAATTAGATTAATTCCTCTTGGGGAAGGCTAGCTAGCGTAAAGAGCTAACTTTAGAGAGTAATCTCATCAAAAATAACAAACCACACACTGAGAATGACTTTTAACAAGTGATGACATCATCCCGATTTTCACGGGCTGCTACAGAAATAGACCAGTGATCAGAAAAATTAATATAACTCAAGATGTAAGAATCCAATGATCATGAAAATTTGTATGCTTATACTAGACAGTAAGCTGAATCCAACAAGCTTAAAATCACTGAATTTGGATGAGTAAACACTGAGAAATGACTCTGACAAGATGACTGAAAAAGTCGGGTACCTGACAGAGAAGTGAAGATGAACATACCCTGTTGACTTCAAATGAACATAACTGAAGATTCCAACATCCAAATGACATGAAAATTTGTGAGCATATAGTAGACTTATAGAGCTAACTTTACCAAGTTAAATCACTGAAAATGATGAACCAAGTGCAGAGAAACAATCTCTGCAAGCTGACTGAGAAAAACTGAAGTAATGGCAGTGAGTAGTACACATCACAAGAACATGGAAAGATGACCTCAAATAATCATGAAAATGAAAGTATATTTCTTGTACAATACAATGACTTACTGATACATATGTGTGCTTTGTAATCACACCTTGAAATGGCATAAAGCTCAGCTCTTGGAGGTCTTCACATAGGTCTCTCTAACCACGACTAAAACTGCCATCTATTTATAGTTGAGTTTGGGAGGCTAACTTCCCTCAATCACTCTCCAATCAATCAATGATTGATTTGATTCTCTACCTACCACAAATCACGAATTCGTGGCTCCTCTTTCCATTCTTGATCATGTGGGCTCAACCACTTAAGATTCTCTTACTTTTACATTAAGTAAACTCTTCAAAAGTTACAAGAGGTAGTTCACAAGTGAACTTTACATAGTCTTCATTTTGAAGCTTCTTTAATGACTTTGTGAGACTCAAGCCAATACTTAGGCTTGTCATAGACCTGCTCCAACAAACTCAACTCATGAGTCTCATCAAAATATCATATCTATGATGTCATCATGTCTTCATCTTTGTTCATACCTATTAGTCCTTTATACCTCTTTCTTTTAGAACCTGGTATAAACATATATGTGCGCACTTCTGAAAACATACCTCTCTGAAATATCAAGCTTCTCTTCAATAGAACTCTAGAACCTTCTCTTGAACACGAACACCCTAAGAGGAACTTTCTCTAGACATTCTCCTTCTTCCTTCTTCTTTCACAGTTGGAACATAAAGAGAAACTGACAAAGGAAATATAGGAATACCTGAAAGTATGAATATGCATTCTTTCACATATGGCTAAAAATAAGTCTTCATGTTTCATCACCCCCTTGGATGATTTAACACTAGTATCCAAAATTCTTCAAATATATCAGACTTTATGAAATCTGGAACGTCTTCCTTCATAAATCTAATTTTTCATAACATTAATACGTGTGTCTGAAACAAAATTTCTGAACGCTTTTTATTAGCATTGTGCACATGCCAATGTTGATATATTTAGGTAGTGATGTGTGTGAACACACTAGGACCGTCGGGGCACTTTTTTCCCTCTTTAGGAGGTTTTTTTCCCCCGGCTTGTATATACGCCTATTGCCCTAATGGGCTACTTATCTTTGTACATTCTCTAGTAATACATTCAGTATTGTGTGTTTGTGCTCCAAGCTTCTTCTTCTTCCTTGTGCTGTTCGCGTGCTCTTGCAGATGTCTAACTCCAACAATTGGCATCAGAGCAAGTCGTCACTTCATCTAGGGCGCCATCGACACTCCTCCGTTTGCAGTCTCAGAATTGCACGAATTTTGGTGAGCATACTCAGCGCGTTTGCAGTCTCAGAATCGCACGAATTTGAGCTCGTTTCGGCCTCTGAATGCACTATCGTAGCGCTTGTGCAAGCTATTTTGTCTTTTTGTGCCAAAGGTATATACTAGTTTTTGTTCGCCAGTTTAAGCATCTCAAAGTCTGCTACAGGTCTAGCAGAACTCGTCTGGGTAGTTCTGTTCAACTTTTTGAGATACAGTCAATTTTCTGCATCAAGGTATTTTAGTGATCGGCCATGGCTGAAAGCAGTGATGTATTTCGTATGTTGGCTATTGAGGATAAGTTGGATGGTACCAACTACCCATTATGGGCTTATATGATGCGACATGTTTTGGTTGCAAAAGGACTGTGGAACATTGTGCAGGGTGTTGAAAGACGTCCTGTTACACCTCTAATGACATGTACTACAAATACAGGTGTTGGAGCTGATGAAGATGGTGTCGAAGATGATATTCTGTAGATTCCTGTTCATGCTACTGTTTCTGTTGCACCTACTACAGAGCAAATTTGTTGGGATGGCAGAGATGCCCAGGCACATGCATTGATAGCTTTGTCTTTCAAACGTGCCATTATTCCTCATATTCGCTCTTGCGGAACAACTAGGGATGCTTGTGATACACTTACCACATTGTACCAAGCTAGGAATGAGGCTCGTGTTGCTTAGCTCCAAAAACAGTTGGAGAGTGAGCACATGAATGAAGGTGATTCTATGGAAAGTTTCCTAACGAAGATCAAAGATTTGAAGGAACAATTGATTTCTGCTGATGAGGTTATACCAGATAGCTCACTTGTGCAGACCATTCTGAATGGTCTTCGTGATTCATATCAGAGTTTTGCTTCTACTCTTTGGTTGATGATGAAAGGCAATCCAAATGCCTTATCATTTGAGGAGTTAGTCTCTATTCTGTTGCAGGAAGATCAGTCCAGGCAGAACAGGTCCATTATGCGTGTTGCAGATCAAGCTTTCCTGGCTAGTCAGAAGGGCAAAGGAAAATGGAGCTCTTCTACTAGTAAGCACAAACTGCAAATGCTGCACATTCGAAGAACCATGATAAAGATGAGAAGAAATCAGAAAAACAGAAATTTTTTCACAAGTACTGTAAAGGGAATGATCATATCATAAAGAACTCTCCAAAACTGGCTGCAAAAGAGGCAAAGAAAAAGGAGGCTGGAATGGTTGTTGCAGAAGCCTCTACACCAAAAACAGAGTCTGCTAATCTTGTGCAGGAAGAAGAATGGGCGTTTACTACTGTTTGCCGTTTTGACCCATCTTCTCATGAGCAGTGCATGTCTGCAGTGGACTCAGATGTTTGGTACTTTGACAGTGGGGCGACCAAACATATTACCTCGCAGCGCAGTTTCTTCTCTTCACTCGAGCCTGCCCCTACAGGGAATACTATCACATGTGCCAACAACTCCTCTTATCCTGTTATGGTAAGATCATTCTGACTACTACTGATGGTAGTTCTTTCACCTTGTCAGATGCCTTATTTGTGCCAAGGATCAAGAAGAATATGTTATCGGTTTCTGCATTAGCCAAGATTGGCTTGGTTGTGAAATTCGTTGATGACAGGCGTACAGTTCATGATCTATCAAATGACGATGTGATTATTGCTTCTGGCATTTTATGTCGTGGGCTGTATAAGCTCATAGACTATGAAAGATCTGTGAATGATTTGGCATGTGCAGTTCATGATTCTCAGGCTATGTCAGATGCAAAGCTTTGGCATGCACGCTTTGGTCATCTGAATTTTGCTAGTTTGCTACGCCTGCAAAAATTTGACATGGTGTCTTCTTTGCCCAAGCTTGAGGCACCTGGAAAACATGTATGTGAAGGCTATATTTTGGGCAAAATGCAGCGTTCCTCCTTTCCAAAAGATGGTTCAGTTCGGGCTACGCAAATCGCAGCTTGTATATAGTGATGTTTGTGGTCCTATGCAGACACCCTCTTTTGGGAATTACCTTTACTTCGTGACTTTCATTGATGATTTTTCCAAGCATGCATGAGTATATCCACTCAAAGCAAAGTCCGAAGTGTTCATGTGCTTTAAACAGCTTTTGGTTTTGGCTGAAAATCTGTCAGCATGTAAAATGGGCACCCTCCGTCCTGATCGAGGGGGGGGAATATATGTCTTCTGATTTTAATGCATTTCTGGCTGAATGTGGGATAAAACACCAGTGTACAGTGCCGTATACACCTCAACAGAATGGAGTTGCTGAACGAAAGAACATGTCACTCATGGAGATGGCGGGGTGCATGGTCAAGAGTCAGGCTTTACCACATAGTTTCTGGCTTGAGGCTGTCATGTTTGCAGCATATGTACTGAACATGTGTCCCACTAAAGCACTGCAGTCTATCACTCCATATGAGGCTTGGCATGACCGCAAGCCATCTGTTGCTCATCTACGTGTTTTTGGTTGTTTGGCATATGCATTAGTGCCTGAACAACATCGCAGAAAATTGGATGATAAGGCAGTAAAATGTATTTTTGTTGGGTACAGTTCTGAAAGTAAAGGCTATCATCTGTATCATCCATAGAATAAACGCATTCTGGTTAGCCATGATGTTATCTTTGTGGAAGATGCTATTCAGCCATTGCTTTCATGTACTAAGGAGACATCTGTTAGCTCCAAAGACATGTATGATACGTTGATGCCTCTTTTTACAGGTGGACAGTCTAGTGCTGGTCCTAATGAGGCAACTTCTCAGCCTTTGCATGTTTCATATGATGATGCAGATCATTCTATTTCTGATGCAGATTTACATGATGCACTTGTTGATGAGAGAGCTGATATTGAGCAGGCAAAAACTATGCCAAAATGGCTGGTGCAGACTTTGCGTGACAGCAAATTAGATGCACCTTTGTCATATTGTACTCGTTCAGGCTCTCATAGTTCCTCCTTTGCATCAGATTGCTATGCTATGGCTGTGTCTAGTCTCTGTGATGAGAATGAGCCTGTTTCTTTTGATGAAGCACAAAATTCAGAAAATTGGATGGCTTCCATGCAATCTGAATATGATGCTATAATGAAGAATGGTACATGGTCTTTATGTGACTTGCCTCCTGGCAAGAAGGCCATTTGCACTAAGTGGGTATACAAGCTGAAGCATAAACCTGATGGTACAGTTGACAGGTATAAGGCTAGGCTCGTTGCAAAGGGTTATGCGCAGGAAAGAGGCATTGATTTTGATGAGACCTTTGCACCTACATGCCGTATGACTACTGTTCGGAGCATTTGTGCACTTGCAGCCCATCATGGTTGGAATGTACATCACTTGGACATTAAAACAACATTTTTGAATGGTGACTAATGAAGAAGTGTATGTTTTTTAGCCCTGTGGTTTTGTGCAGAAAGGCCATGAAAACCAGTTGTGCAGGTTAAAGAAGGCATTATATGGTTTAAAGCAAGCACCACGTGTTTGGTATGAGAAGATACATGCCTATCTGGTTGCACATGGTTTTGTGAACAGTCCAACTGAAAGCACGTTATATGTTAAGCGTGCTAATGATGTGCTTCTGATCATTGTTGTCTATGTTGATGACATGCTGCTCACTGGTCCTATTGAGAAGCATATTGCTGATTTCAAGGCTGATTTGCATGCCTCATTTGAGATGTCTGATTTGGGGCATTTGCATCACTATTTGGGCATTCAGTTTATGCAAGTTGATGGTGGAATGGCTTTGTGTCAAACGAAATATATTGACACATTATTGTAGCGTTTTGGCCTTGAAGACTGTAAGCCTATTGCCACTCCTATGGAGACAGGTTTACGATTGAGTCTTCATGATGCTAGAGATGCATTTGATTCTGTTCTCTATCAGCAAGCTGTTGGATGCTTGATTTACTTATGCATTACTCGACCAGATATTATGTTTGTTGTCTCATAGATGAGCAGGTTTATGCATTGCCCAGGAGTCACGCATTGGAAGGCGGTTAAGCGCATCTTTCGCTACTTGAGTGGTACTCGGCTACTTGGGTTGTTTTATCCCAAGGAGGGACCACTACCGCTAGATTTGCATGCTTTTTCTGACTCAGATTGGGCTGGTTGCTATGACACTTGTGTGTCGACCAGTGGTTTTTGCTTCATGCTTGGTAGCTCATGTATATCTTGGTTGAGCAAGAAGCAGCCTACTGTGGCCACTTCCAGTTGTGAGGCTGAGTATAGGGCAGCTTTCACAGTGACTGTTGAGTGGGTGTGGCTCAGACGCCTTATGGCTGATTTGGGTGTTGGCTAGTCTTCTGCCACCACCATCTTCACTGACAGTCAGAGCGCATTGGCAGTTGCGAGGAACCCTGTGTTCCATGCTCGCACTAAGCACATTGAGGTGCATTATCACTATGTGAGGGAGAGGTTCTCTGCTGGGGAGATCAGCTTGGCATATGTGCCCACGCAGGAGAGCATTGCAGACCTTTTCACGAAGGCTCTGCCTAGGGAGAAGTTTGAAGCTTTCCGCAAAGCTTTGGGCTTACTTCCTTTTGTGGAGTGATTTCCACATAGCTTGGCACTTCCTTATACATGAGTGCCAACTCCTTGTTCACCGCATCACTCCCAGGGGGGATTTGTTGATATATTTAGGTAGTGATGTGTGTGAACACACTAGGACCGCCGGGGCACTTTTTTCCCTCTTTAGGAGGTTTTTTTCCCCCCGGCTTGTATATACGCCTATTGCCCTAATGGGCTACTTATCTTTGTACATTCTCTAGTAATACATTAAGTATTGTGTGTTTGTGATCCAAGCTTCTTGTTCTTCCTTGTGCTGTTCGCGTGCTCCTGCAGACGTCTAACTCCAACAACCAATAGCTTTCCTTGTCATTCTTCAGCTTCCCAAAGTCTAGAATAAGAATAGCTGATCTATCATAAAAACCTTGCTGAAAGCATTTTGCGATTCATAACCTTCTACAACATAAGAAATATCTTCTTCTATCTCTCTACAACACAAACCTGATAGAACCTGAATCTTTCACTTACTTCTTCCAATGGTAAGAACCTTACAAACAAAGGATAGACAACTGACTCATAAATACTCAAGATCTTCAAGACCTTCAAGATCATCCAAGATCATATAAGATCATATGAGATCTATGATCTTTACTCATAAGATGATCTTCCATCCTCATTGACCATGCTGGATAGTTTTCTCTATCCAATTTCTCTATCTGAAGAGAATCTCCCATCCTTTCTTCACTTGTGTATTAAATTCTTCAAACTTTATGATGAATAGGTGTACCTTTACTTCGAATGAAGTTACTCTTGATCTTCTTGATATCTTTTGGCCTCCTTCTCAAGCTTTCCTTTCAAGCTTTCACATTTTGAACCTTCAAATGTTGATTTCTTTATAACTACAGTAGTTGAGGTCCTCCTTTCTTCAATTTTGATGATTCTTGCTCTGATATTACTGATCGAGAGTGTTAATCTCCAAAACAACAAGCTATCCTTGATGTTAGAGCACCTCTATATCAAGAATAACGCAAAACCTTTACCAATTTGGAGGATCAATACTCAATTATCAAAATCTTGAGTAAATTGTGAAGAGAGTAACTACTGAGAAAGTCTACTGCACATAACTCACTCATTGATTGATCAAATGAGTAAAGTTTTTTATAAAACTTTGCACAGGGTGTCATCTATAGATTGGGCACCTTCTCCAACTTAAATCATCGCAAAAGATTAAGTATATCTTGAGAAATGAATAAAAATGTTCACCTATGTCTAAAACTGTTCTCCTATATAGTCGATTCTGACACCTACAAATTCTAACACCTACAAATTCTAACACATGATTCTCCCAAACTAGAACCTATTTAAGCAAATGCTTTTAGCCATAGATAGCTTACCTTCCAACTTAGATTTTGACTCCTCATTTGTGCAAAAATTTACACTATGCACTGAGAACTGATAAATTCTTTGACCATCGAGATTGTGCCTATTTCAGAAGACACTCAACACTTCCTCACATACAAATGTTCCTACACATAATTCTCTCAGCCTATTTACAATTAGGCATTGAAACTTTAACCATAGATTTAATAAATGTGGAGTCAGACATCTAAAAAAGGATTCTCAAAATGATCAAGCACAGAAGGAGAATACTGAAAAATATCGGGCGCAACTTTTCTTCTATTTAGAAAACTTTTACATCTGGATGAGAGAGAGATCTTCCTCACTTCTAAAGTGTCTAATAGCTTCTAATTCTTCTAATTTCTTGTTCTCTCATTCTCTCTCATATTTGTCCTAACTTTTTACTTGTATATATAGGCATATATGTACAAGCTCATGACCATACAAAAGATATATGTGAGCGAACCAAAAAAGTAATGTACATATGTATACAAAGTCTTCATCTTCTGAACATACACTATCTTCAAGCTTCATAAACCAATCTTTTCTTCATTCTTTGACTTCAAGTCTTTATCCAAAATTGGTGGTTGACTTGCACCAATAGTTTCCCTAAATGGATTTTGGATTGATGTGACATTGTTTTCCAACAGGACACATTAAACATTCCAAGCCTAAAGGACATGAGCAACAATGAAGTGATAAGAGGTCTTCCAAAATTCAATGGTGCTGGATTGCATGAGTTATGTTAAGCTTGTCAACTAGAAAAGAAAACAAGTCAACCATTCACGAGGAGCAATTGTATGGGCCCAAATGTCTTGGACTTCTTACTTACAAATGTATGGGGACCTATATGCCAATGGCTAGTAATCTTTTTTTTATCACTTTCATTGAGGATCACTCGATAAATGTGTGACTGATTTGTATTAAGCAAAAATTGAATGTTGTCTCTATGTTCAACAGATGCAAAACTCAAGTTGAAAAAAGAAACAGGAAGGTCTATCAAAACCTCAAGGTCTAATGGTGAGGAGAATACTTCTCCAAATAGTTTTTAGATTTTCTACAAGAGAACAAGATCGGAAGGTAGTGTACATGTAGGTATACACCTCAACAAAATGGAGTGTAGATTGTTGAAGTTGCAAGATGCATGACTAACGAAATGGAGTGTAGATTGTTGAAGTTGCAAGATGCATGACTAATGAAATGAAGGTACCATTATATTATCGGGTTGAAGATACCACAACCACCATTTACTTGATGAATAGGTGCACAAAAAAGGGACTATATGACTTGATACTAGAGCAATTATATTTCAATAAGAAGCCTGATCTTACAAATCTCAAAGTTTTTGGATCTCATTACTTTTTTCACATTCCATAAGAGTTAGAACAAAGATGGAACAAAGGTAAAAAATTTCATTTTCATTGGCTGCTCAATGAAGTAAGAAAGATATAAGTGGTAGGACTCTACAATAAATGAAATAAGAGTCTCATTAGATGTGCTATTTGATGACTAAGACCATAGTATCAACACAAAGGAAAGGAAAAAATTCTTGAAGAAGATTGTGATGATTATGTAGGATCCAATCAAAGAGAAGTTTAGCAATCAAGCACAAACAATTTAGGTCCAACAACATCTACATCGAATGGAAAGTGCTCAACGTGGAGGAAAAGACTTGAGGGTCATTGTTTGTCTCTAAATTTAGCTTATAGTAGAGTTGAAGTAGCAAGTGTTACTCGAAATAGTGAGATAGATGTAAGTGAAGAAGAGTATGAAGAGCTAGGCATAAATCTAGATTGGTTTCCGAAGGGTTCAAACAAATAGATGACATAAATTATGATGAAATTTTCAAACTGATTGCAAAGATGGGAATGATCAAAACTTTGATAGCAATTAGTGCTTCAAGGAGGTGGTGTTAGCAAAAGTGTCTGTGTCTGACTCGCAATGTCCATGCACTAGTGAGAAATGAGACTAGCTAGCTCTCACACATCCTACAAATGAACTATAGTGGTGGTTTGACATGCATACACATATTAAATTATAAGATCAAAAGTATGACCTTGTCAAGTGCACATGCTCCACATCATGATTAATGCATGAATAGGTCAAATAGTGCATACAAGGATGATTTTATACCTCACATGACACCTTCTACATGTGGGTATGTGTCGCAATACTTGGTGTAACAACATACACTAAATCATCATTTTCTCTTAGTTGGAGTACTCAAGTATAGTGAATACTGGGTTCTTTCTGAAACTCTAAATGAGACGTGCATATATTGGAAGTGTTCTGAACATGATTTGACTTTTTTGCACAAAGTTATGATCTAAAAAAAAGTGTGGGAATCACCTAACGACTCCCTATGCATCACATTACATGCCATAAACATACACAAGCTCAAGAACAAGGAGATTCGAGAGCAAGAAGAAGGAGTTATGAGATTTCTTGAAGTTAGTCTTTACAAAATGTCAAAATTCTTTACAAATGAGTCACAAAGTGACTTATATACATGTGCCCTTATTTTGGTCCTTTCACACAAGGGATCGACACTTTTAAGGAAATTCCTAAAGAAACTACTATTTTAAAAAGGTTTTGATACACCTTTCAGGGAACATGAAACTAGAGGGCTGTTGGAGACAATGCCCAATGGAGTCAATGGGCAAAACTCTGAAGCATCACCATATGATTTCTTCTTTACAGCTCCCCCTACAAGAAATCACACAAGGTGCATTGGATAAAATGAATGCCTCCTAAAAAACTTGCTCGGCTTCGATTCCCATAGACACAATGAAAACATGCAACATATTTTTGTGTGTAATTTATAGTGAAAAGCAAAAATTAGCATCGCAAAAGTTGGCACCAATTATCTTAAAGTTTTTTTGTAAATGTTTCTTCCTAGTTTCATGGCAATAATACTTCTATAGAGGTTCTTTTCAAGGAGCCTCATAGCTATATAATAAGACCATAACTCATTGCGTAATCATAAACAAAAGGACTTAATGCAAGATCGAGATGATTTTGTTGGAAACTAGAGGAAGATTCTTACACTCTTGGAGGAGTTGTGCTCTACATGTGGAGACATTTGGAGAAGTTCATGTCACCCAAAGTATTGTGAGTAACAAGTCTACATTTGTCCTCACTTTTTCATTCACTAATTTTTTATTCAAGTTAATCAAAATTTAGGTTTGCTGTAAAATAGTTCTAAGCTATTCATATTATCCATATTCTCTCTCTCTCTCTCTCTCACACACACACACACACACACACTCTTTGTTGGAAATGAGGTAGGCCCTTGGCTCATATCACAGGTCCATGGTTCCATAGGTCCAGCATATACAACACAGAATCTAGCAATCTTCAATATTGACAAAACACGAACATACCACATTTAATCATACAAATGATGAGACAAAGATAGAGAAAGAATAGACGACATGTGTAAGGTGTTACGTAAGCCATCGCTTACTCATAGTATCATATATACCAATGTTCAATGTACAATGTGGGAGCAAAACTCTCAACCACTCTATGTGATGAGAAATAGATGGAAGAGTGAATGTACAAATGTAACAAACATATTTAGATGTATGGGCAAAAATCTGAACATACATGAGATGTGTGACCTAATAGGTTATAGAAGAGTGAATATGAGTGATTGAAAGAGGAAGGATTAGTGTGAAACTGATAATCAACAAACCCTCATCTGACCTTAGGCTATGGAAGACCCTAAGTCAGATACGTGTGTGAAAAGATCACATACTTAAAAAGTAGCAAAGAATGCTAACAAGTTTGCTACTGAAAATCCTCAAACTCATGTGAACACACCTTTTCAAACACCTCATCCAAATATGCATAAAGCATATACATACTAATTCTCTTGTACCTATGCCGAATAGGACTTCTTCTGATATGGATGCTACTGCCTCCATAAACTCCAAGTAGTACATGTGTGCATAAAGAGAATATGTACTTGAAACTTAACATAAGATGTAAATCTTATGTTAAACACCATCCAATGTCTTTGACATAGCCCCAAATCTTCATGTAGAAGACAATCTTCAACTACAACATGTAGATGGCCGATCCTCATCATCAAGCTGCTAATGACCAAGTCTTCTTTCCATGACAAGAGATAATCTCCTCTCCATGAGCAAGAGTGTGAGCACACTCTACATCTTCTCCAAGAAGAACTCCAAGAAGAACTCCATAGCCGCTCCTCAACGTGCTTCAAGTTAGCACCATGGCTGCCCCATGTGCTAAACGAAACACCACCTCTATTGAGGTCCAAACACAAGGCTTGTGTTGAAAGTTATGTGAAGGATGATTAACAATAAGCCAAGCACTTTCTTTTATAGTATTTTTTTTTAAAATAAAGGAAGTTCGGCCTTAGCCTACTCTCCCGGACTTGAATTAAATAAAGGAAAAATACAAAAGAAGGGGACTAGTGCCCACGGGACCCCCCGAATCCCATAGAGCGGGGGAAGATTTTACAGAGTGTAGCTGGGTTTAGAAGAAAAAGGTTAATCACCCAGAAGTGGGGCCCACATGGGTAAAGTGTGTTCTTGATCAAAAGGAATACTTGATGACTCCTAAAAAAGGGGGGGGGCAGTTTCTTACAATTAGCAATCCTCTTGCCAAGGAGGAATAATGAATACTCAATCGACTAGAGCTTCGAGCATTTCGGAGAGTCGCGGAGCAACCACACGCTTCACCTGGCAGAGCTGGCTTCCAATTGAAGTATTTTGGATGACTAATTTTCATTCTGATGATCTTCCATAGTCTTTGTGGTAGGCCTTGCAATTATTACATAGTGTTATTGAGGAGGTTGATAAACCTTGCATCCCCATCAGCCTCCAAAAGCTATAATAAAGCATAAATCTCCACGATCGCTATTGGTCGTAATCGCAAAAAACACATCTGAAAATTGGCGTCGCTGATATGAAATGCATCGTCTGCCTTCACGATCCGTCTTTGGTTTATCAAACTTAAGTTTGACTTGATCTCTACCCTACTTGGGTCTTTTGGTTTTTCTTTTCTTCTTTTGCCAAAATAAGAGATAAGACTAGGTCTTTCTCCAATATATCCCTTCATGTTCAATGCTTTAACCATGGGTTTTAGTTGGGGATCTAGCTATTATGCTTCATACAAGAACCCATATTCCTTAGGTCTACATCCATAACGTATGTTATGTTTTCCCCATGAAGCATCAAGATCCTTGAAGGATTATGCTTTATAGTTCATCCAACTTCTTTTCCTAACCCACTTAGGATTCGTACAATCCTTATGGTGTATGGAAGTGTTCTCTTGTATTGAGGTTCTTTGAGAATTTCCAAACCTTGAGAATTTCATCTAGGTTGGAAGATGTAATGAAAGAAGTACAGAGCACTAGCATACAAGTAAGTACTTCAACTTTATCTATTTCTTGCATATCCTTTACCTTACAATAACTTATTTGATCTTTTTAAGGCATAAGATACAAGTTCTTGGGGACTTTCTCCCCTCCTTAAGAGTTTTCGTCCTCGAAAACTGCTTGAGGGTATTTTGAAAATCATGCTCTTTCAATAGAATTTGAAAGAGTTTATTTTCAATCTTTTATTGTTCCCCCTAGTTAAAAGAACTATTCAGAGCTTTTAACTTTCCTCCAAGCTTGTTGAAACAAATATCCCAAAGTTTCAAGTTTGGATTACCCATAAATTCGATGTCCCATACCACCGAATCTACTTAAGTATTAATGTAAACCTAGACGTCCCATACCATCTGGCTTACACTTCCACTTTAGTAAAAGGTAACTTTAGCTTGAATTTTTGGATCAAACTTTCTTTTAGTCTAATCAAGTAAGCTCTATTACTTTTTAGACTTGTAGGTGTCATTTCCATTGTGAAGCATAACTGTTGCTCATATTACAATGAAATTATAACTTAGCAAGTCTTAATTGCAACTTGATAAGACTAGTCTCAAAAGATTGACTTTTTAATTATTCCTTGATTCAGATATACTCTACAAGATCACTTTTATGTCACTTGATGATAGAGCTAGTTTATATCTCAACTAGATATAATCTTTTTTGACATAATTAGTAATCTGAGAAAGAATAATTGACTTGCCAATCAAATCTCTATGTTGAGGTAGATGGTAATTCCATTTACTATAAAGTCTATTTCTAGGACATTAGAAAATGGTACTTAGGGTTTATTACAACCCTTGAGTTTTACCTTCTCTTGATGCCTTGCTTTTGCTTGGAAGAATAGTGTGAAGTTCCAAATAGTTCTGTAGTTTTTTCAACCAAAGAATTTTCTTGAACAAAAGTGCTAATACTTTCATCTTCCAAAACTAAGATTCTATTATACCATATTTTCTCTTCCTTAGAGATTTGAGAAGATAGTGCTCTAAGTTACCACCATTGTATCGTGGTTTTAAGAGAGAAAATTTTGTACTATGGCCTTGCTGATTAGGCATGGCATGGGCTTTTATGGAATTTAAAATTTCAAGAAGTTAGGATTATTTGGCTTTTAATTATTAAGCCAAACATAAAGGAATTAAATGGCTTATAGTGGCCAATTGACCTCATCACCATTCTTCCTAGAAACTTATAAAATCAAATCCTACTTAAGCTTAACTTCATGAATTTAATCTCTATCTCAACTCAAAAATCTATGCTATATGTTCCATATGCATACTAGTGTATGCAAAATGTTTACACCTTTATTGAAAAAGGTGTTGCATGCATAAGGTTCAGAAGTTGAACCCCTCCTTAAAGCATGCAAAAGTTCCAATTGATGCATTCTTCCTAACCATGACCGTTTTTTATGCACCTCCAATCTTTCTTTTCAAAGGAATGAACTTGATGCATAGTGCAACTTATTTCCATGATTGATTGTCGATGTGACCACAGAAACTAGGCCACTTGAATCTATGCATCCACTTCCGAGTCATGTCTATTATGACGTGCACTGTATGTTCTTTATTTTGCAAGGAAAAGAAAGAGGTGCAAATACTTACCTGGAAATTAAGCTTTGTCCATCCCTTGACTTTATTTTAGTGGTCTCAAGGTGATGAAGTAGGCTTGGGCCATTGCACTCCTTCCCTTCCATGTTGGCACTTCATGCATACTTGAGTGTTCTCATGTTGATGAAATAGGCTTCGGCCAACCCATCAGGTCCATTTTGAAGTCTTTGTTGGGCACTTGATACTTGTACTTATGTGCCAAAAATATGCATCAACTTTCAAAATCTCCATCTACTCTATTTATGCATACTAAAAAATATGTTCTTTATTTTCCATACATATCAAGAAGAATCATGCTTTTATAAATGCATACACTAGCATTTAATGTATCAAGAAGTTATCCACATGAGGCAAACTCCACTATACATTGGGAAATGAATGATACTTCACAATATAGGGTGGATTAAGGAAAAAAAAACAACGTCGCTATGAACGCTTGGCTACAATAAGCCAGTTATCCTTGGAATATGCAAATCCATGGGTAGATGGACAGTCTCACAAGCATGAGACCATCCTTGCACCTATTGTTCAACTGAAGGACAACCCCAACGCGAACCTCATCCACTATTGTTAGGTACCAAATAAAACACAATTTTAATTACATTCACTTATGTTATAGGCAAATACAATTTAAAAGGAATGAAAGGAATTATCAATCTCAATCTAAAATAATATGCAAAGAAGTACAAGGTTCGGGGCCTACCTCTCTTGCATGCCATGCAAGAATTCTACCGAATGAGCTACACCCCCAAATTCCTTCTTTCATTGCTCCATTTGATTCATCCAAGCTCATTCAATTGATAGCTCTCTTGCATAACTTTTTTGAACGAATGCCTTTGTTATTATATGACTTCCTCCAAACCTTTAAAATGCTCAAATAATTTTAGCCACTAAATTGAATGTCATGCATGCAAGAATATAAAAGAAACTAGACATTCATCGATCTCTCTTAATGCATATCTTCAAATGATATGCAATACAAATACCCATTAAAAAGAAAACGGGTAGAAGAATGGACTTATCCCTGAATTTCAAGTTGGTAAAGTGGCGATCTTCAAACTCGCTTCATTAAGACTCCATTCATGCTTTTTGTTGAAAATAACGAGGATGATAGCAGCCATCGGGCGCTGTTGTGTATAGAGATGAGAGAGAAAAAGGATTTGAACTACGCGAGTTCCTCACCGTGAAGCGATTTATCCCACATCTCAAGTTTTGAAAAAGAAGCCGTTCTATATAATGAAGGAAAAAAACTACACACCTTCATGGAGCAGCTCACAAAGAGAGTGCACTAATTTGATGGATTGCCGAGTGCGTAATATGGATTCTTGTTTGCTGCTCAGATGGAGTCCAGCTCATGTCCTCATGCATGGAATTTAAAGAAAACTTAGAAAAGGAGCAAGCCTAGCTCTAATCCCACTGTTGTGTGAGAGCTCCATCGCCTCCACACACAAAGAACTAAGAAGTCTATGAGAAGTACCTAGCAAGGCTACCCTAGGAAGAGAGATGTGTTTCCACCCAATGAACCCCTCCAATATATAGCTCCAAGACCAAGGGGGTAAGTCCTTCTCAAGAGGACATGTGTACCTTCCATCACATGGGTCCCTAAGGTGTTCACATGGTTTCCAAGCTTAGGAAATCACATGGCTTCTAAAAGAAGACTCTCCAAGCTCTCACGTACAAACCAAGTGGCTAGGAGAAGCTTCCAATCAAGCCTAAGGTACTCAACCTTAGAGAATTAGCCCTAAGGTTCAAGACCCATCTAAAAGGGGTAAATAAACCATAAATCCAAAGGCTTTCAGACCTAGAAACCCAAGGGTTCTACCCCTTAGACCATGTAATTATAAAACACCAGAACAGGTGGAAAATTCACAATTTCCAATGTTCTTTATGTTCTAGACATGAAGAAGAATTTGCTCAGTATTTCTGCTTTCTTATAAGATGGGTATAAAGTTGTTTTTAAGAAAAATTCATGTTAGATACTCTCATCTAATGAGTACCATTGTCTACTTGAAGGCAAAAATAGAAGTGGCATGCTTTCATTGTGCAAAATAGGTCATGCCAATATTATTAGGTCTACTACACCTAAGGAGAACATGAAGTTATGGCATGCTAGATCTGGTCATATTAGTTATACATCTCTCAAGGACATCAAAGATCAAGCTATGGTGGGGTTTTTGCCTACTTTTGTTTTACTAGATGATGCTAAGTAATGTGAATGATGTCTTGAAAGAAAGCTTCACAAACTACCTTTCAAGAAGCATGGATACATCATAGCCACAAGGAAAGCGCACATCATACATTGAGATGTGAATGGTCTGACGAGAACAGATTCTATTCATGGTTTCAAGTATTTTTTTGCTTTCATGGATGCTTTCATGGATGCTTTCTCAAAAATTCGTGGATTTATGGTATTAAAGTGGAATTATAGGTTTTTGCTACTTTTGAGAAGTTCGTAGCTATGATTGAAAATGAAAGTTAGTCAAAGAGCCAGATTTGGAGAAGTGATAGAGGATGAGAGTACATGTCTAAAGACCTTAAGACTTTTCTTGAAGACAAAGGTATCTCTCATGAACTCACTATTTCTTACACACCATAACAGAATGGTGTTGTAGAGAGAAAGAATAGGATACTTGTTGAGATGAGGTGTAGTTTGATGTCGTCCAAAAAGTTTTCTCCCAAGTTTTGGTTTGATGCAATACATATAGGTAATCACATTCTGAATAGGTCTTCCATAAAAGATCCGAAGGTCATTACACCTTATGAAGCTTATTATTGGAAGAAACCCAATGTGAGTTATTTCAAAGCTTTTGGTTCCCCAACTTACGTTCACATTGAGAAGAAGGATCGTGGTAAGATTGATATAAAAGCCATTAAAGCCTTCTTTATTGGTTATGCAATTGAAAGCAAAGGATATAGATTCTATGTTCCAGATACACGTGATATCCTACTCTCACACAATGCATATATTTTAGAAAGTCATATATATGATAAGAAGGAAGAGATTCCAGAATTCATAAAAGCAGATGACTATGCATTTTCTAGAAGGAATTAGGATTCTTATATTTAGACATACAAGGGGGGTGATGAACCTTCTCAAACCCTAAGAGATGCAGGTGAAGAGAGAGTTACATTAGCTACATGAGTACCTAGCCCATCATCAGTACCTCTTGATGTTCCAAATTATGAAGTTGGAAAAGGTTTTAGGGTTCTAGAAGAAAGAGATACTGAAAACGAGAAATGACTACACCACTTTTTAAGGATATGCCAAAGTAGTTATATCAAACTTGGAAGGACAATGGTATAAAGGAATACAATGGAAGAACCAGAAATTAGACAAGGAGACAACAAATAGACCTGGTAAATTATGCATAATATTTTGAGATTTATTTTTAGCACTCACTTTAGTTGAGAATGAACTAGCCAGTGTTCAAGATGCATGACGTAGTCGTGTATGGAAGAAAGCTATGCAAGAAGAGATTGATTCTATTCATAAAAATCAAACGTGAAACCTTTGTGAGTTACCAAAAGGTAAGAAATCTATTTCTGTTAAGTGGATCATGAAAATCAAAAGAAACGAATATGGTAGTATAGACAAGTATAATGCAATTCACTTGTGAACTACCTCTTGTAACTTTTGAAGAGTTTACTTAATGTAAAAGTGAGAGAATCTTAAATGGTTGAGTCCACTTGATCAAAAAGGGAAAGAGGAGCCACGAATTTGTGATTTGTGGTAGGTAGAGAATCAAATCAATCATTGATTGATTGGAGAGTGATTGAGGGAAGTTAGCCTCCCAAACTCAACTATAAATAGATAGCAGTTTTAGTCGTGGTTAGAGAGACCTATGTGAAGACCTCCAAGAGCTGAGCTTTATGCCATATCAAGGTATGATTACAACGCACACATATGTATCAGTAAGTCATTGTATTGCACAAGCAATATACTTTCATTTTCATGATTAGTTGAGTTCATATGTCCATGTTCTTGTGAAGTGTACTACTCACTGCCATTACTCTCAGTTTTCTTAGTCAGATTGCAAAGATGTTTTCTCTGATCTTGGTGCATCATTCTCAGTGATTTAACTTGGTAAAGTTAGCTCTATAAGTTTACTATATACTCACAAATGTTCATGTCATTTGAATGTTGCAATCTTCAGTTATGTTCAGTTGAAGTCAACAGTGTCTGTTCATCTTCACTTCTCTGTCAGGTACCCGACTTTTTCACTCACCGTGTCAAAGCCATTTCTCAGTGGTTACTTATCCAAATTTAATGATTTAAATCTTGTTGGATTTATCGTACTGTCTAGTATAAACATACAAATTTTCATAATCATTGGATTTCTACATTTGGAGTTATGTTCATTTTGCTGCTCACTGGTCTCAAACTGTAGCAACCCGTGAAAATCGGGATGATATCATCACTTGTTAAAACTCATTCTCAGTGTGTGGTTTATTATTTTTTATGAGATTACTCTTGAAAGTTAGCTCCTTATAAGTTAAATAGACTTCCCAAAGAGGAATTAAGCTAATTGTTGCTGTGCTCAGAGAATTATGCAAAACACTGGACAGGTGTATGAACCAAATTAGCAAGTTTTTCACGTCTGAGCTAACTCCAACTTATCTGTTTTGATCTATCTTTTTGAGAGTGATCTTCCAAGGTACATAGGGTGTCTAATACATCCATTGGCAAGCTAAAAGGGCCCACCACATACTCTTGGAGTTCATTTGGTTGGTGTAGATCAAGGATTTTGCAACACCTCTTCATCTTCAAGCACATACCTATCCATCTCTTCACAGTGGTATCAGAGCAAGGTTGGACAACATGGCAGATGGATTTCCTTCATCAATTGACAAATTGGATAGAGGTAACTACTCAGCTTGGTCATTAAGAATGGAAGCTTATCTCCAAGGTAGAAGTTTATATGGTTATGTGGCTTGAGATGAAGTTATGCCAAGTTTCAGGAACAAAAGTCAACCAACACAAGAAGAGCAAGAAAGATTGAGCACATGGTGCTCCAAGGATGCACTTGCAAGGTCTTATCTCCTCAACTCTATCTTAGATTTTTTGTTGCCTCACATTAGAAGTTGAAAGACATCTCAAGAAGTGTGGGATGCACTTGAAGCTTTCTTTTCTTCAAGTACCAAAGCTAGGAAGCATCAACTATGGCTGGATTTCACAACTCTCAAGAAGGCTCCCAAACAAAATGTGACTGATTTTGTCACAAAGCATCAAGGACATAGCGGATCAGTTGGGAAGCATTGGAGAGGTAATAGATGAAGAGCAAATTGTAAGGCAGGTCATCAATGGCTTGAAGGCAGATGACAAGTGGGAAGCATTCACCACAGCTATGGATTTGTACATGGATGTAGCTCAAGCGTAAGCACCACCTCCTTTACTTGTCAATCCGTGGAGACGTGAGGACCGGTATGAAGACCACGAGCAAGTGAAGGCACAAGTGAGTGAGTGAAAGCACACGAACATGCACACACATACACACACACACGCGCACAAGGTAAGATTAAAGAGAGGAACCATGGAAAGCTTCGATTGCAAAAGAGTTCTCTTACAAAAGCTCTATTCTCTATCAAGCTAACCTCAAAAATGAGCTTTCTAGCTCTTTTTATAGTTTTTTGACTAGTTTTGGCCCTGTCCAGACCTAGTGTCCGGCCTAGTTAAAAATTAGGTTCCAGGGCTTATTTGAGGGCTCAAACGGAGTCTAAAAATTATGAAAATTGGTAGGAAGATATTTCTAATGCTCCTCAAGCTCGAGGATTCCTCGGCTTGCACAAAATGGAGCTACAAAAATAGAAAATGGTATTTACAATGGTTTTAGTGATGAAAATCACTATTTTTGTAGGGAATTCTTCTAAAAAGTTGACATGTACTTCTTGGAGCTCCCTACTTGCTCCTTCTTCTTGTGTGTCCACCTCTTAGATGTGCTCCTATGCTTTGTCCTTGACTTTGAGCTTCAACACTCCCCCACCTCTCGAGTCTGTCATCCCTGACAGACCCTTGTGGTAGTGGTTGTTCCATGTAGTGCTTTGAGAGGTAGTATCCATTCTGGATTAACAAGAGCCGTCTATCTTCCAAATTTGGTAGCGTTGGTTGTCCGGTTCTTCATTTGTCACTGCAAGCCTTTGCAAGTCGTAGTCCCTTGGTATGTGCTTCTTTCGTGGATTCCGCATGAATGTGTCGTTGTGAGCTTTCAAAGATTGTGAGTTGCTCAAAAGAGGTTATCAAGATTGAGTTGGAGCAACTGCTAGCTTCGAATTGCTTCCTAGGTATTGATGTTGCCCCCAGGATGTCCTCTAGCTCTTCTAAAGATGATGTTCAGAGTAGTCATGCCAAGTACTCATAACCCATAGTGAATGATGGGTAAGTGTGTCAGTGCATGGGTTGAAAAAATTATGTGCCTTGTGCATGGCCTTGTAATGTAGCCCTATGCATGCTTACTTGGAAAATGCATTGGAAGAAGTATGGTGCGAAAATTTGGGGTCTTGAGCTAAGTGCTCAAGGGTATGCTGATGAAGAGGTTTCCTACTCTATCATGGTTATAATGTGGCCCAAGTAGGAGATTCTTACCATACTGAAAGGTCAATCGATGCGGATCTCTTCGTGTTGTACACATGTCATTGTGATGGACCATTGGTTGGTCTATCATTGTCGATGAATGCCCTGGTTGATGGTCCATAGATGGGATATTCTTCGAGCACCTGGTCCTGTTCCCTCTCTTCAAAGCAGCATTTGCCAAATACCGAGAATTGAATTTCTTTATATTCCTTGACAAACAGCATTGGGTAACTACACCGAGCTTAGTTTCACATCTTCCCTTTAGCTCACCCTAAGCAGGAGTCTTCTCATCTTCAAGCTCTTCCCTCCTACCATGGTAAGGGGAAACAATAGTTGTGGATGCCTTATTCCTGCCAAGTGCTTGACATCTACCAGATAAGGCAGCAATAATATCATCTGCTAGGCGAGACACACTTCTATCCAAACTGATAAATGCCCAATAATAGATGGTTCCACCTTCAACTAAGCATGAATCATTCATGTTTCATGCGCCAAACCTGGGAACAAGTTCTTCCTCTCTTTCTTTTTTTCTTTTCTTCTTCTTAAAAAAAAAAAAAGGAATAATATCACAAAACAAGAAGACAGAGTTTAGTATCAATCAATAAAAATCTTTGACATATGTCAATGTGCTCTTGTGCCTGGGATTCTCAAGTGTGTCTATGCACCACCGTGTAATGTGGCCCTATATTAATGCATACTTTGAAAATGCATGACCTGAATGGTGCAAAAGACAGGGTTGTGCAAGGAGCACATGGTTGTCGCTCGTCGAGGCCTGATGTCACCTGCAGATGTTGATGTCATCTTTGTTGGAGGTATCCATTAGATCTCGAGATGACCACTGATCCTTCCTCTTGATAGGGACCCATTTTAGAACAGCATTTGGCACTGTAGAGATTACTTCAGGCGTCTTCCTCGTTGGATGCTTTCTGAACTGTGGTATCCAGTGTGGTTGGCACTTTGGTTCGATGGAGGCTACTTGTACTTTTGGCTTCCAGACCCATATCCTTTTTGCACATCTTCCTACTATTGTTGAAGAGCTGATTTGAACTCCTTTCGGTCTCTGTACGTGGTTCTTACCCTCTTCTCCTTTTGGCTTCTTTGTTGAGACCTTTCGCATGTGGGAGAACATAGGTTGTTGTAGATGTAAGAGCTTCTTAGGTACCCACATCTGTAATCGCCCTTGTTGAGCTTCAACTAATTTCTTAGGCACCCAAACTTGTTGGATACCTTGTGATTGAGCTTGTCCGAGCTGCTTCCTTCGTCTTTTGACCTGGTTGGCTTGCCTGGATGGGATTTGTGGGGCCAAGGCTGGTGGTTTCTCTCCTTTGTGTACCCATATCTGCTTCATGCTCGACACTACCTTCCTTTGGAAATCTCGTTGTCTATTTGATATAGCAGTTGTTCTGTTCGGTTGTGCTTGCTTTGTTGGTTGAGTTGTTGTGGTGGCATTAGTCCTTGCCCCAGAGGAGGAGTCCGCTTGTCGTTGAGCCTGTTCTTCCACGATTGACTCCTTCTGCATCATAGAGCTTTCGACACATACATCTTCTTCCATATGATTAGTCTTAGAAGAACTAAGAGAGTGTGTGGTGCCATGATCTGGGAGCATGCAGTTCTCTAATTCTATTGTAATGCATTGTTCATGTACCCAAACTTGAAGAATTTGACTTCTCAGGTTCAAGTTTACTGCATGGTCATAAATCCAATCTTGACCCAAAACAAGTGGTTCTGTAAGGTTCTCATCTTGACACACTAGCGCTTTGACTTTCATTCGAACATCTTGAAGGTAGATGGGAAGTTCCACCTCTCCCAAACAAGGGGTTCCACACCTCCCAATCCTATGAGATAAGCTTCTATGGGATTGATGTTCAACTGCAAGTCTTGGCAGTAGGAAAGTCTAACTGCACTACTTGCTGCACCTGAGTCAATTAATGCTTTCACAGTCCTTGCATCCTTCCCTTGTCCTATCTCTATGGTCACAAAGGGTCGTCGGTCAATGACTTGAGAAGTCGCTATGCCTGATTTTTGGCACATATCCATGTGATATTTTGGAGCTTTTGAGTTGACATCTAGGCCTAGTCGCCTTAACTTATTTCGCCTTATGCGCTCTCTAGCCTCTGCTTGTGCTTCTTCCCTCACCCTTAACTCCTCTTCTTTTCGCTTCTTAGCAGTGTTGAGTCTCGTAAGCATATCCTCAGTAAGAGGTTCTTGATATAGCTTGACTCTACAACCACTAATATAGTTTGGCAAGATATCACCTTCTAAAGTAGCCAATTGAACCGCGCCGCTAGTGGAAATTCTGTTAATGATCATGGGTCCATATCCTCGTTTTTCCAACTTACGGGCATGTTGTTTTAGTGTGTAAACCAACACTAGATCTCCCTCTTTCAGTCCCTTATCCTTATTGTGTGCATCGAAGTATGCCTTTTGCCTTTTCTTTGCAGCGTAGATGCCTGAAGCCGCTCGTAGCCTTGTCTCACCTAAGCGTTCTAGATCAAAGATCCTAGATGACAATTCATGTCCATTCCACTCATGCTTTTGTGCTACTTTTAAAGCAGGGATTAAGAAATCCAGTGGTAACACCGCATTCTGTCCAAAGTCCATCTGAAATGGGGTGGCATTGAGTACCGTTTTGTAGGCAACTCGGTAAGCCCAAACAGCATGATGAAGTTGTTTGTCCCAATCAGAGCGTTTATTATTTACCAATTTTGTCAATACGTTACAAAGGATATTATTGGTACTCTCGGCTTGTCCGTTAGCTTGTGGGTGATAGGGGGCAGACTTCTTATGTATCACCAAGAATTCTTGGAGAAGATTTTCAATGACTTCATTCAAGAAGTGTGTGCCTCTATCGCTCATCAACTCGATTGGTAGTCCATATCTCGTGAACACATTCTCGAATAAAAACTTAGCCGTAGTTTGAGCATCATTCTTTGTTGTGGCTTTCACTTCTACCCACTTTGTAAGGTAATCTATGGCTACAATAATATATTCTGCATGGGAGTTTCTAGCTGGGGGGTTAATAGGACCTATGAAGTCTATGCCCCACTTCGAAAATGCACGCCCTCCCATCAGTGGCCTCAAAGGCATCTCGTCTTTTCTAACTGGATATTGTGCACGTTGGCATGTGTCACATTTCTTCACATAGGTATGTGCATCCATATGAAGAGTGGGCCACCAAAGTCCTGAGAATAGAATGGCCTTGATCACTCGGTTAGGACCAAAATGTCCACCTGCAACACCGCTATGTGCAGTCTCTAAGACCTTTAAATAGTTTGATTCATGAACGCACAATCTTAAGTAACCATCTTTGCCTCTTCGGCATAGGTTCTCTCCTACTAAGGCATAGCCTTGAGCCTCTTGCTCCATGCTTCGTCTTCTTGCTAGACTGGCCTCTTTGGGTAATCTTCCCGATCTCATAAACTCTACCAATGGAGCACTCCAATCTGGAATTAATGATACTTGATAAAGGGTTGCATGCTCCACTAGTGGTCTCTCTCTGCACATTGGACAATTCTTGATCCACTCATGTATTGCTTTGTGTTCGTTGTTTAGAATAGTGATTTACTAGCATTCCTTCATGGGCTTGTTGCAACCAACTACTATGTTCGTCGTCCTCAACACAACAAGCTAATACACCCTCAGTATCTTGTTTGTACATGCTTCCTGCTAATATGTGATATTTTTGTGATTTTACAATTTCTTCTTGTGATGTTTTCACATTCTTATTTGCAGGACCGAAGGTTAGGACTGGTACCAACTTATTTGCCCATTTAGGAACAACTTCTACATTGAACAGATAAGCATCGAGTAATTCGTCAGACACTCCTTGCGGTGACTCTCCTGAAGTGAAGCGAGAAAGGTGATCTGCCCGAAGGTGGGTTCTACCTTTCCTGACAACAACTTCAAAGTCATACTCCATTAGTAAGAGGAACCATCTTACTAAGCGTCCAATATTGCAAGGTTTATTGACCAAATATAACAAAGCTTGATGATCAGTGAAAAACTTGAACTTGTTGGCCAATAAATAGTGTCTAAACTTCTTCACAGCATATACCATGCCTAACCCTTCTCGCTTGGTTGTGGTATAATTTCTTTCAGCTGGGTTTAGTTGTCTACTAGCATATGCTATGGGTAAATCTAAATTTCCTTCACCGGTGGGTTGTGCTAGCACACAACCTATGGCATGATTGGATGCATCCACATGGACATGGAATGGTTTATTCCAATCAGGAGTAGTCAGTATTGGTGCTGTGCACAAACGTTTCTTCAGTTCATTGAAAGAATTCTCGCATTTGTCGTTCCACTCAAAATTAGACAACAAGGCATAAAGGGATCTAGCTATGATCACGTACATGTGGATAAACCTACGGTAATATCCACAATGGCCCATAAATGCTTGTACCTCTTTAACATTCCTTGGCCGTTGCAGCTCTGCTATGGCTCGTACCTTATCTTCATCTGTTGAGATTCCATTCTTAGAAACAATATGACCTAAGATTTTACCTTGACGCATCATCAACACACACTTTTCTGGGTTCAGACACACTCAATATTCTCTACACTTGTTAAAGATTTGTCTGAGTTCAGGGATGTGAAATCTTCTTTCTTGGGAATGGGCACATAAATCATCCACATATACTTCTAAGATCTTTCACAAGAACTCTTTGAAGACATGACAGATGAGCCGTTGGAATGTTGCAGGTGCATTTGTGAGCCGGAAGGGCATAACACGAAATGCAAAGATTCCCCATTCTGTGGCAAAAGTTGTTTTGTGTTGATCTTCTGGGGCAATGGCCACTTGATTGTAACCTGAAAATCCATCAAGGAAGCTATAAACTTCCTTGCCTACAACACGCTCCAATAGGTGTTCTGTGATTGGAAGTGGATAACTATCTCTGATCGTAGTGGCATTAACTTTTTTAAGGTTAATGCACACTCGCAACTTCCCGTTCTTCTTGGGTACCACTACAATGGGGGACACCCATTCAGTATGCTCAATCTCATAGATGAATCCAGCTTCAATCAGCCTATCAATTTCTTCTTTTATTTTGGCTGCATATGTATCATTATATGTGTAGGGCTTTTGTTTGGTGGGCTTGGCATCAGAGGTCATGGGGATAGTATGAGAGCAAATTCTTGGGTCTACCCCTTTCAAGTCTCTATAGTGCCATGCAAACACATCCCTATATTCCCTTTATAGAGCAAAAAGCTCCATTTCTTCTCTTGCACTTAGGTCATCACCTATATATGTGCATCTCTCTTCGTTCTCTTCAATGGTCACTACAATTTTCTTGGTTTTTTCTTTATTATCATATGATTCTCCTATGATGGCCTCTCTCTTAGGCATTCGTACCAAAATTTTGCGGTCGTCAACTTCATATTTCTTGAAGTTTTCTGGTACTTCAAACAATGATTCCTCCTCTTCTTGTTTCACTGCTTTTCTTTTCTTTTTCTTTTGACTGCTCTCACTCCCATCCTTTGAATTTACCGTTTTAATACTTGTGAGAGGTTCTTCTTCTCTCTGGGTGAACACTCCTATATCTTCTAGATAGTGCTGCTCTGAGTTAAAGCAACTATCCATCACAATGGACTCTATATCCTCGTCATTCTCTTCTTCTTCTATGATATCACTAGGGTCACATTCTTCTAGCAAGGGCTGACACATGAACACTGAAATATCATAACCCTCCTCATCACAATGAGGTGTCCATTGTTCTTCATTGACAACAATGTCCATGGTGGCTAAGATTTCAGGCCAGCCATGAGGCTCAAATTCCTCATCTGGAAAGATCATCGGCGTGTAGGCTAGGTCTCTAACTGGTCTATCTCCTGGTGAAGTTCCTTCTTCTCTTGCCTTCAAGCGTTTTTCCTCTTCCTCTACGACCTTGCACATCCACAAATGAGTATCTTCATGCAGCCATGATGGATCAGGTGAACTTTCCGAATGCACAGAGATGGAATCTTCTTTCGCTTTGTGGATAGAATTCCACTGTAGGGGTGGTACATCTCTGAAGGTGTAATCCTTCAAATTGACCTTGGTGGTGACCCCTAAGTGTTGTAAGTACAAGAAGTTAGTTCCCCAATCCTGTACTATTTGCAATTGTCGTAGGAAGGGTCTTCATAGGATCATCTCATAGACATTATTTTTCTCAAAGTCACATATAGCAAATGTATGTTCAAACTCCACACCACAAATGGTTAGAGTGATCCCTTCGAGCAATCCTAGAGGTCTTTCAAAATGACCGTCAGCCATTTGAAGCTTCATTCTAGTTGGTCTTAATGTGGGTTTGCCCCATTGCTTCCACAAAGAGGTGGTCGCAATGGAAACACCAGCACCTGAATCTATGATTGCTTTGGTTGTGTAACCTTGGTAAGTAATTGGAAGATAAGTATTACCTTCCTCACTGTTGGAACTGAAGGACTCACTAGGCAAGGAAGCTTAAGAAGGGAGTCAGAGAGAAGAGAAAGTACAAGCAGACAGAGCAGTCAACGACGATCTGGCAAGTAGGCCATCTAAATTTTTCAGACATCAAGGAGTGGAGCACACAAGAAGAAAGAGCAAGTAGGGAGCTCAAAGATGTGTACGACAAATCAACAGAGAAAATCCCTACACAAATAGTGATTTTAATCACTAAAAACCATTGTAAATACCATTTCGTATTTTTGTAGCTCCACTTTGTGCAAGCCAAGGAGTCCTTGAGCTTGAGGAGCCTTAGAAGTGCCTACATATCAATTTTCATATTTTTTAGATCTCGTTTGAGCCCTCAAAAGAGCCCTGGAACCTAATTTTTAACTAGGCCGAACACTAGGTCTGGACAGGGCCAAAGCTAGTCAAAAACTATAAAAGGAGCTAGAGAGCTCATTTTTGAGGTTAGCTTGTAATTGAAATGAACTTGTAAGAGCTTTTTGAAAGTAATCTAAGAACTCCATTGCTTCTCACTCTTTGTCTTGCCGTGTGTGCGCGTGTGTGTGTATGTGTGTGCATGTTTGTGTGCTTCTCACTCACACACTTGTGCCTCCACTTGCTCGAGGTCTTCATACCATCCTCACGTCTTCCCGGATTGACATTAAAGGAGGTGCTACTCATCACTGAGCTACACCAAATTTTGGCGCCGTTGCCAGGGATCGAGCTTTGAGGACGAGCGTGTGATGGTAAGACGTAGATTTGAGATGTTGGCGTTGTAGGTAATCTCTTTACTTTTCTTATTTTTCTTTTTTACCTCACCACCATCATCACCATCATCATCATCACCATATCCGATCTCCATCTCCATCATCGTGAAAAAATTTCAGTTTTTTGCTTATACCACCTTCTCCACCTCATTTCCCTCATTCCACTTGTGAGAGAGAGCGAGAGAGCGATATTGTGTGCGTTGTTTTTGCGTGCTTTTTGAGCTTTCTTGTAGGTTATAGCAACATCATCCCCTCCAGCATGTTGCGCAGGTACGGAATACTCAGAAACTGTCTCGCAGTCGCCAGCCTCTGTCGATCGCGATTGACAGAAAATTTCATCTATTGGTAAAACTAAGTGCACCACTAGGACAAGCACAAAGAGCACATTCCAAATCACTAAACAAAATTGAAAAATTCCGTGTTTCTCTGTCAATCGCGACCGACACCATCGATCGTGATCGACAGCCACGATCGACAGACCCTGTCAATCGCGACCGACAGACCTGTCGATCGCGACCGACAAACCCCACGACCGACTGACTGCCACGTAGGACCCTGTCAATCGCGGTTGACACCGTCGATCGCGATCGACAGCCACGACCGACACCTCTGTCAGTCGCGATTGACACCGTTGATCACGACCGACTGAAATTCAAGGATTGATTGACTTTTTCGCATAGCCACGTGTCCATCGCGACGGACACATCCCCGATCGACTGAATTCACGGTGAAAAACCCGGAAAAAGTGTCGATCGCGATTGACACCATCAATCGCGATTGACAGGACCCACGATCGACTCTGTCGATCGCGATTGACACTGTCGATCGCGATTGACATGTTGATCGCGATCGACAGGCCCCGACGGACACCTCTATCAATCGCGATTGGCAGACCTGTCGATCGCGATTGACAAGCTTTTCGGCCAAAATTTTAGGGTTAAATTTTTCAAAGTCTTTAGGGTAATTTTGGGCATAATTAGCAAGCCATTAGTGATTTGTGAGGTCCCTACACATGTGATTTCGAGAAAACTCCTGTGCTCTGTCAGCCTGTTTGAATCCTGTGTTAGTCCTAAAACCCTAAACTGGCATAACTTTCTCATACCCCGAGATATTATTAGATAGGGTATTTTGAAGTGGAGCATACCCCGAGGTAGGAAAACTGAGGGATCCTTGGGATTGTTTTCCATAAAGGCAAAGGATATGGTCTGTGAGTTACATGCATGAAAGTGGTCTATTGTGTTAGTTGAATCTAAGTCTCGAGCTAACCGTGGGACTTTTACAGGTCCAGTAAGAGCACTTGAGGGCATTCTAAGCAAGAGTAAGTGCAAGCTTGGGAATGTGTGGTTACAGAACATGATAGACATGCTTACACTTGGAAGGGTGAATTCGTTTTCCCCCAACCAAGATCGAATGTGTCCTATGGTCACCCTGGAGCTGGAACATCCCAAGCTCATGGAATTCAAAGAGACAGAAGTAGAGATAGGCCAGAAGTAAGCTTTGCCAACCCAGGGGGCAGAGAAAGAACGAGAATGGAGACAAATAGGGTGGAACCTGAGATACTTAGAGCTCAAAGGAATCAAAGAAATGCGGATGAGTTCCCTCTACCCTGACCTAGAGAGCACACAAGGACTTTGAGACCGACTCAGCTAGTTAAGTCCATGAAGAACTACTTCGATGGCACTGGAGATCCATATGATCATGTGGCTGAGTTTAGGCAAGTCTTGAGAGCGGAACAAGTGGAGGATCTATTCATGCAGTACAATGCCTTTGGTCTAACTCTTAGGAACACAACCCTTACGTGGTTTAAATCGTTGAATGAGAGACAATTCAGGAGCATAGACCAACTCCTAGAGGCTTTCATTATTGAATTCTCTAAGAGTGGCATAAGACATAATACCTCCTCATTGATTCACAACTTCAAGCAAACCCCTCAAGAGACTGTGAGACTTGCTGGAAGAAGATTTTGGCAATACCTAGAGAGATGCCCTGTCCCTGAGTTACCCACACCAGCAAAGCAAGTGGCTTTGTTGTTGGATGGATTGCTAAGTACCAAATTGAGATCTTATGTGTACTTGAAGGACCCTAGGACCATAGAAGAGTGTGTACGCATGTGCATTGACATCGAGGATAACCTAGGGGAGGAGTTAGAGCTTTCCAAGATATACAAAGATTCAGATAGTGCCTCTAGCCTCTCGTCCACACAATCCACATCAATTGAGGAACTTGCAGAGAAAGTAGCTCAGAAATTAGGTGTCACTAGCAAGCAGATCCCAAGGTTTGCCCCTATGAAAAGATGCTATACTTGTGGTGGCGACCACATGGCGAATGTATGTCCCATTATGGCTCAACCCCAAGTAAATCCTAGTAGCCAGTACTGCACCATAGAACGGAGGTACACCAATCACACTGCGCAAGATTGCCCCTACAATAAGCAAACTGTTAGGCAGACGTACCCACAACCATACCCTCAACAAGGAAGATACCAGAACCAGTACCCACCTCAGCAGTATGCGAGGCCTCAACAAACCTACCAGCCTACCAAAACCAACAAAGGCCTCAGCGTGTGTTAGCACAACAACCCCCTGCCCCAACTAATGTAATCCCAGTAAAATATGCAGCTGCAGAAGAGAACCTGAATAGATCTATAGTCCCTGTAACACCAGTGCTTTCAGAAAGTGATCCCAGTGACCATAGCTTCGATTCTACACATGTTGATAGTCCCCAGGCTTACTACATGCAATCTCCTGAACATGGTGAGTCCTACTATAGTGAAGAGCCAAATGAACCTAGTTGGGAGTCAGATTACACAAACGTCATGTATGCAAACCCCAACCCTAGACCTCAACCTAGGCAAGTAAGACCCCCATTCCCTAGAGGACCATGCTACAGATGTCAGGGAGATCACCTCATTCGTGACTGCCCCATGCCCGCACCTACCCAAACCCAATCAGTAACGATCCAGGGCTTTTGCCAAGAGTGTGGAAAGGAGCATCTCTTACGAGACTACCCTAAGAATCCTAATAATATGCCAAAAATCACTCCTATTAACGTTATTGGGTTAGTGATAGATTCCATAGGAAGTGTCACTTCCACTGCACTAGTACAGGTAGTCACTAGAGCTCAAGCATTGCAGCAAAACCAAGGGGTAGGCCAGGAAAAGAGCCCAGATGTTAGTGAAACAGAGTGCATGACAAAGAAAAGGACTAGAGCTTGGAAGGATAGTCGTGAAAGAATGAAAAGGCAATGGGCAAAAAAGATGAGTGAACTCGAGGAAAGCCTCAGAGAAACAAAGCCAGGATAACTGAACTCACATCTCAAACTCCCTCTCACACTACCCCACCTCCACCATTCCCAACTCCATCCGACCCGCCACCTTCCAACCCGCCTCACCTACTTCCACCACCCCCTAGAGTAGGATCAGTCCTAGCAGATCCCACTCCCGAAGACCTTAATATGATGCTTAAAGCATATCAGGCCAGAATCCAAGAAGGGCCACACGTAACTGATCATGAAAAGTGTTACCCAAGAGCAGAACTAGAGCTAGAACGAACCAAAATTTGTGCTAAGATGGTGGAATTGACTCAGACCATGTTTGAAGCCAATCGCCTATTTAACATCTCTAGTTCAGCAAAGACACAGTTGCACTTTGATGGACTGTTAGAAAGAATAGAGAAACTAATTGCACAATGAGAAAAGGAATGAGCCTCTCAACATAAGGACAAGGCAAGTGAAGGAGCAAGTCTTCCTGCTCGGGAAGCCTATGTGCCTGAAGCCTGTGCGCCTGAAGCCTATGTGCCTGAAGCCTATGCGCCTAACTCTACAGAGCCAGACACATCATCTTCTATGAATCGGTTCACGCCAGAGTTCCTACGAGAGATTCAAGAAGACAAATGGGCTAAGGAAAGTGAAGTCCCTCCTCCCATTGAACTTGTGGATGATGCACATGACCAATTCCCACAAGACATCCCATCCATTTATGAGGAGCAGGAGAGCACCCACTCTCAGGAAAGACTAGACTTTGAGTCTAATTCTTTACAAGAATTACCCCACTTCACAGGCCCATGGGAAGCTAAGTCTACTTGTATGAGAGCACCCACGGTCATGGTAAGAAACGAAGACTCGATCATACCTAGGAACACAGAGGTAGTGAAAAACACTAAAGTACTGTGCAACCTCACCTTAGAAGAGCTACTCAAAGTAAGGCCAGAGCTATGGAAACATGTAGCCAAACAAGTACCAGAGATAGCACAACCTCGTTCCCAGGTAGGATCCCAGAGAACAGTGCCAGAAATACCCTTGGATAAGATAGGAGACATGTGTGAAGGTGAAGAAGGGAACACCTATCTTCCCATTACCTACCAGGGGTACACCACCAAGGCAATTTTGGACTCAGGTGCAAGAGTCGCAATTGTCACCACTTCCCTATGGAAGTGTTGGGGCAAGCCAGCACTCAGGCCAACGAGAATGAAATTGCAGATGGCCGATGGTCATATTGAGAGGCCCTTAGGATTGCTAGAAGGAATAACTCTCACCACCTGTGGTGTCGAGGTCGAGCATACCTTTGCTATATGTGATTTTAGCAAAAACCATGCCTATGAAATGATCTTGGGATGACCCTTTATGCAACAGTTGCAAGTGGTACAGGATTGGGGAACCAATTCTTTCTACCTGCAGCACTTAGGTGTTACGACCAAAGTGAATCTCAAAGATTACTCTCATAGAGATGTCCCCCCTATCCAATGGAATCCCATCCATAGAGCCAAAGATGATACGGAATCGGTGCATTCCATAGGGTCAGGATCCTCATGGATGCATGAAGACACCCACTTATGGATGTGTAAAGTAGCAGTAGAAGAAGAGAAGAGAGAAGAAGCCAGAGAGATAGGTGCAAAAGAAACACATAGATCAATTCAAGACCCAGCCTATGCGCCTGTAGTTTTTCTGACGAAGAATTTGAACCCCATGGTTGGGCAGAAATCTTAGTGACAATGGATGTAGCCATCAATGAAGAACAATGGACACCTCACTGTGATGAAGATGGCTATGACATTTCAGTCTTCTCCATAGAGCCAATCATGGGAGAGGCAGTTCTAGAAGAATGCGAACCTAGCCCTGATGCATTTGAGGATGCAAGTGACTCCGATCTAGAGTCAATCATTATGGATCCACCTTTTGCATCAGATGAAGAATACTTCTATGAAGTAGAATTTCAACCCCAAAGACACGGAGAGCTTACAAATGATGTAAGATTAGCCACACATGTGACCCCGAAGGAAGAAGGAAAGAAGAGAAAGAAGAGAGAAGTCTCACCAGAAGAGGAGGAATCTTTGTTTGAGGTCCCAGAAAATTTTAAGAAGTATGAGATAGATGACAGGAGAGTCATGATCAGAATGCCTAAACGAGAGGCGCAATCAGGGGAGGCCTATGATAACAAAGAAACCACCAAGAAAATTGTGGTAGCTCTGGAAGAAGGAGAGGAGAGATGCACGTACATAGGCCATGACCTGACAGAAGAGGAAGAACAAGAGCTAATAGCCTTGCTGAGAGAATACAGAGATGTATTCGCTTGGAGTTACAAGGATTTGAAGGGTGTTGATCCAAACATATGCTCACACACTATCCCCATGACCACGGATGCCAAACCTTCTAAGCAAAAGCCATACACATATAATGATAATTATGCTGCCAAGATCAAAGAAGAGATAGATAGACTGGTCGAAGCTGGATTCATCTATGAAATTGAGCACACTGAGTGGGTATCCCCCATCGTAGTGGTGCCCAAGAAAAATGGAAAGCTGCGTGTGTGCATTAACTTAAAGAAGGTTAATGCAGCCACAATTCGAGATAATTATCCGCTTCCCATCACAGAACATCTCTTAGAAAGAGTAGCAGGCAAGGAAGTGTACAGCTTCCTTGATGGATTTTCGGGCTACAATCAAGTGGCCATAGCTCCTGAGGATCAGCATAAGACAGCTTTTGCCACAGAATGGGGCATATTCGCCTTTCGGGTAATGCCATTTGGGCTTACCAATGCACCAACAACCTTCCAGAGGCTGATGTGCCATGTATTTAAGGAGTTCTTGAGGAAGAATTTAGACGTCTATGTTGATGATCTTTGTGCTCATTCCAACATTAGACAAACCCATATTCCTGAACTCAGACAAATCTTTGACAAATGTAGGGAGTATCAAGTGTGCTTGAACCCAGAGAAGTGTGTTTTCATGGTCAGGCAAGGCAGGGTTTTAGGACACATAGTGTCAAAGAATGGCATATCCACCGATGAAGAGAAAGTAAGAGCCATAGCCGAGTTACCTAGGCCAAAGAACGTCAAGGAAGTACAGGCCTTCATGGGGCATTGTGGTTACTACCGCCGGTTCATTCACATGTATGCTGTCATTGCAAAGCCCATGTATGGACTTTTGACTAACTTTGAGTGGACTGATGAATGGGAGAATTTCTTCCAGGAGCTTAAACGAAGATTATGTTCAGCACCAATCTTAACCACACCAGATTGGAATAAGCCATTCCATGTTCACGTGGATGCATCCAATTATGCTATTGGGTGTGTGCTTGCTCAACCTACTGGTGAAGGTAATATGGATCTTCCAATTGCCTATGCCAGTAGACAATTGAATGCAGCTGAATGAAATTACACCACTACTGAGAGAGAAGGCTTAGGCATGGTATATGAGGTTAAGAAATTTAGACACTATTTGCTTGCAAACAAGTTTAAATTTTTTACTGACCACCAAGCATTGTTATATCTCGTGAACAAGCCATGCAATACAGGAAGATTGGTAAGATGGTTTCTCTTGCTAATGGAATATGATTTTGAGGTTGTGGTAAGGAAAGGGAAGACTCATTTGAGAGCAGATCACCTTTCTAGGCTCACATCTGGAGAAGCCCCACAAGGAGTGTCAGATGATCTTCCTGATGCTTTCTTGTTTAACTTGGAAGTGGTACCGCAGTGGGCTAAGCCATTAGTGCCAGTATTGACATACGGACCTAACCACCCAGTCATAAACACACAGGATAGAGAGGTAGTAAAAGCCCAAAAGTATCACATCATGGCAGGAAGTATGTACAAGCACACAGATCAAGGGATCTTGGCCTGTTGTGTGGAAGAGGATGAGTACGCTAAATGGTTGCAATTAGCACATGTAGGTGCATTAAAGCAACACTACTCAAAGCAATGAACCCTACAGACACTAAGGAGACTCGGAGTGCACTGGCCTACTATGGAGGCTGATGTCCAAAAGTTGTGCAAGGAATGCCCAATCTGTTGCACTAAACCACCTGTGGAACATGCCACTCTCTATCAAGTGTCCATAGTGCCAGATTGGAGTGAACCACTAGTATCCTTTCTGAGGACGAAAACATTCCCTCCAGACATGACTCTGGCTAGGAAAAGGAGTTTAGAACAAGAAGCCCAGGATTACTCACTCATTGGTGATAATCTATACAAACGTGGTAAAGACGGTTACCTGAGACTATGTGTCCATGAGAGTGAATATCTCAAGCTTTTGGAAACTGCTCACCAAGGTGTAGCAGGAGGATACTTTGGACCAGATCGGGTGATCAAGGCAATACTATTTGCGGGCTTCTGGTGGCCGACCCTTCACATGGATGCACATAGCTATGTGAAGAGGTGTGACGTCTGTCAGCGAGCTCAGCCTCCTATACGCAAAGATGAGATGCCACTGAAGCCTATGATGGGTGGACGTGCATTCTCTAAGTGGGGAATAGACTTCGTAGGTCCTATTAATCCACTAGCTAAGGGTTCCCATGCAGAATATATCATTGTTGCGACAGACTATCTAACAAAGTGGGTGGAGGTAAAAGCCACAACGAAGAACGATGCTCAAACAACAGCTAAGTTTTTATTTGAGAATGTGTTCACTAGATACGGGCTACCTATAGAGCTAGTTAGTGATAGAGGCACTCACTTCCTGAATGAAGTTATTAAAAATCTGCTCCAAGAATTCTTGGTAGTGCATAAGAAGTCTGCCCCCTATCACCCTCAAGCAAATGGCCAGGTTGAGAGCACCAACAAGATCTTATGCAATGTACTGACAAAATTAGTGAACAATAAACGCTCTGATTGGGACAAACAGCTACACCATGCTGTTTGGGCATACCGAGTCGCCTACAAAACGGTACTCCAAGCCACCCCCTTTCAGATGGTATTTGGCCAAAATGCAGTGTTACCATTGGACTTCTTAATACCTACACTGAAAGTAGCACAAGAGCATGAATGGATGGGTCATGAACTCTCCTCTAGACTTTTTGACCTTGAACGATTAGGAGAAACAAGACTGAGGGCGGCTGCAGGGATATATGCAGCTAAGAAATGATAGAAGGCATACTTTGATGCCCATGTTAAGGATAAAGGTTTGAAGGCAGGCGACTTAGTTTTGAAAACTAGAGAAGAGAGGCTATGGACCCATGATTATAAACAGAATCTCAACAAGTGGAGCAGTGCAACTAGCCACATTAGAAGGCGACATTCTCCCGAGCTACATTAGCGGATGCAGGGTCAAGTTGTATCAGGAACCTCTCACAGAGGAAATGCTAAGTCGACTCAATACTGCTAAGAAACGCAAAGAAGAAGAGAAGCAAATTCGAGAAGAAGCCCAAGCAGAAGCATTGGAACGCATCCGGAGAAT
Source organism: Ceratopteris richardii (assembly GCA_020310875.1). Lineage (NCBI taxonomy): Eukaryota > Viridiplantae > Streptophyta > Polypodiopsida > Polypodiales > Pteridaceae > Ceratopteris > Ceratopteris richardii. Next base: position 125,594,283 of record CM035435.1, on the reverse strand, counting down.
GAAGTTGAGAAGACAGAATAGGGAGCAACCTAGGACGGATGCCTATGCAGATCAAGGATATCACGTGGCTATGTGTGAAGTTTCAGGTATCAGCGCTCAAAGGATAATTGATCGACGTCCTTTTATAACCTTAGAGATAGGACAAAGAAAGGGTGCAAGGACTGTGAGAGCCTTGATTGACTCAGGTGCAGCCACTAGTGCTGTTAAATTGTCTTACTGTCAAGAATTGAGATTAACTGTCAATCCTATAGAAGCATATCTCATAGGATTGGGAGGTGTGGAAACCCCTTGCATGGGCGAGGTGGATCTTCCCATCTCCATTCAAGACGAAGTAATGATAGTCAAAGTATTAGTGTGTCAAGATGAGGACCTCACTGAGCCTCTTGTCTTGGGTCAGGACTAGATCTATGATCATGCAATCAACCTAAACCTAAGAAGCGGACTTCTTCAGGTATGGGTAAATCATAGCCGAATTACAGTTGAATTGGAAAAGGAGGCACTCAAGGAACTAGGTAAAGCACAGACTCCTGGTCCTTCCAGGGGTGCACATGAAGTTGACAATGCTATTCTTGTCCCAAAATGTATGATGCAGAAAGAGGCTTGTCTCAACAACGGAGCCAGGGAGAAGACGGTACTCCCTTCTTTTCCAAAGGCCAGAAGGATGCAGCAGCCAATGGCAGATCAAATACAGAAGAAGCAAAACACTACCTGTACTGGAGGCCAAAAAAAGGAGCCAAGCAGATTGTTTCAGCCGATGAAGCAAGTATGGAGGCGAAAAGGCGAATACCCTGTCCCGACCAGGCCAACACCACGGCCAAAACCTCTTATTAGTAATCAACAACACGATACTAATAAGAAGCCTTTCATAAGTTCTTCTACGAAAGTTAAGTCTATTTGGGTACCCAAGAAGTCAATGAAGGCCAGCCCACAATCACGACAAATCTGGGTGCCTAAGGCTTGCTTGCGGGCTCAAATAGCTACACCAAGGCCAAACCCTGTACAACATGTTTCACTCACGTGAACATCTGAGGCCCAGTCTTACACATCACGCACTAACACGTATTCTTCCATGAGCACAAGTAGAATCACTTATAAATGGGTTCCTAAAAAGCCCCATTTTTCAAGTAAATACCCTATCACACTCCCCAGAGCCTCCACAAAGTCAAAATCAAAACCTATCCGTTGCATTTGGCAACCTAAAACTTGTAATAAACCCCCAGACCCCAATTGTAAATCCATGCCCACCTACTAACTACGTCACTCTCACACCACATCATTCCACTTAGCTCCTAGGTCTAACCAATCCCGAACTACACACACAAACACCAAGCACTTACTAACCCACTAATCTCTCCCGAACCTCATGTTAATGTTGTAATGGGGACAAAAACGGTTCTCTCTTGTCCTTTACAATGTTAACACATGTTTCTATATTCTCACAGAATCAGGAGGCAAGAAGTAACATGGCAGATACGGCAGGAACTAGCTCCCAGGCAGGCACCAGCACCCAAGTCGTGGATATTGAAAGTCTTCCCGTTGAGGAGGAATTGAAGGAACGTCCTGTAGCATTGAGAGCATTACACGCCATACCGGTTCAGAACCCTCCACAAGGGCACACTATGCCAGTCAGTAAAAACTCTCATTGGTTCAGTGATGTGGCAGGACCCCTAGGTGAAGGCACTTATATGTGGGAGGCCGAGATAGAATTCAATGGGCGCTAGGGTAGGTATCACTTTTTCACTAGGGAATTTGAGAGACTGCAGAATAATGAAGGACTGAAACCTATGTGGAAGAAGGCAGGACTCTACGAGTACTTCAAATTCCAATTGCCAAAGTTGGATTTTCTAAGATGCTCTTATTTGATTAGCACCCTCACTCCGAGCAAAGACAAAAAGGGATACAACTCCTTTGTCCTCCCATCTCTCACAAGGGGCAATGAGCTCAAGCGTTTCAGATTAACTATCAACTTGGTAAGGGAAGCTCTAGACATGAGAGGTATGCATATTCCTACGGAGAAAGAGACTATGGTCCCCGACAATATGAAGAACAGGAATCTGACAAAGTTAAAAGACATGGTGGCAATGACACCTACAATCGCTATTCATTTGCAAATGGTCATGCAGCACTTTGCATTTCCCACCCAAGAGAGGTTCACCATGCCACCTATCAATCTCAGGAATAGGAGGGGAATTACCCTTCTCCTTGGCCCATTTCTCTTCTTGTATTTCCCTCAAGAACTCTTGAGAGTACTGTTGAATTGAAGGAGGTATTCCAACATCTGTGGAATTAGGAACATAAGCTCCCATTGGTGGTGAGCTTCCTCTTTCAATAACTGGTTGAGCCTGTGGAGGTAAAGAAACTTGTGGTTTGTTTACCAATTGCTCTAATCTTTCTAGTAAGCCCTGGAAATGCAAATCTGATTTGATAGAGTTTGTCTGATTGAGCTTTTGACTAGTCTCAAGTATGGCTTGAGCTTGTTCTACCATTTTCATGCACATTTTCATCCGTTCAATCTCTAAATCTGCTCTAGGGTAACTCTTGTCTAGGTTTGCAGCTGTAGGCCCTTCTTGAAGTCGAGCCTGGTAGGCCTTGAACATCATGTCCAAGCCTTCTGGGGTTGGATCTGCAAGAACAGACCCTGGTTGCGGTCTATTTACAATGGGTGGTGGGGTGGGATGAGGTGGAGTGGATGGAGTTTCGGCATGCGAGGGGCTTTGAGATGCAATGTCTTCTATTTTTGTTTTCGCTTCTTTTAAGCTTTCTTCTAGTTCCGATAACTTTTTATTCCACTTGCGATTGGCCTTCTCTCTGGTATCCTTCCATGTTCTTGTTTTCCTCTTACTAGGCTCTCTTGATTCACTCGACTCTGATTGTTTAGCTGGTTTATCCTGTTTTAAGGCTTGTGCTCTAGTGATAGCTTGTATAGGAGCTACATTGCTACTACTTGAACTTGAATCTGCCACTAAGCCTACCACATTAATGGGTGTAATCTTGGGTGCACTGGAGGGGTTTCTTGGACAATCTCTGGGGAGATGGTCTTCGCCACAATCAGGACAAAAAGCCTATATTGTGATAGCCTGTCCTTGACTCGGAGATGGTGGGTGGGGACAATCACGAATGAAATGGTCACCTTGACATCTGAAACAAGATCCTCTAGGGGCTTGTGGTCTCATTTGTCTCAATTGGGGCCTAGGGTTAGGATTCGTGTACATGACATTGGAGTATTCTAGCTCCCAATTTTGCTCCATAGGTGGTGCCTCATATTGATACGAGTAAATCTCACTATGTTCAGGTGACTCTCTGTAATAAGCATGTGGACTACCTTCATGGGAGTAGTCTGAACTATGAGCATGAGAGTCATTATCTGGTATCAATGGGGTTAGTGGCACCAATGCTCTATTTGGATTTTCCTCTCCCACAGCATATTTGACTGGAATCACGTTGGCAGGAGCTGGTGGTTGGTTTCCCAAGACTGGTTGTGGCCTATATTGTGCCTGATATTGCTGTTGTGGTCTATAATATGGCTGTTGGTATTGGTTTTGATACCTACCTGGTTGGTAAGGTTGTTGATAATTCTGTGTAACAGCCTGCCTATTATAGGGACAATCTTGAGCTGTGTGGTTCGTATATTTTCTCTCAATAGTGCAATATGGAGCATTCCTTTCTCTCATGTTCTGGTTGTGCAATGGGCATACATTAGCCATGTGGTCGCCTCCGCAAGTATAACACCGATTCAATGGAGTGACTCTCTGTGTTTGTTTATTTTGGACTCCCAGCTTCTTGGCAACTTGCTCAACTATCTCTTCTATTTCCGTGGAGAGTTTTGAAGTATGACTAGTAGAACTATCTGAATCCTTATAGAGTTTGGATAATCCTAATTCCTCACCCAAGTTATCTTCTATGTCAATGCATGTCTACACGCACTCTTCTATGGATCTAGGCTCTTTCAAGTATACATATGATCTTAACTTTGTGCTCAGTAAGCCATCTAAGAACAAAGCCACTTGTTTGGCTGGTGTGGGTAGCTCTGGAGTAGGGCATCTTTCTAGGTACTGTCTAAACCTTCTACGTGCTAGTCGCACTGTTTCTTGGGGTGTCTGCTTGAAGCTGTGGATCAAAGATGAAGTGTTATGCCTGATACCACTCTTGGAAAATTCTACAATGAATTCGTCTAGCAGTTGACCTATATCGCGATAGTTGCGACTACTCAGAGGTTGAAACCAAGCTAAGGCAGTGCCCTTAAGAGTCAGACCAAATGCCTCGTACTGGGTGAACAAATCCTCAACCTGTTCATCTCTTAACACTTGTTTTAACTCGGCCACATGATCATAAGGATCTCCTGACCCGTCAAAATAATTCTTCATTGCCTTGATCACTTGAGTGGGTCTAAGGGTTCTTGGGTGCTCTCGGGGTCTAGGCAATGGAAAATCCTGTTCATCTCTTTGTTGCCTATGTGCTTGATGTCTCTCTCTTTCAGGTCTTTCATTTTCAAATCCTGACCTATTCCTGCCCACGGTGTGTGCAAAACTTAACTCAGGTCTCTCTCTAGTTCTTTCTCTCTAGGCTTCATGAGCGTGGGATGATCCTACTCCTTGGAGGCCATGAGAAACATTGGATCTTGGTGGAGGGAAAATCAATTCACTCTTCCAAGTATATGCATGTCTATCATGTTCTGTTTCCAAGAATATCTTCTCTGATGTGTTATCTAGGTAGACAACTTTGACTGGTATCTCAGGATCTTTGAATTCATAGATGATGACTATGCCCAATTGGCTAGGTTGATCTGGCTTGAATCTCCAAAAGGCTTCCTCTGTTTCTCTATTCAAGGAGAGTTCTATGCTTTTGTTGTCTTGAGGGATCCAATCTGGTGTGATCACTCTGGTCAGAACTGACTTACCTCTAGGAGTCTGGGGTCCTTGTCCTACATTTCCTTGTTCTAGGTCTCCTATCTCATTCTCATGAATGACATTTCCAAACTCATCGGTCCTATCTGGTTGGTTGGTAACCACATATATGGTTCCTTCCTTATCAATGTATGAACCCTCTTCGAACTTGACCACCGGGTGTTCAAGTCCAAAGGATTGATCTGGATTTTTGAGTTGGACCACTGATCGCCTCAGGCCATCCTCATAGATGCGAGCACCTAATCGGTTGGTCCGAATATATTCCAATTGTGTCTTATAGAGACCTTCTGGTGTTTGTAGATGGGCAGTCCGTGAGCCACCTGCAAGTTTCCCCATGCTAAAAGACATTTCTGAGTCACTTGTGTCTGAACTTAGTCCGTAAGGATGACCACTTAGTTGTTGTGCCCAAGACTTAGCTGTATGGTTTACATTGGACTGAGAAGACCTAATGCTTTGTCTATCCTTGCCTAGGTGTCTATCAGATCTCAAGTTCATAAGCTTTGGCTAAGAGTCCAAAATTTCCCCTTGGTATGGTTCAAAAATCCTTTGGAGTCCCCTTGGGTTCTAGGTCCCACTTGAAGGTCAACTTCAAATTATCCTATCTGAAAATGGACTTTGGATGAAAAAGTTATGTCAAATCAGGCTCCTGGGGGTCAAAACAGGCAAACAGGACCTTTTGGAAAAAATCGCGATTTTGTGAAATCAAGAGAATCGCGATTTTGTGAACTTCAAGAGAATCGCGATTTTGTGAACTTTCAAAGAATCGCGATTGTGTGAAATCAGAGAATCGCGAAGCTGTGAAGTCAAAGAATCGCGATTTTGAGCACAGAATTGTGTTTTTGAAAATCACGATTTTGAGCACAGAATCGTGTTTCAGAGAATCGTGGTTCACAAAATCGTGATTCACAAAATCGTGTTTTTGTTGAAAATCGTGATTTGTGAGAATCGCGATTTTGAGTAGAGAATCATGTTTTCACAGAATCGTGGTTCACAGAATCGTGTTTTTGAAAATCGCAATTTTGAGCAGAGAATCGTGTTTTTTGAAAATCGTGATTTTGAGCAAAAAATCGTGTTTCCACAGAATCGCCTTTTTCACAAAATCGTGTTTTTACTGAAAATCGTGATTGGTGAGAATCGTGATTTTGAGCAGAAAATCGTGTTTTCACAGAATCGTGTTCTAGAGAATCGCGATTTTGTCTCAGAGAATCGTGATTCACAAAATCGTGTTTTTCACAAAATCGTGGTTCTCAGAATCGTGTTTTTTGACGTGAAAATCGCGATTTTGTCTCAAAGAATCGTGTTTTCACAAAATCGTGTTTTAGAGAATCGTGTTCTCACAGAATCGTGTTTTGACTGAAAATCGTGATTTGTGAGAATCGCGATTTTGAGCACAACCACAGAATCGCAATTTTGAGAATGACCACAGAATCGTGATTCTTTCAGCAAGCTTTTAGACGGGAAACAAAAAATCGTGATTTTTCAAAAAATTTTGAATTTTCACAGAATCGCGTTTTTTGGCGGGAAATTCAAATTTTTGAGCGCCGCCAATGGGAGCTCCATATGAGCAGAAAATCATGAAAAAAACACAGCGCTTGCTCTCCCTTGCACCTCCTAACTCCTTCCCACACAATAATGCATGAAAAATGGTATGAAAATGGTGAAAATGCACTAAAAAACAAGAAATTTCTATGAAGAACAAGATGGAAGAAGGTGGAGATGATGATGATGATGAAGATGAAGAGGAAAAAACAAAAAATGAACTGAAATGACAGTTTTTTTTTAACCTTCCAACGTCACAAATCTACGATCTTACCATCACAACGCTCGTCCTCGAAGCTCTCTCCCCGGAGACGTGAGGACCGGTATGAAGACCACGAGCAAGTGAAGGCACAAGTGAGTGAGTGAAAGCACACGAACATGCACACACATACACACACACGCGCACAAGGTAAGATTAAAGAGAGGAACAATGGAAAGCTTCGATTGCAAAAGAGTTCTCTTACAAAAGCTCTATTCTCTATCAAGCTAACCTCAAAAATGGGCTTTCTAGCTCTTTTTATAGTTTTTTGACTAGTTTTGGCCCTGTCCAGACCTAGTGTCCGGCCTAGTTAAAAATTAGGTTCCAGGGCTTATTTGAGGGCTCAAACGGAGTCTAAAAATTATGAAAATCGGTAGGATGATATTTCTAATGCTCCTCAAGCTCGAGGACTCCTCGGCTTGCACAAAATGGAGCTACAAAAATAGAAAATGGTATTTACAATGGTTTTAGTGATGAAAATCACTATTTTTGTAGGGAATTCTTCTGAAAAGTTGACATGTACTTCTTGGAGCTCCCTACTTGCTCCTTCTTCTTTTGTGTCCACCTCTTAGATGTGCTCCTATGCTTTGTCCTTGACTTTGAGCTTCAACAATGGACATGCATGTACCTGATTTCAATACACTCATTGGACAACTACTTACTCAAGAGGCAAAGCTTATCAAAAATGGAAAAAGCTCTAAAGGTAATCAATCTTCAGCTTTATACACTGATAAAAGCAAGTCCAAAGATAACAAAGGAAAGGCAAAGAAAGTGGATGATGAAGCAGGTACATATCAAGCTAACTATGCAGGTAGAGGAAGACATGGCAGAGGTAGAGGAAGAGGAGGTAGACAAGGCAGGGGGAGATCCCAAGACTCCAACTCATGTTCTATTTGTGGATTAACTAATCATACAACTGAAAATTGCTTTAGGAATTCCAGGAATCAAAGAGGCAAAGGATACAATAGAGGAAGTTATGGCTACTCAAGAGGAAGCTTCAACAATTATCATGGCAGCTACAACAACTACAATCATTCAAACTATCAAGGAGGCTACAAAGGAAGGAGAGACTACAATAACTACACAGAAGACTCAAACAAAGAGGATTCATTATTGATCATGAACATGGCTATGCCACAAGGTAAATCTGATGAGCATGTTTTCTACATAGATTCAGGTTGTTCAAATCATGTGGCAGGAAATGTGGCACTCCTATCAGATTTAGAAGATCCAAGGAATAAGCATGAGGTACAAACAGGAGATGATACAAAACATCCTGTGGAGAAAATAGGCAATGTCAAAGCACCTGATGGAAACATCAACCTACTCAGTAAGGTACTCTATGTCCCTACCATTACAAAGAATTTGATAAGTGTTGGGCAGATAGTAGAGAAAGGGTTGCAAGTCAGGTTCACAAAAGCAGGAGCATTTGTTGAAGACCCAAGTCAAGGATTCAAAAAAAATGCAAAAGGTGAAAAGACAGGTAGATTGTTCACATTTGAATTACAAGACACTAGAAACATTGCTCTCTTTAATTATGGTAGTCAGACACTCACAGAATTGGAAGTATGGCACAAAAGGTTAGCACATATTGGTGAAAGGTCATTAAAGCAAATTTTCAGGGACCAAAGTGTACTTGGACTCCCTAATTTGTCAAAACAACATATGATTTATAAGTGTAGTGCATGTCAATTTGGAAAGTCTCACAGGTTACCATTCATGAAGAAAGGTTATATGCATGGAGATCTCTTGGAGTTGGTTCATACAGATGTATGGAGACCTAGCAAGGAAGGTTCAATATCTGGATCAAGGTATTATGTCTCCTTTATTGATGATTGCAGCAGATGGACTATCCTATTCTTTATGAAACACAAAGATGAAGTTTTTTCATGTTTCAAAAGATATTTGGCTCTTGTGGAGAATCAAACAGGTAAATCACTAAAAAGGCTAAGGTCAGATGGAGGCGGAGAATACTTCTCCCATGATTTTGATTCTTTTCTTCAAGAAAGAGGAATCAAAAGAGAGGTAACTACAAGGTACACTCCTGAGCAAAATGGAGTGGCAGAAAGGAGGAATAGGACAATTGTTGAAGCTGCAAGGTCTATGTTAAATGAAAAGCATTTACCTAATTACTTATGGGCTGAGGCTGTATCTACAGCCACTTACTTGATTAACAGGTTGCCTTTAAAATCCCTTGATGGGATGACTCCATATGAGGCTTGGAATGGAAGAAGACCAAGCTTAGATCATTGTAAAATTTTTGGATGTATTGCTTTTGCTCATGTTCCTTCACAGGTTAGAGGCAAGATGGAACCAAAGGCAGAAAGGTGTGTATTTATTGGATATGACAACAATCAAAAGGGTTACAGGTTATACAACCCTACCAACAAAGGATTCTTGGTAAGCAGAGATGTAGTTTTTGATGAAAACAATTCATGGTATGAAGATTCATGCAGGAAGGTCAATTTACCATATAATCTTGAAGAAGATTTTCCAAAGCTTGGTAGAGAACAACCAAAGATTGAAGAACAAGACACCTTGGAGGATGATGAAGAATCTCATATGGAAAAGATCAAAGCATGGAAGTCTAAAGGTAAAACAAAATTGCAGGAACTTGGACATGAGGCAGAATCATCACATCATGGCCTAAGAAGATCTATGAGGGAAAAGAAAAAAACCAGAAAGGTATGGGTTTGACACCTCATTAGTAACTAAACATTCTATCTACATAGCACAGGACATAAACCGAGAGGAGCCATCATCATTTGAAGAGGCCAAAGCAAAAACAGAATGGAAGCATGCAATGAAGGAAGAGATTGAAGCACTTGAGGAAAACAACACTTGGGATTTGGTGCCCAAGACTTCATCCATGGAGGTAATAGGCTCAAGATGGGTCTATAAACTCAAGAAGGATTTTGATGGTTCCATTAACAGGTATAAGGCAAGGCTTGTAGCAAAAGGCTTTGCACAAACTCAGGGAATTGATTATGAGGAGACTTTCTCTCCTGTGGCAAAGATGCCTACTATTAGGGTTTTGCTTAGTATTGCCTCTTCCAAGAATTGGAAGATACTTCAACTAGATGTAAAGAATGCATTCTTGAATGGTTGGATAACAGAAGAGGTATATATGGCACAACCACCTGGTTTTGAGAATCAAGTTTATCCTAATTATGTATGTAAACTTAACAAAGCATTGTATGGTCTCAAGCAAGCTCCAAGAGCTTGGAATTTTAGGCTTGTTTCATTCTTGCAGGACAAAGGCTTTCAACCAAGCAAGGCAGATCCTTCACTCTTTATCAAAAAGAGTAACTCTGAGGTCATCTACCTATGTGTATATGTAGATGATATTATATTGACAGGAAATGATGCAGATGGTATGAAGAAGATCAAAGATCAAATGAGAGAAGAGTTCAAGATAAGTGATTTGGGTTCACTTACCTACTTCCTATGCTTGGAAGTTGTCTACAAAGATCATGGTTTGTTTCTCACTCAAAGAAAGTACATTAAGGACATGTTGGCAAAATTCAAGATGCAAGATTGTAAGATTGGAGGTACTCCAATGGAGGTCAATCACAAATTGAGCTCACATGAAGGTGAACTCATAGAGGACATCACATCATATCAAAATCTAGTGGGTAGTCTCAACTATACCACATTGACAAGAGTAGATATATGTTACAGTGTGAGTGTGCTAAGTCAATTTATGCACACACCAAGGAAACCACATATGGATGCTGCCAAAAGGATTCTCAAGTATCTCAAAGGAACCATAAATGAAGGACTTTATTATCCTTATGTATCTGATTAGGTTTGAAGCTATTTTCTGATGCAGATTGGGCTGGCTCCAAGGAAGATAGAAGGAGCACTTCAGGTTATCTTACCTTTGCAGGTTCAAAGCTTATTTCATGGTCATCCAAGAAGCAACCCACAGTTGCTCTCTCTTCTACAGAAGCTGAATACAGAGGTCTTGCCATAGCTACTCAAGAAGCTATGTGGATGAAGACATTATTCAAAGATCTTGGATTGCAGTTTGGAACTCCAACTATTTTTGGCGACAATATGAGTTCTATTCATCTGGCTGCTAATCCTATTTTTCATGCAAGAACTAAACATATTGAAGTTCATTATCACTATGTATGAGAGAATGTTCTAAGTAAAGAGATTCAAATATCATATGTGTCCACTCATCAACAATGTGCAGATATTCTAACAAAAGCATTGGATGGTACAAAGCTTTGCAAATTCAAGGCTATGATTGGTTTATAGGTAATCTTGGAAGATTGAAGACCTCAAGCATACTTGGCTTGAGGGGGAGCTGTTGGAGCAAGTCTATGACAAGCCTAAGTATTGTCTTGAGTCCCACAAAGTCATAGAAGAAGCCTTAAAATGAAGACTATGTAAAGTTCACTTGTGAACTACCTCTTGTAACTTTTGAAGAGTTTACTTAATGTAAAAGTGAGAGAATCTTAAGTGGTTGAGTCCACTTGATCAAAAAGGGAAAGAGGAGCCAAGAATTTGTGATTTGTGGTACGTAGAAAATCAAATCAATCATTGATTGATTGGAGAGTGATTGAGGGAAGTTAGCCTCCCAAACTCAACTATAAATAGATGGCAGTTTTAGTCGTGGTTAGAGAGACCTATGTGAAGACCTCCAAGAGCTGAGCTTTATGCCATATAAAAGTGTGATTACAAGGCACACATATGTATCAGTAAGTCATTGTATTGTACAAGAAATATACTTTCATTTTCATGATTAGTTGAGTTCATATGTCCATGTTCTTGTGAAGTGTACTACTCACTGCCATTACTCTCAGTTTTCTCAGTCAGATTGCAGAGATGTTTTCTCTGAGCTTGGTGCATCATTTTCAGTGATTTAACTTGGTAAAGTTAGCTCTATAAGTCTACTATATATGCAAAAATTTTCATGTCATTTGGATGTTGCAATCTTCAGTTATGTTCAGTTGAAGTCAACAGTGCCTGTTCATCTTCACTTCTCTGTCAGGTACCCGACTTTTTCACTCACCTTGTCAGAGCCATTTCTCAGTGGTTACTTATCCAAATTCAATGATTTAAAGTTTGTTGGATTCATCTTACTGTGTAGTATAAACATACAAAAGTTCATAATCATTGGATTTCTATATTTTGAGTTATGTTCATTTTTCTGCTCACTGGTCTCAAACTGTAGCAGCCCGTGAAAATCGGGATGATATCATCACTTGTTAAAACTCATTCTCAGTGTGTGGTTTATTAATTTTTATGAGATTACTCTTGAAAGTTAGCTCCTTAAGTTAACTAGACTTCCCCAAGAGGAATTAAGCTAATTGCTGCTATGCTCAGAGAATTATGCAAAACACTGGACAGGTGTATGAACCAAATTAAAAAGTTTTTCACCTCTTAGCTAACTCCAACTTATCTGTTTTGATCTATCTTTTTGAGAGTGATCTTCCAAGGTACATAGGGTGTCTAATACATCCATTGGCAAGCTAAAAGGGCCCACCATATACTCCTGGAGTTCATTTGGCTGGTGTAGATCAAGGATTTTGCAACACCTCTTCATCTTCAAGCACATACCTATCCATCTCTTCACAATATTTTGTATGTTAGGATTAAGTTCAAGTATAGAGATGAGTGTATCTACATGACACAACAAAAATACATTATGGGAATGAAAATCTCATAGTGGTACTCCTAGAACCCTATAGAGAATGTCTCCTCAAAGGTCTACTTATAGCAAGTAGGTAAATAGTTGATGCATGTATGCCAGACATAGATGGTGTTGATGGAGGGTGTTTTGCTCATATCATATGCCAGGTCACAATTTCCTTTAGAAAACCTTGGGCAAAAATATAGGGAGCTTGGAAGTTTTTAAAAGTTTTGAACACCACTTCCATTAGCTCAAAAACTTCATACACATCTTGGTGGTAATGTTCGGCACATTCTTGAACCATGCTGACCAGTGGCATATAGTAGATATCATATAAGCAACAGGGGGTGGTTCTCTAGGGGGAGAAAAAGAAGGATAGTTTATCCATCTTGAACACCCTTTGGTATTGCAAACTTTGATTGCAAATTCTATCCATGATCTGCAATGAACAATAGGATAATAAGAAAGGTTATATTTAATGTATAATGGCATATTTGACCAAGTGTGCATCATTTTGGGATAATCTATCAATACTCATGCATGCCAATTTGGTTGGGAAGATAGTTCCTTATTGAGCCTTTTTTGGTAGGTCATTTTGCTCAAACTTTGTAGCAAACATTGGTTCTTTCCCAGTAACCATCTTGATTTTTGCATTATAATCTTCCAATAATACAAAGTATGGCATGTATTGCAGTTCTAAAGTGGTGATAAGCCCTTGATGTGATAGGTTCTAAAAATAAGTTGACTTTATAACTATTTCTTCAAGATTTGACATAGATTGTATTTGTACAACTACCCTATCATCATGAGTGTGGCCAATTTTAATCTACCTGCTTGAGCCAATCTAGTTCCTCAATTTCAAAGGTATCTTGGCCCTCTTTAGTAATGCATTAGGGCAAAAAGTGAGCCCTGGATGGGCCTTGTAAGGATCCCTAATTTTTAGGGATTAAAATTAGCTTTGTTGGGGATTAAGGGGACATTCCAAACCACTAGTGGTATTCTAGAACAAAAAAACATTTGTTCAAATGAAAGAAATCATGGCCATTGGATGCTCAAAATCTATGGCTAGTATTTGGAGGCGTGGGAAGATAAAATTCGAATGATGAAATTCGGGACCCATTCTCTGTGCACGTTCTGCAAAAATTTTGACCATTGGATCCATTCAAAATCCAAGGGCAAAGCGCATTTGGGGCTGATTTCGAGTGGGAGACAATGAGAACCATTGGATGGGGCTCAAATCTAAGGGAGGACAAGCGTTTTCATAAGACAAAATGCGCCATCTATTGTGCATCATCCGATCTATAGTCCATCCAACGGATCTAATGAAAAGGCGCCTCTTTGAGCTCCATTCAATCTAAACCATTAGATGTGACCATTAATCCAAGGGCCCAAGTCCTTGAGCGCCTTTTCCCGACGGCTAGGCCTTTAAGCCACACGATCTGTGGTGATCGAAGGGCCAGGAGTGGATCTTCCCTTGACTTCTGTACAAGCACATAAACCATTGGATCTTTTGGGGAATCCAAGGGCTCAAAATAACTCCCAAGCTCCCTCAGACCACCCACGCCTAGAAAACCATTAATGAATGGTTGTTTCATTCCCTTTGACTAGAGAAAAACCATGGAAGCCTATGTCTAGTCTAGTAGATTAAGAGACTAGACTGTGTCCACTGCTCTCCTCTCATTGGTGGATCCTTAATCATCCCTTAATCCAAAAGGCCCAAGGAGGGCTCATTTTTTCCCCTAATGGCATCCTCTGGGTACTCGCATGGGTTTGTATGGTTCTTCAAATGATTCTTCGACAAGAATTTCCACTATTGTTTGTGGCTCTGGGTCTTCAAGCGAAGAGGGTGGTCTTTCCTATTGTAATAGCCATGCTTGAAGTTCTTTGAATTGTTTCTGGAGGGTTTCCATTTCCTCGGGCGGCCTCTAGCCTAAATGTACTTACGGTAGTTAGTTTCTTCTTGAGGTCGGCACACTCTATTTCCAACTTTTCATATGACTGTAGAAAACTAGCTTGTTCCTCGAGTAATATCTTGATGTCATATGAGGGAACGACTTGAAACCGTGTTGGACTGATCATTGTGCTTGGTGTCCCTTCCATTGCGGCCTTGATATTGTTTTGGTTTTGCTATTGGAGTTTCGTATTCTCTTCTAGTGCCATAGACATATGCTTCTTGAGAAGCCCTAGGTGTCTTCGTAATTTTGTATTGGTTACATGTTTCTCATGCAGCATGTCCTCCAAGTCTTTGAAAGCTTGGGCATCCACATCTAGTACCTTTGACTCCTATTCTTCATGAGCTTGGTGTCATGTGAAATATTGAGCATGGAGTGTTTCATTGTCTGCTTCCAATGCTGTAACACATGTTTTTAATCTTTGAGATTCTGCATGTAAGGCAACATTTTGTTCTTTCAAGTATTGATAGTCTTGCTGAAGCTCTGAGACACATTGGATCATGGTATTGAAAGTATTATTTATAGTTATAGATGCAAAGGAGGTAGGGTTGAGTGCAGAGGAAATGGGGATGGGAATGGTGGATGCAATGCATGATTGTGTCAGTGATGTTGGTGGAGGGGGGATCGGGGATGGTGCAAGCATGGGGGGAGGGGGAGGTGCAATGGGTGGAGAAATGTCCATAGGGTCAGACAGTGTGGTGCATGTGGGAGTTACCATGAAGGTGGTGATGGTAGGTGAAGTGATCATGGTATCTGTGTATAGTGAAGTGGATGCAAGTGTTTGTGAACCTAATATCTCTATAGTGGAAACAAGAATGAAGTTTTCCATGAATGATACATAATGGGATGGGGCGATGGTGGCGAATGGAGGTATAGGGAAAGATGGATGAGGCAAATGGAAAGTATGGATCATGGAGAAGGGGAATGTGAAAATGGGGGAAAGCAAGGATACCTAAGCTACCCTCAGTGGGTTTCGGATGTCCTTCAATACTAGGTATAATGGGGTGGTCAATGGTAGATTCTACGAATAGAAATGGAGGAGCAAAAAGTGGAGTGGTGATGGAAGAAAAAAGGGTCCTTTGAGAGATCGATTCATGGAATGAGAAAAAGGTGGTGGAGGTAGGGGTGGGGGCAGTGGTGGTTAAGATTATAGTGGTTTCTACAGTTGTGGGTGGTGTAGGTGGGGGAGATGGGGGAAGTGAGGGGAGATAGGTGAAGTTTGTACAAAGGTCTTCGTGGTAAGATCTATTGTGGATTTTGAAGTAGCCATTGGTTCTATGATTGTTTTTGGTTTAGATATGGGGATACATGTGTATTTGCCTTGCCATGGCTCTTCTCCACTCTTCGTCTATTATACCAGATGGATTGATGTAGTGTAGTGTGCAGTGCTTCTTGAACTCCCAATGATTCTGTTAATAAATTGATAGAATCAATGAACTCAAGGTCCACCCCTTCATCTATGAGGATATGATCCATTAAGGCTTTGCCTGATGCAAATGTGACTCTATGTCATTCCTGCATAGCTATAATTGTGTTGCAAAATCATTGTATTTGGGGGGCGTACGTAGGAGCACCTATGAGTTCAGGCACCTCTAGTTGCTCTGTTGGAGATTCACTCACTAACTTGACATAAAGACATGAAGATGTATGAAGGATAAAGAAAGACAAAGAAAAGCAAAAACAAAGCATTCAGAAAAATCAAAGCCTTAGTGAAGGGACAAATTCACGCCTGTAATATACAGTGCAGAAACTTCCACAATTACGAGTTTTGAATCTCGGATCAAGAATGTATATAAGAGAGTTGAGAGAGTGCTTAGTAGAGAGAGAGAGAGAGGGAGATCAGAAATAGAAGAAGTAGAAGAAGGTAGAAGAAGAGACATAGAAGACACGAAGGCGCATGTATGTAGAGATGAATAATAGAACCTGAAATGTCGGTATTCATCTGAGAGAGAGATGGTAAGGAAGAACTACTCAGCATAGGAGAGTTTTCCATGGCTATGAGCAAAGTGAGGCCAAGCCATTTTTGTAAACATCTTCTCTAATAGAAAACACATATTTATGTGGAAAGACCTGAGTGCATTCTTCTCGTGTGAAGAAATCTAAGTGATTTCATGTTACTGTGAAAGTTAGTTAACAGTTACAATTTTCTCAGTACAAGTTTTATGGTACTTCTGTAAGTGAGATCTCACAGCACAGTGTAAAGTTTTTCACGAATGATAGCTCATCTTGAAGCTAGTAGTGTCAACTACAAACTGACCAAAAGAGATTTGTGAAACAGGACATGTACGCGTAGTACTCTGTCTGACAGTAAAGACATCCAGAACTGGTGAAGTTTTTCTCAAACTCCAGATAAAGTTCATTTACTGAAGGAAGCTCAGGTATTACTTCCTTACTTCAATTAAAATCTTTTGAAGTAACTACAATCAGATTTGCAGTTAATTCCGGTAACATTCCGGTGAGATTCCGGTAACATTCCGGTGATATTCCGGTAACATTCTGGTGAAGTTCTGGTGATATTCTGGTGAGTTCAAAACACAATTTTGGTATAGTTAAGTGGCTGAAAGATTATCTAACAGTAATCAAGCACAAAATTGTAAAGTCTGAAGTAAATTAGTTCAGTATTAAAGACTGAAGGAAAGGTGAAGTTTCTGTAAAGTGAATTCTCAGAATTTACCAAATACAGTAGTAAAGTTTTCAGGTTGCTAAGCTACTGATGATTATAGAGGTGTTCTAACATCACTTTAGCTTAGTTGTGACACGGCAAAATTTCGCAGCTTAGTTTGTCAAGCTTCTTGTCGTGTCGACATCAACAAGGTATCAGAGCAGAAAAGGGTTTGAAGAGAAGAAAAGGTTCTCAAGAGCAAACGGAAGTAAAGATATAAGAGAAAGTGAAGAATTCTTCTTAAGAAAGGTGAAGGCTGAGGTGATTAACAACAAACGGCATTAGAGAAGTATTCCGAAGTCATTCTCAAGGGTAAAGGTTTATAAAAGGTAAAATTCTTTAACGTTATATTCACCGGTAGTAACAGAAACAAGAAGATTATGGCAGATCACATTTCTATTGACAAATTGGACAGAGATAACTATCCTGCATGGGTAATGCGAATGGAAGCCTTACTTATGAGTAAGGACTTAATGATATATGTGACATGAGAAGAAAAGAAGCCTACTTTTGGAGATGACAGTCAACCGAAGAAAGAAGAGTTAGAAGCCTTGAAGTTATGGCAAAAGAAAGATGCAACGGCAAGATCGTATATCTACAATACCGTTACAAATCATCTACTACAACACATTAGAGGTCTAGAGAAAGCGGAAGACATATGGAGTGCATTGGAAGATCACTTCCAAAATACTACTAAAGCTGGGAAGGCTAGCTTATGGTCAGAATTTACAACGTTCAAGAAAAAGCAAAGTCAAAGCAAAGTCAAAGCATTAGTGATTATGTCACTAAGGTGAAGGACTTGGCAGACAGTCTTGGATCTATTGATGAGGATATCGAAGGTCATAGGTTAATAGCACAAGTGCTTGCAGGATTGAGAGGAGATGAAAGGTGGAAACCTTTCGTACTCTCAACTGAACTTTCATTAAATCATTTTGTACCAGATTTAAATCAGTTGCTTGGATGAATGCTAACATTTGAGCAACATTTGAAGACAGATGGAGATAAAGGACAAAGTTCTGCTATGTACGCAAAGAATAAGAAGAAAGGTGATAAAGGTAAAGAAAAAGATGAAGAAGAATTGACTACTCAAGCAAATTATGCAAGAGGAAGAGGTAATTTCAGAAGTAAAAGTAGAGGTAATACAAAGGAAGAGGTAATGAGAATAACAACAAGAAGTCTTGTTGGATCTGTGGATTAAGCAATCATTTGGCTCATGATTGCTCGCATAATTCTCAAGGATCAAGTCAGAATCAGAATAACAATAGCGAAGGCAGAAGCGAAAGATATCAAAGAGGAAGACAAAGCCAAAGAGGCGGATATGGTAGAGGTGGAGCAAGAAGTTGGGGACAGAATCAGTCTCACAACACTACCTACTAAAACTATGCAAATGATACACAGAATGACAATCATACGACGTTGATGATGAATTCGATAAGTGTGTCAGAGAATGAAGATATCAAGGTATTCTATATTGACTTTGGTTGTTCAAATCATTTGTCAGGAAATATAGAATTGTTATCAGAATTGGAAGGAGGTATTTCAAATCATACAATACAAACATGTGATAACACAAAACATAATGTGCGGTCAATTGGAAAAGTAAAGTGTAAGAATGGAGCTGACCTACTAACAAATGGTTTGTATGTTCCAACAATCCGAAAGAATCTGATCAGCGTGGGACAGATAGTAGAAAAAGTTTTTCAAATCAGGTTTACAAATGAAGGAGTATTTGTTGAAGATCCAGAGAAAGGATACAAACAAATTGTCCATGGTAAAAAGGAAGGTAGACTTTTTACTCTTAAAGTACAAGGGAATGTTGGTCAAGCTTTGATCACACATGGTGATAAAGCATTTACAAAATTAGACCTCTGGCATAAGAGGTTAGGACACTTTAATGAAAAAGGAATCAAAACTATGGTGGAAAAACAATCTGTACGAGGATTATCGAATATGAAAAATCAACATATGATTCACAAAGGTGAAGCTTGTCAGATGGGAAAAGCCCAGAGGTTACCATTTCAGAAAAATGGTTACAAACACGATGGTGTGCTAGAGCTCATACATATAGATGTATGGGGACCAACAAAAGAAGGATCTATCAACGGCTCAAGGTACTACGTTCTTTTTATTAATGATGCAACAAGATGGATAAATCTTTATGTTTTGAAAGAGAAGTCAAAAGTGTTTGGAGCTTTCAGGCATTTTCATGCATATGTTGAGAGACTTACATGACAAAAACTCAAAAGACTAAGGTCTGATGGAGGAGGAGAATATTTTTCTCAAGAATTCAATGATTATCTATGGAATGCAGGTATCAAAAGAGAAATAACTTGCAGGTATACACCGCAACAAAATGGAGTAGCAGAAAGAAGAAACCGAACTCTAGTTGAGTTTGCCAGGGCAATGTTAAAGGAGAAGAATTGTCCAAACTATCTTTGGGCTGAGGCTGTAAATACAACCACATATCTTGTAAATAGATTACCATGTGCAACTTTAAATGGAATGACCCCTTATGAAGCTTGGTGGGGTAAGAACCAACACTTGATCATTCCAAAGTGTTTGGATCAATAGCTTATGCTTATGTACCATCAAAGCTTAGACATAAGCTTGAACCAAAAGCTGAAAAACACGTGTTCATCGGATATGATGAAAAGAAGATGGGTTATAGACTATTGAGTCCTCTAACCAAACAGTTTATTGTTTCCAAAGATGTGACGTTTGATGAGGAGAAGAGCTGGTATGCAAAAAAAGAGCATAATGATGAAAAAATTGAAGAAGAGATAAGAAGAATTGAAAAAGGTAAATCACATATGCAGGTGAATGAAGATGAAGATAATATGCACGCAAGTACATCCAAGTATGGACCAGTTATGAGAAATGAAGATGCACCGAGATTTGATGAAGAAGTGTATTCAGATACACATGAAGAGTATGAACCAAGAAGTACAAACAGAATAAGGAAACAAGCAACAAGGTAGTCCTATGATACTTCTTATTCGACTCAGAAAAACTATGCGTACTTAGTAAAGGAAGATGAAGAACCTCAGAATCACAGTAAAGCAAAAGGTAAGGAAAAATGGGAAGAAGCAATGAAGGAGGAGTTCGATGCACTAGAGGAGAACAAGACTTGGGAACTTGTTCCAAAACCAAATGGTAAGAAAATAATTGGAAATAAATGGGTTCACAAAATTAAGAAACTTGCAGATGGAAGAATAGCCAGATACAAAGCTAGACTGGTAGTCAAAGGCTATGCTCAGATGCATGGCATAGACTATGATGAGACATTTAGTCCGGTGGCAAAGATGTCAACCATAAGAACATTGATTGCTATAGCAGCACCAAAAGGATGGAAGCTAAGTCAATTGGATATAAAGAATGATTTCTGAATGGATATATATCAGATGAAGTCTACATGGAACAACCTGAAGGGTTTGTAAGTTCCAGTTACCCAAATCATGTTTGCAGATTAAGAAGAGCACTCTATGGATTGAAGCAAGCTCCAAGAGCTTGGAATTACAGACTTGTGAAGTATCTCAATGACCTTGGATACCAAAGTTCAAAGGCGGATGCAAGTCTACTCATAAAGAGAACAGATGAAGGTATGATCTACATTTGTATTTATGTAGATGACATTATAATCACAGGTACCTCAGATGAAGGAATCAAGGAGGTAAAAAGATTGCTTGAAAAAGAGTTCACGATCAGTGATCTAGGAAAGTTATCATACTTTTTTGGTATGGAAGTTACATATACAGATCATGGTATATGTTTCACAAGAAAGGTATCTCCTAAACTTACTGAAGAAGTTTAACATGGAGAATTGCAGAGACGCTTCAACACCGCTTGAAGTCAATCATAAACTCAGCAAATATGATGGTGCAGATTTTAAAAATATGATAAAGTATCAATCTTTAGTGGGAAGTCTGATTTATGCTACGCTAACAAGACCAGATCTTAGTTATGCAGTAGGAGTTCTCTCACAGTTCATGCATTGTCCGAAGGATCAACATTGGGTTGCAGGACAAAGAGTTCTTAGATATATCAAAAGAACTATAAAAGAAGGATTATATTATCCTTTTACATCAGATATAAAGCTGAGAGCATACACTGACTCAGACTGGGCACGAAGTCAAGATGACAGAAGGTCAAGACATGGGTATATGATATACCTGGGAGATAAGCTTGTAAGCTGGTGTTCAAAGAAGCAACATACAGTGGCTTTATCGTCAATAGAAGCAGAATATAAAGGACTTGTGGAAGCAGCTAAAGAAGTGATATGGATGCAGACCTTGTTCAAAAGCTTGGGTATTGATCAAGGTATACCTATCATACATGGAGATAATATGAGTTCGTTGTATCTTGTAGCAAATCCAGTATTTCATGCAAGAACAAAGCACATAGAGATTCAATATCATTTCCTGAGGGAAAAGGTAATGGAGAAGGAGATTGAAATAGTATACACTCTTACAAAAGATCAGATTGCAGATATTCTGACAAAGAGCTTGGATGGAGTAAAAACAAGTAGATTCAAAGAAATGGCAAGAATAAAAGAAAAGAAGAATATATGAAAGATCAGAGGATGCTAATTAGTGATTGAGGGGGAGCTGTTGGAGATTCACTCACTAATTAGACAATTAAAGACATGAAGATGTATGAAGGATAAAGAAAGACAAAGAAAAGCAGAAACAAAGCATTCAGAAAAATGAAAGCCTTAGTGAAGGGACAAATTCACGCCTGTAATATACAGCGTAGAACTTTCCAGAATTACGAGTTTTGAATCTCGGATCAAAAATGTATATAAGAGAGTTGAGAGAGTGCTTAGTGGAGAGAGAGAGAGAGAGAGGGAGATCAGAAATAGAAGAAGTAGAAGAAGGTAGAAGAAGAGACATAGAAGATGCGAAGGTGCATGTATGTAGAGATGAATAATAGAACCTGAAATGTCGGGTATTCATCTGAGAGAGAGATGGTAAGGAAGAACTACTAAGCATAGGAGAGTTTTCCATGGCTATGAGCAAAGTGAGGCCAAGCCATTTTTGTACACATCTTCTCTAATAGAAAACACATATTTATGTGGAAAGACCTGAGTGCATTCTTCTTGTGTGAAGAAATCTAAGTGATTTCATGTTACTGTGAAAGTTAGTTAACAGTTACAATTTTCTCAGTACAAGTTTTACGATACTTTTGTAAGTGAGATCTCACAGCACAGTGTAAAGTTTTTCACGAATGATAGCTCATCCTAAAGCTAGTAGTGTCAACTACAAACTGACCAAAAAAGATTTGTGAAACGGGACATGTACGCGTAGTACTGTGTCTGACAGTAAAGACATCCAGAACTGGTGAAGTTTTTCTCAAACTCCAGATAAAGTTCATTTACTGAAGGAAGCTCAGGTATTACTTCCTTACTTCAATTAAAATCTTTTGAAGTAACTACAATCAGATTTGCAGTTAATTCCGGTAACATTTCGGTGAGATTCGCTAACATTCCGGTGATATTCCGATAACATTCTGGTGAAGTTCTAGCGATATTCTGGTGAGTTCAAAACACAGTTTTGGTATAGTTAAGTGGCTGAAAGATTATCTAACAGTAATCAAGCACAAAATTGTAAAGTCTGAAGTAAATCAATTCAGAATTAAAGACTGAAGGAAAGGCGAAGTTTCTGTAAAGTGAATTCTCAGAATTTACTATATACAATAGTAAAGTTTTCAGGTTGCTAATCTACTGATGATTATAGAAGTGTTCTAACATCACTTTAGCTTAGTTCTTGTTGTGACATGGCAAAATTCCGTAGCTTAGTTTGTCAAGCTTCTTGTCGTGTTGACATCAATATGCTCTTCATGATGTCCTTCTTCATGTTCATTGTCGCCCTCTTCAGATTCTTCCTCTTCACCTTCATTTGTCGTCTTCTTCTTCTTTCTTGACTATGTTAACATGCACTTGTGATGTAGTTGCTTGTGGATGTGATCCCTCCACAACTTGTTCGTCACCCGACTCAATATTCACATCTTGTAGGATCTGCTCAAAATCTTCATTGGTGAGTTCTTCAAGGTGGAATCCTCTTGGGAATTCAAGATCGGCTCCTACTGGAAGAAATATTAAGCTTGGGCCTTTAGAGCTGCATCTGGGGATGCGGAATATGAATGGATGCATGCGTATGTTTAAGGGTTGGAATGTCTCTATTAAACATAACAACAAACTTTCCAAAGGTAGGATATGGGAGCACTTTCACTGTCATTGGCACATCCTAAAGGGAGATGGAAAGATCCACCTCGCCCGTGCAAGGGTTTTCCACACCTCCCAATCCTATGAGATATGCCTCTATAGGCTTGATATTCAATTGCAAGTCTTGACACTAAGAAATTTTAACTACACTAGTGTTAGCACCTCAATCAATTAAGGCTCTTTTCATCCTATTATTCTTTCATTGTCCTAGCTCTACCATCATGAAAGGACGCCTATCAACTATTTGCTAAGGGATCACACTTGTAGCTTGGAACATAGCCATGTTATATCTTGGTTCCTCTTGAGCATCTGACCCAAGTTGATCTCTACCCTGTCACCTGAATTTCATTCATGGGATGCATTCTAAGGCTTCTATCTGTGCTTCTTCTTGAACTCGTGCAAAGTCTATTCCCCACTTAGAGAATGCACATCCACCCACCATGGGTTTTAGTGGCATCTCGTCTTTATGTATAGGGTGCTAAGTTTGCTGACAAGTGTCACACTTCTTCATGTAGGTATGTGCATCCATGTGAAGAGTTGACCACCAAATACCTGCAAAAAGTATTGCCTTGATCACCCTATCTAGTCCAAAGTGTCCTCCTGCTACACCTTGGTGAACAATCTCTAAGAGCTTGAGGTATTCACTCTCATGGACACAATCTAAGATAGTCATCTCATCCTCGTTTGTATAGATTATCACCTATTAGTGTGTAATCTAGGGCTTCTTGTTCTAAACACCGTCATCTGGCCAATGTCATTTCTTGAGGGAATGTTTTCGTCCTAAAAAATTCTACTAAAGGTTTGCTCCAGTCTGGTGCCAAAGACAATTGATACAGAGTGGCATGTTCCATTGGTTGTCTAACCACATAGATTGGGCATTCCTTGCACATCCTATGGACATCTGCTTCCATTGTTGGTCAACATACACCTAACCTTTGTAGAGTCTATAGAGTTTGCTGTTTAGAGTGATGTTGCTGAAGTGCACCTACATGTGCTATTTGCAACCACTTTGCATGATGATCTTCATCTACAAAACAAGCTAGTATGCCTTGATTGGTGTGCTTATACACACTGCCTGCTAGTATGTGGTATTTTTGAGCCTTCACCACTTTATCTCTAGCTATCAATACAAAATGTTTAGGTCCAAAGGTGAGAATAGGAGCTATAGTTTTTTTGGCCGATTTAGGCACTACTTCTAGATTGAACAAATATGCATCAAGAAGGTCATCTGATACTCCTTGAGGGGACGCTCCTCAAGTTAGCCTAGAGAGGTGATGTGCCCTAAGGTGAGTCCTACCTTTCCTCACCACAATTTCAAAGTCATATTCCATTAGTAAGATATGAACCATCTTACTAATCTGCCACTATTACAAGGTTTGTTCACTAGATATACTAATGCTTGATGGTCTGTAAAAATTTAAAACTTATATGCAAGCAAATAATGTCTAAACTTCCTAACTACATATACCATGCCTAATCCTTCTCTCTTGGTAGTGGTATAATTTTGTTCAGCCGCATTCAATTGTTGATTGTCATAAGCAATGGGAAGATCCATATTACCTTCATAGTAGGTTGTGTGAGTACACATGCAATGCTATAAGTTAATGCATCCACATGAACATGAAGTGGCTTGTTCCAATTTTGGTGTAGTCAAGATTGGTGCTGAACATAGTCATCACTTTAGCTCATTAAAGGAGTGTTCACACTCATCTGTTCACTCGATGTTAGTCAAAAGAGAGTACAACGGCTTTGCAATGATTGCATGCATGTGAATGAAATGTTGATAATAGACTCAATGCCCCATGAAAGCTTGTACTTCCTTGACACTTTTTGGCCTAGGTTACTCTGCAATAGCTCTAACTTTGACCTTGTCCATGGATATTCCATTCTTTGACACTATGTGTCCTAGAATCTTGCCTTGCTTGACCATAAAAACACACTTTTTCGGGTTCAAGCAGACTTGATATTCTCTACCTTTTTCAAAGATTTTCCTTAGTGCTAGGCTACATTTCTTGGACTGGTTTTTGGATGGTTTTTGGTGCTTAGAACCTCCTCGGACCAATCGGACATTTCCAATTTTTTTTTGGACCTGGAGAAGATTCAAAATCAGTGACCTAAAGCTTCAAGGATCACTTGGATTTCGCTTCCGCAGCTTTACTTTGTAATAGGGAAGTGCTCTTGTGATATATTTCTCTTCTTCTTGCATATTTAAGCTTTACTTCCATTCATTTTCATATACTCTAGTTAGCAAACGGGGGAAGGGAACAAAAACATGGAATCTAAAGGGAAACAAGCAGTTGAACATACTTCTCCATCTAAAGAGCAACTAGGGGATCCTGATTCTAGAATGGAAGAAGTAGAATTAAGGCAAGAAGTAGAAGAAAACTTAGAAGAGAAAGAGCCTTCACAGGAAGAGTCTACTTATGAGGAAATTTTAGATGAGTTTGTCACTCGTGACCAATTCATAGACTTGAAAGAGCAAACCCTTAAATTAGAGAGAGATCTTGGTAGCATCACATCTCTCATACATCAGCTTAAGTCTCAAGTGAGATCATAAGGGCCTAGGTTATCCATAGATCAATTTTAGAGGGCCAAAAGAGAGAACGTGTGTTTTAGGTGCCACTCTCCTAGCCATTCACAGTGGAACTATCCACTCAAGAACGGGGAAGCAAAGAGGAAAGGACCAGAGTCTAGTACGGCCCCTGAAAAGGGAAAAAAGGTGGTCCACCTAGTGCAGACCCTTCCTATTCATGGCAGCTCTAGCTACAAGGGAGTGGAGGTGATGCACGAGGATATAGAGCACACCTGTTGTTTGACTCAGTCATTGTGGTCACCACAGTTTGGACCACATGACCTAGTTAAACTACATGGTAGTGTATACGTGACCAGGGTGCGGGTCATGATAGATGACTCTGCCACTCATAATTTTTTAAACTATGCTTTGGTCAAGAAATTGAAGATTCCCCAGTAGCCTAGTGCACATAAATACATTGTATCTATTATGCAAGGGCAAGATAAGAGAATATGGGATACTATGGTATCCAATTTGGAAGTTAGGATGTAGGATTATACAGATTATATGGACTTCCAAATTATGAATATGGAGAGGACAGATCTAGTCTTAGGAAGAGAGTGGCTATGGGGGTTGGGAGACACACTTAAACGCAACTATCAAAACAGGAGTCCATCCACAAAGCAATTTCTTGTTACCAAAGATGTTACATTTGATGAACAAAGCACATGGTATACATGGTTAACAAATGATTATGCAGGTGTTGAAGAAATACAAAGGAAAGGGAAGGCAAAAGTGTGTGTGTGTGTGTGTCTATATACATATATATACATAGGAAAGGAAAGAGCCTATAAGGTATAGTTATGATACATCTTTTCTAACAACAAAAGATTATGCTTACATTGTGAAGACAGAAGAGGATCCAATTACATATGAAGAAGCTAAAGGTAAACAGAATTGGAAGAAGGCAATGCAACAAGAGTATGATGCTCTACTTGAAAATGAAACTTGGGAATTGGTGCCAAGACCAAAGAATCAGAAAGTCATTGGATGTAAGTGGGTGTATAAAACAAAAAGATTTGCAGATGGTAAGGTGTCTAGATACAAGGCTAGACTTGTGGTCAAAGGTTATGCCCAAACTTATGGGGTAGATTATGATGAAACCTTTAGTCCTGTTGCTAAGATGTCTACAATTAGATCATTGATTGCTATTGCTGCTTGTAAAGGATGGAAGCTATCACAATTAAATGTGAAGAATGCATTTCTGAATGGATACATTGCAGATGAAGTGTACATGGAGCAACCAGAAGGCTTTATGGATTCAATTGGATCAGATTATGTGTGTAAGCTCAAGAGAGCTTTGTATGGGTTGAAGCAGGTCCCAAGAGCATGGAATTACAGGCTTGTCAAGTTCTTGAATGATTGTGGATTTCAAGCATCAAAGGCAGATAGTAGCTTGCTAGTAAAGGCAAGTGAAAATGGATACATATACATGTGCATTTATGTTGATGATATTATTGTCACAGGTACAGATGCTCAAGGAATCAATGAACTTAAGAAACAAATAGAGAAGGAGTTTAAGATAAGTGATTTGGGAAACTTATCTTATTTCTTAGGAATGCAGATTGTATATACTCAACATGGAGTATATGTTACACAAGAGACGTACTTGAAGAATCTTCTGGTCAAATTCAGCATGGAAGATTGCAAGCCTTCAACCAGACCATTGGAGGTAAATCATAAATTGAGCAGGTATGGAGGTGAAGAATTCAATGACATGAAGAAATATCAGAGTTTGGTAGGTAGTTTAATTTATGCTACCTTGACAAGGCCAGATCTATCATATGTAGTAGGTGTGTTATCACAATTCATGCATTGTCCAAAGAAGTTTCATTGGATTGCAGCTCAAAGGGTACTCATATATATCAAAGGAACCCTAAGTGAAGGTCTGTATTATGGGTTTTCTTCTGATACAAGAATCAAAGTATTTAGTGATGCAGATTGGGCACGTGATTCAGATGATAGAAGGTCTACTCATGGGTATCTCTGTTATATTGGAGATAAACTAGTTTCTTGGTGTTCAAAGAAGCAACATACAGTTGCCTTGTCATCTACAGAAGCTGAGTATAAAGGAATGGTAGAGGCTGCAAAAGAAATAATATGGTTAAAGACATTGTTGAAGAGTTTTGGAACTGATCAGAGTACTCCAATTATTTTTGGAGACAATATGTGTTCTTTGTATTTGGTAGCTAACCCTGTTTTTCATGCCAAGACTAAGCACATAGAAATTCAATATCATTTCTTGAGGGAAAAGGTACTTGACAAAGAGATTGAAGTGATGCATACTTCAACAAAAGAACAAGTTGCAGATATGATGACAAAAAGTTTGGATGGACCTAAGTTACAGAGATTCAAAGAGATGGCAGGAGTGAAGAAGAATGGAATTATCACAATTAGTGATTGAGGGGGAGCTGTTGGAACAAACCAATCACAAATTCATGATTACAAAGAGCTTGAAGAAAGTCTATGGTCAGATTGAAGTGGAAGAAGACACTTGAGAAAGTGAAGAAGATTTCAGAGTGATAGCTTGTATACATATGTACATTAGAGTTGGGAATTTCTGTAATCTGAGTATAGATAATCCTTAGGATGATAAGGAGTAATGCCATAGATGCGGGATAAGTCTAAAACCATGTGTATATAAGTCAATGATGTAGAGAAATACATATGAGAGTCGTTAGATGACAAGTGTCTGAGAGATAGATGTGAAGAGAGTTTTTCTCAGAAAATAGTGACGGGTCTTTCTCTGAGTTCTCTTAGTCTAATCATGTGGATCAGAAATCCTTTTGTACACATCTAATGTAGAAGCTAATGAAGCTATGTTCAAAGTTTGATGATCTAATTTCTTTCCTACTATGAGAATGATCAATAGGAACATTTGTATGTAGAATCTGCAGACAGACTTCTAAAAGTCGCGCACTTTTCCAGGTCAATGTTTTGCTTAGATCTCAGTGCATAGTGTAAAGTTTTTAATGAGTGAGCATTCAAAATCTAAGTTAGAAGGTAAGGAAGCTATGGCTAAAAGCATTTAGCAAAACGGGATTTGTGCTGTGAGAAATCAACTTAAGAAGTTGTCTATGTCAAAGTCGCCATTTTTGGAAGATAGTGTTTGACATGTATTTGGTCTTAAAGATCAAATTAAAGTTTTAATGAATCATTTGATGAACTAATGGTTGATATGATTGCGCAAATGGAGTATGAAGATTTATACATCATTGGTTTGAAGAAATCTGAAGATATGTGCAGGGATTGAAATCAATTTCTGAAGCAGACTTTTCTGAAGAAGGAGTTTCTTCACTCAGAGAAGTGCTAGTGAAACTTTTGATAAATGGAAACAATATTTGTGTAAAGGTTGATCTATAACTGATATAGAAGTGTTCTTAGATCAATATAGATTAAATCTTTGGAGATTAAGAGGTCTCCAACAAGTGTTCACATCTATGACGACAGTCTAAGAAGATCCATTGTCCAAATTAAAAACCTGGATCAACCTATTGCACTAGAACACCCAGTAGTAAAATTTGAAGATGGTTCATACATTGATAAAGAGGGAACCATGACCAACGAGCCAAATACAATAGATGAATTTGGCAGTGTGATCCTAGAGACAGAAATAAGTGACATAGAACAAGGGAATTTGGAGGAGAGCCAAGACTCCTAGAGGCAAATCGGTTTTGACCAGGATACTCACACTAGAATGGATTCCCTAGGATAACAAAAGTGTAGAGTTGTTCTACAATAGGGAGATAGATGAAGCCTTTTATAGGTTTAAGACCAATCAACCTAGTAAAGTAGGAAACATGATGATATAAACTTAAAGGCCCTGATACCCTAGGCAAACTGATCTATTTAAACAATGTTGGTGCAGACCAATCACCAATTGAAGGCTTGGAAGGTTAAAGAGTGAAGAAAGGATCAACTATTGAAGCTTGGAAGAAAGACATATTCAGAGGATAAGAGAAGTGTACACATATGTACATTAGTATAGTCATAGGTGACTTAGATCTTTGTTTGAGTAAGAATCTTGTACAAATTATCTATAAATACTTTGAGAAAAGTCGGGGCATGTATGAGAGCATATGTGACAATAGTTAGAAGCCAAGATTGAGGAAGTTAGAAGTCATGAGATAGAGAAAAAGTTAGTTGAGTTAGCTCTCATCACTCAGTTGTAAACTTTTCTGAGTAATTGAAAATCTTGCGCCCGATGTTTCTGCGTGTTCTCCTTCTACAGTAGATCAATCGTGAAATGCTTTTGTACAAGTCTAAGTTGGAAGGTGCTTGACCTCTGTACAAAGTTTTAGCTTCCAATTGCAATCAGGCTTAGAGAATTAAGTGCAGGAACATTCATATGTGAAGTGTGTTCACAGGTTCCTAAAACAGGCGCAGATTTTGAAGTTATTGTTTTGATCATTTCTCCCAGCACAGTTTAAAGTTTTGCATGAGTGAGGGCTTAATCTTTAAGTTGAAAGATAAGCTACTTATGGCTAGAAGCATTTTGTAAAACGGGTTCGACATTGTGAGAACCAAAGTTAAGAAGTTAGGGGTGTCAAATCGACTTCTCAGAAGTACAGATTTGGACATAGGTAACTTGTGAAGTAGATTTCTCAAGTTATACTAAGGCTTTTGAAGTAATTCAACTTGGAGGAGATGCGCAATCTCTAGGAGATGATTCATACAAAGTTTCATCAAAAACTTTACATGTTTGATAGGTCAATGTGGAGAAATAGTGCAGCAGACTTTTCTGTGTTTTATCTTTTTCACAGATTTTCTCAATTTTGATAATTTGGAGATTGGACCTTTAATTTAGTGAAGGTTTTGACTTACTCTTGGTATAGAGGTGCTCTAATCACAAGAGTAGGTTGTTCTTTTGGAGATTAACACTCTCCATCAGTGGTATCAGAGCAGGAGACATCAAAATCAAGGAAAGGAAGGTCCCGACTGCTGCAGATTCAAGAAGTTCAACATTTGAAGAACTAAGAAGTGAAAGCTTGGAGTCAAAAGCCTGAGGAGAAGACTACTCGACATCAAGAAAGGCAAAAGGAGTCTAATTCGAAGTAAAGGTACATACATTGTTTGTAAAGCTTGAAGATTTCAATACACAGGTGGATACAAGATGGGAGATGCTCTACAGATAGAGAAATTGGATAGGGAAAACTATCCTGCATGGTCAATGAGGATGGAAGCTCATCTTATGAGCAAAGATTTAATTGGTTACATCACAGGAGAAGAAGAGAAGCCAGAGTTCAGAGATCCTAGTGTACCAACTAGGGAAGAGTTAGCAGATCTGAAAAATTGGATGAAGAAAGATGCTCAAGCTAGGAGCATTATCTATATGGGAGTCAATGATTATTTGTTACCTCATATTAGAGGTCTTGAAAGTGCAACTGACATATGGAATGCTTTGGAGGAGCATTTCCAGAACACTACAAAGTCAAGGAAGGCATCCTTATGGGCAGAGTTTACTACCTTCAAGAAGAAGGCCTCTCAATCCATCTCAGACTATGTAACAAGGATGAAAGATATTGCAGATGCTTTAGGAGCTGTTGATGAAGACATTGAGGAGGATAAATTGGTAACGCAAATCCTTACAGGGTTGAGAGGTGATGACAAATGGAAGCCATTTATTTTGTCTACAGAACTATCACTTGACCATTTCACTCCTGATTTAAATCAATTGTTAGGTCATATGCTAACATTTGAGCAGGATGCTAAAGGAGATGGTGACAAGAGTACAGGACATGCAATGTACTCAAAGGACAAGAAGAAGAATAGCAAAGGAAAACAACAAGCAGGTGAAGATGAAGGAACAACTACTCAAGCCAACTTCCTAAGAGGAAGAGGAGGTGGCAAAGGTAGAGGAAGAGGCAGGAACAACAAAGATGGAGGCAAAGCTTGCTGGATTTGTGGTAAGACAAATCACTTAGCTAATGATTGTTGGCATAATAATCAGAATAATGGTGGATACAATCAAAATTATAATTCAAGAGGAAGAGGTGGCAGAAATCAAAGAGGTAATTACAGAGGTAGAGGTGGAAGGAATTATTTTGGAAGAAATGCAGGTAGAGGATTCCAAAATCAACAATACAACAACACCTACTACAATTATGCTTCAGATCAAAAGGAAGATTCAACATTGATAATGAATGCAACTTGTGAAAGGCAGAGTGAAGATCAAAGAGTCTTCTACATTGACTCAGGGTGTAGCAATCACCTGAGTGGTAACATATCTTTGATGACTGATTTGGAAAGTAAAGTTTTTAATCATGTTGTTCAAACAGGTGACAACACAAAGCACAATGTGAAGTCAATTGGATCAGTGAAGGCCAAGGATGGAAGCATCTTATTGAGTAAGGTTTTGTATGTTCCTACAATCCCTAAGAATTTGATAAGTGTAGGTCAAATTGTTGAAAAGGGATATGAAGTAAGGTTCACTAATGATGGAGTATATGTGGAAGACCCTAGCCAAGGGTATAAACAGATTGTTTCAGGGAAAAAGGAAGGAAGATTATTTACATTGAAGATTCAAGGCAACATTGGTCATGCTATGTTCACATATGGAGGTCATAAGATCTCTGAGTTAGATCTTTGGCACAAGAGGCTTGGACATTTCAATGAAAGAGGTATTAAAGATATGGTTAACAATAGTTCAGTGCTTGGATTGCCTAATGTTGCAGGTCAACATATGACATACAAATGTGAGGCATGTCAATTAGGTAAGGCTCATAAACATTCCTATTCCAAGCATGGTTTTATGTACTCAGAGAAGCTTGAGTTGGTACACACAGATGTGTGGGGACCATCAAAAGATTTCAGTATAAATGGATCAAGGTATTATGTGATTTATGTTGATGATGCTACTAGGTGGATCACTATCTATGTGATCAAAGATAAGTCAGAAGTGTTTAATACATTTAAACACTATCATGCATATGCAGAAAGAATTACAGGTCATAAGTTGAAAAGACTAAGGTCAGATGGAGGGGGAGAGTATTTCTCAAATGAGTTTAGTGATTACTTATGGAATGCAGGTATAAAAAGGGAAGTTACTTGCAGGTACTCTCCTCAACAAAATGGTGTTGCAGAAAGGAGAAATAGAACAATTGTTGAGTTTGCAAGATCCATGATGAAGGAGAAAAATTACCCTAATTATTTGTGGGCTGAAGCTGTAAATATAGCCACTTATTTGGTCAATAGGCTACCATGTAAAGCCTTGCAGGGTATGACGCCATATGAGGCTTGGTGGGGTAAAAGACCTACCTTGGATCATTGCAGAGTTTTTGGGTGTGTGGCATATGCATATGTGCCATCACAATTAAGGCACAAGTTGGAGCCTAAAGCTGAAAAGTATGTTTTCATTGGCTATGATGATAAGCAGATGGGCTATAGATTGTGGAGTCCATCAACAAAGCAATTTATGGTTTCTAAGGATGTTACATTTGATGAACAAAGCACTTGGTATGCAGGTACAATCAATATCAATACAAGTGATGAAGAAGAAGTGAGTCAAAGAAAAGGTAAGTCAAAAGTTCAAATATTTGATGAGCAAGAGAATAATGAAGTGCAGGTTGAAGTGGAAGAGACACCAAGATTTGATCCTGAATGTGAAGAGCCAGAAACCTCAAGGAGTGGATAACTCAGAAGGTCAACAAGAAATAGGTGGCAACCTACAAGGTATAGTTATGATACTTCATTTCTAGCCACAAAAGATTATGCTTATATGGTGAATACAGATGAAGACCCTTCTACATATGAAGAGGCAAAATGTAAGGAAAAATGGGAGAATGCTATGCAGGAGGAATATGATGCACTATTGGAGAATCAAACTTGGGATTTGGTTCCTAAACCAAATAGTCAGAAGATTATTGGATGCAAGTGGGTCTACAAGACAAAAAGGTTTGCAGATGGAAGTGTGTCTAGATACAAAGCTAGACTTGTTGTCAAAGGCTTTGCTCAAACATACGGTATTGATTATGATGAGACCTATAGTCCTGTGGCAAAGATGACAACCATAAGGACACTTATTGCTATTGCTGCATGTAAAGGTTGGAAGCTATGTCAACTTGATGTGAAAAATGCTTTTTTGAATGGTTACATTTCAGATGATGTATTCATGGAGCAACCTCAAGGGTTCAGAGATAAAAGGTATCCAGATCATGTGTGCAAGCTCAAGAGAGCTTTGTATGGCTTGAAGCAGGCCCCAAGGGCATGGAACTATAGACTTGTGAAGTTCCTAAAAGAACTTGGTTTTCAGGTGTCTAAAGCAGATAGTAGCTTGCTTATCAAGGCAAGTGAAAATGGTTTCATATACATGTGCATATATGTTGATGATATAATTCTTACAGGTACAGATGAAGAAGGAATACAAAAGCTTAAGAGGCA
Organism: Ceratopteris richardii; assembly: GCA_020310875.1. NCBI lineage: Eukaryota > Viridiplantae > Streptophyta > Polypodiopsida > Polypodiales > Pteridaceae > Ceratopteris > Ceratopteris richardii. The sequence goes on along the minus strand of CM035435.1, from coordinate 125,560,152 downwards.
AATGGAAAAGGAGTTCAAGATAAGTGACTTGGGAGACTTATCATACTTCTTGGGCATGGAGATTACATATACTCAACATGGAGTATTTGTGACCCAAGAAAGGTATTTGAAGAACTTGTTAATCAAGTTTTAAATGGATGATTGCAGGGTAGCACCTACACCAATGGAGGTGAATCACAAATTGAGTAAGTATGGAGGTGAAGAATTCAAGGACATGAGACAATATCAGAGTTTGGTTGGTAGTCTTATCTATGCTACTCTAACTAGACCTGATTTATCATATGCAGTAGGGGTTTTGTCTCAATTTATGCATTACCCAAGGAAAGAACATTGGATTGCAGGACAAAGGGTGTTGAGGTACATTAAGGGTACACTCAATGAAGGTTTGTATTATGGGTTTACCTCAGATACAAATATCAAAGTTTATAGTGATGCAGATTGGGCAGGTAATCCAGATGATAGAAGATCAACCTATGGATACATGTGTTATGTGGGAGATAAGTTAATCTCATGGTGTTCTAAGAAGCAACATACAGTTGCTTTGTCTTCTACAGAAGCTGAGTATAAAGGCATGGTTGAAGCTGCAAAGGAAGTGATTTGGCTCAAGACCTTGATGAAGAGTCTTGACATTATGCATGGGGTACCAATTATATATGAAGATAACATGAGTTCATTGTATTTAGCTGCTAATCCTGTTTTTCATGCCAGGACCAAACACATTGAGATTCAGTATCACTTTCTAAGAGAGAAGGTGATGGATAAAGAGATTGAAGTAATCCATACTTCAACAAAAGATCAGATAGCTGATATGCTTACAAAAGGCTTGGATGGACCAAAGTTACAAAGGTTCAAAGACATGGCAGGTATAAAGAAGATAGTGAAGACCTCAATTGATGATTGAGGGGGAGCTGTTGGTGCAGACCAATCACCAATTGAAGGCTTGGAAGGTTAAAGAGTGAAGAAAGGATCAACTATTGAAGCTTGGAAGAAAGACATATTCAGAGGATAAGAGAAGTGTACACATATGTACATTAGTATAGTCATAGGTGACTTAGATCTTTGTTTGAGTAAGAATCTTGTACAAATTATCTATAAATACTTTGAGAAAAGTCGGGGCATGTATGAGAGCATATGTGACAATAGTTAGAAGCCAAGATTGAGGAAGTTAGAAGTAATGAGATAGAGAAAAAGTTAGTTGAGTTAGCTCTCATCACTCAGTTGTAAACTTTTCTGAGTAATTGAAAATCTTGCGCCCGATGTTTCTGCGTGTTCTCCTTCTACAGTAGATCAATCGTGAAATGCTTTTGTACAAGTCTAAGTTGGAAGGTGCTTGACCTCTGTACAAAGTTTTAGCTTCCAATTGCAATCAGGCTTAGAGAATTAAGTGCAGGAACATTCATATGTGAAGTGTGTTCACAGGTTCCTAAAACAGGCACAGATTTTGAAGTTATTGTTTTGATCATTTCTCCCAGCACAGTTTAAAGTTTTGCATGAGTGAGGGCTTAATCTTTAAGTTGAAAGATAAGCTACTTATGGCTAGAAGCATTTTGTAAAACGGGTTCGACATTGTGAGAACCAAAGTTAAGAAGTTAGGGGTGTCAAATCGACTTCTCAGAAGTACAGATTTGGACATAGGTAACTTGTGAAGTAGATTTCTCAAGTTATACTAAGGCTTTTGAAGTAATTCAACTTGGAGGAGATGCGCAATCTCTAGGAGATGATTCATACAAAGTTTCATCAAAAACTTTACATGTTTGATAGGTCAATGTGGAGAAATAGTGCAGCAGACTTTTCTGTGTTTTATCTTTTTCACAGATTTTCTCAATTTTGATAATTTGGAGATTGGACCTTTAATTTAGTGAAGGTTTTGACTTACTCTTGGTATAGAGGTGCTCTAATCACAAGAGTAGGTTGTTCTTTTGGAGATTAACACTCTCCATCAAACAACACATCGGAGAGAGTGTTCGTGGTAATGGAACTTGGTAGGCATGCCTACACTTGGAAGGGTGAATTTCCTTTTGCCCAACCAAGATCGAATGTCTCTTATGGTCACGAAGGAGCTAGAACATCCCCATCTCATGGAACTAAAAGGGACAAGATTAGAGGTAGACCCGAGCTAAGCTTTGCTAATGCAATGGGAAGAGAAAGAATGGGAATAGAAATGGATAGACTGGAAAATGAGAGGCATAGAGGCCCAAGGAATCAAAGAAATCCAGATGAATTCCCTTTGCCAAGGCCTAGAGAATACCCTAGGATCTTGAGGCCTACACAAATCTAGGCCCCAATCTAGATAGATAAGACCCCCAGCACCTAGAGGACCATGCTACAGATGCCAAGGAGATCAATTCATTCATGATCTCCCTATACCTCCACCTATGCAACCCTAATCGGTGATAATTCAAGGTTTTTGTCAAGATTGTGGGAAAGAGCACCTTTTATGAGAATTTCCTAAGAACCCAAACAATGGACTAAAGATCACTCCCATTAATGTTATTGGGTTAGTGGTAGATTCTACTAGAAGTGTGACTTCCACTGCCCTAGTGAAAGTGGTCAGTGCAAAGTTGGAGTAGAAGAAGAGAAAAAAGAAGTGCTAGAAAGATAGGTGTGAAGGAAACCCATAGATCAAGCCGGGACCCAATCTAAACTCTTCTAGTATTTCCAGATGAAGAATTCAAATCTCATGATTGGGCAGAAATTCTAGCCACAATGGACGTAGTCATCAATGAAGAACAGTGGACACCACATTGTGATGAACATGGCTATGACATTTCAGTCTTCACTATAGAACCAATCATGTGTGATTTGGTTATAGAAGAGTGTGAACCTAGTACGGAAGACATTGAACAAGTGAGTGAATCAAATAAACCTTTTTATGCATCAAAATAGGAATACTTGTATGTAGTACAAGCTCACCCTCAAGGATGAGAAGAGATTTGTGATGCTCAATGAAGGCCCCTAATTTTAGCTCTGCACTCACCCAAATCGAGGTTGTCGGCCGGCTACTTTCATGGAGATTAAACACGGAGTTCGATGCTTGTATATATCCACCCAACCATGTGGTTCCCTTTCTATATCTCTCTCTCTAATAATCTATAAAGAGTATGACCCATGGCCCCTCACATGGGTGCCACTTGGCACTCAAGTGAGGACTCTACTTAAAAGGGCTAAGAGGTGGTTCATACCTCTTGCTAAGGTCCATAGGTTATGCTCTATGTAACATTTTTTCTTCCCCTTAACTCCATTTTTGTCCTCAAAAATGGTATTGGAAGGTCTAATAGAAAGAGAGAAATAATAGAACACCACTCCGACTATATCCCCATGTATAACAGTACATGGTCATAACTCTGTGTTGTTTCCCCATATCCTTCCCCTTAATAAGACTCTTGGGAAGGTAATCTAAAGTTGGGAAACCGTCTCTGAAGGGTGCTAACCCACTCCCATGTGGCACTATCTTCTGAACTATCTTTCCACTTCACTAGACACTCTTTATACAAGTGACTTCTCGTCGGTTTCTCTCGAGTGCGTAGTATATTCTCAGGCTCATGTGGAATAGATTGAATAGAAATAGGCTCTACTACCTCACTGTCTGGATTGAGGTTGTTAGATTCACCAAGCCTTTTCTTAAGCCGGCTAACATGAAAAATTGGATGGATTTGACTATTCTCTAGAAGTTGGAGCTGGTAAGCCATCTTTCCTATTCTCTTAAGTATTTGGAAAGGTCCACAATACCTAGGAGATAGTTTTGGACAAGGTCCCATCTTCATGGTTTCAGACCTAGATGGAACTCTAAGATAGACCTGCTCTCCTACCTCAAAGTTGATATCTCTCCTTTGAGGGTCAACATAGGTTCTAGCTCTATCCTGAGCTCTCCTAATGCTGTCCTTAGGAAGTCTAAGCATATCATTCATCTCTTCCAAGAACTCCTTTGCAGCTTGAACCTTCTCATTCTGCAAGCCTACTGCATAAGGAGCTCTTGGCTGAAACCCATACATAAGCATAAATGGACTATGCCCAATGGAAGAGTGCTTGGCACTATTATATGCAAACTCTACTATAGGTAAGTACTCTTCCCAATTGGTTTGCCTTTCATTCACATATGCTCGAAGCATATCCTCTAGGATTTGGTTAACTCTCTCTGTTTGCCCATCTGACTGTGGATGCTCGGCCGTACTCATGCTAAGTTTCGTATCCCAACTTTTGAAGACCGCTCTCCAAAAGTGGCTAGTAAAGTTCCTATCCCGATCAGAAACTATGTCCAAAGGAAGACCATATAACCGGTATAGGTTCTCCACAAAAAGTCTAGCCAACTCTGGTGTCTTCACTGTAATACGTGTCCGAATAAACCTAGCCATTTTGGTTAACCTATCCACAATTACCCAGACCGACTCATGCCCTCTTTGTGTCTTAGGTAATCCAACTATAAAGTCCATGGAGATGCTCTCCCACTTCCCATTAGGAATATCCAATGGGTGGAGTAGTCCTCCAATCCTCAATCTCTCAGCTTTGTTGACCTGGCATTTTTTGCATTTAAGCACATACTCTAGGAACTCCTTATGAAGTCTAGGCCAATAAAAGTGCCTCTTAACAAGATCATAGGTCTTGTTAACTCCTGGGTGTCCCCCACTAGGGGGACACTCATATAAAATATACCTTCTCATCTCGATATCTCTAGGGATACACACATTACCTTTGTATAACAGATATCCATCATGGACACTGTAATTCTTCCACTTGAATCCTTCTTGAGTACCCGTCGATACTCCATCCTCACTGGAAACCTGTATATCACGATCCCCATTCTCTATGGCTTCCCAAATTTTGAAATATGCAGGATCAAGCCTACATTTCCCTCTAAGGGACTCAAGTAGCTCACTAGTGATCTGAGTAAAACTCAGTCCATTGAGCATAGGCATGCGGCTAAGTGAATCAGCCACTACATTAAACTTTCCATTCCTATACTTGAGCTCATAATCAAACTCCTAAAGGGTCTCTGCCCATCAGGCCTTACGACCTTTAAAGTCTGTTTGATTAGAGAGCCACTTAATGCTCTCTTGATCAAACACTATCGTGACTTTGGCACCATATTAATAATGACGCCACTTCTTCAAATCGTGGACTATTGCATACAAATCCTTCTCATAGACGAAGTAATTCTTCTGAGCCGGTTCTAGCTTCTTGCTCTCAAAAGCTACTGGTCGACCATCCTGTACTAAAACCGCTCCTATGGCGAAATCACTCGTGTCAGTCTCAACCGCCTGTAACCCATCTGCCTATCATCATACCCAATAAACACATACTTCTCTGCTTTGGGTTCTAGCTTATGTCTCAATTGTGAAGGAACATAAGCATATGATAAGCATCCAAATACCTTACAGTGATCAAGAGTAGGTTTCTTACCCCACCATTCTTCATAAGGAGTTCTTCCATCCAAAGCTTTACAAGGTAACCTATTCACAAGATATGTTGCAGTGTTGATAGCTTCTGCCCATAAGTAATTTGGACAATTCTTTTCCTTCATCATTGCTCTTGCAGATTCTACAAGAGTTCTATTTCTTCTTTCTGCAACTCCATTCTGTTGAGGAGAGTACCTACAAGTTACTTCTCTCTTTATACCTGCATTCCACAAATAATCATCAAACTCTTTAGAGAAATACTCTCCCCCTCCATGTGATCTCAACCTCTTAAGCTTTTGTCCTGTAATCCTTTCTGCATAAGCATGATAATGTTTGAATGTCTTGTAGACTTCTGATTTATCCTTGATTACATTTAAAGTAATCCATCTGGTTGCATCATCAACAAACAACACATAATATCTGGATCCATTTATGCTATAGTCCCTTGAGGGACCCCACACATCTGTATGAACCAATTCAAGCATATTTGAATACTTGTACCCTGATTTATTGTATGAACTTTTGTGTGCTTTACCTAATTGACAAGCTTCACACTTGTACACCATGTGTTGCCCTTCAATTTTTGGCAAACCAAGAACCACATCATTCCTTGACATTTCCTTTATAGCTCTCTCATTGAAATGACCTAGCCTTTTATGCCATAGGTCTAACTTAGACATCTTTTGACTTCCATAAGTAAATAAAGCATGTCCCACATTACCTTGGACTTTGAGAGTAAACAACCTTCCTTCCTTTTTACCTGCAATTATGTTTCTATATCCCTGATTTGGATCTTGCACATAGACACCATCATTTGTGAATCTGACTTCATATCCCTTCTCCACAATTTGCCCTACACTTATCAAATTTTTAGGAATAGTAGGAACATAAAGTACCTTGCTCAAGAGTGTACTTCCACTCTTTGTCTTCACTGATCCAATGCTCTCCACTTTATGTTTGGTATTGTCACCTGTTTGAACTGTATGTCCATTCACCTTTGGTTCCATATCAGTCATCAAGGATATATTGCCACTCAGATGATTGCTACATCCTGAGTCAATATAAAACACCCTTTGATCTTCTCCTACTGATTCATGAGTTGCATTCAAGATAAGAGTCATATCATCCTTCTTATCTGATGCATAGTTATAATAATTGTTGTTGTAGGACTGAGGTTGAAAACTTCTTCCACCTCCTCTAGCATATGATGTCCTACCACCTCTTCCTCTGAAATTGCCTCTCTGGTTTTTGCCTCCTGTACCTCTCTGATTAAAATTCTGATTATTGCTTCCACCATTTTGATTGTTATACCAACAATCATTTGCCAAATGATTTGTTCTGCCACAAATCCAACAAGCTTTAGTATTATCTTTGTTCTTACCTCCTCTTCCTTTACCTCTGAAATTCATCTTCCCTTTTATAAAATTAGCTTGGCTTGAAGATCCTTCATCATCAGTTGACTGCTTCCCTTTGCCATTCTTTTTCTTGTCCTTGGAGTACATAGCTTGACTTGCACTCCTATCATTATCTCCCTTAATGTCCTGCTCAAAAGTGAGCATGTGTCCTAGCAATTGATTAAGATCAGGAGTAAAATGATCAAGTGATAATTCTATGGACAATATGAATGGCTTCCACTTCTCATCTCCTCTCAGACCTGTAAGTATTTGCCTTACCAACTTATCCTCTTCAATGTCTTCATCTACTACTCCCAAGCTATCTGCAATATCCTTCATCCTTGCCACATAATCAGAAATTGATTGTGAGCTCTTCTTCTTGAAAGTTGTGAACTCAGCCCATAGTGAGGATTTCCTTGACTTGGTTGTGTTTTGGAAATGCTCTTCCAAAGCATTCCAAACATCTGTTTCACTTTCCAATCCTCTAATGTGAGGTAGAAGATAATCATTTACAGCCATGTAAATGATGCTCCTAGCTTGAGCATCGTTTCTCATCCAAGTCTTCAAATCTACAGGCTCTTCCCTAGTTGGAATACTAGGATCTATAAACTCAGGCTTTTCTTCCACTCCTGTAATAAATGCCATCAAATCTTTGCTCATGAGGTGTGCCTCCATCCTCATGGACCAAGTTGGATAGTTCTCCTTATCTAGCTTATCAATATGCAAGCTTTCTCCCATCCTTGATCTTCTGTGTCTGCAATTACTATGGTTTATGATAATAGAGTGTACCTTTGATATGAAGCTTTGATCCTTCTTGTTTTTTTGAACTCGTGCTTTGTACTTCTGCAGGTTATCTTCAAGAATTTGTCCTTGTCCACCTTCGATTAGAAAGAACTTCAATATCTGCAGCAATCGGGACTTCAAATATCTTTACTTCTCTTGTATTGCACCTTCTGATACCACTGTTGGAGACCTCTTAATCTCCAAAGATTTAATCTATACTGATCTAAGAACACTTCTATATCAGTTATAGATCAACCTTTACACAAATATTGTTTCCATTTATCAAAAGTTTCACTAGCACTTCTCTGAGTGAAGAAACTCCTTCTTCAGAAAAGTCTACTTCAGAAATTGATTTCAATGCCTGCACATATCTTCAGATTTCTTCAAACCAATGATGTATAAATCTTCATACTCCATTTGCGCAATCATATCAACCATTAGTTCATCAAATGATTCATTAAAACTTTAATTTGATCTTTAAGACCAAATACATGTCAAACACTGTCTTCCAGAAATGGCGACTTTGACATAGACAACTTCTTAAGTTGATTGCTCACAGCACAAATCCTGTTTTGCTAAATGCTTTTAGCCATAGCTTCCTTACCTTCTAACTTAGATTTGAATGCTCACTCATTAAAAACTTTACACTATGCATTGAGATCTAAGCAAAACATTGACCTGGAAAAGTGTGCAACTTTTAGAAGTCTGTCTGCAGATTCTACATACAAATGTTCCTATTGATCATTCTCACAGTAGGAAAGAAATTAGATCATCAAACTTTGAACATAGCTTCATTAGCTTCTAGATTAGATGTGTACAAAAGGATTTCTGATCCACATGATCAGACTAAGAGAACTCAGAGAAAGACCCGTCGCTATTTTCTGAGAAAAACTCTCTTCACATCTATTTCTCAGACACTTGTCATCTAATGACTCTCATATGTATTTCTCTACATCATTGACTTATATACACATGGTTTTAGACTTATCCCGCGTCTATGACATTACTCCTTATCATCCTAAGGATTATCTATACTCAGATTACAAAAATTCCCAACTGTAATGTACTTATGTATACAAGGTATCACTCTGAAATCTTCTTCACTTTCTCAAGTGTCTTCTTCCACTTCAATCTGACCATAGACTTTCTTCAAGCTCTTTGTAATCATCAATTTGTGATTGGTTTGTTCCAACAACACCTAATTGGTTGGTCTTGATATATTGGAGTTGAGTCTTGTATGGTCCTTCTAGTTTTTCTAGGTACTTCCCCCCTGAGGGACCTATTGTTCTCTCCATGTTATACAATATCTCAGAATCACTCGTTTATGAACTTAGAACATATGGGTAATCACTTGATTGTTGGGCCCATGATCCAGTTATATGATTAACACTAGTACAACCTCGTTGCAAAGTTTTTTGGTATTAGTCACTTGTTCTTTTTACTTCCTCTTAGTGTTGAAGGTCTTGTCCAATATAGCATCATTAGGATTACTTGAGTTTTGCCGCACTTGAAGTTTGATCGCTCAATTTATGTCCTTTTACTTTAGATTTTATCGTAAAACTATATTATTTATGCTTGTACTTGATTAATAAGGGTTCTTGTACTCGTGTCATGCCTAACGTAGCCCTAATTAATCAATACCACTAACTACACGTAGCCTAAACTAGGAATTGAGTTTCACTACTAGCAACAAAGGCAACCCGGATAGTGAGAGCTCCATCATTGGATCAACACTCTTGAAAAAGGTGCTAAATTCACTCCCACAGAGGGTGACTCATAAGGGAAAACAACCATTGGAATTGCCATGGAAGAGCCCCCTTAAGGGAAAGATATGTGGTCATGACTCCTCATTTTTGAGGAAAAAAGATGAACCCAAAAAGGAAAAAAACAAGGTCCCTCTTTGCAAAGAGGGCAACCATCAATAATGATTATCATATCATTTAATGCCAGGGGGTTGACTGACCCCTCAAGAGTGGCTATTATTGGCTAATGGTTTTGGATAATAGCCTAAACCCAGATTCCATCTATATTTAAGAGATTAAAATGGATGGAGAAGACCTTCAAAAATGACTCAAACAGATCTCTTTGACTCATTTTTGGGTTACCAATTCACACCCAAGAGGGGTCGGGGCCACAAGTATAGGAATAAATAACTTTTGGTTTGGTAGACTAGTCAACTCCCACGAGGATCATAAACATCGTTGGATTGCTTCCTCTTTTGGGGGCCCTTTCTAGTTCACTGTGGTCTCCATGTATGCCCCAAATAGGGAGTCGGAGAGGATTGACACCTAGGTCGCTTTCCCACCGTGATGCTTTGTGAAGACATCAACATGGTGGAAGACCCTTCGGATTGGTTGGACAACAGGGGGTGTACCATTGATGGTCAAGAGAAAGATATCTGGGGCAAAATCAAGCTCCACCTGGACCTTGTGGAGATTAAAGATACAAATGGATTCTCTTGGTCAAACCTCCAATTTGGGGATGACTTGAGGAAAGCAAGACTTGATAGAAGTTATATTGCAGAGAACATTATCCAGAAGTGGGACCAACCCACCATCTCTCAACACATTGACCTCACCATATCGGACCACTACGCATTTATTCTCACTTTCAAACTGACTACCAAACTCACAAAAGCGCCTTGGTTTCATGCTTACCTGATGTGTTTCTTCGTTCCCTCTATCCATCAAGAAATTACCTTGGTTTGGAACTCGGCGTTCACCAATGGTGCTTCACTGGCCAAAAGTTGGAGTGTTGCGGTTGAGAAGACTTGTCAAATTCCGGTCAAAACTTGCAAGATGCCTCACAATGTTCAACGGAGGTAGAGAGAGAAGTTGTATTAGAGGCTCTGGCATCTTGAGGAGTAATTGAACAAAGGGAACTACCAATACCAGAAGGGATTATGGAAAATCATAGGCATGCTGAGATATGAGTGTTGGCAGCAGCCAGAGGCACAGAAGGCGCGGAAGCATGTAAAGACAGAGCAGGGAGTCAGTCGGATCCTTTTTTTCAAAAGAATTATGTTTTAAAATACTTTTCAAAAACCCCAACAGTGATTTTTATCACTATTGTAACATAAGTAATATAGAAAAAACCCTTTTCTTAATTTCTAGCTCCATTTTGTGCAAGCCGAGGAGTCCTCGAGCTTGAGGAGCTTAGGTAGAATGAGCATATCAATTTTGGTTATTTTTAGACACCGTTTACCCTTTCAAATAGCACTTAGGACCTATTTTTTAACTATGTCGGTCACTAGATGTGAAACCGGTCAAAACTAGTCTAGAAACTATAAAAAGAGCTAGAGAGCTCATTTTTGAGGTTAGCTTGTGTGAGTAGAGAAGAGCTTAGAGCTATTTTGAGCTTGTAAGAGTGTTCTTGAGTAATAGAGTTGATTTCTCACCTTCCATTGTGTCTTGCTTGTCTCTTCGTAGTGTGTCTGTATGTGTGTGTGCATCTCTATGCTTCTCACCTTCACTCTCACTTCATCTCACATTCACGATCTTCATATCACTCCTATCTCTTCCGCGGATTGACATTAAGGAGGTGGAGCTTCTTAACGTGGTTCTCACCATTGTGCTAGAGCAACACCAAATTTGGCGCCGTTGCCGGGGATTGAGTCTAGGACGAATGTGTGATGGTAAGAGTATAGCAAGAAGTGACATTGGAAGGTAAAAATTTCAGTTTTTGTTGTTGTTTTTACTTAGTTTTTAGTGTTTTTCACTTCCCCCACACTCCATCTTCATCACCGCATCATCATCTCCATCTCCAAAAAAATCAAAAAATTCACCATATCCACCCATTCTCCTCATTTCCCCTCATTTGTGCATGTGCAAGAGAGAGAGAGAGCTTTTGTGCTTGTGTGTACTTGTGTGTTTTCGAGTTTTCTTGCAGGTACAGAGCTCCAGTGCATCAGGAAAGCTTGGAAAAGGTAAAAATTCACTTTCTGTCAGAAATTTGCCGAGTGTGTCAGACCATCGCGATGGTCTGCCAAGTTCAAAAATTTTGGTAAGCGAGTTCATGGGCGTGTAGGCGACCCTTGCGCCTCTAGGAATCCACAGACGCATCCCAAAAATTTGCATTTTGGTGGACCATCGCGACGGTCTCAGACCATCGTGATTGTGTCACACCATCGCGATTGGCTCACGCCATCGCGACGGCTCGGCCGGACCATCGCGACGGTCTCACGCCATCGCGACGGTTCACTTGAACCATCGCGATGGTCCTTGACCATCGCGACGATCCCGTCGACCCCACACCATCGCGATTGGCCCATGCCATCGCCTCGTTAGTGCCACGTGGCAAGCTAGACCATAGCGATTGCTCACTAGCCACGCCATCGCGACGAGACCCTTACACCATCGCGACAACTCAAAGTTTGGACCATCGTGATTGGCTCACGCCATTGCATCTGTGACCATCACGATGGTTCACGTTGACCGTTGACTGATGCCATCGCGATTGTTCACTCAATCGGACCATCGCGACGCCTCACCCCGACCATCGCGATTGCTCACAGCTAGACCATCGCGACCGTGCACTTCAGACCATCGTGACGGTTCGCGCTCACGCCATCGCGACGGTTCGCGTGGACCATCGTGACGGTCCCAGACCATCACGATCATCTTAGACCATCACGATTGCTCACCCCAAACGCAAATTTTAGGTTTCAATTCTTGGCCAATTTTGGGGCTATTTTTGGGAAATTTTTGGGTGATTAGACTCATAGGAGACCCCTTAGCTCATATTAGAAGAAAAACCTATTTGTGAGTTTTCACCCCCCTGGGCCTGAACGTTCATATCTTTTTCATCCGAAGTCCATTTTTTGAGCTTTATGGCTCGTTAGTGGGACATCAGTGGGACATCAGTTGAAGCTAATTTGAGGTTGAACATCAGTGGGACTAGGAAAGAAAGGGGGTCTTGGGAAGAAAATTTTTGCCAAAAAGTTAAGGGACTTTAAAATTGTATAAACTCGAGTGCCTGATCATCCATTGTGATATTGGTCTAATATTGGATTTCTCCAGGTTTAGCAAAGGCAATCAAGGGCAACCAAAGCAAGGCAGAGAAGGACATAAAGCTTGGGAAGCATGGCTTCTTGGGCATCAGAGCAACCAGAAAAGCTGACTCGAGGTTGGAAGATTACTCAACCCCCTCAATCAATTCTTAGCTTAGGATAAACGTTAGCATTGTGGATTCAAGACGTTAGGAACGCCTCAAGTTCAAGAGATTAAATTTATCAAGTCTAAGACTAAAAGTAAGAGTGTGTGCTACGAAAACCTAAAGGAAAGAACCTAAGTCTGACAGAACGAGAACTCAAAGTACCACAGAAAGTCGAATTCCTGACGCATACATCAAGACAAGAAGCTAAAGAAATTTAAAAAGAATTAAGAAAGTAATAACAAAGAATCATTGACGATCTGAGCGTGTAAGGAAGAAACTTAGTGAACCTTAGATCGGGCAAACACATAGGTAAGTCAGACCGACAAAGCCTTAGATCATCAGAAGCAAGTGTAGGAACTACTGCTCGATCGTGGGCTCAACAATTGAATAGTAATTACCCCTACGAGAGCTCAGACACGAGTGAATCAGAAATGACATTTAGCACAGAAAGACCAGAAGGAGGGTCGAATGTTGCATATTTATAAGGACTAGAAGGACCCTATCGAACGCAATTGGAGTTTCTTCGAACCAACCGCTTAGGTGCCCGCATCTATGAGGATGGTTTGAGAAGACAAGTGGTGCAAATGCATAACCCCGATCAACCCATTGGATTGGAACGTCCAGTGGTGAAATTCGAGAGAGACGCGTACATAGACAAGGAAGGAACGATGTATATCTTAAGTACGCAGCCAAACAATATGAATGAGTTTGGCGTGATTCAGTTATAAACGGAAGTGAGAGCACAAGGAAAAGAGCCAATAGAAGAACCTAGAACACCTAGAGGGAAATCTGTACTGACACAAGTACTAGTTCCAGATTGGACCCCTCAGGATAACAAAAGCATAGAGTTGTTTGTAAATAAAGAAACAGACGAAGCATTTTGGAGATATAGAACGGAACAACCGAGCGAGATAGGCTCCATTATAATCTAAGAGTTCAAGGACCCGGATACACCTGGAAAGGTTGTATACCTAGATGAAACTTCAGAAAGAGTCTTTGTGGTGCCAGACCACGCTAGAAACACGTACACATGGAGAGGTGAATTGGTATTCCCTCCATCTCGAACAAACGTAAACGCGAGCCAACAAGGGGCAGAAACATCCTCAGCCCATGGCATGCAAAGAGAAAAGAACAAAGAGAGACCGGAAGTAAGCTTCACTCATCCCATAGGAAGAGATAGAAGCACCATAGATACGGATAGAGTGGAAAGACAAAGAATGCCAGGTGGTAGAGATGATTTTGCTCTACCTAGACCACGTGAACATGCAAGAATATTAAGACCCACTCAATTAGTAAAATCAATGAAAAATTATTTTGATGGGACAGGAGATCCCTATGACCATGTCGCAGAATTCAAGCAAGTACTAAGAGCAGAACAAGTCGAAGACATGTTCACGCAATATAATGCTTTTGGGCTAACGTTAAAGAATACTGCTTTAACTTGGTTCCAACCATTGCAACAAAGGCAATTTAGAGACATCCATCACTTTTTAGAGTCATTCATCACTGAATTCTCTAATAGTGGGATCAGACATGACACGTCTTCGTTGATTCATAGCTTCAAACAGACCCCTCAGGAAATAGTTAGACTCGCAGGACGTAGGTTTAGACAATATATTGAAAGATGTCCAATGCAAGAGCTACCCTCACAAGCCAAACAAGTGTCATTGTTTCTAGATGGCTTGTTGAGCTCTAAACTACGCTCCTATGTGTATCTAAAGGAACCCAGAACGCTAGAGCAGTGTGTAAGAATATGTATAGACATTGAGGACAACTTAGGAGATGATTTGGAACTCTCAAAAGTCTACAAGGACTCGGATTGTTCTTCTCTAGCATCCACAAAATTGTCTAACTCGATAGAGGATCTAGCAGAAAAAGTGGCCCAGAAACTAGGAGTTTCTAGTAAACCGATGCCTAAGTTAACCACTAACGTATGTTGTTACACTTGTGGTGGAAATCATTTGGCGAATATGTGTCCCCATGCAACACAAACACAAGCCAACCCTAGTGGCCAATACTGTACGATTGAGAGAAGATACACAAATCATACAGCTCAGGACTGCCCGTAAATCAAACAAGCAGTAAGACAGAACTACCCGCAAGCATACCCGCAGCTAGGTAGGTATCAAGGCCATTACAATGCCCAGCCTTATTACTATAGGCCTCCTCAGAACTACCCATATCAGGCGCAACAAAGACCTCAACCTGTCTTAGCTCAGCAGCCACCCCCACCAGCGAACGTCATCTCAGTCAAATACGCTACTGCAGAAGAGAACCTAAGTAGGGCCTTAGTGCCTTCTTCACCTTTGATCACAGAGAGTGACCCGAACTCAAACAGTTTTGACTCCACGCATGTAGATAGTCCACCCGCTTATTACACGGAGTCACCAGAACATGTGGAGACATATCATTATGATAGTCCACCAGTGGAACCTAGTTGGGAGCCAGACTATGCTAATGTGATGTACACAAATCCAAATCCACGGTCCCAAGTGAGACAACAAAGACCACAGGGCCCTAGAGGACCATGCTTTAGGTGCCAAGGAGATCATTTCATAAAGGATTGTCCACATCCTCCGATAGCAGGACAATCTCAATATTACAACATACAAGGCTTTTGTGCCGATTGTGGCAAAGAACACATAATCAAAGATTGTCCTAAGAACCCAGTTAACGCTTCAAATGTGACACTGATCAACGTGATAGGTATTGTGAACAACGCAGATGGATCCAACCCTACATACGTGCCTATCCAAGCTATAACAAGAGCCCAGGCACTCTTACAGAACCAACAACTTAGTCAAGAGAAAGTAGCCGGAAGTAGTGAAGTTGCAGAATCTAGCAGTAAAAAAAAAAATCTTGGAAAGATTCCAGAGAAAGAATTAAGAGAAAATGGAGTAAAAGGATAATTGAGTTGGAAGGAAGTCTCAAGGAATCTAGAGCCAAAATTCTAGAATTGACTTCACAGGAATTGAATCAAGAGAACCCAGCTCAGAAATCAGGATCAGTGTTAGCAGAATCCATACCAGAAAATCTAGACATGATGTTTCGCGCATATTAGGCTAGAATAAAAGAAGGACCTCAAGTAGCTGAAATGAGCAAAAACTACCCTCGAGCAGACTTAGAAATTGAGAGGACTAAACAATGCATGAAGATGGTAGAATTAGCACAAGATTTGTTCGAAGCCTCTAGATATCTTAATTGGAATAACATGGCAAAACCTGAATTACACTTCCAAGGTCTAATGGAGAGGCTAGAATACTTGATAGAAAGCAAAGAGAAAAAGGATCAGCATAGGAATCTTAGTGTCCCACAGACACAGGAAAGGAATGCACCATCCCTGTCTCAAGTACCCAATACAGAAAGTCAAGACAACCTGTCTTCCATACATAGGTACTCACATGAATTTTTGAGAGAAATCCAAGAAGAGAAATGGAGCACAGAACGAGGAACTCATCCTCCTATTCAAGAAATAGATGATTTGCAAGAACAAATTCCACAAGATATCCCCTCTATTTACGATGATGTAGAGGAAAAGCAACGGAGTGAACCTACAGGTTTTGAATCCAATTCCTTGCATGAATTACCTCAGTTCACAGGACCTTGGGAAGCTAAGTCTATTAGTATGAGAGCACCCACGATAATAGTGAGGAATGAAGAATCAGTAATCCCAAGAAACACGGAAGTGATCAAGAACACTAAAGTACAGTGTAATCTCACTCTGGAGGAATTGTTAAAGGTAAAACCAGAATTGTGGAAGCACGTAGCAAATCAATTCCCTGAGCTTGCTACAACTTCCTCACAGATAGGATCACAAAAGAAGGTACTAGAAATACCCGTAGAAAAGATCGGAGATGTAAGCGAAGGAGAGGAAGGTAACACGTATCTTCCAATAACCCATCAGGGCTACACCACGAAAGCCATCTTAGATTCAGGAGCCGAAGTAGCCATTGCTACCACCGCTTTATGGAAACGTTGGGGTAAGCCAGCACTCAGACCTACCACGATGAAACTACAAATGGCTGATGGACACATAGAGAAACCATTAGGCTTACTAGAAGGCATATCTCTCACCACTTGTGGTGTGGAGTTTGAGCATACCTTTGCCATTTGTGACTTTGCGAAAAATCATGCTTATGAGATGATATTGCGATGACCATTCATGCGTCAGTTGCAAATTGTACAAGATTGGGGAGCTAATTCTTTGTACTTGCAACATTTAGGAGTGACTAGTAAAGTCAATCTTAAAGACTATTCACATCGAGATGTACCCCCAATACAATGGAATACCATCCATAAGACACCAGTAGAAACAGAATCAGTACACTCTTTGGAATCAGACCCCTCATGGTTGCACGAGGACACTCATCTATGGATGTGTAAAGTTGCAAAACAGGAAGAAGAACGGTTCGAAGCCAGGACCTTAGGTGCAGAACAACATCCAAGAACCCTTCAAGACCCAGCTTACACACCTATAGTATTTCCAGACGAAGAATTTGAACCCCATGGTTGGGCAGAAATCCTAGCGACCATGGATGTAGCCATCAATGAAGAACAATGGACTCCCCACTGTGACGAGGATGGCTATGATATCTCAGTTTTCAAGATAGAGCCAATCATGTGTGATTTAGTTTTAGAAGAATGCGAACCTAACACTGATGCATTTGAGGACGCGAGTGATTTCGATTTAGAGTCAATTATTATGGACCCACCCTTTGCATCAGAAGAAGAATATTTTTTCGAAGTAGAAACTCATCCTCAGAACCACGAAGAGATCATGAATGATGTGAGAATGGCCACTCAGGTGACTAGGAAGAGTGAAGGCAAGAAAAGAAAGAAGAAAGAAACCATGTCAGAAGAAGAAAAATCCTTATTTGAAGTACCCGAGAACTTCAAGAGATATGAAATAGAAGACAGATGAATCATGGTACGATTGCAACAGAAAAGCTGACATTGGAGAAGCATATGATAATCGAGAGAAAACCAAGAAAATAATAGTAGCCATAGAAGGAGAAGAAGAGAAGTGTACATACATAGGGCATGATTTGACGAAGGAAGAAGAAGAAGAATTAGTTGCCCTATTGCGCGAATATAGAGATGTGTTCGCTTGGAGTTACAAAGATTTGAAAGGAGTAGATCCAGAAATATGTTCTCATAGAATCCCTATGACTCCAGATGCAAAACCCACGAAACAGAAACCATACACGTACAATGATAACTACGCTGTGAAAATTAAAGAGGAGATAGATCGCTTGATAGAAGCAGGATTCAGTTATGAAATTGAGCATACCGAATGGGTATCCCCCATTGTGGTTGTGCCCAAGAAAAATGGAAAATTGTGTGTGTGTATTAACCTTAAAAAAGTTAATGCCGCCACAATTAGAGACAGTTATCCTCTTCCTATCACAGAACATTTATTGGAAAGAGTTGCGGGCAAGGAAGTTTACAGCTTTCTTGATGGATTCTCAGGCTATAATCAAGTAGCCTTTGCTCCCGAAGATCAACACAAGACGGGTTTTGCCACAAAATGGGGCATATTTGCATTTCGTGTGATGCCATTTGGCTTAAAAAATGCACCCGCTACTTTCCAGCGACTTATGTGTCATGTTTTCAAGGAATTCTTACGCAAGAACTTGGAAGTTTATGTAGATGACTTATGTGCACATTCAAATATAAGACAGACACATATCCCTCAGTTAAGAAAAATATTTGACAAATGTCGAGAATATCAGGTTTGTTTGAACCCAGAAACATGCGTTTTCATGGTCAGACAAGGCAAGATTTTAGGACACATTGTGTCACAGAATGGAATTTCTACAGATGAAGAAAAGGTGAAAGTAATTGCAGAATTACCTAGACCAACTAACGTTAAAGAGGCACAGGCATTTATGGGCCATTGTGGTTATTATCGGAGATTCATACACATGTATGCAATCATAGCCAAGCCTTTGTACTCTCTTTTGACCCATTTTGAATGGACAGATGAATGTGAGAATTCATTCAATGAACTCAAACGACGTTTGTGCTCAACACCTATATTGACAACCCCAGATTGGAGTAAGCCATTCCATGTACATGTGGATGCATCCAATTATGCCATAGGATGTGTGTTAGCACAACCCACGAGTGAAGGTAACATAGATCTCCCCATAGCTTACGCGAGCAGACAATTGAACGCAACAGAAAGAAATTACACCATGACGGAACGTGAAGGATTAGGAATGATCTATGCGATAAAGAAATTCAGGCACTATTTGTTGGCAAACAAGTTCAAATTCTTTATAGATCATCAAGCATTACTGTACTTAGTCAACAAGCCATGTAACACAGGACGACTAATACGTTGGTTTCTATTACTCATGGAGTATGATTTTGAAGTAGTAGTCAAGAAAGGAAAGACACATCTCAGAGCTGACCACCTTTCAAGACTAACCTCAGGAGAAGCTCCTCAAGGAGTAGTGGATGATTTATCAGATGCATACTTGTTTAACCTTGAGATAGCACCAGAATGGGCTAAGCTGATAGTCCCTATTCTCACGTATGGACCCAAAAATCCTAGGATAAAGATCAAAGAAGGAGCGATTACCAAGTCCCAGAGATACCAAATCATAGCAGGAAGCATATATAAACAGGATAATCAAAAGATTCTTGCTTGTTGTGTAGATGAATCAGAACATGCGAATTGGTTGCAATTAGCACACATAGGTGCATTAAAGCAACATCACTCAAAACATCGAACATTACAGATTGTGCATAGACTAGGAGTATACTGGCCTACGATGGAAGCAGATGTCTACAAGTTGTGTAAAGAATGCCATGTTTGTTGTGAAAGACCACCTGTAGAACATGCTACATTATACCACGTGTCTCTCACACCAGACTGGAGTGAACCTTTAGTGACATACTTGAGGACGAACACATTCCCTCAAGGAATGACCTTAGCGCGACAACGCAGTCTAGAGCAGGAAGCTCAAGACTATTCACTTATTGGCGATAATCTATACAAACGAGGACGAGATGGATACCTAAGACAGTGTGTTCATGAAAGCGATTATCTGAGCATACTAGAGACTGCACACCAAGGTGTTGCAGGAGGTCATTTTGGACCAGATAGGATAATCAAAGCCATCCTCTTTGCAAGATTATGGTGGCCCACTCTTCACATGGATGCGCATACCTATGTAAAGAGATGTGATGTGTGCCAAAGAACTCAATTTCCTACTCGCAGAGATGAAATGCCATTGAAACCCATGATGGGCGGACGTGCATTTTCTAAGTGGGGTATAGACTTTGTAGGACCCATTAACCCCCCTGCAAAAGGTACACATGCGGAATACATTATTGTTGCCACAGATTATCTCACCAAATGGGTAGAGGCAAAAGCCACGAAAAAGAATGATGCACACACGACTGCAAAATTCTTATTTGAAAATGTCTTTACAAGATATGGATTGCCTATAGAGTTAGTAAGCGATCGAGGCACTCACTTTCTAAACCAAGTCATTGAATATTTGTTACAGGATTTTATGGTGATTCACAAGAAATCCGCACCATATCATCCTCAGGCCAATGGTCAGGCTGAAAGCACTAACAAGATCCTTTGTAACGTACTGACGAAACTCGTGACAACAAACGTTCAGATTGGGACAAATAGTTACACCACGCTGTTTGGGCATATCGAGTGGCCTACAAGACCGTACTCAATGCAACTCCCTTTCAAATGGTTTTTGGAGAATGTTGTACTTCCTTTGGACTTCTTGATACCGACCCTTAAGGTTGCACAAGAACATCAGTGGACCGGCCATGAAGTATCAGCAAGAATAATGGACTTGGATCGATTAGGAGAAACCAGGCTAAAAGCAGCAGCAGGAATATACGCGGCAAAGAAACGATAGAAAGCATATTTTGATGCACATGTGAAAGATAAAGGCTTGAAAGAAGGAGATTTAGTTCTAGTATATACACTGAAGCAGCATGCACGGAAGTTAGAAAAGCGAGGTTATGGACCTATGATCATTAACAGACTCTCGACAAGTGGAGCAGTACAATTAGCCACTTTAGAAGGAGATATAATGCCTAATTACATTAGTGGCTGTAGAGTCAGGTTATACCAAGAACCTCTTACTGAGGATATGCTTAGACGACTCACGTTGGCAAAGAAGCGTAAGGAGGAAGAAAATAGAATACGAGCTGAAGCTCACGCAGAAGCTATAGAACGCATTAAGCGCATAAAGTTAAGAAGACAAGGACTAGGGAGAGAACATTATAACCATCTGGAAACTACACCCAGATACCCCATGGCCATGTGTCAAGTAAAGTCAACCACTCATCCTAGCATAGTGGACAGGAGACCATTCATTACAGTTAGGCTAGAGCACGGCAACCCTTGCCAAGAGCTCAGGGCTTTAATTGATTCAGGTGCTGCGACTAGTGCGATTAGATGGTCCCACTATAAGGATTCAGGAATAGAAATGCAGCCAATTGAGGCATACCTCATAGGGCTAGGAGGCATGGAAACCCCTTGCATGGGTGAGGTGGACCTTCCTATCCTCATAAACGAAGTGACCTTGACAGTAAAGCTACTAGTGTGCCATGATGACGACGTGATAGAACCCCTAATCCTTGGCCAAGATTGGCTATACGATCACTCAGTGGACTTAAATCTTAGACAAGGCTCCTTATAGATTGGAACCTTAGATCAGAAGCGAGTGATACCGCTTAACTTCCCTAATGGCATTCCGACTGAGGTTTGTAGCCATAGACCCTATGAAATGCATGCGACGGAAGACCGGAAGATCTTTGGTCAGATCAGTCACGTTACGTCTACACCAACCCACTCGGGCTTGGCCATAGACAGTTGTCAGTCAGAAGGACGTCAGGATATTTTCCGTGGGGCTTCCTGCAAACTAGAAGGGGCAATTACCCAACCGCTAGGGTAGATGGACACAATCAGCGGTCAGGTGGGTTGCATCAGCAGACACATTGGCAAAACACCCTGCGGTGCCCATCCTTCCACACTTACTGCGGATTGGCCTAGATTAAAGATACGAAACGGAGCACTTCCTAATGGGCAGGTCACACAAGTGTTGGACCTCCCTTCTTTTCCAAAGCAGAGTGTCCATTCGACCTCTCAACCTCAACCACAACAGAGTCAACCACGACAAAGGAACCCAGACCGACGACAACATCAGACGACACAAAGAGGAAAGCAGTCTCAGCAACACAAAGAAAGAGGAACAAGACAAATATGGGTGCCAAAAGGACAGAAAGCACCGACAGATTTCAACAATGCAGACAATGATAAGAAGAAGTCAAGGTAGAGACAGAATCAGTATCCAACATCCCCTCGACCTTATTCTACGAATACGAACCTTTGGCAAATTTGGATCGCCAAGAAGTACCTTTTCAACAAACCCACACCCACGCAAATTTGGGTACCCAAACCATGTATTATAGCTCAACCCTCAAGCCATGTAAAATACACCCCTTAGAAAGCTTTTCAGCCCTCCATACCACCTACTCCAATATCATCTTTTGTCCCCCCGCAGAGACCTATAACCCAATCACAAACTCTTAGGAAGTGGATACCGAAACGTATCCAGAAGTCTTCTCCTAACCCCTTGTCTAACATAACTCCCACCCCGACTAACCTACAACCTTGTAATAACTCACTCATGACTGAACCTTGTATAAATCCACACACTCTAACCCAACATCACTTGTAATAACACCTCATCAAAGAACTTCATGCAATATCTGAACCATGTAGGTGTCTAGAGACCTGCACTAGTTCTGCAAGAAGCATTGCATCAATCACAACACAACACTTGGCTACACGGGTTACACATCGGCTATGGAAAGGGATTGCGGTCTCACCTTAATGGGATCATAATTAATTTCCATACTAATGTGCTAATCTTTTGTAGCAGATATTTTCCATTAGCACGACAATCATCATGCAAACCGAAGAAGGACCATCAGAAGCTGGCCCCAGTGCACCAATGGCCAATATTGGAGAACTACTCGCGGAATCGCATCCGACGATGCAACCACAAGAGTTTCAAGGTTTTCCAGGACCCATGCCAATCAACGATCCTCCTAGAGGATATACTGAGAAGATTCATCGTAATTCTCACTGGTTTCAAGGCCTAGCAGGACCATTAGCGGATGCTGATTTCATATTTGAGGCCAATTTGGCATTTGATTATCGCACATGGGCCAAGTATCAGTTCTTCTCAAGAGAATTCGAAGGACTACAGAATACACAAGACTTAACACATGTTTGGGCAAGAGCCGGATTTACAGAATATTTTAGTGACCCTTTGCCTAAAGCTGATTTTTACAGATGCTTTTACTTAGTAACCACTTTGACGGCTTCGGAGAACAAGGATCTACCCGGCACATTTATGTTGCCATCCTTGGTGAATGACCCTCCATTCAGAAGGTTTTATTTGTCCAAAGATTTAATTCATGCAACTCTCAAAATACATGGAATGCACACTCCGACAGAGCGCGAACGGCTAGTTCGAGAGCCAATGAAACGCGGTGACATTACTAAGTGGGAGGATATTGCAGCTATAACCCCTGAGCTCTCCAAGCCATTACGGATATGCATGCAACACTTTGCTTTCCCAGCTCAGGATCGCTTTACCATGCCCCACAAAAGAATCTGGTTTGGCTTATACCTAGCATGTACTGGACCCCAGACTGTTGATCTAGCAAGTTGGATAATTGATCAGCTCTATTTGGCACAACATAGATGGGAACGGAAGAAAGTCATCAATGGATGTTGCACACTTACGAGAATTATATATATGTGCTTGGCGTATGACTTACCGATTGAGCATGCCATGACCAGCGAGGAGTTAAAAGCATTCAAGGGGACAACAAAGAAAGCAAGGAAAGCAAGCAAAGGAAGAGCAAGAAAGCGAATGAGAGGAACTATCCCCTGCCTTCAAGTGCCAGAATCACCCTCACCACAACCATCTCCAGAGCAGTCACCGACAGAAGCCACTCCCACAGTACAACCTATTCGCATAAGGTTATCAAGACCAGTTGTAACGGAGGGCACGACCAGCACAGTCACTACTCAAGCAACCACAGTCCCAGGACCTACCACCACTACAGCAGAAGTTCCCACCACTATTGGTGTGGAAGCTTTCTCTTTCCCGATACCCCATTTAGAAACAGAACAAGCAGGCACCACATATGATTTTGAGATGCAGGACGTATTTTCAAGTGAGTTTCAGTTTTCAGAAGGTCACATCTTCTCTCAGGAATATGAAAGGCCTAGCTACCCTACCACCCCCCGAGATCAACCACAAGGCCAAATCGTATCGAGCTCAGATAACGAAAGAACAGCAATAGATGACGACGAAGGAGACGATGAAGCCAGCCAGGGTACACATGACTCCCAAGAACATGTACAGACGGACAAACATGGGCAACAAACGGACACCCAAGGTGACACGAGTACGCATGAAGAAGAAACCTTCGAAGCTGCAGCTTATACGTTGGCCATAAAAAAATTATATCGTACTATGGAAAAAGTTTGGGCACGCAAGAAGTTGAGTGACGCAGAAAGCCAAACAATCATCGAACAAGAACTCGTCTCAGGAGGGTTCAAAGAGGTCTACATCAGAGGTTTTAGAGAGCTTGTCAAATCAGTTGGACCTACTGAAGCCTTACGATATTTACAAAGGAAACCATACCGCAGTATGACCCCCGACGTGTACGGCTATTATCAAAACCGGGCGAATACATTCGTGTCCCAACAGGAGCACAATCTTCAGAACAGGCCAGGGAAGCACGTCTTGTCCCTGAAAGCTCTTTGGCAGAAGACACCATTATTGTCGACTCCCCACCCCGTACTACCGCTGTAAATACCACCACAATCGTCGAAGTACCGACCACCCCAACTGCTCCCCCATCACCTCCCATCCATCCAGTCTCCCCCATACATCCTCCTTCTCCCATAACAGCATCTTCCTTCTCCAGCGGAGTAGCAGAAGTCGTCTTTACTCCCACTCAACCTAGTCTACCCCCTAACCTATCCACCTTTCTATCCAACCCATTTCTCCATCCATCTTTTCCATCCTTCCCCACACCTCCAAGACCCCTTTTCCCATTCCCACCTCCATTAACCTTCTCCCGAGTCTCACCTCCCCGACCCACCGTAACCCCTCTTTTCCCTTTCCACCAAGCCGTCCAAGACAACCCCTTGGTAGATTACCCCTCAACCTTTGTAAATCCTGTATTTACACCCACACATTTACCCACGATCACACCACTATTCACAGTCACCGCACTCAACACCACATCCAGCGATATGGATATATCACCACCTACCGCACCACCACTCACGTCGATGGTGGCACCACAATAGTTAAGCACACCACAATTTTCAACAATCACCACATCATCCACTTCCCCACCCCCATTCCCCGTTCCCTTTGCATCTACACCCACTACATCTTCACTTAGCACACCGTTAATATTAGCACCCACCATAGACACAGCATTTCAACAAATGTTCACGTGTATGACGCAAGTAAGAGATGAGTCCACATCTCTTGGAAATAATTATCAGCAGCTGCAGAGGACAACCAACGATTTGCAGTCGCAGCTTAACTCATTGTCTATTGAGAATGCCTCATTGAATACTCGATACCAAGAACTACGCGAGGCTTATCACAAATTGGAAGTAGAAAGTGAAGAGAAAGCCAAAGAGGCCACTGCTGATCTTGACAATTTGTTAAGGGCCCAGAGAGTTCGCAATGCGACACTGACTCGGAACATGGGCTTACTCAAAAGACACCTAGCAGTAGCAAAGGAAGAGAACCAGCGGCTACAAGAGCAGAACAGAGAAAATCTAGAAGCTGCTCTCGATAACCCAAACCAACCATTAAGTCCTAGCCGGTTCAAAGCAGTGCCCTCCGAATCAATGAAAATGTTTCTCGATGATCACATCAGATTGCTTGACGAATATGATCGAATGAACGAAGAGTATCAGAAGCTAAAGGAAGATCATAAACTACTCCAGCTCAGAGTACCAGCAACACAAGGATTACCAGCTCCTGCGGACCCTTCTCCTGACATCCTAGAGGAACTCAACGCATTACGGGCCCATGTATCCACTCTTGAATCGCGGATAGCTATATATGAAGTACCACCATGGCCAGATTCCCTACCAGAGCTCCCAACCAATGAAGAAAATGTAACCATTCCGGTGGAGGAAACCTTTGAAGAAGCCTACGAGCCACAACCCATCCCAGGCGGACCAATCACGGCTGAAGGCCAGATGACTTATGAACTTCCAACCCCCGCATGGATGAAGACAGTGGAAGAACTTGGAGCCACCCACTCAGCATGAATAGAGGCGCAGAAGCACGCAATGGCAATGATTGAGGAAAGAATTTTACAGTCGCCCTACTTCGCTCACTTGGCCCCTTGCAGATATATATCAGGGCATGAGCTACAATACAAACCGTATTTTATGCAAATGGTCGAGTATCACTTGGCAATAGAGAAAGAAACAGGCAAGAAACCGTCTCACGCTACTCAGTTTGAGCCTGATGATTTGCCATTGGATGCGCAGCAAGGAGAGATTTATCAACCAGAGTGGCGTAAAGATCTTTTACAAGAATATCGTGAGATGATGAGTACTTGGGTAAAGGCACCACTACATTTGAAATACAACCCATGTTGGGGACCAGTGCCACGTCGCCGCTCCTGGACAGCATTTGCTATTAAAGTATAGAACAACAAGTAGTGCCAGGATTGGTTAAATTACCCATATTTCAAGCCACCCATAGACCTACCGACAGTGGGATACATGATGGCCCCGATTCGTCACTGGCTCTCTCGCTTGAAACGCATGGACGATATAGCAACGCACATGACTGTCAAAATCTTTGACATGATGCAAATGGTTTTTAAAGTCTTCTGTCGTATAAAGGCACCTCATGTAAACACCCCGGGCTTCGAGCATGGCAATCTAGATCTTGCATATGATATGAGTACAACGCCATCGCTACGGGTGTGTTATGCCTGGCATTGCAGAATTAAGTATTTACCGGCGTGCTACAAGCAGACTTTCGAAGAGATGTTCACAACCGGTTTTTGGGAATACCATTCAGAAGTGTTCATCAGCAGGCCCACCCACCTCTTACACTTATTTGCCTGTGAACAGATGGTATATTCCACACATTATCGGCTCCCACCACCCGATGAACCGCAACCAATTGATTGGGAGAAACTCGAGGTAGATTTGGCCCGAGGCATTTGGATATCAAAACACACCCTCGCTCAAGACCTCCTACAGAACTACATCCGATAGACCGCACAACAAGGTTCTGTCGAGGACGACAGAAGCGAGAGGGAGGGGGGTGTTGGCAGTAGCCAGAGGCACAGAAGACGCGGAAGCATGTAAAGAGAGAGCAGGGAGTCAGTCGGATCCTTTTTTTCAAAAGAATTATGTTTTAAAATACTTTTCAAAAACCCCAACAGTGATTTTTATCACGGGTAACATATGTAATATAGAAAAAACCCTGTTCTTAATTTCTAGCTCCATTTTGTGCAAGCCAAGGAGTCCTCAAGCTTGAGGAGCTTAGGTAGAATGAGCATATCAATTTTGGTTATTTTTAGACACCATTTACCCTTTCAAATAGCACTTAGGACCTATTTTTTAACTATTCCGGTCACTAGATGTGAAACCGGTCAAAACTAGTCTAGAAAATATAAAAAGAGCTAGAGAGCTCATTTTTGAGGTTAGCTTGTGTGAGTAGAGAAGAGCTTAGAGCTATTTTGAGCTTGTAAGAGTGTTCTTGAGTAATAGAGTTGATTTCTCACCTTCCATTGTGTCTTGCTTGTCTCTTCGTAGTGTGTCTGTATGTGTGTGTGCATCTCTATGCTTCTCACCTTCACTCTCACTTCATCTCACATTCACGATCTTCATATCACTCCTATCTCTTCCGCGGATTGACATTAAGGAGGTGGAGCTTCTTAACGTGGTTCTCACCATTGTGCTAGAGCAACAATGAGGAAGAAATTCAAAGGAAAAACCTGCAAGTATACTTTAAACATTGGTGGGTGGATAATGTTAAAAATAAAGAAGCAAGATAAAGAGAAGAGTGACTGCTCAAAGTAGTGGAGGAGTTATGGAGAAGAGCTCTCAAATTCATCATGAGAGCTCATGGTCATTTGGCTACAAAAGAGGCAAGGGCGGACACTCAAGAATAGAGGAAGAAGGCACTAAAAGCCCCTTGTAGGTAGTTCATTTGGTTTTAGTATTTCATTTTCTACAATCTCAGGGACTATGTCCAGTCGCATACCAATTTTTGGGCATCTTGATTGCAAGAGTCATACCTCTCAATGTATGACTCATTTTTAGATTTTAAATATTATTTGAAAAGCTTACCTTGTTTACTTCCTTTTCTAAAATATTTTTTTGAGATTCATCATGCTCTGTGAGTTATTCAGTTTTTAGTGAAGTCCAGTTTTCAGCCTAATTGAGTGGACATGCAGCCTATATTGAGGCAAAGAGTTACCAAAGCAAAAATACTCCAAATTGAGTGTTTGATAGCTCATTTGAAAGCCAAAAATGTCTAGGTTGAGTGACCAAAGTTTCAAGTTCATTACATTTTCTAATTGATACCAGTTTTCATTCTAAGGTTCAGCTGTAGATAAAAGTCTTGATCCTGAGAAGGTCTTCTACACTTTTTGCTACACATAGGAGAGGAATTCTCCAAGAATTGGTATCAAAGCTCAACGATAGAGAATTGGAGATTGAAGAGGCAAAGCATTGGATCTGAAATAAAGTAAAGGAGAAGCTACAAATCAAGGGAGAGCTTCATAAATTCAAGACAGAGTGCCATATCATAACTGAGGTGAACTTAAAGCTTGGAAGTCTTCAATGGCTAATTTAGGACAACAAGTTGACAAGTTAGATAAAGATAATTTTCAATCTTGGAGGTATAGAATGACAAAGTACCTTAAAGTTAAAGGTTTATGGAGTCTAGTTACTGGAGATTGTTGATGTATGAAACATCACAAGAAATGAATCAATGTGACACTAGAACACCTCTATGGTCACCATTAACTCATTGCCACTCCAAACTTTGAGAAATGATAGCTTAAAGTGAGAACTTTGCTTCTACAGAAATTCCTAGTCACTGAAATGACATACCTTCAGTATTTTGCTAATTTCTCCTAGCTCAAGTATTATTTCTTGATGAAACTTTATAGGCTGAAACTAGAAGAGTAGAGCTTTCCAACAAGCTATCATATGCATCAAACGGATCTCTAGAACTCAAGTTATGGCCTTCACAAGATGACCTTGTATGACCTTCCAAAACTGGAAATTTTTGCCTGTTTTAGTATTCCTGATGTCCAAAAATAAAAAATTCGATGCCTGGCATCGAATTTCAGTCCAAGTCGATGCCGGGCATCGACTTTGAGCTTTTTTTAGGCCCTTTTTCTGCACCAGAAATACTCTCTTTTACACGCACATGAAGAAGACCACTTGTATGCTAGAAGTCGATGCCAGGAATCGACTTTATGCTCAAACTCGATGCCAGGCATCGAGTTGCTCCACAAACTTCATATTTTTAAAAGATTCAACAATAGTTAACACACAGAGAATGAAAAAATGACTTATCAGCCAAGATTCGATGCCAGGCATCGAATTGCTCAGAAAACTTGAACTTTTGAATTCATCACACAGTAGGCAAACATGGAGATGATGGAGAGAGACTCATACACAGAACTTTACTCAGTTCTTTCTCATAACTATAAAAAACTCAGAAGTTTTTACAGTTGCTTTCTCACTCAGAGAAGCACGGCTATACACAGTCGTATATAATGAACTTCTTCTTCTACTTCTTCTCTCTATTCTCTCTCTCTCTCTCTCTCTGCGTCAGTTAATACTAACTAACTTATATAGACTTTCTCATTCCCGTAACTTTTGAAAAACTTCTAGAACTAAAGTGAACTAACTTTACAAGTATATAATACATTTGTGAATTTGTCCCTTCACATAGGCATGGGGTTTTCTTCCTAAGACTTTGACCTTCAAATATATGTCCAATTAGTGAGTGTTTCTCCAACAGCTCCCCCTCAATCACTAATTGACATTCCCTGTTTCTTCATATCATCTTCTTTTCTTTTACTCCTGCCATGCTTTTGAATCTACTGGTCTTCACACCATCCAAGCTCTTTGTCATTATGTCTGCTAATTGATCTTTAGTAGAAATGTACTCCACTTCAATCTCCTTCTCCATTACCTTTTCTCTGAGAAAATGATACTGTATCTCTATGTGCTTTGTTCTTGCATGAAATACTGGATTTGCTGCAAGATAAAGTGAACTCATATTATCTCCATGTATTGTAGGTGTACCTTGATCAATGCCTAAGCTCTTGAACAATGTCTGCATCCATATGACTTCCTTAGCTGCTTCCACAAGTCCTTTGTACTCTGCTTCAGTTGATGATAATGCTACTGTATGTTGTTTCTTTGAACACCAACTTACAAGCTTATCACCAATGTATATCATGTAACCATGAGTTGATCTCCTGTCATCTTGATTACCTGCCCAGTCTGAGTCACTGTAGGCTCTCAACTTCAAATCTGATGTAAAAGGATAATATAATCCTTCCTTTATAGTTCCTTTGATATATCTGAGAACTCTTTGACCTGCAATCCAATGTGGATCCTTTGGACAATGCATGAATTGTGACAAAACTCCCACTGCATAACTAAGATCATGTCTTGTTAGTGTAGCATAAATCAAACTACCCACAAGAGATTGATACTTCCTCATATCTTTGTAGTCTGCACCATCATATTTACTGAGCTTGTGATTAACTTCAAGTGGAGTTGAAGCTTCTCTGCAATTTTCCATATCAAACTTCTTCAATAGATTTAGAAGATACCTTTCTTGTGATACATATATGCCATGATCTGTATAAGTGACTTCCATTCCAAGAAAGTATGATAACTTTCCTAGGTCACTGATCTTGAATTCTTTTTCAAGCAATCTCTTTACCTCCTTGATTCCTTCATCTGAAGTACCTGTGATTATAATGTCATCTACATAAATACAAATGTAGATTGTACCTTCCTCTGTTCTTCTGATAAGTAGACTTGGGTCTGCTTTTGAACTTTGATATCCAAGATCATTGAGATACTTCACCAGTCTATAGTTCCAAGCTCTTGGAGCTTGCTTCAATCCATACAATGCTCTTCTCAACCTGCAAACAAAATTTGGATACCTGAAATCTATAAACCCTTGAGGTTGTTCCATGTATACCTCATCTGATATGTATCCATTCAAGAATGCATTCTTTATATCCAATTGACTTAGGGTCCATCCTTTTGAAGCTGCAATAGCAATGATTGTCCTTATAGTTGACATCTTAGCTACGGGACTGAATGTCTCATCATAATCTATGCCATAGGTCTGGGCATAGCCTTTCACCACCAATCTAGCTTTGTATCTGGCTATACTTCCATCTGCAAGCTTCTTCACTTTATAAACCCATTTATTTCCAATTACTTTCTTACCATTTGGTTTAGGAACAAGTTCCCATGTCTTGTTCTCCTCCAGTGCATTGAACTCTTCCTTCATTGCTTCTTCCCATTGTTTCTTACCTTTAGCTTCATCATAGTTTTGAGGTTCTTCATCATCTTTGACCATATATGCATAGTTCTTCTGAGTTATGTAAGAAGTATAATAAGAATACCTTTCTGGTTGTCTCCTAGTCCTGCTTGACCTTCTTGGTTCACATTCTTCATAAGTTTCTGGATACACCTCTTCATCAAATATAGGAGCTTCTTCATTCATTCTTGTTAATCCACTTCTGGATGTACTTGCTTGCATATAGTCTTCATCTCTATTCACCTGCACAATTGATTTTCCTTTCTCACATCTTCTTACCTCTTCTTCAAATTCTTCAGCTGTATGACTTTGATCTGCATACCAACTTTTCTGTTCATCAAATGTAACATCTCTAGAAACAATAAATTGTTTGGTTAGAGGATTCCACAATCTGTAACCCATCTGCTTTTCATCATAACCAATGAACACATATTTTTCTGCCTTTGGTTCAAGTTTATGCCTAAGTTGTGATGGCACATAAGCATATGCAATTGATCCAAACACTCTACAATGATCTAGTGTTGGTTTCTTACCCCACCAAGCTTCATATGGAGTCATTCCATTCAGAGCTGCACATGGTAATCTATTCACAAGATATGTAGCTGTATTTACAGCCTCAGCCCAAAGATAATTTGGACAGTTCTTCTCTTTTAGCATAGCTCTAGCAAACTCAACCAAAGTCCTGTTCCTTCTTTCTGCTACACCATTTTGTTGTGGTGTATACCTGCAAGTTATTTCTCTCTTAATACCTGCATTCCAAAGATAATCATTGAACTCTTGGGAGAAGTATTCTCCCCCTCCATCAGACCTCAGTCTCTTAAGCTTTTGACCTGTGACTCTCTCTGCATATGCATGAAAATGCTTGAAAGCTCCAAACACTTCTGATCTTTCCTTCAAAACATATAATGTTATCCATCTTGTAGCATCATCAATGAAAAGAACATAATACCTTGAGCCACTGATAGATCCTTCTTTTGTTGGTCCCCATACATCTGTATGAATGAGCTCAAGTACTCCATCATGTTTGAATCCTTTCTTTTGAAATGGTAACCTGTGTGCTTTACCCATTTGACATGCTTCACATTTATAAACCATATGTTGACTTTGCACATTTGGTAATCCTAGTACAGACTGATTAGCAACCATAGCTTTAATTCCTCTTTCATTAAAATGACCTAATCTCTTATGCCAGAGATCAAGTTCTGTAATCATTGCTTCACCATGTGTGAGCAAAGCTTGACCAATGTTCCCTTGCACTCTTAAAGTAAAGAGTCTACCTTCTTTCTTACCAGAGACAATCTGATTATATCCATTCTCTGGATCTTCCACAAATACTCCTTCATTTGTAAACCTGACTTGAAAACCTTTTTCAACTATCTGTCCCACACTAATCAAGTTTTTAGGTATTGTAGGAACATACAAAACATTGGTTAGCAAATCTGCTCCACTCTTGCATTTCACTTTTCCAATTGAATGTACACTATGTCTTGTATTATCACCAGTTTGAACTGTGTGACTAGAAATGCCTTTTTCCAATTCTGACATCAATTCTATGTTTCCTGACAAATGATTAGAACATCCAGAGTCAATGTAAAATACCTTTAGATCTTCTTTATCTGATGTGCTGATTGAATTCATCATCAATGATGTATGACTTTCATTCTGTGTGTCATTTGCATAGTTGTAGTAGGTGGTGTTGTAGGATTGATTCTGTCCCCAACTTCTTCCTCCACCTCTACCATAGCCTCCTCTTTGACTTTGTCTACCTCTTTGAAAATTACTTTGATATCTTCCACCTCGACCTCTGCTATTGTTGTTTTGATTCTGATTTGATCCTTGTTGATTGTGCCAACAGTCATGAGCCAAATGATTACTCAATCCACAGATCCAACAAGC
This sequence comes from Ceratopteris richardii, assembly GCA_020310875.1. Classification (NCBI taxonomy): domain Eukaryota; kingdom Viridiplantae; phylum Streptophyta; class Polypodiopsida; order Polypodiales; family Pteridaceae; genus Ceratopteris; species Ceratopteris richardii. Next base: position 125,526,876 of record CM035435.1, on the reverse strand, counting down.
CTTTTTGTTGTTATTTTGATTACCTCTTCCTCTTCCAAAACCTCTTGCTCTTCCTCTGCCAGTGCCTTTACCTCTTGCATAATAAGCTTGAGAATTAGACTCCTCTTCATCCTTTGCTTTACCTTTATCTCCTTTCTTCTTATTCTTCATGTACATTGCAGAACTTTGACCTTTATCTCCATCTCCCTTCAAGTCTTGCTCATATGTGAGCATCAAACCAAGCAACTGGTTCAAATCTGGAACATAATGATTTAATGAAAGTTCTGTTGATAAGACAAAAGGTTTCCACCTTTCATCCCCTCTCAAGCCTGCAAGTAGTTGAGCAATCAATCTGTGATCTTCAACATCTTCATCTATGGATCCAAGACTATCTGCTAGATCCTTCATCTTAGTGACATAATCACTAATGGTTTGACTTGGCTTCTTCTTGAATGTTGTAAACTCTGACCATAGACTTGCTTTCCGTGCTTTAGTAGTGCTTTGGAAATGATATTCCAATGCATTCCATATATCTTCTGATGATTCCAATCCTCTGATGTGTGGTAGCAAATGATCTGAGATTGTATTGTAGATGTAGGCTTTTGCACTTGCATCCTTCTTCTGCCAATGCTTTAAAGCATCAAGTTCTTCTTTCTTTGGTCGGCTTTCATCTTCAAATACTAGCTTCTCTTCTTCACCTGTAACATATATCATGAGATCCTTACTCATAAGTAAGGCTTCCATTCTCATTACCCATGCGGGGTAATTATCTCTGTCCAGTTTGTTAATGGAGATATGATCTGCCATAGTTCTTTCCTTCTGCTGCAACTTGTGAGCTTAAAGGATAAAGAATAATACCTTTTGAAGTTCTTTGTGTATGAGGATACTTCGAAAGTAATCTTTTGATGACTTGTGTCTTCAAATGCTTCACCTCTCAAACTTTAATGGAAAACTTTACAAAACTTCTCGTACCTTTGTCGTCTTCTGCTCTCGAGAATCTTTCTGCTCTGATACCACTTGTTGATGTATGAAACATCAAAAGAAATGAATCAATGTGACACTAGAACACCTCTATGGTCACCATTAACTCATTGCCACTCCAAACTTTGAGAAATGATAGCTTAAAGTGAGAACTTTGCTTCTACAGAAATTCCTAGTCACTGAAATGACATACCTTCAGTATTTTGCTAATTTCTCCTAGCTCAAGTATTATTTCTTGATGAAACTTTATAGGCTGAAACTAGAAGAGTAGAGCTTTCCAACAAGCTATCATATGCATCAAACGGATCTCTAGAACTCAAGTTATGGCCTTCACAAGATGACCCTGTATGACCTTCCAAAACTGGAAATTTTTGCCTGTTTTAATATTCCTGATGTCCAAAAATAAAAAATTCGATGCCTGCCATCGAATTTCAGTCCAAGTCGATGCCGGGCATCGACTTTGAGCTTTTTTTAGGCCCTTTTTCTGCACCAGAAATACTCTCTTTTACACACACATGAAGAAGACCACTTGTATGCTAGAAGTCGATGCCAGGCATCGACTTTATGCTCAAACTCGATGCCAGGCATCGAGTTGCTCCACAAACTTCATATTTTTAAAAGATTCAACAATAGTTAACACACAGAGAATGAAAAAATGACTTATCAGCCAAGATTCGATGCCAGGCATCGAATTGCTCAGAAAACTTGAACTTTTGAATTCATCACACAGTAGGCAAACATGGAGATGATGGAGAGAGACTCATACACAGAACTTTACTCAGTTCTTTCTCATAACTATAAAAAACTCAGAAGTTTTTACAGTTGCTTTCTCACTCAGAGAAGCACGGCTATACACAGTCGTATATAATGAACTTCTTCTTCTACTTCTTCTCTCTATTCTCTCTCTCTCTCTCTCTGCGTCAGTTAATACTAACTAACTTATATAGACTTTCTCATTCCCGTAACTTTTGAAAAACTTCTAGAACTAAAGTGAACTAACTTTACAAGTATAATACATTTGTGAATTTGTCCCTTCACATAGGCATGGGGTTTTCTTCCTAAGACTTTGACCTTCAAATATATGTCCAATTAGTGAGTGTTTCTCCAACAGAGATGATCCACAATGAGTGGACCTTCAAGATCCCAACACTCAACACAAAGGAGACAATTTGCTAATTTGGAAGAGAGGAATCGAAGGGTGATGTTTCTAATTTCAGAAGTTATTTCTAATACTATGATTGGTCATGTGCAAAGCCTAGACACAGCAAATGAATTTTGGGAAGCATTGGAGAACGTGTACGCTACCTCAACAAGGTCTCGAAAGATGCAACTCAAGAATGAGCTCAACAACATGAAGAAAAGCTCAAACGAAAGCATTAGCGAGTATATGTTGAAGATCAAGGAACTTTGAGATCAGCTAACATCAGTTGGATGCAAGAAAAAAGAGGAAGACATCATCCAAATAGCCCTCAATGGCTTGAGGAGTGAAGAAAAGTGGACGCTCCTCATCACAAACATTCTTTATAGAGATCCTCTACCAATGTTTGAGAAGATTATACTTAATCTTGTGGCTAAAGAGGCTGCTCAACAAGGAGAAGGCAACAAAGGTAAGGATAGCCATAGCCAAATGTTATATGCAAATCGAGGTAGAGGAAGGAACTCAAGAGGAGGCTTGAGAGGAAGAGGAAAAGGCTACAACAACACAAATTCCAGCCAACACAACTCCGAGGACAACAAGGACAACTCAAATAACAACACACATGGAGGAGGTCAAGGAAGAAATAGAGGAAGAGGTCAAGGTATTATCATGGAAGGCTGAATGGAGGCAACCAAAGGAGCCAAAATAACTATGTGAGTACATCAAGTGAAGGAGACAAGCAAACCATGCTTTCCATGAAGCATGAGTACAACAACCCCAAGAAGTGATGATAAAAAATGGTTTATAGATTCAGCTTGCAGGAATTATATGACATGCCAAGGAGATTTATTCACGAATCTACAAGCTCCAAGTGGAAAAGGATGTGTGGAAGTGGTGATGAAGCTCAACACACAATTGAGCATGTTGTAGAAATCAAGCTTGGAGACAATAAGGTATTGACTGATGTTCTTCATGTTCCTACTATTGCAAAGATTTTGATTTCTGGTAGAGAAAGGATATCATGTTATCTTCAATGAAAAAGGTTGCTTTATAAAGAATCCAAAAGAAGGATTCAAGGTCATTTCTTAAGGAAGGAAAGAAGGTAGGATGTTCACTTTGGACATTCAACAATTGCATGGAAAGGTGACGTATATTCAGTTTGGAAAGAAGAGGATTGCTGAAATCGATTTGTGGCACAAAAGGTTTGGACATATCAACATTCCCAAGCTCAAGGACATGAGCAACCATGAAGTGGTAAGAGGTCTTCCAAGATTCAATGATGTTGGACTACATGAGTTTTGTGAAGCATGCCAACTAGGAAAGAAAACTCGACATTCAAGAAGAGAAATTATGTGGCAAGGAGTATCCTCGGCTTGATACAGACGAATGTATGGGGACCACCATAACAACCATCGATGGCTGGTAATAGTTATTTTGTCACTTTTATTGATGATCATTCAAGAAAAGTATGGATGTTTCGCATAAAACAAAAATTAGATGTGTTCTCTATGTTGAAGAGATTTAAAGCACATGTAGAAAAGGAAACAGGACGGTACATAAAGACCTTGAGGTATGATGGAGGAGGAGACTATTCTCTAAAGAATTTTCAGATTTTCTTAATGAAAATGGTATCAAACAACAATTTACATGTAGCTACATGCCTTAGCAAAATGGAATTGTTGAAAGGAAAGATAGACATATCATAGAAGTTGCAAGATGCATGTTCAACGAGATGAAGGTTCCACTAAACTATTGGGTTGAAGCAGCTAGTATGGATCTTTATTTGATGAATAAGTGCACAACAGCTCTAGAGTGCATAATTTGACTCCCGAGGAGGTTTATTCCGAAGATTATGAAGATGATGGAGGTGTTGTCCAAGAAGAGTTTGAGCAAACAAGCACCCAAATGTCAGGTCTAGAAGCTTCTACATCACATAGAGAAAGCTCAATATGGAAGGGAAGACTAAGGAGTCATTCCTCATCACCAACATCAGGTTATGAAAGAATTGAAGTTGAAAGTGCTACCCAAAATAGTGATTCAAATGCAAGTGAAGAAGAGTTTGAAGAGGTGATTATATCAAAGGTAAAGCTGAACCGGTTGAAGAAGCAATACTCAAAAGGAAATGTACGGAGGTCTTCAAGAGTAAGGTATCCAATTCAAAGGCTGAGCTATGATAGTTTTATTGCAAATCATTTTGCATATATGACATAGGTGGTCAATGACAAAAGACCAGATGCATATGAGGAAGCATGTACACAAAAAGAATGGCAACAAGCTATGCAACAAGAGATAAACGTTCTCAAGAAAAATCACACATGGGAGCTAGTTCCAAAGGCTAAAGGTATGAAGATTGTTCCAAATAAATGGGTGTTTAAAATAAAGATAAATCATGATGGTACTAGCTAGGAATAAAGCTAGACTAGTAGCAAAAGGGTTCAAGCCGACTCATGGCATCAACTATGAAGAGACTTTCAGCCCGGTTGCAAAGATGGGAACAATTAGTGATGTAGAGTGTTAATCTCCAAAAGAACAAGTTATCCTTGAAGTTAGAGCACCTCTATATCAATAATAACTTAAAACCTTCACCAATTTAGAGGATCAATACTTAATTTCCAAAAGAAGATGACTACACAAAAAGTCTGCTGCACATAACTCACTCATTGACTTATCAAATGTGTAAAGTTTTTGATAAAAATTTGCACAAGGTGTCGTCTATATTTTGCACACCTCCTCCAAGTTAAATCATTCAAAAAGACTCAATAGATCTTGAGAAATGATCTTAACAAGCCGCCTATGTCTAAAATTATAGTTTTTTACAGTCGACTTTGACACCTGTAACTTCTTAAGCTTGCTTCTCTCAAAATAGAACCCGTTTATGCAAATTCTTCTAGCCATACATGGATTATCTTCCAACTTATATTGTGACTCCTCATTTCTGCAAAACTTTACACTCTGCACTGAGAAATGATCAATTCTTTGACCATCAAGATTGCACCTGTTTCAAAAAACACTCACCACTTCTTCACATATGAATGCTCCTACTCATAATTCTCACAACATGTTTACAATTAGGCTCTCAAAATTTAACCATAGACTCATTAACTATGGAATTAGACATCTACAAAAGGATTCTTGAAATGATCAAGCATAGAAGGAAAACACGCAGAAAACTCGGGTGCAACTTTTCTTCATTATTGAAAAACTTTAGTCCTGGATGAGAGAGCTATTCTACACACTTCACAAGTGTCTAATGACTTCTAATTCTCTTCAATTCTTGTTCTCACACACTCTCTCATATTTGCCCCGACGTTTTTCCTTGTATATATAGGCAAATATTTACAAGCTCATGACCATACAAAAGTATAAGTGAACTATCTCTGAATTAAGGTACATATGTATACACATCTTCATTCTCTGATCATATACTTTCCCCATTCTTGGTAACTTGATCTTTTCTTCAATCCTTGACTTCAAACCTTCATCAAAACTTCAATTGTTGATTGCCCTGCACCAACAGCTCCCCCTCAATAATCAATTGAGGTTTTCTCTATCTTCTTTATACCTGCCATATCTTTGAATCTCTGTAGCTTTGGTCCATCCAAGCTCTTTGTTAGCATATTAGCTATCTGATCTTTTGTTGAAGTATGTATTACTTCAATCTTCTTATCCATCACCTTCTCTCTTAGAAAGTGATACTGAATCTCAATATGTTTAGTCCTGGCATGAAAAACAGGATTAGCAACTAAATACAATGAACTCATGTTATCTCCATGAATAGTGGATATACTCTGAGTGATGTCAAAACTCTTCATAAGAGTCTTAATCCATATCAGTTCCTTTGCAGCTTCAACCATACCTTTGTACTCAGCCTCTGTGGATGATAAAGCAACTGTGTGTTTCTTCTTAGAACACCATGAAATTAACTTATCTCCCACATAACACAAGTATCCATAAGTTGATCTCCTATCATCAAGATTACCTGCCCAATCTATATCACTATATATCTTCATGTTATCTTCATGTTTGTATATGATGTAAAACCATAATACAAACCCTCTTTCAGTGTACCCTTAATGTACCTCAACACTCTTTGTCTTGCAATCCAATGTTCTTTCCTAGGACAATGCATGAATTGAGATAATACTCCAACTGCATATGACAAATCAGGCCTAGTTAATGTAGCATAGATTAGACTACCAACCAAACTTTGATATAGCTTCATGTCCTTGAACTCTTCTCCTCCATATCTGCTCAATTTGTGATTCACCTCCATTGGAGTAGGTGTTACCCTGCAATCATTCATCTTAAGCTTGATCAACAAGTTTTTCAAATAGCTTTCTTGAGTTACATACATCCCATGTTGAGTGCAAGAGATCTCCATGCCCAAGAAATATGACAAGTCTCCCAAGTCACTAATCTTGAACTCTTTCTCCATTTGCTTCTTTAGGCTTTGAATGCCTTTCTCATCTTTACGTGTAAGAATTATATCATCAACATATATGCACATTTAAATGAACCCATCATCACTTGCTTTGACAAGCAAGTTACTATCTGCTTTAGATACTTGAAAACCAAGTTCCTTCAAGAACTTCACAAGTCTATAATCCATACCCTTGGGGCCTACTTCAAACCATACAAAGCTCTTTTGAGCTTACATACATGATCTGGATACCTTTCATCTCTGAATCCTTGTGGTTGCTCCATGAAAACATCATCTGAAATATAACCATTTAGAAAAGCATTCTTCACATCTAGTTGACATAGTTTCCAACCTTTACATGCAGCAATAGCTATGAGTGTCCTGATGGTTGTCATCTTTGCCACAGGACTATAGGTCTCATCATAGTGTACACCATATTTTTTATCAAACCCTTTCACAACAAGTCTAGCTTTATACCTAGACACTCTTCCATCTGCAAATCTCTTTGTCTTGTAGACCCATTTGCATCCAATGATCTTTTGACTATTTGGTTTAGGAACCAAATCCCATGTCTGATTCTCCATCAATGCATCATACTCTTCTTCCATAGCTTTCTCCCAATTTTCCTTACCTTTTGCCTCTTCATATGTAGAAGGGTCTTCATCTGCCCTTATCATATAAGCATAATCTTTGGTAGCCAAAAACAAGTGTCATAACTATACTTGTAGGTTGCCATTTGTGTCTTGATGACCTTCTGAGTTCTCCACTCCTTGAGGTTTCTGGTTCATCACATTCTAGATCAAACCTTGGCATTTCTTCAACTTCAACCTGTACTTCATTGTTCTCCTCTTCATCAAATACATGAACCTTTGATTTACCTTTCTTTTGATTCACAATTTCTTCATCATTTGCATGAACATTAAGTGTATCTGCATACCAAATACCTTGCTCATCAAATGTAACATCCTTAGACACAAGGAATTGTTTTGTGGATGGACTCCATAACCTATATCCCATCTGCTTATCATCATATCCAATGAACACATATTTTTTAGCTTTAGGTTCCAATTTATGCCTCGATTGCGATGGCACATATGCATATGCCAAACATCCAATACTTTGCAATGATATAGAGTAAGTCTCTTACCCCACCATGCCTCATATGGTGTCATACCCTGCAAAGATTTACATGGTAATCTATTGACCAAATATGTGGCTGTATTTACAGCCTCAACCCACAAGTAATTTGGGCAATTTTCAAGAGTTCTATTCCTCCTTTCTGCTACACCATTTTGTTGAGGAGAGTACCTGCAAGTAATTTCCCTTTTTATACCTACATTCCACAAGTAATCACTAAACTCATTAGAGAAATACTCTCCCCCCCCATCTGACCTTAGTCTCTTTAACTTTTGACCTGTAATTCTCTCTGCATACACATGATAATGTTTGAATGTATTGAATACCTCCTACTTATCTTTGATCACATAGATAGTGATCCATCTGGTAGCATCATCAACATAAATCACATAATACCTTGAACCATTGATTCTGAAATACTTTGATGGTCCCCACACATATGTGTGTACCAACTCAAGCTTTTCTGAATACATGAAACCATGCTTGGAATAAGATTGCTTATGATCCTTACCTAATTGACATGCCTCACATCTGTATGTCATATGTTGACCTGCAACATTAGGCAATCCAAGCACTGAACCATTATTAACCATATCTTTAATACCTCTTTCATTAAAATGTGCAAGCCTTTTGTGCCAAAGATCTAACTCTGAGATCTTATGTCCTCCATAAGTGTACAAGGCATGACCAATGTTACCTTGAATCTTTAATGTGAAGATTCTACCTTCTTTCTTTGCTGAAACAATTTTTTTATACCCATTGCTAGGGTCTTCCACAAAAACTCCTTCATTAGTCAACCTAACTTCATAACCTTTTTCAACAATTTGTCCTACACTTATCAGATTCTTTGGAATTGTAGGAACATACAAAACCTTACTCAAGAGAGTACTTCCATCCTTGGCCTTCACTGATCCAATTGACTTCACATTGTGCTTTGTATCATGTCACCTGTTTGAACTACATGATTAGTTACCTTATTCTCCAAGTCAGTCATCAAAGCTATGTTGCCACTCAGGTGATTGCTACACCCTGAGTCAATGTACAAGACTCTTTGATCTTCACTTTGCCTTTCACAAGTTGCATTCATTATCAATGTTGAATCCTCTTTCTGATTTGAAGCATAATTGTAGTAGGTATTGTTGTATTGTTGGCTTTGGAATCATCTACCTGGATTTCTTCCAAAGTATCCTCTACTACCTCTACCTCTAAAATTACCTCTTTGACTTCTGCCACCTCCTTCTCTTGAATTAAAGTTCTGATTATATCCACCATTATTCTGAGTATTATGCCAACAATCGTTAGCTAAATGATTTGTCTTACCACAAATCCAACAATCTTTGTCTCCATCTTTATTACTTCTGCCTCTTCCTCTACCTTTGCCACCTCCTCTTCCTCTTAGGAAGTTAACTTGGCTAGTTGTACCTTCATCTTCATTTGATTGTTGCTTCCCTTTGCTATTCTTCTTCTTATCCTTTGAATACATTGCTTGACCTACACTTTTATCACCATCACCTTTGACATCCTGCTCAAAGGTTAGCATGTGTCCTAACAACTGATTTAAGTCAGGAGTAAAATGATCTAGTGATAATTCAGTAGACAAAATGAATGGCTTCCATTTGTCATCACCTCTCAAACCTGTAAGGATTTGCCTTACCAATTTATCCTCCTCAATATCTTCATCAACTGATCCTAATGTATCTACAATGTCCTTCATTCTTGTTACATAATCTGAGATGGATTGAGAGGCCTTCTTCTTGAATGTGGTGAATTCTGCCCACAAGGATGCCTTCCTTGACTTTGTGGTGTTTTGGAAATGCTCCTCCAAAGCATTCCATATATCACTTGCACTTTGAAGACCTCTAATGTGAGGTAGCAAGTAGTCATTAACTGCCATATAGATAATGCTCCTAGCTTGAGCATCTCTCTTCATCCAAGTCTTCAAATCTGATAATTCCTCCCTAGTTGGAACACTAGGATCTCTGAACTGAGGCTTTTCTTCTTCACCTCTAATATAACCTATCAAGTCTTTGCTCATAAGATGAGCTTCCATCCTCATTGACCATGTTGTATAGTTCTCTCTATCCAGTTTCTCTATCTGAAGAGAATCTCCCATCCTTTTTTCACCTGTGTATTAAATCCTTCTAGCTTTATGAGGAATAAGGTTACCTTTGCTTCGAATGATACTCCTTTTGTCTTCCTTGATATCTTTTGGCCTCCTTCTCAAGCTTTGCTCTCAAGATTTCACCGTTTGAATCTTCAAATGTTGAATTCTTTATGGCAGCAGTCGGGGTCCTCCTTTCTTCAATTTTGATACTTCCTACTCTGATACCACTGATGGAGAGTGTTAATCTCCAAAAGAAAAAGTTATCCTTGAAGTTAGAGCACCTCTATATCAAGAATAACTTAAAACCTTCACCAATTTAGAGGATGAATACTTAATTTCCAAAGTCTTGAACAAACTGTGAAGAAGATAACTACATAGAAAGTCTGCTGCACATAACTCACTCATTGACTTATCAAATGTGTAAAGTTTTTTATAAAACTTTGCACAACGTGTTGCCTATAGTTTGCACACCTCCTCCAAGTTAAATCATTCCAAAAGACTCAATAGATCTTGAGAAATGATCTTAACAAGCCGCCTATGTCTAAAACTATAGTTTTTTACAGTCGACTTTGACACCTGTAACTTCTTAAGCTTGGTTCTGTCAAACTAGAACCCGTTTATGCAAATTCTTCTAGCCATACATGGCTTATCTTCCAACTTATATTGTGACTCCTCATTTCTGCAAAACTTTACACTCTGCACTGAGAAATGATCAATTCTTTGACCATCAAGATTGCACCTGTTTCAAAAAACACTCACCACTTCTTCACATATGAATGTTCCTACTCATAATTCTCACAACCTCTTTACAATTAGGCTCTCATAGTTTAACCATAGACTCATTAACTATGGAATTAGACATCTACAAAAGGATTCTTGAAATGATCAAGCACAAAAGGAAAACACTTAGAAAAATCGGGTGCAACTTTTCTTCATTACTGATAAACTTTACATCTGGATGAGAGAGCTATTCTACACACTTCACAAGTGTCTAATGACTTCTAATTCTCTTCAATTCTTGTTCTCACACACTCTCTCATATTTGCCCCGACATTTTTCCTTGTATATATAGGAAAATATTTACAAGCTCATGACCATACAAAAGTATAAGTGAACTATCTCTGAATTAATGTACATATGTATACATATCTTCATTCTCTGATCATATAATTTCCCCATGCTTCATAAATTGATCTTTTCTTCAATCCTTGACTTCAAACCTTCACCAAAACTTCAATTGTTGATTTCCCTGCACCAACAATTAGAACCTTGATTGCAATAAGTGCGGCAAGATGTGGCCACTGTACCAATTTGGCATAAAAAATTATTTTCTCAATGGTGAACTTGAAGAAGAGGTATACATGAGTTGACCGATTGGATTTGAAGACAAAAAGCATCCAAATTTTGTTTGTAGATTGAAGAAAGCTTTGTATGGGCAGAAGCAAGCACTACAGGCTTGGAACCAAAGATTGGTTGAGTACCTCACAAGGTGTGGGTATAGTCCAAGTGGTGTAGATCCTTCTCTCTACATGAAGAAAGAAGAAGGCAAGCAGGTATACATCTACATATATGTTGGTGATCTCATCATAATAGGAATTAATGTTTCAAGAATACAAGAGATAAAAAGAAAACTCGGTAAGGAGTTAAAAATTTCATATCTTGGTGAGCTGAAATATTTGTTAGGCATTGAGGTAGTCTACAGGAAAGATGGCATCTACTTGATGCAAATAAAGTACTTGTTGGATTTTCTTTTTAGATTTGGAATGAGTGAAAGAAAACCACTCACTCAACCTATGGACACAAATGCGAAGCTATGCTCAAATGATGGAGAGAAGTTACATGATGTTACTACATGATGCTACTACATACAAGAGTATAATAGGTTCATTGATCTATGCTACGATCACAAGACCAGATTTTTGTTATATCATTTGAGTTCTTTCTCAACTTATGCAAACTCCAACAAGTGAACATTTAAATTCAACCAAATGAGTGCTAAGATATGTGAAGCACACAGTCAATCATGCCATATATATGATGAAGAAGAATTGTAGATGCAGGGCTTTAGTGATGCTGATTAGGTTGGTTCAAAGGAAGACAGGAGATCCACTTCAGGTTATGTATTCATGATAGGCATCAAACCTATCACATGGAGCTCGAAGAAGCAACCTACTATTGTACTATCCTCTACAAAAGCTGAATATAGAGGATTAGCCATTGAAACTTGTGAAGCTATGTGGATTAAGAAGCTCTTCTCTGATCTTGATGTGTAGGTAGAGATCATTCCAATTTATAGTGACAACATGTCAAACATTCACTTCACAAACAATCCAATGTTTCATGCACGAAGTAAGCACATAGAAGTGCCTTATCATTACGTTTCGGAAAAAGTTTTGAGCAAGGATGTGGATATAAAGTCCTTTAGAACTAATGATCAGGTTGTAGAAATGTTTACAAAGTCCTTAGATGCTTCTAAGCTAAAGAGGTTCAAGATTGAAATCAACTTGTAGGATATGGTTGAAGGTGCAACTCACATGTGAGCTTGAGGGGGAGTGTTAAAAACAGAGAAGCAAGATCATATATATTTCACAAAAAGGATTTTCTTCAAAAAGAAGGAAAACACAAAAATGAAAAATAAAAGCATTTACTTTACCAAGTAGCTGAGGCTAAAAGAGAATCAATCAAAAGAGAATCAAATCCAAAAACTAAACTTGAAGAGAAGAGTCGTTGCTCAACATAGTGCAGGAGTTATGAAGAAGAGCTCTCAAATTCATCGTGAGAGCTCGTCGTCATTTGGCTACAAAAGAGGCAAGGGAGGACACTCAAGGATAGAGGAAGAAGGCACTGAAGCCCCCTTGTAGGTAGTTCATTTGGTTTTAGTCATATCGTTTTCTATAGCCTCACAGACTATGTCTAACTGCATAGCAATTTCTAGGTAGCCTGATTGCGAGAGTCATATCTCTCAAGGTACATATCCATTTTTAGAGTTTAAATATTCCTTGAAATCTTGTGTACTTCCTTTGTCTAAAATAGGTTTGTGAGATTCACCATGATATGTGGATTTTTTAGTTTTTAGTGAAGTCCATTTTTTAGCCTAATTGAGTGGATAGGCAACATGTTTTGAGGCGAAGAGCTACCAAACCAAAACTACTCCAACTTGAATGTTTAATAGCTCATTTGAAAGCTATTAGTCTCTAGTTTGAGTAATCAAAGTTTCAAGTTCATTATCTTTTTAATTGACACTAGTTTTCATTCTTAGGTTGAGCTGTAGGTAAAAGTCTTGATCCTCAGAAGGTCTTCTACACTTTTTGCTGGGCATAAGAGAGGAATTCTCCAACAGATAAGGCTGACAAACCAACTAGGGAGATGTGTGGCATCCTCAAGAGGAAGCAAACAAGAGACTCTATTCCCTTCTTGATAGATTGTAATGGGATCAAATGTAAAACCGAAGAAGAAAACAATGATATTATTGTCGATCACTTTACTCAACTCCTAGGGGTTTTGACACCCCTTTCTCCTCACAAGTAGGATTGCGTGGCGAACATCTCGAGAGTCTCTCCCTCAAGAATACTGCATAATCTGAAGTCTCTCCTTGATGCACCCATTTGAAATAATGAGATTCTTGAAGTTATCGATATGCTCCCCAACGGAAAATCTTGTGTCTGAATGGCCCCACAAATGAGTTTTTCAAATCCTTCAGACAGGTGATGGTTACTCTATTGTGCTTGGTTTCTCAAGAGGCATTGGCTTTTGGTGTGCTTCTTGAATGCCTAAACAATGGTGCCATCAAGCTTATCCATAAAAAGGTAATAAGAACAAGATTGAAAACTGGCACCGGATCACGATGCTTCAAACAAGATACAAGATTCTTGCAAAATTAATTTCCAGCAAAATTTCTTCCCACTTGAAGCTGTGGCTTAGTAAGGACCAAAAAAGGATTCATCAAGGGTAGATCAACACTGGAAGCTATTATTGATATTTGGGAAGGTCTTGATTTTGCTGAAGAGTCCGAGCAAGATGTGGTATTCCTTAAAATTGACTTCAAGAAAGCCTACAATAGGATGGAATGGGACTTCATTCTCCAGTCGCTTAAAGAGCTTGACTGTAGTTAGAAATTCACTAAGATGATCGTTACATTGCTGGGGAACATGTCGATGTAAATAATTATCAATGGTTAGTTATCAAAGGCTATCAAATTAAAATGCTCTATTAGGCAAGGGTGCCCATTGGACCCTCTACTTTTCCACTATTTCCAAGGAGGGGCTCAATTGTCTTGTGCAACATCACATGGAAATAGGCCATATTAAAGTCTCTCTCTACCTCTTAACCATGGCCATGAGACTATTTACAGACGACATGAATGCATTTGTGCATAATGATTTGACGAGCATTGAAACCTTTTGGGGGTGCCTTGACACATTCTTTGAGGCATCTCCTTCCAAAATAAACCACTCGAAAACCGCTTTTAGAGCCATCATCAGAGCTCCACCCTAGGTGTTGGTTGACCATGGTTGCCAAATTATCCCCACGGGTCTGGTCTTCTGCCTACTTGGTATTCTGATGGGCTTTGATGTCTCGATGGAGCAGTGATAGAATTGGGTCCTTTCCAAACTAGACAACAAGTTAGCATATTGGAAAGGCATGCAAATCAACCTCCCGGGGCATGCCATGGTAATTAATACCTTCCTAATCTCCTCGACCATTTAATTTCTCTCTTGTTGGAGACCAAAGGATCAAGAGCTTAGCAAATTGGAAAGAATATGCAGATAACTTCTTTGGATGGGGGATCACAATAGAAGGAGGTTGGCCAAAATTAAATGGTCTACCTGCATCAGCCAAAAAGATTGTGGGGGTCCGAGAATTATGGATATTGAAGGCATGGCTGAAAAGTTGGTGGCAAATTGGATGATCAAGGCTTGGTGCAACAATGAACCTCTTGGGCCAAGCTCATTTTTAGGAACAAGAACATGATTACGATGGTGAGCCTCCCTAGCTAGAAGGACTTGGGCCTCCTTACCCTATTATTCTCCCCAATTCCGATTTCCCCTAAAGGTTGCAATCTTGTGTGCTCCCTGTGAAGAGTTGGAACAAGTCCAAACAATTTATTAGAATCAGAGAAGATTGGAAATGGGCAATCGGTATTAGACAAAATGACTCAACCTAGTTTCTGATCATGGGCATCAGGGGTGTGACTTCCTGGAACCTCCAAAATGCTAAGAGGCTCTAGAAAAAGGGTCAAACTTTGGAAACACCTCTGGAAAGAAGAAATTGTCCGATGGATTAGCTTTAAGGATGTAGACCCTAAAGTAAGAGTGAACTACAAAGAATGGACTCTCCTTCAGAGCAGATGCACCACCTAAGAATGATAAAAAACTTGACTCCTCACTAGGAAGGATCCTTTGTGCCATGAGGATCTTATTTGGCCCAACAGTAATTGCTTGTCCAAAATTCCTAGGATCAAGGTTAACACAGACTATCATATCATGGTTAACAAGAAGTGGTGCCTGACTTGGGCAAGGCTGCATTGGGATTTGAAGTTCATGTCTATCTGGCATCCCCTCATCGAGATCAAAAAGTTAGTTCTCATGTGGTAAATTCTCCACCATGGTATCTAGACCAATCTAAAGGCTAACAAAATTTGTGGGGCTCTACCATGGTGCAAGCCATGCAATCACAGCATTGAGGATCTGGGTCACATCTTCTTCACGTGCCCCAAGTCTCTCCTGCTCTAGCAAAACTTTGGGAATATTTTGAGATTGCAGGAACAAATCAACTATAAGCAAGCACCTCCGGGCAAAGCAATCAGCTTCTTAGCGGCACTATGGAATGCTATAAGAGGGGAAACCCTCTGGAAGATTTGGAGGGAGTGGTGTGCCTACAATTTTGGACACCCTCCTAAAGAGTGGTCAATTGAGAAGTCTCTATTCCTCCTTGGCAAAAGAATCTCCAAGTGCAAGAGATCCTCACCGTTTAGGCATCATAAAGTGTTTCTCATCAAGAACAACATGATTAAACCAAAGTGGGCCCCACATAAGGGTGATGAGAGGGTTATTAACCTCCTTTGTAACACTCTCTAGATCCACAAGTTTTGCTTGTGCTTTGTGGGATTCGAGGGGTCCCAAGGGCACTAGTCCCATTCACTTGTAACTTTTTTTTCCATTTTCATTAAAGTCTGGGAGAGTAGGCCAAGGCCTAACTTCCTTTTTGGAGAAAAAACTAGGAATTGATTGAGGGGGTTGAGAAAGTTCCAACCTCAAGTGGCTTCTCCTTTGCTCACACTTGAGTGCTCAAGACACTCGTTCTCAAGTTTGCAACATGCTTTTGCTCTAGACGCCCTTTGATGATCTCAATGGACCTGTAAATTTCCCACAATTAGATCACACTTTAACTTCAATTGACACACAATTTTGATTCATGTATTTTTAAAGACGCTTTTCCTTGCTTTGCATTGATGAACAAGCCTATAGAGCTCACAAAATGAATTTTGTATGAAAAATTTATGTCAATTCAAGGTTATGGGGGTTAACATAGGTAATCTGGCAATCAGGCAAACATGAATTCTCAAAATATTTTCTTAGGGGCCTCACGATGCTCTAATCACTTGAAATTTATGACCAAATTTAGCTAAAATTTGAAAATTGAAAACTCTCAAATTTGGCTAAAATTGCCTATAACTTGCGGTGGACAGGGCTATCAATCGTGATGGATTGAGCTGTCTATTGTGGCCTCTCTATCATGATGGACGTGTCTATCATGATGGACACCCATCTATCACGATGGATGAGTCAGTTACGATGGATGTGTTTGTCGTGATGGACACTTCTCTATCGCGATGGACTGGCAGTCCATCATGGTCTATCTGTCGTATTGGACAAGCAAACCGTTGTGATGGACAGGCAAACCATCGTGATGGAAAGTGTTTTTTCCATTGATTTGTGTCAATTGTGGTCCTATGCATCGTGATGGATAGGATTTTTGTCAAGTTCAAGTGTCAATTATCACATTTTTTTCTATCATGATGCATAAGGGTGTCTATCATGATGGAATTGTCTATCATGATGGACAGGCAGTCCATCATGGTTTGTCTGTTGCAATGGATAGGAAGTCCATCGCGATGGGTAGTGTCTATCTTGATGGATGCTATCTCTCACAATGGATAGAAAAAATGTTTTTTTTCTTTGAAATTCTTGTGGATGTGTGATGTGCAAGGTCTCTACTCTATGATGGTGCACTGAGCTTTACCAAAAGACCGATTTTTGTTTCTATCGTGATGGATAGAGACCAACGCCTCTGGACCTATGCAAAGGTTTTTGTACCTGTTGGAGTTCGTGCAGCTTCTGTGGATGCTGATACCTTCAAGAATGCTCAAGAAACATGCAAAAATGATGAACACAAAATTGCCCTCTCTCTCACACTCACCAGTGAAATGAATACAATCCTCATAAAGGTATAACATATTATCATTGTTGTAAAGTAGGACATTATGCAAATGATTGTTGGCTGAATGGAGATGGAATCTGGGTATATGAACAAAATGGTGAAGATGGTGATTAAAGGAGATGGAGATGGAATCTGGGTATATGAACAAAATGGTGAAGATGGTGATTAAAGGAGATGGAGAGTAGAGATGGTGGTGGTGATGATGAAGGAGGTAGAAAAGTAAAAAGTAAGAGATTACCTATAATTACAACATCACATCTTTACATCTTACCATCAAATGCTCATCCTCAAAGCTTGGTCCCTACCAACCACACCAAATTTGGTGTCACTCTAGCACAATGGCAAGTACCAATGTGAGGAGATCCACCTCATAATTGTCAATCCGGGAAGATGTGAGGAGGGTATGATGATCATGAGCAAGTTAAGTGCACAATTGAGTGAGTGAGAAGCACACAAACATGCACACACACACATGGTAAGATAAAGAGATGGAGCAATAGAATCCTTGATTAGCCAAAAACAAGATTACAAGCTCTTTTTTTCACTTCAATTCCCAATTTGCTAACCTATAAAATGACCTCTCTAGCTCCTTTTATAGTTTTTGACTAGTTTTCACCCTATCTAGACCTAGTGTCCGATCTAGTTAAAAAATAGGCTCCTAGGGTAATTCGCAGGCTCAAAAAAGCTCTAAGAAAATATAAAAATCAGTACGTACTTGTTGGAAGTGAGGTAGGCCCTTGGCTCATGTCACAGGTCCATGGTTCCATAGTTCTAGCATATACAACATTAATTCCAACATTCTTCAATATTGACAAAACATGAACATACGACAATTTAATCATACAGATGATGAGACAAAGATAGAGAAAGAATAGACGACATGTGTAAGGTGTTACGGAAGCCATCTCTTACTCATAGTATCATATATACCAATGTTCAATGTACAATGTGGGAGCAAAACTCTCAACCACTCTATGTGATGAGAAATAGATGAATGAGTGAATGTACAAATGAAACAAACATATTCATATGTATGGGCAGAAATCTGAATATACATGAGATGTGTGACCTTATAGGTTATAGAAGAGTGAATACGAGTGACTGAAAGAGGAAGGATCAATGTGAAACTGATAATCAACAAACCCTCATCTGATCTTAGGCTATGGAAGACCCTAAGTCAGATACGTGTGTGAAAAGATCACATACTTAAAAAATAGTAAGGAATGCTAACAAGTTTGTTGCCGGAAATCCTCAAACTCATGTGAACACACCTTCTCAAACACCTCATCCAAATATGCATAAAGCATATACGTACTGTTTCTCTTGTACCTATGCTGAATAGGACTCCTCCTGATATGCACACTACTGCCTCCATAAAATTCAAGTAGTACCTATGTGCATAAAGAAAATATGTACCTGAATACTTAACATGAGATGGAAATCTTATGTTAACCACCATCCAATGTCTTTGAAGTAGCCCGACATCTTCTTGTAGAAGATAATCTTCAACCTGATATCTTCTTGTAGAAGACAATCTTCAAATAAACCATGTAGATGGCTGATCCTCACCATCAAGCTGCTAATGAACAAGTCTTCTTGCCATGAACAAGAGATAACCTCCTCTCCATGAGCTAGAGTGTGAGCACACCCTTCATCTTCTCCAAGAAGAATCATTAAGAAGAACTCCATAGCTGCTCCTGAACATGCTTCAAGTTAGCACCATGGCTGCCCCATGTGCTAGACGAAACACCACCTCTATTGAGGTCCAAGCTCCAACCTTGTGTTGAAAACTAGGTGAAGGATGAATAGAATGAGTCCAAAGTGCTTCTTATATAGTAGTTTTTGTACTCTCAAAAGTACCCAATAAAGCACGTAATAAAGCACTCACTCATGCGAAACTCAATCGATTGTTGTCGTGGAAAAAAACGGAAACACGTCGCCATATTCGTCGGTGTGTTTTTTATGAAAAGCAAAAACATAAAAAAGATATTTCGCAAAATCTGCCGCCGGTGGGGATCGAACGCAGGTCAAAACTTTGAGAGTCAGTTGAGCTAGCCACGCTGCCCGTCATGGCTTGTTGTTCTAATACGAATAAGCAGTGTTACATATCTTGAATACTCTGGACAAAGTACACCATATGGGACATTGGATCTTGACCTTTTGTCCATGAGGATTTGTACTTATATGATATTGTTTCCAACAATCCCCCCTGCAGTGTCATATTAGTACACCATATGGGACATTGGATCTTGACCTTTTGTCCATGAGGATTTGTACTTATATGATATTGTTTCCAACAATCCCCCCTGTAGTGTCACAAGCTGCAAACTATTACAAGCTTCAAGCTTGTACTCTCGTACTTCAGAACTGACCTTCAAACCTTTTCTTCAAAACTGAATTTGACTTTCCTTCAATAAAAAACTTGAACTTGCTGAATATGAACCATAGTACTTGAGAAACTATGCAAACTAGATATCCAATAGTGTACTCATCAAGCAATCACTGCTTGACAACAAATATAGCATGAACTGTCTCCGAACCTGCTATCTCCTGTCTTCAAAAACCTGAAAACATACACTAGGATCCATATAATTGCATTTACCTTCCAAAAAGGTTTCTCAACGTACTTCTGCTGTGTCATGTAAATACACTAAACAAAATCAGGAACTGAATCCTGGAACCTGTGACTGACAACTCACAACTTAGTGTATTAACACTGCTGGTTCATCTTTGACTGTACTCAAGTCAACTCAACGCAACTCAATTGAAATCAACGGAAATCAACTGAAATATGAGTCTCATAAAAAAATCGTCTTCATCCTTTAAATCCTTCATACCGTTTTCCTTCAAAACTTGGTATAAACATATATGTGCGCACTTCTAAAATATACCTTTCTGAAACATCAAGCTTCTCTTCAATAGAACTTTGGAACCTTCTCATGAACAGGAACACCTAACAGGAACTTTCTCCAAACATTCTTCTTCTTCCTTCTTCTTTCAAAGCTGGAACATAAAGAGAACTTGACAAAGGAAATATAGGAATACCTGTAAGTATGACTGAAAATAAGTCTTCATGTTTCATCACCCCCCTGGATGACTTAACACTAGTATCCAAAATTCTTCAAATATATCAGACTTTATGAAATCTGGAACGTCTTCCTTCATAAATCTGAGCTTGTGATCAATACATGTATCTGAAACAAAATCTTTGAACCCTTTTTATTAGCATTGTGCACATGCCAATAGCTTTCCATGTCACTCCTCAGCTTTCCAAATTGTAGAATAAGGTTAGCTGAACTGAACATAACAAAACCTTGCTGAAAGATTTATAGAATTCATAACCTTCTGTAGCATAACAAGTATCTTCTATCTTTCTGCAACACAAATTTGATAGAACCGGAATCTTTGACTTACTTCTTCCAATGTTAAGAATCTTCACAAACAAAGGATAGACAACTGAATCATAAATACTCAAGATCTTTAAGATCATTCAAGATCTATGATCTCTCCTGTGTAGACTGCTCTCATCAAACCTTCATGACTGAATGTTTGATTTATTACCTGAATGTATCCAAGTGTCCATGCCTCTCAAAAAGTTGTAAAACTTTTCTTCAAACAAATCCTTACAGAATTTGCAACTCCTACTTGAAATATAAGTGGACAAAACTTCTCACCTTGAGAACTCCAAAAGCTGCAAGTTGATACTTCATAACTTTCATATTTTACCCGGGTGAAATGTGACAGTACCTGCTTGATTTTCTTTTGGCTAACTCCACTTCTCAATCAAGTGATAGGATCTAATGGAACACCTTTTTGAATACAAGCATGTATCCAAAAATCAAGACAATCACTGAAAGTAGATTCTCCATTGACTTGTACATCGACAAGATTCTGAATTTTCTGAAGTTTCTGAAAATACTAAATACTCCTCAAAATGGTATGCACAAAGGTGTGTAGTGATTAAAATCATTGTTACAAAATTGTTATCCTTTGAAAAATTAGGTAGGCTTAGTTGTTGAATCTTCATTGACTACTCTACCTGCTTGGTTCTGCTTGACTCTCCCTCTGTTTTGATTATCTTTGATGGCTTCCTTGTCTTGTAACACCACCTTGACTACCCTGGCTGCTACCAACAAGAAGCTAACTCCTACCAAGGTAATTCAACTAGTGCTATATGTAGATAAGAATAACAAGACACTAAAAGGAGAGAAGAAGGAAGAGGATGAAGAGGAGACTTCCCAAGGCAATTGTGCAAGAAAGAGCAAGTGGAAAGGGAAGAAGAAAGGACCAAAGCATGACAAAACCAAAGGCCAGAATGTTCAACCTTGTGCCATATGTGATAACACCAATGACACCACTCAGAATTGGTGGTTCAATGGAAAGATCCAAAAAGGAAGTGGAAGCGGAGGATATGGCAACACTAAAGGGAGAGGTGGACACAACTTCAACAACAACAATAGAATTCAGAATAGAAAGGACTTCAACAATTATCCAGAAGATAAACCACACGAAGACTCATTGCTTCTAATGAATCTAAGCTACAAAGAAGGTAAAGAAGATGATCACTTGTTCTACATAGATTCAAGATGTTCAAACCATGTTGAAGGCAACATTACTCTTCTATCCGACTTGGAAAGTACAAAGCATAGACATGAAGTAGAAATAGGGGATGATACTAAGCACAATGTGGAGAAGATTGCTAATGTCAAAGCTTCCAATGGTGGGACAAACATTTTGAATAAGGTTCTCTATGTACCCACTATCAATAAAAACCTAATAAGTGTAGGCAAAAAGTTTTGAAAAAGGCTTGAAAGTTAGGTTCAACCAACATGGAGCTTTTGTGGAAGATCCATGTCAAGGCTTTAAGAAGAAAGAAAGAGCTGAGAATCATGGTAGGCTCTTTACTTTTGAAGTAGGAGAAACCAGGAACATAGCTCTATTCAACTTTGGGTCTCAAACCCCTAAGTGAGCTTGAAGTGTGGCATTGGAGACTTGATAATGTGAATGAAAGAACCTTGAAGGATATATGCAAGGATCAAAATGTTCTAGGGCTGCCAAACATATCAAAGCAACACATGATCAACATATGTGATGCATGTCAGATTGGGAAGGCACAAAGACAACCATTCAACCACAAAGGGTACATCCACAACAAATTTTTGGACTAGTACACACTGATGTGTGGGGACCAAGTCAAGAACCTTCATTGGTAGGATCAAGGTATTATGTCTCATTTATTGATGACCATAGTAGATGGACTATTACATACTTTATCACAAGTAATGATGAAATGTTTGATTGCTTCAAAAAGTATCTAGTACATGTGGAGAACCATACATGTAGATCACTCAAGAACCATACAATAGGAAAATTCAATTCAGTGGTTGTGCCTCAATAGATTTATTTCCCACTTCTTCTTTTGATCATAGTTATGGAAACCCTATAAGCTATTTTCCCTTTTTTTCCTTCTATTGGCTTGATTAAGCCCTCAATAAGGCTCTATTTGCTCTTCTAGTTAATGTTAAAAATCCAAATCCTATTTTTTTGTTAAAAGCACTCACATATTGTTTCCTAAGAAACACCTCAGTTTTGCAAAATAGGACACCTAGTTGTGGATGATACCACCTATCACCTTCACCATACCTAGGTGCCATGACAAGGGTCAAGTATCAGTGACTTTTGACACACAAAACATGGCACACAACACATGACACATGCCATAGGGCACATGACATCTAGATGTTGGCAATATCCAGTGGGTGTTGGTGATACAAAAAACTTGGGAATGTTAATGATACATATCCCATGACACCACGATGTCATGATACCATCTTGATGTCTCGATCACTTGAAGGTTTCAACTATAATCAAATGTCTGTAACACTCAGATGTTGATTATATCCCCTTGGTGTTGGCAATATCGCATAGCTATAAGTGATGCCACTAGCACGTCGCAACATTAGATGAGTGTCAATGAGATTGGGCAAGTGCTGGTGATACTTGGGAATCAAGTGTTAAGGACACCTGGATCAACCAAGTTTCATGACACTTGGACTTTCTTGGGTTAAAAATAAGGTTTTTTTTGGTGTATGTATTGATAAAAATATGCTTGTTACCGCAAAAACGAGCCTCATGAAAATTGGCTAGTGTTGTTTCTCTCACTTTGGTGTCATTTAGGGGAAAATGTTTGGCAATCTTGTAGATCATACCGCATTGATGATGTGTGCCAATTTTCAAGGCAAATGATGCTTTATATTACTGATAACTTGCTCTGAAGTCTCATGACACTTGTTGTCTGGAGGGTCTCTCTCCAAACTCTCTACAAGCAAATGAGGTCTTAGGTGTGTTCTAGGAACTATGAATCTCGATGAGATTGTACCAACTTTTTTGTGTGCGTTTGTTTTTTTTTAATTATTCAAGCTAATTCTAGCTTCTATAGCTCTCCAAAAGTGCTAACCCTGATTCCCAATGCGCTAACCACTTCTGATCCTACTAACTTGCTCCACACCCATAGTGCTAAAATGTGATGCAAGTGCAATAAAAGTGAGCTTGCCTTCAATGCGATTTCTAAGAAGATGCATCTATTATGATTTGAAAGAATTCCAAGCTTCCTACATAAAGTTATGTCAAAAAAACTAGTTGTCGAGAATCACTTACACTCACTCTAAAATCCCTACACTTACACATTCAAGGAAACAATGATAAAAGCTAGGGATAGGTAGAGAACACTACCTAGCATAAAGTCCAAGCCAAAGCCATGCACACAAGCAGACAAGAAAGGAGAAAAGAGTCCAAGAAGATGAAGTTACAAGACTGTTCTTCTTCAAGTTATCTTCTTTATTAAAAATGGAAAAAAATCTTTACAAAGAAGTGAATAATGACTTATATACATGTCCCCAGAGTGTCTCCTTTCACATTTTGGATGGGCATTGAGATATGAATCAATTTCATAGGAGTAAGTTTACTACGTTACATTGTTGGGAGTATGATACATGAAAAAACATGCATAAGACCTCATTATGTTTTATAACTCCTCAAATAGAGTTTTAAAAAATCACTTTCCCATGAATCTAGTTGTTTGGTAGTGAATAACTCTAACAAAAGATTTGAATCATCTTATCAACCACTTATTTGAATTTTGAATTGAAATAGAGTTTGTGGCTTTTGAATCCTTATAACTCCCTCTAAATTTGAATGTTCCTCAAATATATGAATGGCACAGATTCTAGGGATATGTCCCAGGTGTATGATCAAGCTCTTATGTTGAGACATCAAGCTCAACATGTGATGATCTAGGATGATACATATCACTTTTTCATATCTCTCACATGTATAATGGTCACACCGCTATATGTCAGGGATACTTCATTGATCTTCATTTGATTTATCTTCTGAGAGTGATGGCACATTTGCTTTCTTGTGAGGTCACTCATTAACGGACATTAGGATTTTCCTTATGTATTGTTCTTTATATATTGCACTTGTTGTATTGTTGTTTTAGGTCATTCTTGTACATTTCTTTTATGTAATAGAAGAAGAATATCATTCTTCCTTGCCTCAATCTATGTGTGTGCTTCTTTTTTTATTGTGAGAGTGTGTGTGCATGAGCTCTCTTCCTTATCTCCTTTGTCGTGACATGGTATCATAGCTAGTGTGGCTATAGAGAGCTTGTGGAGAAGGCCAACGGTGAAGAGTATGCGGGAAGGTGTTGTTGCTCTAGCACAATGGTGAGAACCACGTGAAGAAGCTCCACCTCCTTAATGTCAATCCGTGGAAGAGATAGGAGTGATATGAAGATCGTGAATGTGAGATGAAGTGAGAGTGATGGTGAGAAGCATAAAGATGCACACACACATACACACACACAACGAAGAGACAAGCAAGACACAATGGAAGGTAAGAAATCAACTCTATTTCTCAAGATCTCAAATACAAGCTTAAAATAGCTCTAAGCTCACACTAACCAGCCTCAAAATGAGCTCTCTAGCTCTTTTTATAGATTCTTGACTAGTTTTGACTGGTTTCACATCTAGTGACCGGCATAGTTAAAAAATAGGTTCTAGGTGCTATTTGAAAGGGTAAACAGTGTCTAAAAATAACCAAAATTGGTATGCTCATTCTACCTAAGCTCCTCAAGCTCGAGGACTCCTCGGCTTGCAAAAAATGGAGCTATAAATTACAAAAAGGGGTTCTCTATGTTACATATGGTACAAAAGCGATGAAAATCATTGTTGAAGGTTTTTGAAAATTATTTTGAAATATATTTGTTTGAAAAAATGATTCGACTGACTCCCTGCTATTTCATTGTGCTTTGTCTTCACATGCTTCCGCGTCTTCGATGCCTCTGGCTACTGCCAACACCCCCCTCCCTCTCGCTTCTGTCGTCCTTGACAGAACCTGGTTGTAAGGTCTGTCGGATATAATTCTGGAGTGGTTCCTGAGCGAGGGTGTGTTCTGATATGCGAATGCCTCGGGCCATATCTGCCTCGAGTTTCTCCCAATCAATGGGCTGCGGTTCATCTGATGGCGGGAGCGGATAATGCGTGGAATATACCATCTGTTCACAGGCAAATAATTGCAAGAGGTGTGTAGGCTTGCTGATGAACATCTCTAAATGGTATTCCCAAAAAACGGTTGTCAACATTTCTTTGAAGGTCTGCTTATAGCACGCCGATAAGTATTTAATTCGACAGTGCCAGGCGTAACACACCTGGAGTGATGGTGTCGTACTCATGTCATAAGCTAAATCTAGGTTGCCATGCTCGAAACCTGGGGTGTTTACATGTGGTGCCTTGACGCGACGGAAGATTTGAATACCATCTGCATCATGTCAAATATCTTGACATTCATGTGCGCTGCTACATTGTCCATATGTTTTAAGCGAGGGAGCCAGTGACGAATCGTGGCCATCATGTATCCAACTGTTGGTGGTCCTATGGGTGGCCTAAAATATGGGTAATTGAGCCAATCCTGGCATTGCTTGTTGTTCTGTACTTTAATGGCAAATGCCTTCCAGGAGCGGTGATGTGGCATTGGTCCCCAACATGGGTTGTACTTTAATTGTAGTGGTGCCTTTACCCAAGTACTCATCATCTCTGGATATGCTTGTAATAAATCCTTTCCCCAATCTGGTTGATATATCTCTCCTCATTGCGCATCTAGTGGCAAAACTTCCGGCTCAAATTTAGTTGCATGGGAGGGCTTCTTGCCGGTTTCTTTCTCGATGGCCAGCTGATATTCTGCCATTAACATAAAATAAGGCTTGTATTGTAGCTCATGCCGAGATATGTATCTACGAGGGGCCAAATGAACAAAGTATGGGGACTGTAAAATGCGTTCTTCAATCATTGCCATTGCGTGTAACTGCGCCTCTACCCTTGCTGAGTGAGTTCTTCCAAGTTCTTCAATCGTCTTCATCCATGCGGGAGTTGGAAGTTGGAAAGTCGTCTGGACTTTAGCCGTGACTCGTCTGCCTGGGATGGGTTGAGGTTCATATGCTTCTTCAAAGGTTTCTTCCACTGGAATAGTTAGTGTTTCTTCCTCTGCTGGTAGTTCTGGTGGGGAGTTTGGCCTGGGCGGTGCTTCATATATGGCTATCTGTGATTGAAGAGTTCATACCTAGGCCCGTAATGCATTGAGTTCCTCTATGATGTCAGGAGATGGGTCCGCAAGAGCTGGTAGTCCTTGTTGTATTGGTGCTCTTAGCTGGAGTAGTTTATGATGTTCTTTCAGCTTCTGATATTCCTCGTTCATGCTGTCGTACTCATCTAACAATCTGACGTGATCATCTAGCAACATTTTCATAGATTTTGAGGGCACGGCCTTGAAACGGCTGGGACTTAATGATTGGTCGGGTTGATCTAGGGCAGCTTCTAAATTCTCTCAGTTTTGTTCTTGTAAACGCTGGTTCTCTTCTTTTGCTTTTGCCAAGTGTCGTCTGAGTAAGCCCATGTTCCTGGTGAGCCTCGCATTGCGAATAGTCTGAGCCCTTACCAAGTTATCGATATCTGTGACGGCCTCTTTGGTTTTTTCTTCATTTTCTAGTTCCAGTTTCCTCTCGTAGCTCTTGGTAGCGGGTGTTTAGTGAGGCATTCTCGATGGATAGTGAATTGAGCTGCGATTGTAAATCATGCGTTGTCTGCTGCAACGTCCGGTAATTATTGCCAAGAGATGCAAATTCATCTCTCACTTGATTCATGCATGTGAACATCTGGCGAAATGTGGTGTCTATAGTGGGTGATAATATTAATGGTGTGGTGAATGCAGATGTTCTATTTAAGGGTGTTGATGCAATGGGAAGGGGGAATAGGGATGGGAATGTGGATGCAGTGGTGATAGTGGAGAAATGTGCGATGTCCAAATATGATGGTGCAATAGAGGAGGTGAGTTTTGGTGCAGTGGGTGGTGAGATGTCCATGTCACTGGACGTGGTGTCAAGTGCCCTGACTGTGAATAATGAAGTGATAGTGGGTGTGTGCGTGGGTGTAAATACAAGATTTACAAAAGTGGCAGAATAATTTACAGAGGGGTTCTCTTGTACTCCTTGGTGGAAAGGGGAAAGAGGAATTACAGTGGGTCGAGGGGGGGAGACTGGGGAGAAGGTTAATGGAGGTGGGAATGGGAAAAGGTGTCTTGGAGGTGTGGGAAAGGACGAGAAGGATGGAGGGAAAATTGGACTAGATAGAAAGGTGGATGTCCGAGGAGGAAAACTAGGTTGGGTGGGTGCGGGAATTGTGGGATGAATGGAAGTAAAGAAGGCTTCTGCTACAGTGCTATCCAAAGATGTGGATGGTCAGGGAGAATTAGGGTGTACAGGGGAGATTGGAGAGACGGGAGGTGAAAGAGGAGCAGTTGGGGTGGCGGGTACTTCGGTTACAGTGGTGGTATGTAGAGTAGTAGTGTGGGGCGGGCAGTCGATGACAATGGTGTCTTCTGCCAATGAGCCTTCACGGATGAGATGTGCTTCCCTGGCGTGTTCTAAAGATTGGGCACCTGTGGGTACATGAATATATTCGCCTGGTTTTGATAGTAAACGTACTCATCGGGGGTCATATTGTGGAAGTGGTTTTCTCTGCATATATCTCAATGCTTTGTTAGATCCATCTGATTTAACAAGTTCCCTGAAGCCTTCGATGTATACTTCTTGGAAACCGCCTGAGACAAGTTCTTGCTCTATGAGTGCTTGGCTCTCTTCCTTAGTTAACTTCTTACGTGCCCAAACTTTCTCCATGGTGCGATATAACTTTTTGATCGCCAAGGTGCAGGTTGCTGCTTCAAATGTTTCTTCTTCGTGTGTGCTCGTGTCACCTTGGGTGTCGGTGTGATGTCCTTGTTCATCTGTCTGCACATTTTCTTGGGAGTCATGAGTGCCCTGGCTGGCTTCATCATTGCCCTCATCATCATCTATTTCTGTTCTTTCCTCTTCAGAGCTCGACACTACTTGTTGGTAGTGGTCCGGGCGGTCAAGGACTTACAAGACAAGGGAGCCAACGAGAAGGGCCAAGCAGACAAAGCAGTCAAAGAAGATCTGACAAATAGGCCATCATTTTTTCGTGAATGAATATTTTCCAAATAGTGATTTCAGTCATTCCCCACCAATGTAATTACCATTCCACCTTTTTGTAGCTCCATTTTGTGCAAGCCAAGGA
Source organism: Ceratopteris richardii (assembly GCA_020310875.1). Taxonomy (NCBI): domain Eukaryota; kingdom Viridiplantae; phylum Streptophyta; class Polypodiopsida; order Polypodiales; family Pteridaceae; genus Ceratopteris; species Ceratopteris richardii. The sequence continues at coordinate 125,498,029 of CM035435.1, read as the reverse complement.
GTCCTTGAGCTTGAGGAGCATTAGAAGTACCTACCTATCAATTTTCATTTTTTTTAGACTCCGTTTGAGCCTCCAAATAGGCCCTAGAACCTAATTTTTAACTAGGCCGGACACTAGGTCTAGACAGGGCCAAAGCTAGTCAAAAACTATAAAAAGAGCTAGAGAGCTCATTTTGGAGGAGAGCTTGTTGTAGAAGTGAACTTGTAAGAGCACTTTTGAGTAATCTAAAGAGCTCCATTGTCTCTCTCTTTGTTCTTACCTTGTGTGCGCATGCGTGTGTGTGTGTGTATGTGTGTGCATGTCAGTGTGCTTCTCACTCACACACTTGTGCCATCACTTGTTCGAGGTCTTCATACCATCCTCACGTCTTCCCGGATTGACATTAAAGGAGGTGCTACTCATCATTGAGCTACACCAACTTTTGGCGCCGTTGTCGAGGATCAAGCTTTGAGGACGAGCGTGTGATGGTAAGACGTAGAGTTGTGACATTGGCGTAGTAGGTAATTTCTTTACTTTTTCTTATTTTTCTCTTATCACCATCATCATCCTCACCATCTCCCACCTCCATCTCCATCATCGCGAAAAATTCAGTTCTTTAATCATATCACCTTCTCCCCTCCATTCCCCTCATTTCACTTGTGAGAGAGAGCGAGAGAGCGATTTGTGTGCACCGTTTTTGCATGTTTTTTGAGTGATCTTGCAGGTTGTAGCTGTATCATCGTCTCTAGCAGGGTGTGTAGGTACGGAAAAGCTCGGCCCTGTCTCTGTGTCGCAGACCTTTGTCAATCGCGATGAACATAAAATTTCATCTTTTGGTAAAACAAAGTGCACCACAATGACAAGCATGATGAGTACACTCTAAATCACTAATCACAGTAAAAACATTCCGTGTTTCTCTGTCAATCGCGACCGACACTGTCAATCGCGACCGACACTGTCGATCGTGATCGACAGCCACGATCGACGGACTTTGTCAATCGCGACCGACACACTCTGTCAATCGCGACTGACAGACCTCGACGGACTGCCACGTAGGACTCAGTCAATCCCGATCGACACTATCGATCACGACCGACTGAAAATTCATGATTGACTCAAAGACTCGCATTACCACGTGTCCCTCGCGATGGATAGAACCCGGATCGACTGAAATCATGGTGAAAATCTCGAAAAAAGTGTCGATCGCGATTGACACCATCAATCGCGATTGACAGGACTCACGACTGACTCTGTCAATCGTGATTGACACTGTCAATCGCGACTGACGTGTCGATCGCGACTGACAGCCACGACGGACACCTCTGTCAATCGCGATTGACAGACTTATCGATCGTGATTGACAGGCATTTTCGGCTAAATTTCTAGGGGTTTTATTCCAAGTTTTTGGGGTAAATTTTAGGCATACTTATCAAGGAATTAGTGATTTCTGAGGTCCCTAGATGTGTGTTTTGAGAAAAATCATGTTAACTGTTAGCCTATTTGAACCCTGTTTTAACTCCAAAACCCTGAACTATCACTCATACGAAATCCATTTGGGGTGAACTTAGGCTCGTTGGAAAGCTCGTGGGAATTATTAGATATAGTAATTTTAAGTTGACCATCCCCAAGGGGAACAAAACTAAGGGATCTCTAGAATTGTTTTCCATAAAGACAAAAGGCTAATTGATATCTGAGTTACATGAATGAAAGTAATTGGTTCTGTCATTTGAATGTAATTCTTGAGCTAACTTTGGGACTTTTACAGGCCCATTGAGAGCGCAAGAAGGCATCCAAAGAAAGGGCATTCCGCAAGCTTGAGAACGGGGTTCTTGAGCACCAAAGATCAAGGGATTAGCAAGTGAGGTTGGATTAATCGCAACTGCCTTTGTCAATTCTTAGCTCAGGCTAAGTGCGAGTAATTCTAGAAGTAAGTCAGGGCGACGATAGGCATCTGTCAAGTTCAAGACAATTAAATACTCAAGTTCAAGCATAAAGATAGTCTCTTTGCGATTGATAACTTAAAAAGAAAAGGAGTTAACGTGGTACGAACAAACTAAAGTGCAGAAATTAACTCAAGTATTCCTGATGACGTGATATCAGACAAGATCATAAACACGATAATCAACTAAAAAAGGGAACCAAGTAACTGATACAAAAGAACTCAGCAACGAGGTTGTACTTGGGAAATTGGGGCGACTCGATTAGGCATATGAACCTTAGGTTAAGACGACACCTAGGGAGAGATAGACAGAGTCTTAGGTCTTCAGAGGCTGGTGTCAATCATAGTGCTAGGTCTTGGGCCCAGCAGTTAAGCCACTATTCAGACTACCCTAGCCTTGAGACTAGCAAGTCCGAGATGTCTCATGGTATGGAGAGACCTACAAGAAGTTCGGGTGTTCCATATTTACATAGGGTAGAAGGCCCTTACAAGATGCAACTCGAATACCTTAGGACCAACTGATTAGGTGCTTGCATCTATGAGGACGGCCTAGGAAGATCCGTGGTCCATATTAAAAACCTTGTCCAACCCATTGGAATTGAACATCCAACTGTCAAGTTTGAAAATGGAGCATACCTGGACAAAGAAGGAACCATATACGTAGTCACCAGTCACCTAGATAGGACATATGAATTTGGTAATGTGATCCCAGAAATGGACATAGGTGACCTAGAGCAAGGGAACATAGGTGGAGAGCCTAAAACGCCTCGAGGCAAATCAGTTCTTACTAGAGTGGATTCTCAAAGATAATAAGAGTATAGATCTACTTCTAAATCGAGAAACCAATGAAGCCTTCTGGAGGTATAAGCCGGATCAGCCTAATGAGATAGGAACGATCACAATCTATGAGCTCAAAGATCTTGATAGCTCAGGCAAAGTGACCTATTTAGACAATACTTCAGAAAGGATCTTCGTGGTCACAGAACATGGTAGACATGCCTACACTTGGAAGGGAGAATTTATTTTCCCCCAACCAAGATCTAATGTTTCTTATGGCCATCCAGGAGCTGGAACGTCCGAAGCTCATGGAGCTCAAAGAGATAGGAATAGAGAAAGACCTGAAGTAAGTTTTGCTAACCCGTTGGGAAGAGAAAGGATGAGAACAGAGACAGGTAGAGAAGAAACCGAGAGACCAAGAGCCCCGAGGAGCCTAAGAAATGCTGATGATTTTCCTTTGCCAAGGCCTAGGGAACACACCAGAACCTTGAGGCCAACCCAGCTGGTTAAGTCCATAAAGAACTACTTTGATGGCACTAGAGACCCATATGATCATGTGGCCGAGTTTAGGCAAGTCTTGAGAGTTGAACAAGTTGAGGACCTATTCACGCAGTACAATACTCTTAATTATCACGCCTGAGTGGATTCTCCAAGATAATAAGAGTATAGATCTACTTCTAAATCGAGAAACCAATGAAGCCTTCTGGAGGTATAAGCCGGATCAGCCTAATGAGATAGGAACGATCACAATCTATGAGCTCAAAGATCTTGATAGCTCAGGCAAAGTGACCTATTTAGACAATACTTCAGAAAGGATCTTCGTGGTCACAGAACATGGTAGACATGCCTACACTTGGAAGGGAGAATTTATTTTCCCCCAACCAAGATCTAATGTTTCTTATGGCCATCCAGGAGCTGGAACGTCCGAAGCTCATGGAGCTCAAAGAGACAGGAATAGAGAAAGACCTGAAGTAAGTTTTGCTAACCCGTTGGGAAGAGAAAGGATGAGAACAGAGACAGGTAGAGAAGAAACCAAGAGACCAAGAGCCCCGAGGAGCCTAAGAAATGCTGATGATTTTCCTTTGCCAAGGCCTAGGGAACACACCAGAACCTTGAGGCCAACCCAGCTGGTTAAGTCCATGAAGAACTACTTTGATGGCACTAGAGACCCATATGATCATGTGGCCGAGTTTAGGCAAGTCTTGAGAGCTGAACAAGTTGAGGACCTATTCACGCAGTACAATGCCTTTGGTCTAACCCTTAGGAACACAGGCCTTACATGGTTTCAACCATTAAATGAGAGACACTTCAGGAACATAGACCAACTTCTAGAGGCTTTCATTATTGAATTCTCTAAGAGTGGCATAAGGCATAACACTTCCTCACTGATTCATAGCTTCAAGCAAACCCCTCAAGAGATGGTGAGACTTGCAGGAAGAAGGTTTAGGATATACTTAGAGAGATGTCCTGTTTCTGAGTTACCCACACCAGCCAAACAAGTGGCTTTATTCCTAGATGGACTGCTGAGTACAAAGTTGAGATAATATGTGTACTTGAAAGACCCTAGGACCATAGAAGAGTGTGTACGCATGTGCATCGACATCGAGGATAACCTAGGGGAGGAATTAGAACTTTCCAAAATCTACAAAGACTTAGATAGTTCTACTAGCCTCTCTTCCTCGCAATCCACATCTATTGAGGAACTCGATGAGAAAGTAGCTCAAAAACTAGGTGTCTCTAGCAAACAAATCCCAAGATTTGCCCCAGTTAAGCGGTGCTATACTTGTGGAGGTGACCATATGGTGAATGTTTGTCCCATTATGGCTCAACCCCAAGTGAATCCTAGTAGCCAATACTGCACCATAGAACGGACATACACTAATCACACTGTGCAAGATTGCCCATACAATAAGCAAGCAGTTAGGCAAACCTACCCTCAGCCCTATCCACAACAGGGAAGATACCAGAACCAATACCCATCACAACAATATGGCAGACCACAACAACCCTATCAGCAACCTACCAAAATCAGCAAAGGCCTCAACCTGTGTTAGCCCAACAACCTCCAACTCCATCCAATGTGATCCCAGTAAAGTATGCAGCCGCAGAAGAGAACCTGAATAGAGCCATAGTGCCAGTGACACCATTGCTTTCAGAAAGTGACCCCAGTGACCATAGCTTTGATTCTACACATATTGATAGCCCCCAGGCTTAGTACATGCAGTCTCCTAAACATGGTGAATCCTATTATAGTGAAGAACCAAGTAAACCTAGTTGGGAGCCAGAGTATGCCAATGTCATGTACGCAAACCCCAACTCTAGACCTCAACCTAGGCAAGTAAGACCCACATTTCCTAGAAGACCATGCTATCGATGTCAGGGAGATCACCTCATTCGTGATTGCCCTATGCTTGCACCTACATAATGCCAATCGGTGATAACTCAAGGCTTTTGTCAAGATTGCGGAAATGAGCATCTCTTATGAGATTGCCCAAAGAACCCCAATAATATGCCAAAAATAACCCCTATCAACGTTATTGGGTTAGTAGTAGACTCTACAGGAAGTGTAACCTCCACTGCACCTATGCAAGTGGTCACCAGAGCTCAGGCGTTGTAGCAGAACCAATGTTTAGGCCAAGAAAAGAGTGCCGAAGTTAGTGAAACTGAGAGCATAACCAAGAAACGGACGAGAGCCTGGAAAGATAGCCGCGAGAGAATGAAAAGACAATGGGCAAAGAAAATGAGTGAACTTGAAGAAAGCCTAAGAGAAACTAGAGCCAAGATAACTGAACTCACATCTCAAACTCCCTCTCACACTACCCCACCACCATAGTCACAACCATTTCCACCCCCATCCAATTCACCACCATCCAACCCACCTCACATAATCCCACCACCCCCTAGAGTAGGATCAGTCCTAGCAGATGCCACTCCCGAGGATCTTAACATGATGCTTAAGGCATATCAGGCCAGAATCCAAGAAGGGCCACATGTAACGGATCATGAAAAGTAAAATTTGTGCCAAGATGGTGGAATTGGCTCAAACCATGTTTGAAGCCAGTCGCCTCTTTAACATCTCTAGTTCAACTAAGACGCAGTTGCACTTTGATGGACTGCTAGAAAGATTGGAAAGGCTTATTGCACAATCAGAAAAGGACCCCGCCTCTCAAAATAAGAGCAAGCCAAGTGAGAGAGTAAGCATTCCACCCCAAGAAGCTTATGTGCCTAACTCCACCAAACCAGACACATCTTCTTCTATGAATCGATACACACCAGAGTTCTTGCGAGAGATTCAAGAAGAGAAATGGGCTAAAGAAAGTGAAGTCCCTCCCCCCATTGAACTTGTGGATGACGCGCATGACGAATTCCCACAAGATATTCCTTCCATTTATGAGGAGCACGAGAGTGCACAATCTCAAGAGAGATTAGACTTTGAGTCTAATTCTTTACATGAATTACCCCACTTCACAGGCCCTTGGGAAGCTAAGTCTACTTGTATGAGAGCACCCACGGTCATGGTACAAAATGAAGACTCAGTCATACCTAGGAACACAGAGGTAGTAAAGAATACTAAAGTGCAGTGCAATCTCACTTTAGAAAAGTTACTCAAGGTTACGTCAGAACTCTGGAAACATGTAGCCAAATAAGTACCAGAAATAGCTAAACCCCGTTCCCAGGTAGGCTCCCATAGAACACTGCCAGAAATACCCTTGGACAAGATAGGAGACATGAGTGATGGAGAAGAGGGAAACACATATCTCCCTACTACCCATCAAGGATACACAACTAAGTCAATTTTGGACTCAGGCGCAAGAGTTGCAATTGCTACCATTTCCCTATGGAAGCGATGGGGCAAGCCAGCACTCAGGCCAACGAGAATGAAATTGCAGATGGTTGACGGTCACATAGAGAGACCCTTAGGGATGTTAGAAGGAATAACGCTCACTACTTGTGGTGTAGAGTTTGAGCATACCTTTGCTATATGTGACTTTAGCAAAAATCATGCCTATGAGATGATTTTGGGAAGATCATTTATGCGACAGTTGCAGGTGGTACAGGATTGGGGAACCAATTCCTTGTATTTGCAATGCTTAGGTGTCATGACCAAAGTGAATCTCAAAGATTAGTCTCATAGTGATGTACCCCCATTCAATGGAACCCCATCCATAGAGCCAGAGATGATACCGAGTCAGTGCATTCCATAGGATCAGGATCCTCATGGATGAATGAAGACACACACTTATGGATGTGCAAGGTGGCAGTAGAAGAAGAGAAGAAAGAAAAAGCCAGAGAGATAGGTGCGAAGGAAACCCATAGATTAATTCAAGACCCAGCCTATGCACCGATAGTTTTTCCTTACGAAGAATTTGAACCTCACAGCTAGGCAGAAATTTTAGCAACAATGGATGTAGCCATCAATGAAGAACAATGGACACCCCCTTGCGACGAGGATGGCTATGACATTTCAGTCTTCTTCATAGAGCCAATCAAGGGAGATTCGGTTCTGGAAGAATGTGGACCTAGCACTGATGCATTCGAGGATGCAAGTGACTCCGATTTAGAGTCAATCATTATGGACCCACCTTTTGCATCAGAGGAAGATTACTTCTACGAAGTAGAGGCTCACCCTCAAAGACATGAAGAGCTCACAAAGGATGTAAGGTTAACCACACAAGTGGCCGCCAAGAGTGAGGGCAAGAAGAGGAAGAAGAAAGAAGTCACACTAGAAGAAGAAGAATCTCTGTTTGAGGTCCCTGAAAATTTTAAGAAGTATGAAATAGATGATAGAAGAGTCATGGTAAGGATGCCTAAACGTGAGGTGCAATCAGGGGAGGCCTATGATAACAAAGAAACCACCAAGAAAATAGTTGTAGCCATAGAAGAGGGAGAAGATAGATGCACCTACATAGGGCATGACCTGACGAAAGAAGAAAAGCAAGAGTTGATATCTTTGCTAAGAGAGTACAGAGATGTATTCGCTTGGAGCTATAAGGATTTGAAAGGCATTGACCCTGACATATGCTCACACACTATCCCCATGACCTCAGATGCCAAACCCTCTAAGCAAAAGCCATACACATACAATGATAAGTATGCTGCTAAGATCAAGGAAGAGATAGATCGTTTGGTGGAAGCTGGATTTATCTATGAAATTGAGCACACTGAATGGGTATCCCCCATTGTACTTGTGCCCCGGCAAACTATGTGTATGCATTAACTTGAAGAAGGTTAATGCAGCCACTATTCGAGATAACTATCCGCTTCCTATCACTGAGCATCTATTAGAAAGAGTAGCCGGCAAGGAAGTGTACAGCTTCCTTGATGGGTTTTTTGGCTACAATCAGGTAGCCATTGCCCCAGAAGATCAGCATAAGACAGCTTTTGCAATAGAGTGGGGCATATTTGCCTTCCGAGTAATGCCATTTGGTCTCACCAATGCACCCGCTACATTTCAGAGACTGATGTATCATGTATTTAAAGATTTCCTAAGGAAGAATTTAGAGGTCTATGTAGATGATCTTTGTGCTCATTCAACATTAGACAAACACATATACCTGAACTCAGGCAAATCTTTGACAAATGTAGAGAATATCAAGTCTGCTTGAACTCCAGAAAAGTGTGTTTTCATGGTCAGGCAAGGCAAGATTCTAGGACACATAGTGTCAAAGAATGGCATATCTATGGACGAGGAAAAAGTTAGAGCTATTGCAAAGCTACCCAGGCCAAAGCATGTCCAGGAAGTACAAGCTTTCATGGGGCATTGCGGTTATTACCGACGGTTTATACACAGGTATGCCATCATAGCAAATCCTCTGTATGGACTTTTGACTAACTTTGAGTGGACTGATGAATGTGAAAACTCTTTCAACGAGCTCAAAAGAAGATTGCGTTCAGCACCAATCTTGACCACACCAGATTGGAACAAGCCTTTTCATGTTCACGTGGATGCATCCAATTATGCTATTGGATGTGTACTCGCACAACCGACTGGTGAAGGTAATATGGATCTTCCAATTGCCTATGCTAGTAGACAATTGAATGCAGCTAAACAAAATTATACCACCACTCAATGAGAAGGATTAGGCATGGTGTATGCGGTTAAAAAGTTTAGACACTATTTGCTTGCAAACAAGTTTAAATTTTTTACTGATCATCAAGCATTGTTGTACTTGGTAAACAAGCCATGCAATACAGATAGATTAGTAAGATGGTTCCTCTTACTGATGGAATATGACTTTGAGGTCGTGGTGAGGAAAGGGAAGACTCATTTGAGAGCAGATCATCTCTCTAAGCTCACATCCGGAGAGGCCCCACAAGGAGTATCAGATGATCTTCCTGATGCATACTTGTTTAATTTGGAAGTGGTACCTCAGTGGGCTAAGCCATTAGTGCCAGTATTGACATATGGGCCTTATCACCCAGTAATAAACACACAAGATAGGCAGATAGTAAAAGCCCAAAAGTACCATATAATGGCAGGAAGTATGTACACGCATACAGATCAAGGGATCCTAGCTTGTTGTGTGGAGGAGGATGAGTACGTAAAATGGTTGCAATTAGCACATGTAGGTGCATTAGAGCAACACTACTCAAAGCAACGAACCCTACAGACACTAAGGAGACTTGGAGTGCTTTGGCCGACTATGGAAGCTGATGTCCATAAATTATGCAAGGAATGCCGGATCTGTTGCACTAAACCACCCGTGGAGCATGCCACTCTTTATCAAGTGTCCATAGTGACAGATTGGACTGAACCACTAGTAGCCTTCTTGAGGACGAAAACATTCCCTCAAGATATGACCCTGATGAGGCAAAGAAGTTTAGAACAAGAAGCCCTAGACTACTGACTCATTGGTGATAATCTATACAAGCGTGGTAAATATGGTTACCTCAGGTTATGTGTCCATGAGAGCGAGTACCTCAAGATATTGGAAACTGCTCACCAAGGTGTAGCAGGGGGACATTTTGGACCACACCGAGTGATTAAAGCAATCCTATTTGCAGGCTTGTGGTGGCCAACCCTTCACATGGATGCACATACCTATGTGAAGAGGTGTGATGTTTGTCAACGAACTCAGTATCCTATATGCAAAGATGAGATGTCATTGAAACCTATGATGGGTGGACGTGCATTCTCTAAGTGGGGAATAGACTTTGTTGGTCCTATTAATCCCCCGGCTAAGGGTTCACATGCTGAAGATATCATTGTGGCCACAGACTATTTAACCAAGTGGGTAGAGGTAAAGGCTACGACAAAGAATGATGCTCAAACGATCGCTAAGTTCTTATTTCAGAATGTGTTCACTAGATACGGGCTACCTATAGAGCTAGTAAGTGATAGAGGGACTCACTTCTTGAATGAAGTTATTGAAAATCTGCTCCAAGAATTCTTGGTTATACACAAGAAGTCTGCCCCTATCATCCACAAGCTAACGGGCAAGCCGAAAGCACAAACAAGATTCTATGCAATGTGCTCACCAAATTAGTGAATAATAAACGCTTTGATTGGGACAAACAGCTACACCATGCTGTTTGGGCATACCAAGTTGCCTATAAAACGGTACTCCAAGCCACTCCCTTTCAAATGGTGTTTGGTCAAAATGTTGTGCTACCATTGGACTTCTTGATACCTACACTAAAAGTAGCACAAGAGCATGAGTGGACGGGTCATAAACTCTCTTCGAGGATTTTTGATCTAGAATGACTAGGTGAAACCAGACTAAGATCGACAGCAGGAATTTAAGCAGCCAAGAAAAGACAAAAAGCATATTTTGATGCACACGTGAAGGATAAGGGCTTAAAAGCAGGAGACCTAGTTTTGGTCTACACCTTGAAGCAACATGCATGGAAATTAGAGAAGAGAGGCTATGGACCTATGATCATAAATAGGATCTCAACGAGTGGAGTTGTTCAGCTAACTACACTAGAAGGTGATGTCCTCCCTAGTTACATTAGTGGATGCATAGTCAAATTATATCAAGAACCCGTCATAGAGGAGATATTAAATCGACTCAATACTGGAAAGAAACGTAGAGAAGAGGAAAAGCGAATTCGAGAAGAGGCACAGGCAAAAGCATTGGAACGCATCCAAAGAATGAAGTTGAGAAGACAGGGTAGAGATCAGCTATGTGCACCTAGGATATCATATGGCGATGTGTCAAGTTTCAGGTATTAGTTCTCATAGAATAATTGATCGACGCCCTTTTGTAACCTTAGAGATAGGACAAGAAAAGAGTGCAAGGACTGTAAGGGCCTTGATTGACTCAGGTGCTGCCACTAGTGCTGTTAAATTCTCTTACTATCAAAAGTTGGAATTAAATGTCATTCCTATAGAATCATATCTCATAGGATTGGGAGGCGTGGAGACCCGTTGCATGGGCGAAGTGGAACTTCCCCTCTACATTCAAGATGTTTTACTGACAGTTAAAGTACTAGTGTGTCAAGATGAGGATGTCAATGAGCCTCTTGTCTTGGGTCAAGACTGGATCTATGATCATGCAGTCAACCTAAACCTAAGAAGTGGACTTCTTCAGGTATGGGTAAATCAGAGTCGAATTATAGTTGAGTTAGACAATGGAGCACTCAAGGAAATAGGAAAGGCACACAGTCCTGGTCCTTCCAGGAATACACGTGAAGATGACCATGCTATTCTTGTCCAAAACTATGTGATGCAGAGGGATGATTATCTCAACAAAGAAGTCAAGGATACAATGGAACTCCCTTCTTTTCCAAAGGCCATCCGGATGCAGCAACCAGAGGCAGATAAAAGGCAGAAGAAGCAGACTACCTATGCTCCAAGCCAAAAGAAAGTACGAAGCAAGGTGTTCCAACCACCAAAACAAATGTGGGTGTGGAAAGGCGAGCATCCTGTTGCGGTCAAGCCACAAACACGGGCGAAACTTCCTATTAGTGATCAACGACACGACACTCATAAGAAGCCTTTCAAAAATTCTTCTGCTAAAGTGAAGTCTATTTGGGTACACAAGAAGTCGATGAAGGCTGACCCACAATCAAGACAAATTTGGGTGCCCAAGGCTTGCTTGCGGGCTCAAATAGATACACAGAGACCACACCTTGTACAACATGGTTCACTCACGCGAACAGCTGATACCCACTCTTATACATCACACACGAACACATATTCACCCATGAGCACGAGTAGAATCACTTGTAAATGGGTCCCTAAAAACCCTCATTTCCAAGCACATACTCTTACAAAGCCCTTGAGAGTCTCCATAGAACCAAAACCGAAAGCCATCCACAGTGTTTGGCTGCCCAAAGCTTGTAATAAACCCCCCGACCCCATTTGTAAAATTCACCCCACCTACTAACTACATCATTCTCACACTGCAGCTTTCCATTTAGCTCTTAGGACGATTCATCAACTACACCCACAATCACCAAGCACTCACTGACTAACTAACTTATCACTAAAAACTCATGTTAATGTTGTAACGAGGACACATGAACACTTGGTGTCCATTTGCAATGTTAACATTCATTTGTATATTCTCACAGAACCGGTGACCAGTCCCTTCAATATGGTTGAGGCTGCAGGAACTAGCTCCCAAGCAGGCACCAGCCCTCAGATTGTGGACATTGAAAGTCTCCTCATTGAGGAGGAGTTGAAGGAAAGACCCCTCGCATTGAGAGCATTACATGCCATACCTGTTCAGAATCCTCCCCAGGGGTACACATCACCAGTAAGCAAAAACTCGCATTGGTTTAGTGATGTGGCAGGACCTCTTGGAGAACGCACTTACTTGTGGGAGGTAGAAATAGAGTTCAACGCATGCTTGGGCAGGTATCACTTTTTTACAAGAGAGTTTGAGAGGCTTCGAAATAATGAAGGGCTGAAACCGATATGGAAGAAGGCAGGACTGTATGATTACTTCAAAGCCCAGTTACCGAAGTCGGACTTTCTAAGGTGTTCATACTTGATTAGCACCCTCACTCCTAGTAAAGAGAAAAAGGGGTATAGCACCTTTGTCCTACCATCTCTTACAAGAGGTAACGAACTGAAGCGCTTCAAATTGACTAACAATTTGTTAAGGGAAGCCCTCGATATGAAAGGCATGCATATCCCCACAGAGAAGGAGACAATGGTCCCAGACAACATGAAGAACAGGAACCTGACTAAACTAAAGGACATGGTGGCCATGACTCCAACTATTGCCATTCACATCCGAATGTGCATGCAACATTTCGCGTTCCCTGCTCAAGAGAGATTCACAATGCCACCCAAGAAGATCTGGTTCAGTTTATACTTAGCGGACGCCTTCAATTTGACAATCAACATGCCTCATTGGATTATTGACCAAATACACTTGGCACATCAACGGTGGTATAAGAAGCAAAAGTCAGTACTTTATGGATGTTGTGCTCTCACCAAGATTGTTTACTGATGCTTGGCATATGATGTACCAATTCAAAGGGCACTTGTTTGGACTAGGGTGCAAGAATTTCAACGAAGACTATCAGTCGCAGGGCCTCCATCCAAGAAAATGAGGGGAGCAGTTCAGATGGCTTGTGCACAGGCCCAAGGTGCTACACTAACACCGGACACAACTCCACGACTTCCAAGGCGTGTGCAGCCCTTTACCATCACACTACCGAGGAACAGTGCAGAAGGGCCAAATATGGTGTTTCCACCTATACCCACCGACTTAGAGTTCCCTCATGGCTTTACACTGGAAGATCTAACTGATGAGGAGGTAGCCAGAATAATTAATGCTGTTAATTTGGAAGTTGAGGCGGAGCAAGCGAGCGGGCAACAAACTGCTACAGACCAACCCCATCCAAGTCAACCAGAAGTTCTGGAGGTGGATGAAGACGAAGAGGAGACTGCAGAAGAGGAGCAAGAGGATGAACAAGAAGGACTATCCGACGAAGAAGAGCATGAATATGAGCAAGAAGTTGTACCAGAACTTGAAGGTGCCCCTGCTTATACGAAGCAATTGAAAAGACTGTATGATACCATCAATCGAGTTCAAGAACAACAAAAACTATCCTTGGCAGCAAGAAAGGCCCTCATGAACCAGATCTTGGAAGATGAAGGTGTGGACGAGCAATACAGGGCAACCCTTGACATGATTGTTGATGCATGGGGGTACCTGAGATAGTGCATACCGCTCTCGCACACTCGCAAAGATCGAAGCGAAGATATGGTAGACGTCCCCCTAGACCAGGGAAACAAATCAATATCTTGGTATCAGAACCACAAGGCACCACATCCACCACCACGAGCACAACCCATACCATTCATCACACTGATGAAGCCCATACCTCAAGTGCATCCCCGTCAACCCCTTTACCACCCTCCCCTCCAACTCCACCACCTTCACCTCCTACCACCACTGCGACCACCACCGTCACCGCCATAGAATCCACTTCCCAAACCGAAGCACATAATGTCAGTCAACCCTCACAATCCGCACAACCTATAACCACGCCTATTGTAAATGCCACCACTGACACTGTAATTCTAATTGTAGCCACTGAAAACCCCATTCCTCCTATCACACTCCCTGGTGGTTCATATTCACAACTGCACACACCACTTTACACCTTCACAACCATCACCACACCGACAATTCCCATGTTCACAATCACTCCCACGACCGCATCCACACATGACTTCATGGACATCTCACCCACTTCCGCACCTCTACCTCCCCCCATATTCCCACAATCTCCCATTCCCCCACCACCCACTCCACCCTTCTCAAGCACAGCATACACACTCCCTTTCCCTTTCCCCTACCCTCCTGCATTCAACACCTTCTCTACATCCACTCTTGTTAATAATGTATTTAATACTTTGTACCAGTGTATGTCTCAACTACAACAACATTACCAACACCTAAACTCTACAAGAAAGATTCATTAATTAAGAGAAGGAGAAGAGGCTATTACAGCAGCAGTTTTCCAATTGAAGTTGAGGAGATTTTTGAAGACCCATATGTACCCATGCCTGCACCGGGGGTAAGCAAACAGAGGAAGGAATGGACACAATTGAGATCGAAGCTCCTGAATGGATGCAAAAGTTAGAGAAGCTTGTTGCAACCCATGATGAGCGAGTTGCAGTACAGATAGAGTCGATGTCCCGATTGGAAGAAGTCATCATCAAATCGGATTACTTCAGAAACCTCTCCCATCATCGGTGGATTGGCACGTCTGATGATTTGTATGTTCCATTCTGCATATTAATGGAAGATTATAATGCTAAAATAAAGCAGCACACAACAAAAGCACCAACCTCGGCAACACAATTTGCACCAAATGACATTCCTGCAAGCGCCACACAGGGGAATATATTTCAACCTACCTGGAGGATACGTTTGCTTGAAACATACCCTGAGATGGTACGCACTTGGAATAACATGCCTTTATACATCAAGTATAACCCATGCTACTGCCCTGTCTTTCGAAGAAGGTCTTGGCCAAAATACACCAAAACAGTTTTGACAGTTAAAGGATGTGAAAAGTGGCTAAACTATATGTACTTAGCACCCCCTCATGGCCAACCCATGGTCGGCTACATGATTTCAACCATCCGACACTGGGCAGTCAGATTCAAAAATGTACCAGATATCATGGCACAGATGTGCCTCAAAATATTTGAGTTAATGCTAATTGTACTGCTCCACTTGTCGAGAGTCTATTAATGATCATAGGTCCATAACCTCGCTTTTCTAACTTCCATGCGTGTTGTTTCAACGTATATACTAGGACTAAATCTCCCTTTTTTAAAGCCTTTATCTTTCACATGTGCATCAAAATATGCTTTCTGTCGCTTGTTTGCTGCATATATTCCTGCTGCTGCTTTCAGCCTGGTTTCTCCTAATCGTTCCAAGTCCATTATTCTTGTTGATAATTCATGGCTAGTCCACTGATGTTCTTGTGCAACCTTAAGGTTCGGTATCAAGAAGTCCAAAGGAAGTACAACATTCTGACCAAAAACCATCTGAAAGGGAGTTGCATTGAGTACGGTCTTGTAGGCCACTCGATATGCCCAAACAGCGTGGTGTAACTGTTTGTCCCAATCTGAACATTTGTTGTTCATGAGTTTCGTCAGTACGTTACAAAGATCCGTTGTTAGTGCTTTGAGTCTGACCATTGGCCTGAGGATGATATGGTGCGGATTTCTTGTGAATCACCATAAAATCCAGTAACAAATATTCAATGACTTGGTTTAGAAAGTGAGTTCCTCGATCGCTCACTAACTCTATAGGCAATCCATATCTTGTAAAGACATTTTCAAATAAGAATTTTGCAGTCGTGTGTGCATCATTCTTTTTTGTGGCCTTGGCCTCTACCCATTTGGTAAGATAATGTGTCGCAACAATAATGTATTCAGCATGTGTACCTTTTGCAGGGGGGTTAATGGGTCCCACAAAGTCTATACCCCACTTAAAAAATACACGTCCTCCGATCATGGGGTTCAATGGCATTTCATCTCTGCGAGTAGGAAATTGAGTTCTTTGGCACACATCACATCTCTTTACATAGGTATGCGCATCCATGTGAAGAGTGGGCCACCATAATAGTGCAAAGAGGATGGCCTTGATTATCCTATCAGGTCCAAAATAACCTCCTGCAACACCTTGGTGTGCAGTATCTAGTACGCTCCAATAATCGCTTTCATGAACACATTGTCTTAAGTATCCATCTCGTCCTCTTTTGTATAGATTGTCGCCAATAAGTGAATAGTCTTGAGCTTCCTGCTCTAGACTTCGTCATTGTGCTAAAGTCATTCCTTGAGGGAATGTGTTCGTCCTCAAGTATGTCACTAAAGGTTCACTCCATTCTGGTGTGAGAGACACGTGATATAATGTAGCATGTTCTACAGGTGGTCTTTCACAACAAACAGGGCATTCTTTACACAACTTGTAGACATCTGCTTCCATTGAAGACCAATAGACTCCTAGTCTATGTAGAGTCTGCAATGTACGATGTTTCGAGTGATGTTGCTTTAATGCACCTATGTGTGCTAATTGCAACCAATTCGCATGTTCTACTGCATCTACACAACAAGCAAGAATCTTTTGATTATCTTGTTTATATATACTTCTTGCTATTGTTGATATCTCTGGGACTTAGTAATCTCTCCTTCCTTGATCTGGATCTTAGGATTCTTGGGTCGGTATGTGAGAATAGGGATTATCGGCTTAGCCCATTCTGGTGCTATCTCAAGGTTAAACAAATATGCGTCTGGTAATTCATCCACTATTCCTTGAGGAGCTTTTCCTGTGGTTAATCGTGAGAGGTGGTCAGCTCTAAGGTGTGTCTTTCCTTTCCTGACTACTACTTCAAAGTCATATTCCATGAGTAGTAGAAACCAACGTATCAATCTTCCCATGTTACATGGTTTATTGACTAAATACAATAATGCTTGATGATCCGTAAAGAATTTGAACTTGTTTGCCAACAAATAATGTCTGAATTTCTTTACCGCATAGATCATTCCTAATCCTTCTCGTTTCGTAGTGGTGTAATTTCTTTCTGCTGCATTCAACTGTATGCTCGCGTAAGCTATGGGAAGATCTATATTACCTCCATTCGTGGGTTGTGCTAACACACATCCTATGGCATAGTTGGAAGCATCCACATGTACATGGAATGGCTTGCTCCAATCTAGGGTTGTCAATATAGGTGCTGAGCACAAGCTGAATCTTGCTTCTATCAAACGGTCTATTTCTTCTTTAATCTTCGTAGCGTAGTTATCATTATACGTGTATGGCTTCTGTTTCGTAGGTTTTGCATCTGGAGTCATAGGGATTCTATGAGAGCATATATCCGGGTCTACTCCTTTCAAATCTTTGTAAGTCCAAGCAAAAACATCTCTATATTCGCGCAATAGGGCAACTAACTCTTCTTCTTCTTCATTCGTCAAATCATGCCCTATGTAGGTACATTTCTCTTCTTCTCCTTCTATGGCGACTATGATTTTTTTTGTTTTCTCTCGATTTTCATATACTTCTCCAACGTCAGCTTTTCTGTTAGGCATTCGTACCATTATTCTTCTATCTTCTATTTCATATTTCTTGAAGTTCTCAGGAACCTCAAACAAAGATTCTTCTTCTTCTGACTTGGTTTCTTTTTGTTTTCTCTTTTTACCTTCACTTTTAGTGGGTACTTGTGTGGTTAATCTCACCTCATTCATTAGTTCTTCGTGTCTCTGAGGGTGAGTTTCTACTTCGTAGAAATATTCTTCCTCTGATGCAAAGGGTGGGTCCATAATAATTGACTCTAGATCAAAGCCACTTGCATCCTCAAATGCATCAGTGTTAGGTTCACATTCTTCTATAATTGAATCACACATGATTGGCTCTATTGCAAAAACTGAAATATCATAGCCATCCTCGTCACAATGGGGTGTCCATTGTTCTTCATTGATGGCTACATCCATGGTTGCTAGGATTTCTGCCCAACCATGGGGTTCGAATTCTTTGTCTGGAAATACTACAGGTGCCTAAGCTGGGTCTTAAAGAGTTCGTGGATGTTGTTCTGCACCTAAGGTCCTGGCTTCTAACTATTCTTCCTCTTGTTTCGCTACCTTACACATCCATAGATGAGTATCCTCGTGCAACCATGAAGGATCTGATTCCAATGAGTGTATCCACTCTATTTCTTCTTGTGTCTTATGAATGGTGTTCCATTGTATTGGGGGTACATCTCGATGTGAATAGTCTTTAAGATTGACTTTAGTAGTCACTCTTAAATGTTGCAAGTACAAAGAATTAGTTGCCCAATCTTGTATAATTTGCAACTGACGCATGAATGGTCATCCTAAAATCATCTCGTAAGCATGATTTTTCCCAAAATCACAAATGGTGAAAGTATGCTCAAATTCCACACCACAAGTGGTGAGAGATATGCCTTCTAGTAAGCCTAATGGTTTTTCTATATGTCCGTCAGCCATTTGTAGCTTCATCCTGGTGGGTCTTAATGCTGGCTTACCCCAACATTTCCATAAAGTGGTGGTAGCAATGGCTACTCCGGCTCCTGAATCTAAAATGGCTTTCGTGGTGTAGCCCTAATGGGTTATTGGAAGATAAGTGTTACCTTCCTCTCCTTCGCTTACATCTCCGATCCTTTCTACGGGTATCTCTGGTACCTTCTTGTGTGTTCCTATCTGTGAGGGAGTAGTAGCAAGCTCGGGTAATTGATTTGCTACAGGTTTCCACAGTTTTGGTTTAACCTTCAACAATTCCTCTAGAGTGAGATTACATTGTACTTTGGTATTCTTGATCACTTCCGTGTTTCTAGGGATCACTGATTCTTCATTCCTCACTATTATCGTGGGTGCTCTCATACTAATAGACTTAGCTTCCCAAGCTCCTGTGAACTGAGGTAATTCTTGCAAAGAATTGGAGTCAAAACCTGTGTGTTCAATCAGTTGCTCTTCCTCTACATCATCATAGGTAGAGGAGATGTCTTGGGGAAACTGCTCCTGCAAATCGTCTATTTCTTTAATAGGAGGATGAGTTACTTGTTCCTTTCTCCACCTCTTCTTGTATTTCTCTCAGAAATTCATGTGAATATCTATGTATGGAAGACAGATTGTCTTCACCTTCTGTATTGGGTACTTGAGACAAGGATGGTGCATTCCTTTCCTATGTCTCTGGGACAGGGTTCCTATGCTGATTCTTTTTCTCCTTACTTTCGATCAAGTATTCTAGCCTCTCCATTAGTCCTTGAAAGTGTAATTCCGGTTTTGCCATGTTATTCCAATTGAGATATCTAGAGGCTTCGAACATTGCTTGTGCTAATTCTACCATCTTCATGCAAAGTTTAGTTCTCTCGATTTCTAGGTCTGCTCGAGGGTAGTTCTTACTCATTTCAACTATTTGAGGTCCTTCTCTTAATCTTGCTTGATACGCACGAAACGTCATGTCTAGGTTTTCTGGTATGGGTTCTGCTAAAACTGATCCTGATTTTTGAGCTAGGTTCTCTTGATTCAATTCCTGTGAAGTCAATTCTAGGATTTTGGCTCTAGATTCCTTGAGACTTCCTTCCAATTTTGTTATCCTCTTACTCCACTTTCTCTTGATCCTTTCTCTGGAATCTTTCCAAGATTTTGCCTTTTTACTACTAGATTCGCCAACTTCACTAGTTCTGTCTACTTTCTCAGCGTTAGGCTATTGGTTCTGTAAGAGCAGCTGGGCTCTCGTTATAGCTTGGATAGGCACATATGTAGGGTTGGATCCATCTGTGTTATGCACAATACCTATCACGTTGATGGGTGTTACATTTGAAGCATTTACAGGGTTCTTAGGACACTCCTTTATGACATGCTCTTTACCACAATCGACACAAAAGCCTTGTATGTTATAATAGTGTGACTATCGTGCTATTGGAGGATGTGGACAATCTTTTATGAAATGATCTCCTTGGCACCTAAAGCATGGTCCTCTAGGGCCCTGTGGTCTCTGCTGTCTCAATTGGGGCCGTGGATTAGGGTTCGTATACATCAAATTAGCATAATCGGGCTCCCAACTGGGTTCCAATGGTGGACTATCGTATTGATATGTCTCCACATGTTCCGGTGACTCTGTGTAATACGCGGGTGGACTATCTACATGAGTAGAGTCAAAACTATTTGAGGTCGGGTCGCTTTCTGTGATCAAGGGTGATGAAGGCACTAAAGCCCTATTGAGGTTCTCTTCTACAGTAGCATATTTAACTGAGATGACATTAGCTGGTGGGGGTGGCTGCTGAGCTAAAATAGGTTGAGGTCTCTGTTGAGCCTGATAGGGGTAGTTCTGTGGAGGCGTATAATAATGAGGCTGAGCATTATACTAACCTTGATACCTACCTGGCTGTGTGTATGCTTACGGGTAGTTCTGTCTTACTGCTTGTTTGTTCTAGGGGCAGTCTTGAGCCGTATGATTCGTGTATCGTCTCTCAATTGTACAATACTGGCCACTAGGGTTGGCTTGCGGTTGTGTTGCATTGGGGCACACATTTGCCATATGATCACCACCACAGGTATAACAACACTTGTTTGTTGTTAACCTAGGCATCTGTTTACTAGAAACTCCTAGTTTTTGGGCCACCTTTTCTGCTAGGTCCTCTATTGAGCTAGACAGTTTTTGAAGATCCAAGAGAGGAAAAATTTGAGTCCTTATAGACCTTTGAGAGTTCCAACTCGTCTCCTAAGTTATCCTCAATGTCTATACAAATTCTTACACACTGCTCTAGTGTTCTGGGTTCCTTCAAGTATACATAGGAGCGTAGTTTAGAGCTTAACAGACCATCTAAAAACAATGACACTTGCTTGGCCTATGAGGGTAACTCTTGCATTGGACATCTCTCAACATATTATCTGAACCTACATCTTGCAAGTCTGACTATGTGTAGGTATTTCTCGCATGATCTAGTACTACAAATACTCTTTCTGAAGTTCCATCCAGGTATACAACCTTTCCAGGTGTATCTGGGTCCGTAAATTCATAGATCGAGATGGAGCCTACCTCACTAGGTTGTTCCATTATGTACCTCCAAAATGCTTCATCAGTTTCTTTATTTACAAACAATTCTATGCTTCTGTTATCCTGAGGGATCCACTCTGGAATTAGTACTCTTGTCAGTACAGATTTCCCTCTAGATGTCCTAGGTTCTTCTAATGGCTCTTTTCCTTGGGCTCTCGCTTCCATCTCTAATTGAATTACACCAAACTCATTGGTATTATTTGGCTGAGTACTTAAGATGTACATTGTTCCCTCTTTGTCTATGTATGCGTCTCTCTCAAATTTTACCACTCGACGTTCCAATCCAATGGGTTGATCAGGGTTGTGCATTTGCACCACTTGTCTTCGCAAACCATCCTCATAGATGCGAGCACCTAATCGGTTGGTTCCGAGAAATTCTAACTGAGTTCTATAGGGTCCTTTTGGTTTTTCTAAATATGCTACATTTGACCCTCCTTCTGGTCTTTCCGTGCTAAAAGCCATTTCTGATTCACTCGTGTCTGAGCTCAACTCATAGGGATAATTACTATTCAGCTGTTGAGCCCACGATCGTGCAGTAGTTCCTACGCTTGCTTCTGATGATCTAAGGATTTGTCTGTCTGACTTACCTATGTGTTTGCCTGATCTAAGGTTCATGAATTTACTTCCTCTAACCGTTAATGTTCCTTGTTTTTAATTGCTTGGTTCTTTTTAAATGCCTTTAAGTTCTTATCTTGTCTTACTGTATGCGTCAGGAATCGACTTTCCATGGTACTTTTGAGTTCTCGTTCCGTGAGACTTAAGTTCTTTCCTTTAGGTTTTCATATCACACACCTTTGCTTTAGTCTTGGACTTTAAAAATTTAATCTCTTGAACTTGATCGTTCCTATCGTCGTTAATCTAATCCACGATGCTACCATTTAGCCTAAGCTATTAATTGATTGAGGGGGTTGAGTAATCTTCCAACCTCAAGTCAGCTCCTTTGGTTGCTCTGATGCCCAAGAAGCCGCACTTCCCAAGCCCTGTGTTCTTCACTGCCTTGCCTTGGTTGCCCTTGATTGTCCTTGCTAGACCTGTAAAATCTCACTGTTAGACCAATTCTCAAATGGATGATCAAGCACTTGAGCCTATACACCTTTTAAGTCCCTTAACCTTTTGCCCAAAATTTCAATGCCCCCCTGGCTTTCTAGTCCCAAAGTGGTCAACCTCAAAATTTCTCTCGGCAAGATCTTTCTAACGAGCTATAAAGCTCAAAAAACGGACTTCTGGTGAAAAAGATATGAGTGTTCAGGCCCTCGGGGGTAAAAACTGACAAACAGGTTTTTCTTTCCCTATGAGCTACAAGGTCTCCTATGAGTGCAATCACCCAAAAATTTTCAAAAAATAGCCCCAAATTTGCCCAAAAAATCGTGCATGCACAAATGAGGGGAAATGAGGAGAACGGGTGGATATGGTGAATTTTTTTATTTTCTTGGAGAGGAAGAAGATGATGCGGTGATGAAGATGGAGTGTGGGGGAGGTGAAAAACACTAAAAATTAACTAAAACCAACAACAAAAACTGAAATTTTTATCTTCCAACACCACTTTTTGCTATACTCTTACCATCACACATTCATCCTAGACTCGATCCTTGGCAACGGCGCCAAATTTGGTGTTGCTCTAGCACAATGGTGAGAACCACGTTAAGAAGCTCCACCTCCTTAATGTCAATCCGCGGAAGAGATAGGTTTGATATGAATATCGTGAATGTGAGATGAAGTGAGAGTGATGGTGAGAAGCATAAAGATGCACACACACATACACACACACAACAAAGAGACAAGCAAGACACAATGGAAGGTAGGAAATCAACTCTATTGCTCAAGATCTCAATTACAAGCTCAAAATTGGTACGCTCATTCTACATAAGCTCCTCAAGCTCGAGGACTCCTCGGCTTGCACAAAATGGAGCTATAAATTACAAAAAGGGGTTCTCTATGTTACATATGGTACAAAAGTGATGAAAATCACTGTTAGAGGTTTTTGAAAAGTATTTTGAAATATATTTGCTGAAAAAATGATTCGACTGACTCCCTGCTATTTTATTGTGGTTTGTCTTCACATGTTTCCGCGTCTTCTATGCCTCTAGCTACTGCCAACAAGTGTGGAGAAAGCGTGATTCACAAACAAAATCAGATTGCTATGAAAATTGGTGTGAAGGTGGAAGGGATCAAAATATTTTCGAGAGTTATCCCTTTAGGGTCACTTGTTTTTGTCAGATTTCTGTTTCAAATCCATCTCGACCTCTGTTTCGAGCTCACAAGTTGATGCCCATAGAAAAACCAAGTATATTTGCAAAATTCTAACTTGCTCCTATTCAACAACACTCATATATTCCATATCCAAAATTTCAAGCGATTCTATGGACTGTTGATACACCAAATCTGTGTTTTTTTAAGATCGAATTATCACGTCAAGTGCAAGAGTGTTCAAGCAAAAATACTACTTGTAGTGTCTTTGTAGTGTTTTGAATTGCTGTAGAAATGGAAAATGCAGATGGAATGAGTCAGCTTATGAGCGATAAGTTGGACAAGAATAACTTCCATGCTTGGAGATTTAGAATGATGAATTTGCTGATGGGAAATGCTATTGGAAGTACATCGAAGGAGAGAATGAAAACGATCCACAGTTACCAGAGAGGAACCAGACTCTGGACCACTTAAGAGCATATGAGGAATGGAATCAAGGAGCACGAAAGGTAATGTATTGGCTATCTGTTAGCATACAGGATAGCATATTGGGCACATACAAGTGCCAAGACTCCAAAAGAGGCTTGGAATAGTTTGTTCACATTGTGTGAGACCAATATAAAGGCATGGAAATTGCAACTCAAGAATGAGCTGCATACGCTGGGGAAAAAGGCCACGTCGAGAAGTGACTACAATCTGAAAATAAAAAGCATATGTGAGTCACTTGCATCTATTGGTGTGAATGTAGATGATGATGATAAACAGGAAGTGTGCCTTTGTGGTTTAGGAGCTGCATATAAGAAGTTTAGAATATCTATTCAAACTAGGGAAAATATTTCGAATTTTGCAGATATGGTGTTCATGTTGATTATTGAAGAAAAGAATCTTGGTGAGGACTCAAACTCCCAAGGAAAACCTAGTTCTAAGCATGTATTCTGCTCTGGCAAAGGAAAAGGCAGAGGTAGAGGTAGAGGTAGAGGCAGAGGTAGAGGCTTCAAAAGTGGAAGAGAACACAATAATCAAGACCAAAGTCAACAAGAAAATCATGCAGGATGTAGAGGAAAATTTCAAGGCAAGGGAGCCAAAGAGGCCATAGAAATTTTAAAAGAAATGATTCAAGTAATGATAGTAAAGGATGCTGGAATTGTGGTAAACATAGACATTTTGAATGTGATTGCAGGTTGAAGATTCAAAATAATAGAAGGCAGCAAAACAACCATGCATCCACAAGCGCAGAGGATTTTGAGAAGCTGTTCATGGTCCAACATCATATGATGAATATAATGTGCATAGGAGGTCGTTCCCATGGCTCAGTATTTTGTTCAGTGACGCATAGGAGGTCGTTCCCACGGCTCAGTATTTTGTTCATAGCTTGAAGCAGAAGCATCATAATCAAGTGAAAATCACCATAGGATGCGTCTTCTCAAGAGCTTCAAAATGAAACCCCTACTTACTATATTTCAGGTTCAGAGCTAAGAGAAAAGCTCGATTTACTGATGGCTGTTGCACCAAGTGTCGCTATGCCATAGCCAACCTTGAAAGCTTGAATGTGATGGTTTACACATGTTTGCATCTTTGTTAGTTCACATTTGCAGTGACCGTCATTTGAATGCATGTCCTCATACACTCGAAGATACTTCTTGGATTTATAATTAAAGCGTGAATCCCCACTATATGCACTTGTAGGGGATAGGGGTATAGTCTCTTTCTCCTCAAGTCCTTAAGTCGATACTTAGGTACACACATTTTTTGGCACCATTGCCGAGGAGTGTTGAATCAAACCGAGGCATTCATGTGATGGTGAAAGCTCTTATTGAAGTGAGTAGAGGATTTGTGAATTTCTCTTCTTTGTTAAGTCACTTTCATCCGCACTTACTACTTCTCACTTTTGGAGTGTGTGTAGTGAGTTCTTAGTTTAGGAAAGTGAGTTAAAGAGTCTCTGAATTATATCATGTCCCCTCAGTGAGGAGAAAGGAGCAAAACCCATCAATCCAAACTTTGGACATAATACAACACCTTAACAAGATAAAAATTCCATGCACCTTGAATCTGGAAGAACTCTTGAAAGCGAAGCCTCAATTAAGAGAGAAAATAACCAACCAGTTAGAGACAAAGTAAGACAAGAGCGAGATGCGAGAGGAAGTAGCTACTGTTAAAATCCCAGTTGATAAAGTTGGAGATTTCAGTGAGGGAGATGAAGGAAATACATGCCTCCCTATCACTTATAGAGGATATACAACAAAAGCCATATTAGATTCAGGAGCTGGAGTAGGAATTGCTACCAAAGAAATATGGGAGAAATGGGGAAAGCCAGCTTTACGACCTACCAGAATGAAGACTCAAATGGCAGATGGACACATAGAGCGACCCTTAGGATTATTGGAAAAAGTAGTATTTACCACTTGTGGGACAGTAGGGAAAAAAATGAACCTTGCATGGGCCTTGTAAGGATCCCTAATTTTTAAGGATTAAGCTTAATTCTGTTCTTGTTTAAGGGGACAAAGTGCATTTAATAGGGCACTTTTTAGTAGGCTGGAGTAGGCTTTTTTTAAGGCTTTACTAGGCCTCTCTCTTTCTTCTTCTAGAGAGAGAGTAAGAGAATCTATTTTCCACATCATCAAACTCGTGCATATATTTGAATAAAAAAATGAGTCTTTTTAAAAAGTGTCATTTTCAGTGTATATTAACTCAAAAGGGCCGATTTTTTAATATATATGTCAGAAGTCACTTTTTTGGGCCTATTTCTTGAAGTTTCTTTTAGAAAAAGTATAATTTTCAAACTTCCTCCAATAGTAAGTGCCACATCATCAAATCCATGACTATGCTTCCCCAAAAAATGACTTTTTTCAAATTTCATCATTTTCAGCCATACACAATGGAAAAATACACTTTAACCCATACACATACAACAAAACACATTTTCTCAGCAAAACATATGTGTTAGAGTGCCTTCCAACCAGTTTTCCATCTTTGTTTTTGATATTGCTGGTCATTAGCAAAGATGGTGTTGACATGTATCACAAACTTCACAGTAGAACATCCTCATGCTCTTGCATCAATAAGTATCCATGTTTGTGTGCCTAGAGAGTTTGCTCCAAATACACGATGCAACAATGATGCCAATTCTCAAAATGAACGTCGTGTAGCTGGAGAAAAAAGTATTGATCTTTGGACTCATGGTTCATTATATCCTCTTGATCCAATATCTTCTTACCATCCAACATTCCATAACCTCTCGACTTTACTTCAGTTCATTGGTGCGGGTGAAGCTGGATTATTAGGTTACTGCAAGTGATTATCTACACATTCACATGCTACTGCTAAGTATTGGTTCCAACAATATCAAATCCATCATATGAGGGTGGTCACTTTAGAAAGCACAATCATATCTTTACAAAAACAACTTGCAGATTTGGAACAGGATATAGATGCAAAACAAAGCACAATTTCAAAGTTAACTGCCAATCTCCAGCAGCTGAAAGAGACTCCACTTGGTATGAGACATAGGAAAAGAGCATTGTCATCCTTTGAAGCTCTTTCAATAGGTGGCGGAGCATGCAAACGACGTATATATGCAACAAGGTGAGTGTTTGTTTTACTTTTATATATTTTAATGAAGATTTATAATGGAATCTTTCATTGTGTAGGTCGTTTATTCAAGACATAACTGCTTCATCAGCAACACAAGACCAATTCAAGCTGATGAATAGCTGTATAAACACCAAAGAAATCACTTCTGCTTTAGACTCACCCATAGAAAGTGTATTAGAGTTGTTGTTGAAGCTGAGTTTTCAAAGAAGTTAAAAAACCTTATTCGAGTGCAAGATGTGCAGGCAATATGTGACAAAGTGGGGATCAGTAGAAATGGGTATACTACAATGTACACCCTTCCGAAGCAATTCTTACAAGCACAATGTATTTCTCAAAGTATATTTCCATGCCCATATAAAGTTTCTATAAAAAAACTTCAAATGAGGATGTGATACGTACTATTGGACAATTTTTATTCATTGAAGACACTATGCCTGCCTCTGTTTATCATCCAAATATTACCAAGAAGCAATAAAAAATCCTATCTACACAAGGATTTACTTACACTAAATTCAACAATATATTTGTGGATCTTTAGAAGCTTCAACAAGCAATGGTTCACTTTTATAGTTCAACAATCAAAGGTACCCCTACTACATTTTATTTGGTGTTGAAGTTTTATTGCATTCAAGTGTCATATTAAGATAATGTTTTCTCTTTTGTGCAGACTGTAATGTTAAGTTAAATTTCATACTAAAGCTTGATGAGTGTCAAATCATAAAGGGTCAATGACTAGAAAGGTTGAGTGTGATGTTAATGAATGAAGTTATGGACCATGCAATGAGTGATGAAACTTTAGGATCCACTTCCCATTTGACTTACAATGTGCAATCAGAGAGAGATATCTGGTGGTTAGGTGCTATAGAAGTTCCCAAAGAAACCAACAATGTTATTTCGTGGATTTTTAGTAGGACTCCATGGATTACGGAAGTAATCTCTTCTCAAATACATGGGCAAAAGCTTTATGTAGATGATATAGGTGATTTTGAGGTAGAATGGCATTTGGGTGGAGAGCTTAAGAGTATAAAATGCATGTTAGGTTGTAAACAAGGAGCATCTTCTCTCTATCCTTGCCCATATTGTACACAAGGTTACAAAGGATCTAAGAGACAGTCTAAACCTGCAAGGGCATTGATGAGAGTTGATGATTATGAAGGAATTGATAAAACAGACTCATCGAATCATAGGGAATGGGAGATATCACTTTTGAGGTGTCCAATGTTACAGGAACTGACTCGTGATAAAATAAGCAATTATTGGAACCCCACTATTCCATTTCCATTAGTCAATGTTCACTTTTGTACTTTGCATGCATTCATGAGGATCTTTGATAGGCTTTTGAAGATCCATGTTGAATATGCATTTGCAATGAAACCACTAGAGAGGTCTTCAATAGCAATCCAAAAAATAGAAGATCTTTTGAATTCTATAGGTTGTCATGGTGGCCACGTATCTTTAGTTGTTAAGAAGTATGGTGAGCCTCAAGAAATCTTACAACAAGTTTCAATGACTAGAAAGAAGGCAAGATGTTTCTTTAAAAGAGATGTGAATAGTCAAGATGATGGGAAATGGGAGCTTTGGAAGGACCTCTGTTCAATTACGACAGACAATGATAGTCAGGTTGATCTCATTAACAAGTGAAAGAAGGTTTGGTCATCATTAGATCAATTGTTATATTTGATGTGTTTGGTTTCCACTAATGCTTCACAACGAGAATTACTCCAAGTGACTTTGAAGGAGTTTACACAATCATTCATCTTATCTTGGGGAGAAAGCAACATTACACATTAGTACATAGTAAGTTTTGCTTACATTTTTTTATTTGCTCTTAAACACCATGTGTATATCTTATTGACCAGATCATAGCATATTCTTTTTGCACAAGGAGCGTATTTTATGAATCGATTTAGTACACAAGGAATGGAGAAGTCACATTACAGGGCTACAGGTGTTTACTTTAAAAACCTAGTCACGTGCAAGGTACTCAGCGCCCAACATGGATGACATCCCACAAGAAGCGTCGAACCACAAGCCACTCTTCTAGATGAAGCTTGAGTGCAAGGACACACTCTGGTAGCATTCCATCGCAGGGGGGTGAAGCTTCATAAGAGAGAGATGTAACACAAGAAATAAATTATTCCCCTCCCACATCTGATGATAAGCCCCCAGTGAGGACACCACTCAAGGCAAGGCCCAAACAACAAGGACGGAGGCAAGTTGTGATGGAGACAACATCAAATTTAGAGAGTTCCTTGGATGAAGAAAGTATAAACGAGCCACCATGGAACAACGATCATGTCCCCGTGAACCATCGAGTAACACAAGGAGGCAAGACACTCCCCCCAGGACAAGGACAAAGACCAACCGATGAAGAAAGAGAGCAAGGTCGGGCAGAGGAAGTAAATGATGAGGCAAGACCATCTAGATGTGCTCCAAGAAGAAAGAAGAACTATCAACCACGTCATAGACCACAAATACCACTACCCAACATCCCATCAAATGCAAGACCGGTACATCATGCCCAATGGCGTGCACAAAGAAGAATCCGCAAAGGGTTCTGTTTGGAAATAGTTTCCAAACTCTTAAAATGCATTAATCTTTTCAAGGTTTTTATAACTCCTTTCACTTAAAATAAAATTGTAATGTTTTTGTGAATATAATTTTAATGTCCTAAAACTAATTTTTATCCATTTAAATGTGAACAGGACAATTCTTAAGTGAAAGGCTATAAATAAAGGTGTCCTTCCTCATTTTACCACTTTACAACCTAAGAGAATGGCATGCACAAAGCAGACTGCTAGAAAGGATCATGTCATCTACCCTAGTCATGTGCAAGGTACTCAGCGCCCAACATGGATGACACCCCACAAGAAGCGTCGAACCACAAGCCACTCTTCTAGACGAAGCTCGAGTGCAAGGACACACTCTGGCATTCCAATGCAGAGGGATGAAGCTTCACAAGAGAGAGATGTAACACAAGAAATAAATTATTCCCCTCCCACATTTGATGATGAGCCCCATAGTGAGGACACCACTCAAGGCAAGGCCCAAACAACAAGGATGGAGGCAAGTTGTGATGGAAACAACATCAAATTTAGAGAGTTCCTCGGATGAAGAAAGTATAAACGAGCCACCATCGAACAATGATCATATCCCTGTGAACCATCGAGTAACACAAGGGGGCAAGACACTCTGTTGGGGGATTCTTGGACGAGAAGGAGTTTGAGGGTTTGTAGGAGAAAAAGGAAAGAATAAAGAATGAAATGAGCTAGGAAACTTCACAGAGGAAATAACCTTGGAAGCTTCTGCAGGAGCACACCTTGGAATCTTGAGTTTGATTACAGTAAAACAATTACAATGTTTGAGCACAATCCGAGTCAATACTTCTGTGCGCACTACAGAGGGTGCTTAATTACAAAATACCAATTATCCCGAAGTCTTCTTGCAGTCGGCCTCCTATGCACCAGTCCTCTACTTGCTTCAAGCTTATCCTTGTGCACACCTTGCACCAAGCTTCCACCAAGATGAGGAATGAGTATCTTCTGTCGGCATGCACATTGCACAGAGACCTTGAGGTCCTTGGGGTCTAGCTTCGCACTCTCTGCCTTCTTCCTTAGCCACCTCTCTTGAACTCTTCACTTCCACTTCTCTGTGTCGTCGTACCCTTGGTGTCTCTTGCACTTCTCTCTCTTTCTTACTTCCAGTGTGTCCCCAAGAATAGCCTTTGTCTCTCTTTTGTTGAGTGCGCCGGTTCCGTGCACTCTAACTGTAATACAATCTTGGTGCCCTTTCAATGTCCCAAGATTGTCTTTTGAACTGGCCACCAACGACTCACTACTTTGTCCTGTAGTGACTTTAGAATTAAAGCAAAATTTTGATTGGGCGGCCCTATTTCCACCTTTGCGTACACGGCCGCTTCCCATACCTTCACCTTTCCTTTTAATTCTTACTTTTGCACCTAAGACTTTAAATTCACCCTTTGAACCTTAAGAGAAAAAATACTTCTGCAATACTTCCCCAATTTAATACCTCTTGTCTGTGAACAATTAAAGACCTTTTATATGAACAATTGAAGGTGCACTACCTGTGCACTTTGACCCTGGAATTTTGATACTTTACTCTTGCCTATGCATAGCTGTGACCTTGACTTTGTTAGTTTCAACCGGTTAGGGATCAACAGATGCCCACCACCTAAAGTTCTCTCCGTCCCGGAGAGACCACAATGACACAATGTAAGGAGGCTTCAATAACAGAGAGAAAACATCAGAAGAACCACAGAGGAAACGGAGGTAAGGAAATAGAGAAAGATGGCTATTATTGATGAAGCATAAAAAAACAACAGATAAAGAGTGCAACTAGTATTTATTAACCCGGATCATGACAAAAGGAGAAGTATAATGAGATGTGTTGAATTTCTAGAATTGAAGCTAAAGCCCTAAATGCGAAGTGAAGTAAATTATTGCGAAGGGGGAGTGGGATCGGCAGCTGAGGGTTGGGGAGATGAGGGCAGTGGAGCAGAAGCTTGCTCAATCATATGCTGGAGAGAACTAAGGCACTGCCTAAGGTGGTCCCGTTCGCGTTTGATACGACGGCAAGTAGCATTATCACATAACCCTAAGGAAGAGCGATTTTGAAGATCGGATAAGTTCTGTAATGCGGATTCGACCATATCGCGGTATTTGTCGCGCTCATCCTTGAGTAAGCGGGCCGTTTCATTGAGCGAGTGCCATTGAGAGTGAGCTATTCGATTGATGTTGTCTATGGTATTAATGTATTGTTGATGAATAGAAGCGGTGGCTGATACAGAATCCAAAGACACTTTGGAGGCATGAGCACTGCCAGAAGCAGCTGCACTGGCATTGCGGAGCAAATGCAAAAAGGAAGGGGCGGAAGGGAGATCAATTGGAGGGGAGGGTGCAACAGGTGGATCGGGATGATGGAGAGGAGATGCAGGCGGATTGGGTCGCTTGAATGGAACCGCAGTGGACGGAGTGGGGGCGGAAAGGGGAGGACGAGGTGGTGTACAGGTCGGGTGTCGGGGGTTGAGCTGCGTTTGAATGAGCGGCTAGAAAGCTGGTGTGGAAGAAGGGCCATGTGCCGGAGCAGGATCAGGGGAAGGAATAGGCGCGATATGTGGAGAGGAGGAAAAGATATGCGAAGAAGAGTGTAGAGGGGGGGAAGTGAGATCAGGGGGAGCGGATAGCGGTGTGGAAACAGAGGCCGAGTCGATGGAGAGTGGAGGGGAGGGGGGAGGATTTGAAGTGGAAGGTATGTTGGGCTGCGACGGAAGTAGAGGGGAATTAGGGTCAGAGCGCGATGGTATGTGATAAAGCCAAGCTATGAAGGGACCAGAATATAAGGAGAATGTGCGAGAGCCTCTGGAGACAGCTTCACGAAGGCGACGAGAGCGCAAATTTAAGGAACCATAGATGAGGGCGGCGTAAGGGTATGGGCGGCTATTTAGGAAGCAAAAAAGAGGATCAGCAAGATGAATATCGGACCATGGGAGTGAAGATGTGGGACTACGAAGCAAAAAGAAGAAAATGAACGCATTAAGAATGGATGTCATGCGGATGGAAAATCGGGCATTAGTGTCAAAGCGATCTCTACAAAAGGCAATTGTGGCAGAGGCTGACAATCCAGAATATAAGAAGGGAGGATTACGGAAATCGACGAGGCAGGAGCCGAAGCTGGCAGCAAGAGCGGGAATGGAGAGAGGACCTGTGCGAAAATTAGGAAAGAGGCGGATAGCTTCATAGACATCACTATAATTGGAGGGATCATTCAGGAAAACGTTGGCCAAGCCCCAGAGACCCGCCTGTTGAAGATTTTCAACAGAGAAAAGGTGACGGAGTTCTATGGTTGGGAGAGATAAATGAATACGAATCTGCATATCTAAATCAGGCAGACGAAAAAGTCGTATATAATCTCCTGAGGGCGAATTTGGTTGCGAGGAATGAGAAGCGGAAGGAGAAGGAGAAGGAGGGCGAGGGAGTGGAGGTGGAGAATATATATCCGTGGAATCAGATTGAACCGAATAAGTGGGAATATGTAGGATGGCAGGAGGAAGTGAGGAAGGCGATGCATCATTTTGTGGGTCAGTGGAAACGGGCAACGTAGGGAACTGGGAGTGGAGGCCGGTGGTGGGTGTGGCAGATGCAGGAGGAGGGTAATTTGGATTGGGTGTATGCAGTGCTGAAGGAGTGAGCTCCGAGATGTCGTCCGGTGCAGTGGGATCGGCCATAGAGGTCTGCGTAGAAAGGACCCGGTAGAGAGATTGCAAGGAGCTGCAAGCTGTTGAACTTTTTGCGTTGAAGGAGTCGTATCACATCAAGGAGATAATTGCGGATGGCGTGGGAACGAGAACCAGTACCGCCAGGCTGCCTGTGTGAACGGCAGGCAGGGATGCAGAAGAGATAGAGGAGGATGAAGGGGGGAAGGAGGGGAGTGTGGAGGGGAATGGATGGAGGGGGGGCGGGGGAGGGTGGTTCGAGTGGGCGGGGAAGGTGGAGGGGGAGTGGAGGGGAGGCGGGAGTGGAGTGGAGGGGGAGGCGTGGAGTGAGAGGGAGGGTGGCGGGTGGGTGGGTGGGAGGGGGTGTGGAGAGGGAGGGTGGGGGGTGGGTGGGCGGGAGGGGGTGTGGAGGGGGAGGGTGGGCGGGTGGGTGGGCGGGAGGGGGTGTGGAGGGGAGGCGGGAGTGGAGTGGAGGGGGAGGCATGGAGTGAGAGGGAGGGTGGCAGGTGGGTGGGTGGGAGGGGGTTTGGAGAGGGAGGGTGGGCGGGTGGGTGGGTGGGAGGGGGTGTGGAGAGGGAGGGTGGGCGGGAGGGGGTGTGGAGAGGGAGGGTGGGCGGGTGGGTGGGTGGCAGGGGGTGTGGAGGGGAGGCGGGAGTGGAGTGGAGGGGGAGCCACGGAGTGAGAGGGAGGGTGGCGGGTGGGTGGGTGGGAGGGGATGTGGAGAGGGAGGGTGGGCGGGAGGGGGTGTGGAGAGGGAGGGTGGGCGGGTGGGTGGGTGGGAGGGGGTGTGGAGAGGGAGGGTGGGCGGGTGGGTGGGTGGGAGGGGGTGTGGAGGGGAGGCGGGAGTGGAGTGGAGGGGGAGGGTGGGCAGGTGGGTGGGCGGGAGGGGGTGTGGAGGGGAGGCGGGAGTGGAGTGGAGGGGGAGGCATGGAGTGAGAGGGAGGGTGGCGGGTGGGTGGGTTTGAGGGGGTGTGGAGAGGGAGGGTGGGCGGGTGGATGGGCGGGAGGGGGTGTGGAGGGGGAGGGTGGGCGCGTGGGTGGGCGGGAGGGGGTGTGGAGAGGGAGGGTGGGCGGGTGGGTGGGTAGGATGGGGTGTGGAGGGGAGGTGGGAGTGGAGTGGAGGGGGAGGGTGGGCGGGTGGGTGGGCGGGAGGGGGTGTGGAGGGGAGGCGCGAGTGGAGTGGAGGGGGAGGCTTGGAGTGAGAGGGAGGGTGGCGGGTGGGTGGGTGGGAGGGGGTGTGGAGAGGGAGGGTGGGCGGGTGGGTGGGCGGGAGGGGGTGTGGAGGGGGAGGGTGGGCGGGTGGGTGGGTGGGAGGGGGTGTGGAGAGGGAGGGTGGGCGGGTGGGTGGGCGGCAGGGGGTGTGGAGAGGGAGGGTGGGTGGGTGGGAGGGGGTGTGGAGGGGAGGCGGGAGTGGAGTGGAGGGGGAGCCGCGGAGTGAGAGGGAGGGTGGCGGGTGGGTGGGTGGGAGGGGATGTGGAGAGGGAGGGTGGGCGGGTGGGTGGGCGGGAGGGGGTGTGGAGAGGGAGGGTGGGCGGGAGGGGGTGTGGAGAGGGAGGGTGGGCGGGAGGGGGTGTGGAGAGGGAGGGTGGGCGGGTGGGTGGGTGGGAGGGGGTGTGGAGGGGAGGCGGGAGTGGAGTGGAGGGGGAGCCGCGGAGTGAGAGGGAGGGTGGCGGGTGGGTGGGTGGGAGGGGATGTGGAGAGGGAGGGTGGGCGGGTGGGTGGGCGGGAGGGGGTGTGGAGGGGGAGGGTGGGCGGGTGGGTGGGTGGGATGGGGTGTGGAGGGGAGGCGGGAGTGGACTGGAGGGGGAGCCGCGGAGTGAGAGGGAGGGTGGCGGGTGGGTGGGTGGGAGGGGATGTGGAGAGGGAGGGTGGGCGGGTGGGTGGGCGGGAGGGGGTGTGGAGGGGGAGGGTGGGCGGGTGGGTGGGTGGAAGGGGGTGTGGAGGGGAGGCGGGAGTGGAGTGGAGGGAGAGCCGCGGAGTGAGAGGGAGGGTGGCGGGTGGGTGGGTGGGAGGGGATGTGGAGAGGGAGGGTGGGCGGGTGGGTGGGCGGGAGGGGGTGTGGAGGGGGAGGGTGGGCGGGTGGGTGGGTGGGATGGGGTGTGGAGGGGAGGCGGGAGTGGAGTGGAGGGGGAGCCGTGGAGTGAGAGGGAGGGTGGCGGGTGGGTGGGTGGGAGGGGATGTGGAGAGGGAGGGTGGGCGGGTGGGTGGGCGGGAGGGGGTGTGGAGGGGGAGGGTGGGCGGGTGGGTGGGCGGGAGGGGGTGTGGAGGGGAGGCGGTTATGGAGTGGAGGGGGAGGCGAGGATCGAGGGGGGGTGGGCAGAGATGTTATTGCTCTAGCCTCGGGAGTCAATGACTGAAAAGCCACGCGAGCTTTTGAAGAGTGGGCAGCCCTGTAGACTCGGGCATTGCAGACTTCTGAGTTTAGTTGAGATGATCTTGCAGCAAGATGGAGTTGAAGGCGGAATGAATGAGGAATCCCATTATATAGCAAGGAGGATTAAGGTCTCACCTCACAGCAAGGGATGGTTTAGCATAAAAGAGTGTTCAAAAGAGAGGAGAAGCCAACTTTAATCTCATCCATCCAAGAGATAAACAAAGAAAAGGCTAGCATTAAAAGCTTCTGCGTAGAACTAAGAGCCATCCAAAAAAAAAAAAATTGCGCCAAAATTTGTGTATTTGAGCAACATGTTTTTTTAGCAATTATTAGCAATGATTAAAGGAACACAATAGAAAAACAATATGACCTAAGAACTATGGAGTGGGATGTTAGAACTTTTTATGATAGGCTTTGAGTCTAGAAATATTTACTAGCGGCATGGTGGCTCCATTGAGTGTTTCTAACTGCACAGCACCCCAATGCAACGTCTTCAGAACGCGAAAAGGGCCTTCCCAATGAGGGATCCATTTCCCTTTTGCATTCGTATGAGGGTTAGGTTTATGGAGAAGA
Source organism: Ceratopteris richardii (assembly GCA_020310875.1). NCBI lineage: Eukaryota > Viridiplantae > Streptophyta > Polypodiopsida > Polypodiales > Pteridaceae > Ceratopteris > Ceratopteris richardii. The sequence continues at coordinate 125,461,880 of CM035435.1, read as the reverse complement.
ACTAACATGCCTGCTTCAATGTTGTTGTTCCACAGATGTCGATCATGTGCCTCCTTCCTCTTCATTTGAGTCTCTATCAATTGTTTTGTCGATAGTAGACGAATCTCCTCCACTTTATGTAGTGCTCCTAGCCTCTGAGAGACATCACAATCCTTCTTTCCCTGCATGAATGCTATCTTAGGTGATCCATGTAAAAATTCAAAGGGCTCGATGGGTAATATGCCATAAACAAGTTGGAATGGGGAATATCCGGTGGCCTCTTTGTAGGCTAACCTGTATGCCCAAAGTGTACCTTGGTAAGCAATGCCCCATGAAGTGGGCTGCAACATACACTCCTTTCTTAACATTGAGATTAAAACCTTATTTGTCGATTCAGCCTGTCCATTTGCTCGTGGATAGTAAGCACAAGAGGTCCTATGAAGAATTCTATACCTGTTGAAGATTTCTTGCAGGACTTTATTGACAAAATGGGTACCCTGATCAGTACAAATTTCAAGTGGACAACCAAACCTGCAAATGATGCTACTATAAATGAAATCAGCAACAGTTTGGGCAGTGCAATCGGGGGAGGCAATAGCTTCAGCCCACTTTGTCGCATAATCTGTAGCTATCAAGAGATATTTTTCTCTTTTTGGAAAAGCGGGAGGGTAGATGGGCCCTACAAAATCTAGCCCCCACTTCTCAAATGGTTGCCAGGAAGTGGAAACAACCAAGGGGTTATGCCTCTGCTTTGTTGGCTTAGGTCCACACCTCTGGCAAATGTCACATGCCTTTCCCCATTCATCTGCATCCCTAAATAGTGTAGGCCACCATAGACCAGCATCCAGTATCCTCTGACTCATAATATGTCCTGGAAGGTGCCCACCACCTGTTCCTTCATGTGCAGAGTGAAGGACTTCCCTCACTTCTTCTTCTTCCAAACACTTCCTGAACCGGTCATCCTTGCCCTGTCTATACAATTTATCTTCAATGAAGGTATATGGTCTACTCTTGATTAGCAGGCTCTTCTTTTGTACAGCACTAGCCTTTTCTGGATACAACCCAGTTTTAATGAAATTTTTGATGTCGTAATACCAACCTTGAGCTTTTACAGCAAACAGATGAGCATCTGGAAAGTCATCATTGATTCCACTAGTTTGATTCATCATATTTATTCTGGATAGGTGATCCGCCATAACATTTTCTTTTCCTGGTTTATGGACTACAGAAAAATCAAACTCTTGGAACAACAATAACCACCTCCATATTCTACCAGTGGCTTGTGGTTTGTTGAGTAGGTATTTTAGTGGTTGGTGATCTGTTATAATAATAAATTTTACCCCCAGTAAGTAATGACGGAATTTTTGGACAGCAAAGACCATTGCTAGGGCTTCCCTTTCGGTAGTACTGTAATTCCTTTCAGCCTTGGTCAAGATTCTACTGGCATATTGAATTGGCCTGTCCACTTTAAATTCTGCACTGGGTTGGGTCAAAACTACCCCCACTGCATAGGCACTGGCATCGACATGTATATGAAAGATTTTTTACCACTCCGGTGTGACCAAGATAGGAGCAGACACTAACCTTGACCGTAATGTTTGATATGCCTTTTCCTCCTCTTCTTCCCATTTAAAAGGTACTTCCTTGCCTGTAAGTCTAGCCAGAGGTCTAGCTATCTCTACATACATTTTTATAAACCTTCTATGGTATCCAGTATGCCCCAAGAAACTCTGAATCTCTTTAGGGGATTTAGGTTTAGGCAACTTTAATATAGAAATGATTTTGTCAGGATCTGGGGCCATACCTTTAGCCGACACCACATGTCCTAAGAGGGTTCCTTCTGTCACAAGGAAATGACATTTGTTTGGATTGAGCTTTAACTTAGTCTCCCTGCATCTTTTGAAAATATTCTGCAGCTGCCTCAAGTGGTGGTCCAAACAATCTAGATGAGTTTCCTTGTGAGATCCTGAAAACGAAGAGAAGTCATCCATGAAGATTCTAAGTGATTCCAGCAATAGGGGGCCAAAAATGAGATTGACCGTTCTGTTAAAGGTGGCTGGAGCATTTCTGAGCCCAAATGGCATTTTTACATACACATATGTTCCCCAAGGTGTGATAAAAGCAGTCTTTTCACGATCCTCTGGATGTATTGATATTTGGTTATAGCCACTGAATCCATCCATAAAGCTATATAATGCATGCCCAGCCACTTCTTCAATGACCTGTTCTGCAAAAGGCATAGGGAAACCATCTGGAATGGTCACCTTGTTGAGTGCTCTAAAGTCAACACAAATTCTGATTTTATTAGTATTCTTCTTCGGTACTATAACCATAGGTGAGAGCCACTCTGAGTGTTCAACAGGAATGATGATTCCTGCATCCTCCATCTTTTGGATTTCCACATAGACAGCTTCGGCATATTTTGGATTAAGTCTATAACTCCTTCCTCTGATGGGTTTGGCTCCATCAACCAGAGGGATTCTGTGCTCTCCATAAGTTGCAGGCACTCCTTCTAAGTCTTTATAATGCCAGGCAAAAACATCTACATACTGGGTCAAGAATGATTTTACCTTTTCAAGGAGCCCTGGGTGGCTCCACAACCAAGTGGCCAACAGAACTGGCTGATTATTGTCTTGAGTGCCTAAGTGTATTTCTTGGACAGGATTTCTCGCTACCATATTATCTTCGTGTGCATCTGCTTCCTTGTCTTCTTCTACTAGCTTTTCGTGCATTGCTTCATAAGCAGGTGTATTTTGGACTTCAATGTGTTCCTCCTTGTCCTGCATCCATCCTGCAGGGATTTCTTGAATTGGGAAAGAACATTCAACACCAGAATTTTTTACCTTGCTTTTAGCTTTAGAAACTTCTTTATCTGTGGTTGTCACATCCTCCTCCAAGTTGTATTTGAGGGGTATCTTCCTGCCCCTTCTGTGGTCTGTGATGGGCTCTCCCAATCCATCAACCTGGACCTTTTCCTTATCTTCATCATAACCTTCAGTCGTGCAAGGATTATTAAGGAAAATTCCAAAACAAGAGGAAGAGTTGCCTGCTTGGAGCCAATTTAGAATATCCTCTTCTTCTTCAAAATCTATTTGGGGTTGATCCTCCGATTCTGTTTCCATGCAAACGCTAACTGTTTGCATCATACTAGTGTTTCCTTGATTGTCTGGGCCTTCTTCTAAATGAATCTATGTCAGCTCCTACCCTTTCTTTTGTACCCACATAGTGTCCTTGCCCCAATCATGAATGACACTGGCATACCTCAGCCAAGGTCTTCCAATTAAGAGAGGAAATCCTCCTTCAACCTGGGGCAATCTTAAAACCACAAAATCCAGAATGAATAGATTACCTTGTACTTCAAGTGGAACTTTTGGGATTACCCCCAAGGGCCTTACTTTGCTCTGATCTGCCAAAGTAACAGTGAAATTTGCAGGTCTTGAAGGGTGGAGTCCAATCTTTTTCATGGTATGTTCAGGCATCAAGTTAATGCCAGAACCACCATCCACAATAACACCTTGAAATTCATGACCCTTGATTGATATTGTAAGCCGAGGACTTTTATAATCCGTAAGGGGTGCTTCCCCGATAATTATCCCTTTATGTAAAATAGCAGTCTTTGCCACTAAGCTTGTAGTAGAAGCCTCATCAATTATCTGCAATAATTTTGACCTGAATTTCCCATCCATCTTTATTAATTCAAAAATACTAACCTCCTTCTTCATTGACTTGAGTAGTTTTGAAGCCTCTGACTCTTTAAGAGAATGAGCTTCATTTGCTTTGCCAAACTCTTCTTGAGCCCTGTTGAAGGCATGCCCAATGGCATCACTGGTGCCTATGAGATATTCCTTTTGGTTTGTGTCTGCACTTGTGGTGGCTTTGTCTTCAGATGCAACTCTGTCTTTGTTCAATTCCCTAATTATTGATTCTTGATTTTCGTCCACTTTTGCCTTCCCCTTGCTTCTTGTCTGTACTGCAAAAGATTCAAGTTCTTCTAATTGTACCGCCCTGGTAGACGGTGAGGGTTCATTGACCTGAGGTAATGTTTCCTCCTTGAATACAGAGATCATTTGGAGATGGGGTCCGGAAGTAGAGGCTTGATTCTTAGGACAACAGTTTGTATAGTGATCCTTGACCTCTGGAGAGTTCCTGCAAGGAGCGTCATTTTCTGGGAGAGTGCACCTAGATTGGTAGTGCCCGCACTCTCCACATCTGAAGCAAATGATGGGCCTTCTAGGCCCATTTGCAAAATTATTCCTTGGTCTAGGATTATAGTTGTTACCTTGGTTTGCTGCGGCTGCCATTAGATTTGCTGGTGGCAGAGGTCCTCCCTATGTCCCGTATGTCGTTGTAGGCATTCCCCTGGATTGGCATTCATGGGCCTCATGGCCAACTTTCCTGCATAATTGACAAGTCACGTTTAGCAGAGGACATTCACTTACTATGTACCCTTGCTTGCTGCACATGGAGCACCAGAGTCCACTCTTGATACCGCCTCCTTTGAGTTCTTGCAATTCCTGCCTCAGCTGAGCTAATTCTTCTACTTGGGCCTCCTCCTCCTTTTGGAGCTTGAGTGCTTCAATCTCCCTTCTCAGCTGAGCCACAGCAGTCTCCTCTTCTGTGTAGGGCTTGTTCCTTTTCAAGCCCTCCAGCTCCCTTCTTAACTGGATGATTGGGTCCTCCAGTTCTGCATCATAGGTTGGTTGGGAAGAAGTTGCACCATACTGGTGCCTTATCTGCTCCAAGCGTGTGGCCGTATTGATGAACTCCTCAACAGTGGCAGTAGGTAACACTAACTCTTTTATTTTGCATTGGGTGACCACAGGTAGGGGTTTGGCTAACCACTTCTTGACAAAGAAATCATGCGGTGGATCTGGTAGTTTAGCCATTAGTGCTTTGGCCCTGGTCACAAACTCTGGGAATTTTTCTCCTGGACCCAATCTCAAGTTTTCTAGCTCTTCTATAATGATCTCCGCAGTGTTGCCATGCTGAAACTGATTTTTGAAGGCCTCTTTCATCAAATCCCAAGAGGTAAAGTGGTTTTCAGCAAACTGGCTAAACCACTTGTCTGCCAATCCTTCCAATGTGGCCGGAAAGAGTATCAAGAAGGCATCTTCCCTACCCATTAGACCTCTAGTCTTGCTTAATGCCAGAAATCTTCGAATGTGCTCATCTGGATCCTCATGAGCTAAACCTCTGAAAGAGGGAAATTTTATGTTTAATCTGGAGAGTAAGGTTTCTAGGTCCACCTGTCCTGCCATGCTTCTTATCGATGAAGTTGATGAAAGTGGACTCGATGATCTTCTGATCGCCTTTCTTCTTGTCTGCTTGCACGTGACCCTCAAGGCTTGTGACCGGGTTGCGGTCATGAGCTGTTCATAGTTCACTTAATATGAGACACTTGATATAAGTATGTACCTCTTTAGTCAACTGGAGTATTACTGACGACACTGGAATATTGTTTTCCAAGTGCAATAGATCTTCTCCTATGCTCAATTCTCCTTGGAGGTCCCACCGGGCGTGCCAAATTTGTTGGGGGATTCTTGGACGAGAAGGAGTTTGAGGGTTTGTAGGAGAAAAAGGAAAGAATAAAGAAAGAAATGAGCTGGGAAACTTCACAGAGGAAATAACCTTGGAAGCTTCTACAGGAGCACACCTTGGAATCTTGAGTTTGATTACAGTAAAACAATTACAATGTTTGAGCACAATCCGAGTCAATACTTCTGTGCGCACTACAGAGGGTGCTTAATTACAAAATACCAATTATCCCGAAGTCTTCTTGCAGTCGGCCTCCTCTGCATCAGTCCTCTACTTGCTTCAAGCTTATCCTTGTGCACACCTTGCACCAAGCTTCCACCAAGATGAGGAATGAGTATCTTCTGTCGGCATGCACACTGCACAGAGACCTTGAGGTCCTTGGGGTCTAGCTTCGCACTCTCTGCCTTCTTCCTTAGCCACCTCTCTTGCACTCTTCACTTCCACCTCTCTGTGTCGTCGTACCCCTGGTGTCTCTTGCACTTCTCTCTCTTTCTTACTTCCAGTGTGTCCCCAAGAATAGCCTTTGTCTCTCTTTTGTTGAGTGCGCCGGTTCCGTGCACTCTAACTGTAATACAATCTTGGTGCCCTTTCAATGTCCCAAGATTGTCTTTTGAACTGGCCACCAACGACTCACTACTTTGTCCTGTAGTGACTTTAGACTTAAAGCAAAATTTTGATTGGGCGGCCCTATTTCCACCTTTGCGTACACGGCCGCTTCCCATACCTTCACCTTTCCTTTTAATTCTTACTTTTGCACCTAAGACTTTAAATTCACCCTTTGAACCTTAAGAGAAAAAATACTTCTACAATACTTCCCCAATTTAATACCTCTTGTCTGTGAACAATTAAAGACCTTTTATATGAACAATTGAAGGTGCACTACCTGTGCACTTTGACCCTGGAATTTTGATACTTTACTCTTGCCTATGCATAGCTGTGACCTTGACTTTGTTAGTTTCAACCGGTTAGGGATCAACACACTCCCTATAGGATAAGGACAAAGACCAACCAATGAAGAAAGAGAGCAAGGTCGGGCAGAGGAAGTAAATGATGAGGCAGGACCATCTAGGCATGCTCCAAGAAGAAAGAAGAACTATCAACCACGTCGTAGACCACAAAGACCACAACCCAACATCTATCAAATGCAAGAGCGGTACATCATGCCCAATGGCGTGCACAAAGAGTCCGCAAAGGGTTTTGCTTGGAAATAGTTTCCAAACTCTTAAAATGCACTATTCTTTTCAAGGTTTTTATAACTCCTTTCACTTAAAATAAACTTTTTAATGTTTTTGTGAATATACTTTTAATGTCCTAAAACTAATTTTTATCCATTTAAATGTGAACAAGACAATTCTTAAGTGAAAGGCTATAAATAAAGGTTTCCTTCCTCATTTTACCACTTTACAACCTAAGAGAATGACATGCACAAAGCAGACTGCTAGAAAGGATCATGTCATCTACCCTAGCCATGTGCAAGGTACTCAGCACCCAACATAGATGACACCCCACAAGAAGCGTCGAGCCACAAGCCACCCTTCTAGATGAAACTCAGGTGCAAGGACACACTCTGGTAGCATTCCATTGCGGGGGGATGAAGCTTCACAAGAGAGAGATGTAACACAAGAAATAAATTATTCCCCTCCCACATATGATGATGAGCCCTCAGTGAGGACACCACTCAAGGCAAGGCCCAAACAACAAGGACGGAGGCAAGTTGTGATGAAGACAACAGCAAATTTAGAGAGTTCCTCGGATGAAGAAAGTATAAATGAGCCACCATGGAACAATGATCATATCCCCGTGAACCATCGAGTAACACAAGGAGGCAAGACACTCCTCGCAGGACAAGGACAAAGACCAACCAATGAAGAAAGAGAGCAAGGTCGGGCAGAGGAAGTAAATGATGAGGCAAGACCATCTAGGCGTGCTCTTAGAAGAAAGAAGAACTATCAACCATGTCATAGACTACAACGACCACAACCCAACATCCCCCAAATGCAAGAGCATCGCAAAGGCGCAGAAAGCAAACCAGAGCCTTCACAGAGATTCGACACCATCAAAAGTTTGTGGAGCTTTTTATTCCACGAAGGTCATTTGCAAGAGTTGTGAAGGAAGAGATCCAACGCTATTGCACTGGACTTCCTATCTAAGGGATAGCCATTGAAGCCCTCCAAGAAGCTGCAGAGGAGTATCTTATTTCAATGTTGGAGGACTCTAACCTGTATGCAAAGAGAGTGACAATACAACCTAAAGATTTGCAGCTAGCTAGAAGAATTAGAGGGAATAACTGTTAACAAATATTTGTACTCCCTTTTTTGGAGAACTTTTTGTATATCCCAAACGATGAATATTTTTTAAATCCCAAATGATGAATATAATCTTTTTCTTCTTATTTTTGCTCTCCCAAGTGTTTATCTCTTAGTATACATGTTTTGAAGTTTTCTATTTCTCCTATGTTTTGAAGTACCTCTTTGAAGTGTTTTGCATAGTTTAATCACTCTTTTTACTATACTTCTTGTAAGTGGTGTTGCTATATAATGCATGCAATGGCCAAATATTGCCAAAAAAAAGCCTACCACAAAAACGCGGGGATGGGCCTTGCAAAAGTTTTGTAGGGCCTATCCCCGCATTTCTATGGCAGACCTTTTTTTTTTGCATTTGTAAGCCATGAAACCACATGGCATGCACATTGGAACATATGATTGGCCTTAGATAGGGTGCACTGCATGCTAACCCTCTGACCAATAACTAAACAATGTTGATGAACATTCAAATGTACTTATTTATTGTTGCATGCTTATATGCATCGAGAGGAGTCTAAATTTTCTCTAATTATTGCACGTAAGAAGAGTATTCCACAATTCCCCAAGTCTAGGTTGTAATTGAGGGACATAGACTTCCAATATAGGTAACCAAGTGAATGGGATGGCCTAGGAATGCAAAAAAAAGGCCCATCCCCGCGTTTCTATGGCAGGCCTTTTTTTTGCATTCCTAGGCCATCCCATGCACTTTGGGCAACAAAAATTACAAGAATGATTGGAAAAAAACTGATTAAAGTGTGCAAAAGTTAAGACATTGTCAAAAACATATAGACAATACACATGGAAATTTGAAAAACAATAATTGGTATTATAGAATTTTTACAACTGGCTCTTGGCCTTGAGCCTCTCCACTACACTCTTTCTTCTCTAAAAAGACAGTGGCAATTGGTAAGTCAAAACTGATTGGGATATTAATTGAGGGTCTGTCAATCCAAGACCTAAAGCTATTCCTATTTGACCTAATATTTTTCAACTCATCAGCAAAGCTTTTGGATGGAATCAAGACGGCATAACGAATCTCAAAAATGAATGTCACAATGCTAAAAAGAAGACCTTTGTGGAAATCAACAAGACGGATATTGAAGAGTCAGTTCGTATGGTGCATCAACATTTCTGTTTTCCAAGCATGAACAGATATACCGCAACTCAAAAGATTGTAGTTCAATTGCTATCTCATGCTATGAAGCAAATCGGAAACCAAGTCAACTTTATGCCATACATCCAGGAGAGATTATTCGAAGCTAAGAAGAAGGGGGATCATAAAAAGCTTTTGAATGGAAGCTCTGCCTTGACCCTATTGATCTATGAAGCACTAGAAATGAAGGAATGCCTGCGATTAATGCCGACCTCTATTGACAAGATATGTGAAATCTGCAACAATTCCAAAGAAGAAGAAAACATCCATATCCAGAGAGGAAGTGGGAACAAGTTCGAAAACTACGATGCATAGAGCCACGCGGGATAGAGAAGAAGAAGCAAATGAAACCCCACAATCGAAGTGATCACATCTATTACCAAAGGTCTCGTTAACTCAACCTCCTATAACACAAAGGGATCTATCAGCGGCTTTAGAAGAAACATACAGTTACATGCAAGGTCAAATAAATCTTACCGTTCAAGAACATCAATAAAGACAGTTCAAACATTGGCAGAAAAAGGGTCAAAAAGAACAGAGCCCATCACAAGTGGCCAGATACAAGGAATTGGGGCTTGATGACTCAGGTTCTAATGAGGAATCTTTTCATGAACATGACACATTGGACACATATATAAGGATAGAGATGAATGATGAAGAATGGACGGAGATTCATCAAATCCAAACCACCCCCGACAATCAAAACCCACAAGTACAAAATCAGGAAGCAACATCTGAAGAAAGGAAAATCATCCAGTTGAATACACAATCCAAGATTAGTGTAAAAGAAGCATCTACACCAAAAACAAATGTGGTACCACCCATCAAAGACGAATTGCAAAGGAACCTCGAAAAAGAGGTTTTCACCTAGTATACCTAAAACATGGTTAAACGTGGATGTAGCTCAATTAAAGCTAGTAGTGAAGCAAATGATACAAACGGCAATGGATACGCAACAACAAATGCTCGATACGGATGCAGACTATGACAAGGCTATGAGAGAGAGAAGCCAATTCCATTTGATGAGTAAAAAATTGTCTGTGCAATTAATTCAAGTTCAACAGACACTCTCAACCAAGGAATCAGAAGTTGAAGAAGCCATGGAACAATGCACCACACTAACACAGGAGAACCAAAAGATCCAAGATCAACTCACAGAGCTACAAAGAAAATATGAAGCTAGTGAAGCGGAGAAGTCAAGAATGAATGCTAGAAGTAAGATGCTTGAAACTCAGATCAAGGTATACATGGAAGAAACAGACAAATTACGAAATAGAAATAAAGAACTTATGAATGCCATACTGTGCAACCAACCTATAGAAGCACGAGAAACAATAGCAAGTGACACAAAAGCATTAGAAGACCAAATTGCAAAGTATGAAGCTCAGCTGAAACAAGAGAAAACAATCAGAGACGAATGGGAAAGGAAGTATATGCATGACACTAAGGAACTCAAACAGCAATGGAAATCAGTTGAAGACAAACTTCTTGTGGTGTATAATGAAGATGCAGAACAGATAGCCATCATCCGAAATGAAATTTTGACGGCCAAAGAAGCACTAACAAAGGCCCACGATGAAATCAAAGAAAAGGAAGAACTCATTGCACAATAAGAAGCTCAAATAAAACAACAAGCAACAATCGGGACACCAATAGAGCCACAATAAGGGAATCATACTCACGAGGTAGAGAAATAGGTCAGAAGGAACGGGCACTATTGGTGTCCCAGTTGATGGAAAATTTTGAAAATGAAGTAGTCAAAGTAATGAAAGAAGCAAAAATCAAAGGCAAAGACTTGGAACAGATCATCAAGCCATTCAACATACCTTATGGGCTGTTGAAAGAGCAGACACATCATTATATAAAGCAAATTCCACAAAAAGATCCAGATGATCAGTTGAACTTCAAGACAAATACATTCACTTACACTCAAGAAGAATTTGAAATGGCACAACCATTATGATGAAGAAAATTTTTGGAAAAGAATCCAACATTACGAGTGCATTGGCAAGTTGCACCATATTTATTTCAAGTGAATCCTTCTTTTTGCCCAATGCCACATCGATGTGATGTACATGAATTTTTGGATTTACAAAGCACTAGTAAGCTCAATCACCAATGGCTGAATTATCCTTTGCTTCCAAGTCCGTCGCACAACTATTTACCGATTGAGGAATATATGGTGAGATCCATCGAGTTTTGGCTAAACTGTTATGTGACAGTACCCGATCTCACAATAAAGATGACCAATTAAATCCTCAGTATGATACTCACAGTACTCAAAGTTTTTAAGCATGCAGAATATACATTTTTGAATTTCATTGGCATTAACCAAGGCAAAGATATCCTCATTTTTTATCTATCAATTATGCCTAGTTGTCCTACAATTATGGCATATTACTCTAGACTTATGTTTTTGCTGAGCTCGTACATGCAAACTTTTGAGGAAGTATTTTTTACAAGATTTTTTGAGATTGACTCAGAAATTTTCTTGAAGATGTCAACTAATCTGAATGCCAGACTTGTGGCATATGAATTAAGCTTCCTTGAAGACCATTGACATGCGCCACATGACGGTGTAAAAGCATAACAATGGAAGCAACTCATGATATGTGAAGCCAATATGCTTAATGAAATAGAGGAAAAGGTATATAAGACGTACTCCTGCCGCATTCCAAAGCCTATCGGGGACGATAGAGTTCAGAAGGGGGATAGTGTTCAAGGAGATTCAAGCAAAAGGAAAAAAGAAAAAAACCAAGAAAGAAGCTTCACTAAACAGAATAATTCTGAAGACATATCTCTACAGGAAGCCGTAGGGGTACACAACACCCATCTCTGTCTAGAGCCCCACAGGGGCACACAACAATGGGAAGTACGCAACACGCAAGGACGGATCAAGGCTGTTGGAAGCAGCCAGAGGCACAGACGACACGGAAGCATGTAACGACAAAGCAGGGAGCCAGTCGAATCGTTTTTCAAATAATTATGTTTTCAAATACTTTCCAAAAACCTCCAACAGTGATTTTTTATCACTATTGTAACATATGTAACATAGAAAACCCCATTTTGTAATCCATAGCTCCATTTTGTGCAAGCCGAGGAGTCCTCGAGCTTGAGGAGCTTAGGTAGAATGCGCGTACCAATTTTCGTTATTTTTAGATACCGTTTACCCTTCCAAATAGCATCTAGGACCTAATTTTTAACTATGCCGGTCACTAGATGTGAAACCGGTCAAAACTAGTCTAGAAACTATAAAAAGAGCTAGAGAGCTCATTTTTGAGGTTGGTTAGTGTTAGCTTGTTGGAGTTTAGAGTTCTTTTGAGCTTGTAATAGTGTTCTTGAGTAATAGAGTTGATTTCTCACCTTCCATTGTGTCTTGCTTGTCTCTTCGTAGTGTGTGTGTATGTGTGTGTGCATTTCTATGCTTCTCACCTTCACTCTCACTTCATCTCACATTCACGATCTTCATATCACTCCTATCTCTTCCGCGGATTGACATTAAGGAGGTGAAGCTTCTTAACGTGGTTCTCACCATTGTGCTAGAGCAACACCAAATTTGGCGCCGTTGCCAGGGATCGAGTCTAGGACGAATGTGTGATGGTAAGAGTATAGCAAGAAGTGGCGTTGGAAGGTAAAAATTTCAGTTTTTGTTGTTGTTTTTACTTAGTTTTTAGTGTTTTTCACCTCCCCCACACTCCATCTTCATCACCGCATCATCAGCTTCATCATCATCTTCATCTCCAAAAAAATCAGAAAATTCACCATATCCACCCATTCTCCTCATTTCCCCTCATTTGTGCATGCGAGAGAGTGAGAGAGAGCTTTTGTGCTTGTGTGTACTTTCGATTTCTTGAGTTTTCTTGCAGGTACAGAGCTCCAGTGCATCAGGAAAGCTTGGAAAAGGTAAAAACTTCACTTTCTGTCAGAAATTTCCGTCTGTGTCAGACCATCGTGATGGTCTGCAAAGTTCAGAATTTGGAGAAGGCGACCACACCAACGTGAAGAGCACACCTGCGCCTATAGGAATCCATAGCTGCATTCACAAAATTTGCATTTTGGTGGACCATCGCGACGGTCTCTGACCATCGCGATTGGCTCACGCCATCGCGCCGACGGTGCCACGTGGCAATCTAGACCATCGCGACGGTGTTCTTCAGACCATCGCGACATTTCAAAAATCCAGACCATCGCGATTGGCTCACGCCATCGCGCTCAGACCATCGCGATTGGCTCACGCCATCGCGCTCAGACCATCGCGACGGTTCACTTTGGACCATCGCGATTGTCCACGTTGACCGTGACTGACGCCATCGCGATTGTCTAGGTTCACGCCATCGCGATTGTGCACTTTCAGACCATCGCGATTGTGCAAATTCAGACCATCGCGACGGTGCACTTTCACGCCATCGCGATTGTGCAAATTCAGACCATCGCGACGGTGCACTTTCACGCCATCGCGATTGTGCAAATTCAGACCATCGCGACGGTGCACTTTCACGCCATCGCGACGGTCCCAGACCATCGCGATCATCTCAGACCATCACGATTGTGCACCCCCATCGCAAATTTTAGGGTTTCATTTTTTGGCCAATTTTGGGGCTATTTTTGGGAAATTTTTGGGTGATTAGACTCATAGGAGACCCCTTAGCTCATATTTGGAGAAAAACCTGTTTGTCAGTTTTTACCCCCCAGGGCCTGAATGGTCATAACTTTTTCATCTGAAGTCCGTTTTTTGAGCTTAATAGCTCATTAGAAAGCTCTTTTCTTAAAGGATACGTCTATTTTTAGACAAGCTATTTTGAGGTTGACCTAGTTGGGACTAGAAAGCCAGGGGGCAAGCATTAAAAAGTTGGGCAAAAGGGAAGGGAATTAAAAGGTGTATATACTCAAGTGCTTGATCATCCAACTGTGAATTGGTCTAATATTGGATTTGTCCAGGTCTAGCAAGGGCAATCAAAGACAACCAAGGCAAGGCAGTGAAGGGCATAAAGCTTGGGAAGCGCGGCTTCTTGGGCATCAGAGCAACCAGAAAAGCTGACTCGAGGTTGGAAGATTACTCAACCCCCTCAGTCAATTATTAGCTTAGGCTAAACGGTAGTGTTGTGGATTAACGACGATAGGAACGCCTCAAGTTCAAGATATTTAATTCTTTCAAGTCTAAGACTACAAGTAAAGGTGTGTGACGAAAACCTAAAGGAAAGAGCCTAAGTCTGACGGAACGAGAACTCAAAATTATAACGGAAAGTCGAATTCCTGACGCATACATTAAGACAAGAATCTAAAGAAATTTAAAAAGAATCAAGAAAGTAATAACGAAGAATCATTGACGATCTGAGCGCGTACTGAGTGTGCAAGGAACAAAATTAATGAACCTTAGATCGGGCAAACATATAGGCAAGTCAGACCGGCGAAGCCTTAGATCATCAGAGGCAAGTGTAAGAACTACTGCACGATCGTGGGCTCAACAATTGAACACTAGTTATCCCTACGAGAGCTCAGATACTAGCAAATCAGAAATGGCATTTAGCACAGAAAGACCAGAAGGAGGGTCGAATGTAGCCTACTTAGAAAAACCAGAAGGACCCTATAGAACGCAACTAGAGTTTCTCCAAACCAACCGATTAGGTGCTCGCATCTATGAGGATGGTTTGCGAAGGCAAGTGGTGCAAATGCACAACCCCGATCAACCCATTGGATTGGAACGTCCAGTGGTGAAATTCGAGAGAGAAGTGTACATAGACAAGGAAGGAACGATGTACATCTTAAGTACGCAACCAAACAATACCAACGAGTTTGGCGTGATTCAACCATAGACGGAAGCAAAATCTCAAGGAAAAGAACCATTAGAAGAGCCTAGAACACCTAGAGGGAAATCTGTACTGACACGAGTACTAATCCCGGATTGGATCCCTCAGGACAACAGAAGCATAGAGTTGTTTGTAAATAAAGAAACGGATGAAGCCTTTTGGAGATACAAGACCGAAATACTTAGTGAGGTAGGTATCATCACTATATACGAGTTCAAGGACCCGATACACCTGGAAAGGTTGTATACCTGGATGAGACTTCAGAAAGAGTCTTTGTGGTGCCTGACCGCGCTAAAAACACATACACATGGAGAGGTGAATTGGTATTCCCTCCATCTAGAACGAACATGGATACAAGTCAACAAAGGGCAGGAACATCATCAGCCCATGGAAATCAAAGAGAGAAAAACAAAGAGAGACCGGAAGTAAGCTTTAATCACCCCATAGGGAGAGATAGAACAACCACAGACACTAATAGAGCAGATAGACAAAGAGATCATGGAATACCAGGTGGTAGAGATGATTTTCCTCTACCCAGACCACGTGAACACGCAAGAATACTGAGACCCACTCAATTAGTAAAATCAATGAAAAATTATTTTGATGGGACAGGAGATCCCTATGACCATGTCGTAGAATTCAAGCAAGTACTAAGAGCCGAACAAGTTGAAGACATGTTCACGCAGTACAACGCATTTGGACTAATGTTAAAGAATACAGCTTTAACTTGGTTCCAACCATTGCAACAAAGGCAATTTAGAGACATCCATCACTTTTTAGAGTCATTCATCACCGAATTCTCTAAAAGTGGGATTAGACATGACACGTCTTCGTTGATTCATAGCTTTAAACAGACCCCTCAGGAAACAGTCAGACTGGCAGGACGTAGGTTTAGACAATATGTTGAACGATGTCCAATGCAAGAGCTACCCTCATAAGCTAAGCAAGTGTCATTGTTTCTAGATGGCTTGTTGAGCTCTAAACTACGCTCCTATGTGTACCTAAAAGAACCCAGAACGCTAGAGCAATGTGTAAGAATTTGTATAGACATTGAGGACAACTTAGGAGACGAGTTGGAACTCTCAAAGGTCTATAAGGACTCAGACTGTTCATCTCTAGCATCCACAAAGTTGTCTAGCTCAATAGAAGACCTAGCAGAAAAAGTGGCACAGAAACTAGGAGTTTCGAGCAAACCTAGGGTACTAATGAACAAGCGTTGTTACACCTGTGGTGGTGATCATATGGCAAATGTGTGTCCCAATGCACCACAACCACAAGCCAACCCTAGTGGCCAATACTATACAATTGAGAGAAGATACACAAATCATACGGCTCAGGACTGCCCATACAACAAACAAACTGTGAGACAGAACTATCCGCAAGCATACCCGCAGCCAGGTAGGTATCAAGGCCAATACAATGCTCAGCCTTATTACTATAGGCCTCCTCAGAATTACCCATACCAGGCTCAACAGAGACCTCAACCTGTCTTAGCTCAGCAGCCACCCCCACCAGCGAATGTCATCTCAGTCAAATACGCTGCTGTAGAAGAGAACCTAAGTAGGGCCTTAGTGCCTTCTTCACCTTTGATCACAGAGAGTGACCCACACTCAAACAGTTTTGACTCTACACATGTAGATAGTCCACCCGCTTATTACACAGAGTCACCAGAACACGTAGAGACATATCATTATGATAGTCCACCAGTGGAACCTAGTTGGGAGCCAGACTATGCTAATGTGATGTACACAAACCCAAATCCACGGCCCCAAATAAGACAACAAAGACCACAGGGCCCTAGAGGACCATGCTTTAGGTGCCAAGGAGATCACTTCATAAAGGACTGTCCACATCCCCCGATAGCAGGACAATCACAGTACTATAACATCCAAGGCTTTTGTGCTGATTGTGGCAAAGAGCACATAATCAAAGATTGTCCTAAGAACCCAGTTAACGCTTCGAATGTGACACCGATCAACGTGATAGGTATTGTAAATAACGCAGATGGATCCAACCCTACATACGTGCCTATCCAAGCTATAACAAGAGCCCAGGCGCTCTTACAGAACCAACAGCTTAATTAGGAAAAAGTAGCCGGAACCAGTGAAGCTGCAGAATCTAGCAGTAAAAAGACAAAATCTTGGAAAGATTCTAGAGAAAGGATAAAGAGAAAATGGAGTAAAAAGATAACGGAGTTGGAAGGAAGTTTGAAGGAATCTAGAGCCAAAATCCAAGAATTGAGTTCACAGGAATTGAATCAAGAGAATCCAGCTCAAAAATCAAGATCAGTTTTAGCGGAACCCATACCAGAAAATTTAGACATGATGTTTCGTGCATATCAGGCTAGATTAAAAGAGGGACCTTAGGTAGCTGAAATGAGCAAAAACTACCCTTGAGCTGATCTAGAAATTGAGAGAACTAAACTTTGCATGAAGATGGTAGAACTAGCACAAGCTTTGTTCGAAGCCTCTAGATATCTTAATTGGAAGAACATGGCAAAACCGGAACTACACTTTCAAGGACTAATGGAGAGGCTAGAATACTTGATTAATAGCAAAGAGAAAAAGGATCAGCCTAGGAACCCTATTGTCCCAGAGACACAGGAAAGGAATGCACCATCCCTGTCTCAAGTACCCAACTCAGAAAGTCAAGACAATTTGTCTTCCATACATAAATATTCACATGAATTTTTGAGAGAAATCCAAGAAGAGAAATGGAGAAAAGAACAAGGAACTCATCCTCCTATTCAAGAAATAGATGACTTGCAGGAACAATTTCCCCAAGACATTCCCTCTATTTACGATGACGTAGAGGAAGAACAACTGAGCGAACACACAGGATTTGGATCTAATTCGTTACAAGAATTACCTCAGTTCACAGGACCTTGGGAAGCAAAGTCTATTAGTATGAGAGCACCCACGATAATAGTGAGGAATGAAGAATCAGTAATCCCTAGAAACACGGAAGTGATCAAGAATACCAAAGTACAATGTAACCTCACTCTAGAGGAGTTGTTAAAGGTAAAACCAGAATTGTGGAAGCATGTAGCAAATCAATTCCCCGAGCTTGCTACTACTCCCTCACAAATAGGATCACAAAATAAGGTACCAGAAATACCCATAGAAAAGATCGGAGATGTAAGCGAAGGAGAGGAAGGTAATACTTATCTTCCAATAACCCATCAGGGCTACACCACGAAAGCCATCTTGGATTCAGGAGCCGGAGTAGCCATAGCTACCACCGCTTTATGGAAACGTTGGGGTAAGCCAGCATTGAGACCCACCAGGATGAAGCTACAAATGGCTGACGGACACATAGAAAAACCATTAGGCTTACTAGAAAGCATATCTCTCACCACTTGTGGTGTAGAATTTGAGCATACCTTTGCCATTTGTGACTTTGCAAAAAACCATGCTTATGAGATGATATTGGGACGACCATTCATGCGTCAGTTGCAAATTGTACAAGATTGGGGAACCAATTCTTTGTACTTGCAAGATTTAGGAGTGACTACCAAAGTCAATCTTAAAGACTATTCACATCGAGATGTACCCCCAATACAATGGAATACCATCCATAAGACACCAGTAGAGACGGAATCCGTGCACTCATTAGAATCAGATCCTTCTTGGTTGCATGAGGATACTCATTTATGGATGTGTAAAGTAGCCAAACAAGAGGAAGAAAGGTTAGAAGCCAGGACCTTAGGTGCAGAACAACATCCACAAACCCTTCAAGACCCAGCTTATGCACCTGTAGTATTTCCAGACGAAGAGTTTGAACCCCATGGTTGGGCAGAAATCCTAGCAACCATGGATGTAGCCATCAATGAAGAACAATGGACACCCCACTGTGACGAGGATGGCTATGACATTTCAGTTTTCACGATAGAGCCAATCATGTGCGATGCAATTTTAGAAGAGTGTGAACCTAACACTGATGCATTTGAGGATGCAAGCGATTTTGATTTAGAATCAATTATCATGGACCCACCCTTTGCATCAGAGGAAGAATATTTTTTCGAGGTAGAGACTCACACTCAGAGACACGAGGAAATTACGAATGAGGTGAGATTAGCCACGGAAGTGACTAACAAGAGAGAAGGCAAGAAAAGAAAGAAGAAAGAAACCATGTCAGAAAAAGAAGAATCTTTATTTGAAGTACCCGAGAACTTCAAGAAATATGAAATCGAAGATAGAAGAATCATGGTACGAATGCCTAATAGAAAGGCGAATGACGGACAAGTATATGATAACCGAGAGAAAACCAAGAAAATACTAGTTGCCATAGAAGGAGAAGAAGAAAAATGTACATACATAGGGCATGATTTGACAAAGGAAGAAGAAGAAGAATTAGTTTCCCTATTGCGCGAATATAAAGATGTTTTTGCTTGGAGTTACAAAGATTTGAAAGGAGTAGATCCAGATATATGTTCTCATAGAATCCCTATGACTCCAGATGCAAAACCGACAAAACAGAAACCGTACACGTACAATGATAACTACGCTGCGAAGATTAAAGAGGAGATAGATCGCTTGATAGAAGCAGGATTCATTTACGAAATTGAGCATACCGAATGGGTATCCCCCATTGTGGTTGTGCCCAAGAAGAATGGAAAATTGCGTGTGTGTATTAACCTTAAAAAAGTTAATGCCGCCACGATTAGAGATAGTTATCCTCTTCCTATCACAGAACATCTATTGGAAAGAGTTGCGGGCAAGGAAGTTTACAGCTTCCTTGATGGTTTTTTAGGCTATAATCAAGTAGCCATTGCTCCAGAGGACCAACACAAGATGGCATTTGCCACTGAATGGGGCATATTTGCATTTCGTGTGATGCCATTTGGCTTAACAAATGCACCCGCCACTTTCCAGCGACTCATGTGTCATGTTTTTTAGGAATTCTTACGCAAGAGTTTGGAAGTTTATGTCGATGACTTATGTGCTCATTCAAATGTAAGACAGATACATATCCCAGAGTTAAGACAAATATTTGACAAATGTCGAGAATATCAGGTTTGTTTGAACCTAGAAAAATGCGTTTTCATGGTCAGATAAGGCAAAATTCTAGGACACATTGTGTCAAAAAATGGAATCTCTACGGATGAAGAAAAGGTGAAGGTAATTGCAGATTTACCTAGACCAACTAATGTGAAAGAGGTACAGGCATTTATGGGCCATTGTGGTTATTATAGGAGATTCATACACATGTATGCAATCATAGCCAAGCCTTTGTACTCTCTTTTAACCAACTTTGAATGGACAAATGAATGTGAAAATTCATTCAATGAACTTAAACGACGCTTGTGCTCAGCACCTATATTGACTACCCCAGATTGGAGTAAGCCTTTCCATGTGCATGTGGATGCATCCAATTATGCCATAGGATGTGTGTTAGCACAACCCACGAATGAAGGTAACATAGATCTCCCCATAGCTTACACGAGCAGACAATTGAACGCAGCAGAAAGAAATTACACCACGACGGAACGAGAAGGATTAGGGATGATCTTTGCAGTAAAGAAGTTTAGGCACTACTTGTTGGCCAACAAGTTCAAGTTCTTTACAGATCATCAAGCCCTATTGTTCCTAGTCAACAAACCATGTAACACAGGACGATTGATACGTTGGTTTCTATTACTCATGGAGTATGATTTTGAAGTCGTAGTCAGGAAAGGAAAGACACATCTCAGAGCTGACCACCTTTCAAGATTAACCTCAGGAGAAGCTCCCCAAGGAGTAGTGGATGATCTACCACATGCATACTTGTTTAATCTTGAGATAGCACCAGAATGGGCTAAGCCTATAGTCCCTATTCTCACATACGGACCCAAGAATCCTAGGATAAAGATCAAAGAGGGAGAGATTAACAAGTCGCAGAGATACCAAATAATGGCAGGAAGCATATATAAACAGGATAATCAAAAGATTCTTGCTTGTTGTGTAGATGAATCAGAACATGCGAATTGGTTGCAATTAGCACACATAGGTGCATTAAAGCAACATCATTCGAAACATCGAACACTACAGACTCTGCATAGATTAGGAGTATATTGGCCTACGATGGAAGCAGATGTCTACAGGTTGTGTAAGGAATGCAATGTTTGTTGTGAAAGACCACCAGTAGAGCATGCTACACTATATCACGTGTCTCCCACACCAGACTGGAGTGAACAATTAGTGACGTACTTGAGGACGAAGACATTCCCTCAAGGCATGACCTTAGCTCGACAACGTAGTCTAGAGCAAGAAGCTCAAGATTATTCACTTATTGGCGATAACCTATACAAAAGAGGACGAGATGGATATCTAAGACAATGTGTTCATGAGAGCGATTATCTGAGCATACTAGAGACTGCACACCAAGGTGTTGCAGGAGGTCATTTTGGACTAGATAGGATAATCAAAGCCATCCTCTTTGCAGGATTATGGTGGCCCACTCTTCACATGGATGCTCATACCTATGTAAAGAGATGTGATGTGTGCCAAAGAACTCAGTTTCCTACTCGCAGAGATGAAATGCCATTGAAACCCATGATGGGCGGACGTGCATTTTCTAAGTGGGGTATAGACTTTGTAGGGCCCATTAACCCCCCTGCAAAAGGTACACATGCTGAATACATTATTGTTGCCACAGATTATCTTACGAAATGGGTAGAGGCAAAAGCCACGAAAAAGAATGATGCACACACAACTGCAAAATTCTTATTTGAAAATGTCTTTACGAGATATGGATTGCGTATAGAGTTAGTGAGCGATCAAGGCACTCACTTTCTAAACCAAGTCATTGAATATTTGTTACAGGATTTTATGGTGATTCACAAGAAATCCGCACCATATCATCCTCAGGCCAATGGTCAGGCTGAAAGCACTAATAAGATTCTTTGTAACGTACTGACGAAACTCGTGAACAACAAACGTTCAGATTGGGACAAACAGTTACACCACGCTGTTTGGGCATATCGAGTGGCCTACAAGACCGTACTCAATGCAACTCCCTTTCAGATGGTTTTTGGTCAGAATGCTGTGCTTCCTTTGGACTTCTTGATACCGACCCTTAAGGTTGCACAAGAACATCAGTGGACCGGCCATGAATTATCAGCGAGAATAATGGACTTGGAACGATTAGGAGAAACCAGGCTAAAGGCAGCAGCAAGAATATATGCAGCGAAGAAGCGACAGAAAGCGTATTTTGATGCACATGTGAAAGATAAAGGCCTAAAAGAAGGAGATTTAGTTCTAGTATATACCCTGAAACAACACGCATGTAAGTTAGAAAAGCGAGGTTATGGACCTATGATCATTAACAGACTCTCAACAAGTGGAGCAGTACAATTAGCCACTTTAGAAGGAGATATAATGCCTATTTATATTAGTGGCTATAGAGTCAAGCTATATCAGGAACCTCTTACTGAGGATATGCTTAGACGACTCATGTTGGCAAAGAAGCGTAAGAAGGAAGAAAATAGAATATGAGCGGAAGCTCAGGCAGAAGCAATAGAACGCATTAAACGCATGAAGTTAAGAAGACAAGGACTAGGGAGAGAACATTATAACCATCTGGAAACTACACCCAGATACCCCATGGCCATGTGTCAAGTAAAGTCAACCACTCATCCTAGTATAGTGGACAGGAGACCATTCATTACAGTCAGGTTAGAGCACGGCAACCCTTGCCAAGAGGTCAGGGCTTTAATTGACTCAGGTGCTGTGACTAGTGCGATTAGATGGTCCCACTGTAAGGATTCAGGCATAGAAATGCGGCCAATTGAGGCATACCAGGCATGGAAACCCCTTGCATGGGTGAGGTGGACCTTCCTATCCTCATTAAGGATGTGACCATGATAGCGAAGCTACTAGTGTGCCATGATGACGACCTGATAGAACCCCTAATCCTTGGCCAAGATTGGCTATACGATCACTCAGTGGACCTAAATCTTAGACAAGGCTCCTTACAGGTTGGAACCTTAGAACAGAAGCAAGTGAGATCGCTTGACTTCCCTAACGGCATTCAAATTGAGGTTTGTAACCCTCGACCCTATAAAACGCATGCAACGGAAGACCGGAAGATCTTGGGTCAGACCAATCACGTTACGTCTACACCAACCCACTCAGGCTTGGCTAGGGACAATTGTCAATCAGAAGAACGACAGGAGATCTTCCCTGGGGCTTCCTGCAAACTAGAAGGGGCAGCTACCCAACGGCTAGGGCAGATGAACACAATCAGCGGTTAGGTGGGTTGCATCAGCGGCCAAATGAGCACAACACCCTGCGGTGCTCATCCTTCCAAACTTGCTGCGGACTGGCCTAGATTAAAGATAAAGAACGAATCACTTCCTAATGGGCAGGTCACACAAGTGTTGGATCTCCCTTCTTTTCCAAAGCAGAGCGTCCAATGGACCTCTCAAACCCAACCACGAAGGAGTCAACCACAACAGAGGAACCCAGACCGACGACAACACCAGACAAGGCAAAGAAAGCAGCAGTATCAAGATCACAGAACAAGTGGCACGAAACAAATATGGGTGCCAAAAGGACAGCAACCACAGGCTATTGGCAACACTGCAGACAAGAACAGGACAAAGTTTCACAAGAAGCAGAGTCAGTATCCAAAGTCCCCTCGATCTTCTTCTACAAGTACCAATACTCGACAGATTTGGATCGCCAAGAAGTATCTTCTCAATCGACCCACAGCCATGCAGATTTGGGTACCCAAACAATGTATTATAGCCCAACCCTCAAGCCATGTAATATATACCCCTCAGAAATCTTTTCATCCTTCAATACCACCAAACCTGATACCACCTTTTGTCCCTCAGCAGAAACATACCACCCACTCCAAGACTCTTAGGAAATGGATACCGAAACGTATCCAGACGTCTTCTTGTACCCCATTATCTAACAATTCTCCCACCCCGTTTAAACTCCACCCTTGTAATAATTCACCCTCAACCAAACCTTGTATAAATTCATACACCCAAACCCCACATCATGCATAATAAAAGTTCATCAAGAAATGTATGCATAATCTGAACCATGTAGGTGTCTAGAGACCTGCATTAGCTCTGCAAAAAATCATTGCATCAATCACTTCACGACACTTGGCTACACGGGTTACACATCGGTTATGGAAAGGGATTGTGGTCTCACCTTAATGGGATCATAATTAATTTCCATACTAATGTGTTAATCTTTTGTAGCAGATCTTTTCCATTAGCTCATCAGTCATCATGCAAACCGAAGCAGGCCCATCAGAGGCTGGCCCCAGTGCACCGATGGCCACTATTGGAGAATTACTAGCAGAATCTTATCCTACGGTGCAACCACCAGAGTTTCAAGGTTTTCCAGGACCCATGCCAATCGACGATCCTCCTAGAGGATATACTGAGAAGATTCATCGTAATTCTCACTGGTTTCAAGGCCTAGCAGGACCCTTAGCAGACGCTGATTTCATATTTGAGGCCAATTTGGCATTTGATCTTCGCACATGGACCAAGTACCAGTTCTTGTCAAGAGAATTTAAAGGACTACAGAATACACAAGATCTAACGCACGTTTGGGCACGAGCGGGATTTACAGAGTATTTTAGCGACCCTCTGCCTAAACCCGATTTTTACATATGCTTTTACTTGGTAACCACCTTAACGGCTTCAGAGAACAAGGATCTACCCGGCACATTCATGTTACCATCCTTGGTAAATGATCCTCCATTTAGAAGGTTCTATTTGTCTAAAGATTTGATTCGCGCAGCTCTGAAAATACATGGAACACACACTCCAACGGAGAAAGAACGGCTAGTCCCAGAACAGATAAAGCGTGGTGACGTAACTAAGTGGGAGGATATTTCAGCCATAACCCCTGAGCTTTCCAAGCCATTACGGATATGCATGCAGCACTTTGCTTTCCCAGCTCAGGATCGTTTTACCATGCCCCACAAAAGAATCTGGTTTGGATTATACTTAGCATGTACTGGACCTCAAACGGTTGATCTAGCCAGCTGGATCATTGATCAGCTCTATTTGGCACAACATAGGTGGGAGCGAAAGAAGGTAATCAATGGATGCTGCGCCCTCACCAGGATTATATACATGTGCTTGGCATATGATTTACCCATAGAGCGCGCCATGACTAGTGAGGAACTGAAGGCATTCAAAGGAACCACTAGGAAGGCTAGAAAGTCTAGCAAAGGCAGAGCCAGAAAGCGGATGAGAGGTACTATCCCGTGCCTACAAGTCCCAGAATCACCCTCGCCACAACCATCTCCAGAGCAGTCACCAACAGCAGCCACTCCCATGGTACCACCAATTCGTATACGGTTATCAAGACCAGTTACGCCGGAGTGCACCACCAGTAATGTTGCACCCCAAGCAGCCACAACCATAGAACCTATCACCACAGCAGCTGAACTTCCCACCACTATTGGTGCGGAAGCTTTCTCTTTTCCAATACCGCATTTAGAACCAGGACAAGCAGAGCCACTGGACCAAACTTTTGATTTTGAGATGCCCGATGCATTCTCCAATGAGTTCCAGTTTTCAGAAGGACAATTGTTTTCTCAAGAATTTGAAAGGCCTAGCTACCCTACCACACCCAGGGATCAGCCACAAGGACAGGTCGTGTCCAGCTCTGATGACGAAAGAACAGCAACCGATGACGACGAAGGAGACGACGAAGCTAGCCAGGGAACACATGAATCCCAAGAGCATGAACAGACAGATGGCCAAGGCCAACAAACAGACACACATGGTGATACAAGTACCCATGAAGATGAAACTTACGAAGCAGCGGCTTACACACTGGCTATCAAGAAGCTGTATAGAACTATGGAAAAAGTTTGGGCACGCAAAAAGCTGACAGAGGAAGAGAGTCAAACAATAATAGAACAAGAACTTGTCACAGGCGGATTCGAAGACGCATACATCCAAGGATTCAAAGAATTAGTCAAATCAGTAGGCTCCAACGAGGCACTCAGGTACTTGCAAAGAAAGCCACTACCACAGTTTGACCCCCGCAGAGTACGACTACTTTCAAAGCCCGGCGAATACATTCGTGTACCAACCGGAGCACAATCTTCAGAACAAGCCAGGGAGGCACGCCTCGTCCCCGAAAGTTCATTGGCCGTAGAAACCATCTTTGTAGATTCCCCACCCCGCGCTACAGCTGTACAAACCTCAGTAGTCACTGAAGTACCGACCACCCCAACCGCTCCTCTCTCACCACCCGTCCATCCAGCCTCCCCTCTTCACCCTCCTTCCCCCAGACCAACATCTTCATTCGCCGGTGGTGTTGCAGAAATTGTCTTTACCACCACTCATCCCACAATTCCTGCACCCATTAGCCCTAGTCTACCCCCTCCTACACCCACCTTTCTATCCAACCCATTCCTTCATCAATCTTTTCCATCTTTCCCCACAACTCCAAGACCCCTTTTCCCATTCCCACCGCCATTAACCTTCTCCCCCGTCTGACCTCCCCGACCCACTGTAACCCCTCTTTCCCCTTTCCACCAAGCTGCTCCAGCCAGCCCCCCTGTAAATTACCCCTCAACCTTTGTAAATCCCGTATTTACACCAGCACGAGCACCCACGATCACACCCATATTCACGGTCACCGCACTAGATACGTCCACTGACATGGACATCTCACCACCCACAGCACCATCACTCACTTCACTCACGGCACAAACATTTTTAGGCACATCACAATTTTCAACAATCACTACATCATCCACCTTCCCACCCCCATTCCCCATTCCCGTTGCATCTACACCAACTGCATCTTCATTTAGCACCCCATTAATACTATCACCCACTGTAGATAATGCATTCCGACAGATGTTCATGTGTATGACGCAAGTAAGAGATGAGTTCACATCTCTTGGTGATAATTATCAGCAGCTGCAGAGGACAACCAATGACTTACAGTCGCAACTTAATTTATTGTCTATTGAGAATGCCTCTCTGAACACCCGATACCAGGAATTACGCGAGGCATATCACAAATTGGAACTAGAAAGCGAAGAGAAGACCAAGGAAGCCACTGCTGACCTGGATAATTTATTAAGAGCCCAGACAGTCCGCAATGCAACGCTCACACGAAACATGGGCTTACTACGAAGACACCTAGCAGCCGCCAAGGAAGAAAACCAGCACTTACAGGATCAGAACCGAGAAAACTTAGAAGCAGCACTCGACCACCCAGACCAACCACTCAGTCCTAGCAGGTTCAAAGCCATCCTTCAGACTCGACGAGGATGCTGCTAGACGATCATGTAAGATTGCTAGATGAATATGACCACATGAACGAGGAGTTACAGAAACTCAAAGAAGATCACAAATTACTCCAGTTACGAGAACCGGCACACCAAGACATACCAGCACCTGTGGACTCCTCTCCTGACCTCCTAGAGGAACTCAACTCATTACGGGCCCAGGTATCGACCCTTGAATCAAGGATTGCAGTATATGAAGCGCCACCAAGGCCAGATTCCCCACCTCAGCTTCCAGCTGAGGAAGAAACAGTCACCATCCCGGTGGAGGAAACATTTGAAGAAGCGTACGAGCCACAACCCATCCCAGGCGGACACGTCACGGCCGAAGGTCAGATGACGTACGAACTTCCGACCCCCACGTGGATGAAGACTATTGAGGAACTTGGAACAACGCACTCAGCTAGAGTAGAGGCACAATTACATGCCATGGCGATGATAGAAGAAAAGATATTACAGTCTCCATTCTTTGCTCATTTGGCCCCGCGACGATACATATCTGGGCATGAGCTACAGTATAAACCGTATTTTATGTTAATGGCTGAATACCAGTTAGCTATTGAGAAAGAGACAGGTAAGAAACCATCGCATGCAACTCAATTCGAGGAGGACGATCTACCACTTGATGCACAGCAAGGAGAGATCTATCAACCATAGTGGCGCAAAGATTTACTACAGAAGTATCCAGAAATGATGAGTACATGGGTAAAGGCACCTTTGCATTTGAAGTACAATCCGTGTTGGGGACCAGTGCCACGACGCCGCTCCTGGACTACCTTTGCTATTAAGGTACAAAACAATAAGCAGTGCCAAGACTGGTTGAATTACCCCTATTTTAAGCCACCCATTGAGTTACCAACTGTTGGCTACATGATGGCTACAATTCGCCACTGTCATATGGATGATATAGCGGCGCATATGACTGTCAAAATCTTTGACATGATGCAAATGATTTTTAAAGTCTTCCGACGCGTCAAGGCACCACATGTCAACACCCCGGGCTTTGAGCATGGCAATTTCGATCTGGTATATGATATGAGTACAACGCCATCGCTACAAGTGTGTTATGCCTGGCACTGCAGAATAAAGTACCTACCGGCGTGCTACAAGCAGACGTTCGAAGAGATGTTCACAACCGGCTTCTGGGAATACCATTCAGAGGTATTCATAAGCAGGCCTACACATTTATTACAATTATTTGCCTGTGAACGAATGGTCTATTCCACACACTATCAGCTCCCGCCACAGGAAGAACCACAACCAATCGACTGGGAGAAACTCGAGGCAGATCTGGCCCGAGGCATCCGTATCTCCGAGCACACCCTCGCTCAAGACCTCCTACAGAACTATATCCGGCAGACCTCACAGCAAGGTTCTGTCAGGGACGACAGAAGCGAGAGGGAGGGGGGTGTTGGAAGCAGCCAGAGGCACAGATGACACGGAAGCATGTAACGACAAAGCACGGAGCCAGTCGAATCGTTTTTCAAATAATTATGTTTTCAAATACTTTCCAAAAACCTCCAACAGTGATTTTTATCACTATTGTAACATATGTAACATAGAAAACCCCATTTTGTAATCCATAGCTCCATTTTGTGCAAGCCGAGGAGTCCTCGAGCTTGAGGAGCTTAGGTAGAATGCGCGTACCAATTTTCGTTATTTTTAGATACCGTTTACCCTTCCAAATAGCATCTAGGACCTAATTTTTAACTATGCCGGTCACTAGATGTGAAACCGGTCAAAACTAGTCTAGAAACTATAAAAAGAGCTAGAGAGCTCATTTTTGAGGTTGGTTAGTGTTAGCTTGTTGGAGTTTAGAGTTCTTTTGAGCTTGTAATAGTGTTCTTGAGTAATAGAGTTGATTTCTCACCTTCCATTGTGTCTTGCTTGTCTCTTCGTAGTGTGTGTGTATGTGTGTGTGCATTTCTATGCTTCTCACCTTCACTCTCACTTCATCTCACATTCACGATCTTCATATCACTCCTATCTCTTCCGCGGATTGACATTAAGGAGGTGAAGCTTCTTAACGTGGTTCTCACCATTGTGCTAGAGCAACAAAGGCCAAAAATTATCCACGAAGAAGTGCAAGAAGATATCCGGCAGATCTACAACCCCAGGAAGGTGCTTCAACCTCTTGATCTTTGGGAGGTCCAGATCGAAGGCTGAAAATCGAGACCTTCATACCTTCTACTGGTTGTGTGCGTGACAGCCCAACTTAACATAGCAACCCAGATTCAAAGAGGCGATTGGAAAATTAGACTACAAATTAATTTTAGTTTCTTTCCAAGGGTTCTGAGCGGTGAAAAGAAAAGAACAGGCTAAAAAATGCATCAGGTCCCAGAGGATGTGAAAGAAGATTCAAGAAGAGGGCCTTTAAAATGTAATACTAGCCTGAAAGGGAGGCAAGGCCGACCAAGTGATGCATGCGGGGAAAGAAGTAAACAAGCTACAGACAAAAGGCAAAGCCTATCAAGGAACGATAGAGACAAAGAGGGGGAGAGTGTTGCAGAGCAAAGAAGAGTAGAAATACAGAGAAAAAGAAGGGCCCCAAAATTTTTCTGATTTGGACACCTTATTTTCGTAACATAGTCACTTTGTAATATATTTTCCAATGTAAATGCACTAGAGGAGTCCTCTAGATGCATATTCATAGACATCTGTATCATTACCCTTGTAAGCTAGTAGGTAATTAGTCCTTTAGTCAATAAAGTGCTGGTCTCTGGTGTGAAAGGACCATTTTAGGGCACAAGTATATAAGTCATTTTGTGACTCTCTGTAAAGACTTTTTGCCATTGTGAGAATTAGGAGCACATAATTTTGAATTTGTGTCTTCTCCTCTCTGTATCTTTTTCCTAGTGATCTTAGATGCATGTATGTGACTTGAAAAGAGTGCTTTGAAGTGTTGTCTATCCATGGTAGTGCTTGTTTGCTGTTGGTAATGTGTGTACGAAGTGTAGGAAGTGTTGAAGCATAGGTAGGTCATTCCCATGGCTTAGTATTTTGCTCATAGCTTGAAGCACAAACATCAAAATCGAGTGAAAATACTAACATTGGATGTGTCTTCTCGAGAGCTTCGAAATGAACTTGCTACTTACTATATTTTGAGTTTGGAGCTAAGAGAAAAGCTCGATTTACTCTTGGCTGCTGCACCAAGTGTCGCTATGCCATAGCTGACCTTGAAAGCTTGAATGTGATTGTTTACACATGTTTGTATCTTTGTTAGTTCACATTTGCATTGACCGTCATTTGAATGCATGTCCTCATACACTCGGTTAGGTTAAGATACTTCTTGGATTGATAATTAGAGTGTGAATCCCCATTATATGCACTTATAGGGGATAGGGGTATAGTCTCTCTCTCCTCAAGTCCCTAAGTCGATACTTAGGTACACAGCAAGCCCAACCATCTTTTTCAACATTAGACTCATCATTCTTTGCATTAAATGTATACTCAACAATAGACATTCCTACTTCTTTCTTCTTCTCATTATGCTTGGCAAGCTTTCTACATTCATCAATGTTATGTCCAACATTTCATGATACTTTCATATCTTCTTCTTTTTCATATTGACATCATGAGAGGAAGAAGTGGAAGAGGAAGTGTCATGTTTTGGTATTGATGAACCCAAAGATGAACAATAATTGATTTTTCACTTTTGTATAATAGCAAGTGCTTGTATTCCCTCAAGAAAACCACTTATATTCACTCTTAATTTCTCTTCTTGCAAAAGATGAGACACAAACCCATCAAAAGTAAACACATTTGGATTTCCTTTTGAAACCAAAGGAAATGTAGCAGCAAAGCTTTGAAAGATTTCGGCAATCCTTTGAATAGTGTAGAAATGAGTTATGCATTCAGAACAATCTCATTAATCGCTACCAATTTCTATTTCAAACCCTTGATGCATGTAACATATACATCCACTAACTAATTTTCAACCATACATACATCTTCAAGTTTCTTTCTCACGTAAGCAACACGTGCTTCATTACACACGACATACAAAGAAAAAAGTATATCCCAAGCTTTTCTTGAAGTATATATATATATATATATATATATATATATATATATATATATATATATATATATATATATATATATATATATATATATATATATATATATATATATATATATATATATATTCAACCATACATACATCTTCAAGTTTCTTTCTCACGTAAGCAACACATACTTCATTACACACGACATACAAAGAAAAAAGTATATCCCAAGCTTTTCTTGAAGTATATATATATATATATATATATATATATATATATATATATATATATATATATATATATATATATATATATATATATATATATATATATATATATATATATAAATGCATGATTCATGCCACTTCAGAGAAAGGCCAGTCAATAAATGAGCTTGATCATCCTTTCTATCCCATCTAAGTTGCTCTTGCATAGGTGGAGTAGGCGTAGTCACTATACTTGAAGAAGATCTTGAATCTATAACAACAGGCTGCATAGTAGAAGAACCATCGTGTAGCTTGTTGACATCCACTAAGTTCCATGGTTGCTTTGCAAAAAGAACATGCTTCATCATGTAAGAACACATTGGATGTTTGTGTTGGTACAAAAGAGTCCAAGCCTACATACTTGGAAAATTAGCATGCATCACATATAATCACATATGACTATCCCCTTGTAAAAGTCACTTTACCTTTTATCTTTGTAAAAGTGCCTATGCTTATTGCACATCTCTCGGGTCACTTGGTAGGTGATTGATGAGAGAATAAATCCTATAGTTTAGGACTTACTTTATGGTGAGAATTTGAATTTGAATTCAAAGCTTTGCTCAAACCTCAACTATAAAAGTGGATTAAAAAAGCTCGCGCGACAGAGCCCAACTAGGAGATCATTTGAGAGGGATTCTTTGTAATTAGTGAGCTCAATCCATAGCTCCATCACTACCCTCACATTGTGCAATTCAACATTGCTAATTTCATTGTATTTCTATGTGATCTAATACATATATGTTGATTACTTCTCTACTTTACTTCTCTGCTATGATCATCTCAGAACATAAACTTCTCAGAGCTTGTTCTCAATACATGGTTGATCGTTTGATGTGATTTAAAGTACTATAGGCTCATTATATTGTCTATTTCATAGCTACAAAGTTTCATTGTTATTGTCTTTTCCAATCCTGAGATATCTTCATATCTTTGCTCTCTGGTCTGCATACTGAAGCACCCTAAAAATGTCAAGCAGGTCTTCTAACTTGCTAAGCATCATTCTCACTGTGTACTCCATCGTTTTTATTGGAATGACTCACAATTGGTAGCTATGTAAGTTAATTAGATATTGCCAAAAGGAATTTAGCCAATTTCTAGCAAGTTGAGAGCATGATCACTTTACTAACATATGTAGAGACCAAATTAGCAAGTCCAAGTTCTTGGTTGAACTTTCTACTTATATGTTTTGATAAGGTGAAAAGTGTATATTCATTGGCTATGACCAAAACCAAAAGGGATATACTAGAAGGGATATATGTTATACAATCCCACTAACAAAGGGTTTATAGTTAGTAGGGATGTGGTGTTTTATGAAAATAGTTGATGGTTTGAAGATGATTGCAAGAAGATCAAGTTACCTTATGACTTGGAAAGTGATTTTCGAACTCTAAGTCAAGAAGATCAACAAATAAAAGAAGATGTCAACTCAGAGGATGAAGAGCAAATTGACTTCAAGGCTTGGAAGTCAAAGGGCAAGACCGAGTTCGAGCAATTGGAAGACATTCCAAAGTCTTCCTATCAAGCACTCAGAAGGTCTCAAAGGGAGAGTAAAAAACCCATAAGGTATGGCATCATTAGTCACCAAGCATTCTGTATACATGACTAAAGACTCTATGACAGAAGAACCTTCTTCATTTGAAGAAGCCAATGAGAAGAAAGAATGGAGAGAAGCCATGCAGGAAGAAAATGAAGCACTTTAGGAAAACAACTTTTTGGGATTCGATTCCCAAGAAGCCAAGCATGAAGGTAATAGGATCCAGCTGGATATATAAAATCAAGAAGAATTTAGATGAGCCTATAAAAAGTTACAAAGCAAGGCTAGTGGCAAAGTGGTTTGCTCAAACCCATGGAGTGGATTGTGAGGGGACTTTTTCAGGTGTGGCTAAGATACCAAAAATCAAGGTGTTGGTAAGTGTTGCTCCTTCAAAGATTGGAACCTATATCAATTAGATGTTAAGAATGCATTCCTAAATGCATGAAGCTCAGAAGAAGATAACATGGCTCAACCACCAGGGTATGAAGACAAGGACAAACTAGATTATGTATGCAAGCTAGGGAAAGCACTCTATGGTTTAAAGCAAGCTCCTAGATAGCTCCTAGAGCTCGGAACCATAAGCTTGTCACATATTTACAGGATCAAGTATTTGTTGCTAGCAAAGCAAATTCTTCTTTGTTCATAAAGAAGATTAACTCAAAAGTTATTTATTTATGTGTTTACGTGGATGAAATTATCATTACAAGGAATGATGCCAATGCCATCAAGCAAATCAAATTTCAGATGATGGAAGAGTTTAAGATGAGTGACCTTGGTTTGTTAACATACTTTCTTGGATTAGAACTTGTATATACAGATTCAAGTGTTTTTATTACTCAGAGGATGATATGTTGATTAAATTCAAAATGGAGAACACTAAAATTGCAGGTACACCCATCGAACTCAATCAAAAACTTAGTTCTCATGAGGAAGAACTTCTTGAAGACATTACAGGTTACCAAAAGCTTATTGGGATTCTCAATTATGAGATCCTAACAAGAGTGGACATATGTTATGGAGTAAGTACATTAAGCCAGTTTATGCATACACCAAGGAAACCTCACTTGGATGCCAAGAGGATCTTAAAATATTTGAAGAGTACCATAAATGAAGGGTTCCTTTACATTAGGGGAAAAAGTGAACCCTGCATGGGCCTTGTAAGGATTCCTAATTTTAAGAGATTTTAAGCCTAATCTTGTTCTTGCTTGAGGGAACAAAGTGCACTTAATAGAGCACTTTTTAGTAGGCAAGACTAGGCTTTTTTTTAGGCCCAAGTAGGGTCATCTCTCTCTTCTATAAAAGAAAGAGAGAGAGATTCCACTTTACACATCATCAAATCCGTCCATCTTTGTGAATTAAAAAATGACTTTTTTTTGAAAAGTCACACAGTTAGTTATTGCTTACTAAAAAGGGCCGATTTCTTAATATACATGTCAGAAGTTACTTTTTTTTATGGATTTTTTAATAAAATCACTCAAAATAGCTCTTTTTTCAAACTGTTCCAAAAGTAAAGTGCCACATCATCAAACTCGTAACTTTCCCTACCTCAAAAAATGAATTTTTCAAATTTTTATCATTTTCACTCACATAGAATGGAAAACCTCACCCTGACCCATACACATATCAAAAAAGTAATTTTCTCTATGTACACATACTTCTTAGTCCATTATACATGTTATTTTGATTCTCTTCTATCTTTCTCTCTCTTACCTCTTAATTTCTAGCAGCCATGGGGTACTCGAACAATTTCCTCCAATGAGAAGATGTAAGAATAATAGAATCACTCACAAAGAAATTTTTCTCCCATGAGATGACAATATTCATGTCCAAGTAGGTCGTTCATTCTTTCTTTGTGATCAAAGATGTACTATTCATTTTACTTTCCTGTATTCATCTACTATTTTTCAGGAGGAAAAGCACACAATACCATCATTGGAAGCTCTTTCATGTGGAGTGGGAGGACACAGACACCATATTCCTCTAATGAGGTATATATTTTTCTTGATTCTCATATTTGCAAAAGAATTAAACCAATATTTCCTTTGCATAGGTAATTCATCTAAGAAATAAGTGTTTCACCAACACCAAAGAAGCACTTTAAATTGTTAACAGTTTCTCTTACTTCTCCTTCTTTTCAAAAGAATGACACCAATATTACACAGTATGGATAGGAAAATGTGTGTGGATGCATTTCTCCATGATGATAGAAGTTATTCATTAGGAACATGAATTATAAAGAGGACATGATTGATATTTCCACATAGTACTTACACATAAAAGAAAATATGCCTAGGTATGTTTAGCATGCAACCATGACTAAGGAGTCAATGAAGAAATCATATCCTTTGTTTATGAAGATCATATACATATGCTTCTGTTTGTACAAAACAATAAATAAATAAATTTTTAATCTATAGAGGCTTCAAAAATCAATGTTCTTCTTCTAGAATAAAATCTACCTCTACTAATTTTCTTTTTGTATCCCTTTTGAATTTGATTTTATATATGTTTATCTTTTTTCTACCGGTGATAGGCTCAAATTCATATTAAAGATACTAATCATCAATGACTTGGAATAGTGAAAGGTAAGGTACATTCTACATTCAGATGTTGTTTGTTTCTTGAAATTGTGCTCATTTTATTCATTGAAATATTACATGTTGTATTGTCATATGGAGAATTTTGATGTATCGATTTTTATCAGTCAAGATTCTGATACAGTAGTGATGGAAAATTCCCACTATAGATCTAATAGTAATTTCTTAAAAAGTACATGTCATATTAGTGGTTCTATGCATGTTGACTACTTGGAATGATACTCACTTGCTTTTCTTCAAACAACTTTTGCAAGAGTTTGACTATTATAAATGTTTTCATGAAATTACAACACAACATTGCAAGTGAAAATTGGAGGTTATCAGCAAGTCCTTTGCATCATGATCAATGTCATGCACAAAAAGTATTTTAGGGTTCAACTTGGAACTCAAGTTACATAAGAGGCATCATTGATTATTTTATACTAACAAGTTTTTGTGGTATATCCTATCCATGCTCAAGTTACATAATGACCACCTTGGATGAAGCTCCATCACAGAGGATGAAGTGGTCTACATGCAACAGAGGTCACCATACAATCATAGAGTGGCTCAATATGACAGAGTGAAGTCGATTAAGAATATCAAAATAGTTCATAGCCTCATCCATAGAGTCATTCTTGTGAGCATGATGAAGATCAACTGCCACAGATGTGACCATTCATAAAAAGATTCTAAGGACATGCACAAAGGGGAATAATAGATCCACTAATCATTGGTGATGAACCATTTGAACTCAATCTAGCTCCAAACGGAACATGGTTGATGAAACATGCATGAAGTAACCATTCCAAGTCATCCAAAAAGGAGAGCTTCAAGGAATCATCATGAAACATATGCATATTCCAACATCATATCAAGTAGAGGCTATAAAGTCACTACTATAAGGTCAAAGAACACTATCCACATATGAGAAAAGAAACATATGCCATAAATTGTGTCACAATGTCAATCAAGGCATAGATGTAAAATGAATAAGAACTACCAACCACATCATAGATCATATGTAGCACAACCTAAAGTTTCTCCTAATGCAAAAGCAAAAAAAAAGTGAGCAAACGTTATCGATCCTTAGTGATTCAAATTTGATGCACTAGACTTTGGATATAATCAATAGCACTTCAAGCCATCCAAGAGGAAGGAGATGCATTCCTTAATTCTATTTGGAAAGATATTGACTTGTGTGTAGCTCATGTGAAGATGATGACCATACAACCAACGAAACTAGATGGGACCATACATGATTATGTAATCATTCTTGTTGAAGAGATACATTTTGTAAAATCACATTTCCATTATGATAATCTACTTTTCATCATCTTTCTTACACATGCTCAAGTCCACATTGATCTATATCATATGTTCATAATTGTATCCACTTGTGTAAAGATGGTATGTGTGCAAAACAAATACCTTAGAATCAAAACTAGTATTTGCATTGTTCAACTAGGTTGTGCATATAATAAGTTCCATGAACCTAAATTCTGAAAGAAAGGAGTTGTATTGTCACTAACCACATCATATTCAATTGTCATAGGAAGAAGATACAAACTGGGTTTAAGACTTCCACGATCACCATTCCACATCAAAGGATCATCATCTGAGTGAGAAAAGGAGTACTATCCACCATGAGAATCATGCCCTTGATTCTTTAGGTAGATATACTACATAGTACCATCATGGATATCCATCATCATCGTGTTCCAGTACAACATATAAAGAACTCTAAAAAGACCAATAACTATGAAGATTCAATTTCCAAAAAATCTCACAGTTACATAGCTACTTCCCATGGAACTTATCGCTTTCAGAGGGAGGTGATGTCATAAACACAAAGGAAACCATTGTAAAAGCATAAATTCTATGAAAATGTTTATATCTCATGAATGGTTTAGATTTTGGAGAAATGGATGCTACCATCACGTCCGGAACATTCAAAAACCCTAGGATTGACTGTTTAAAATTGTCTAATTCTGACATCCAGAGTTTTGCAGAGGCCTATCCCGCATTTCTGTGGCTGCCCCTTTTCTGGTGCTTTCCCGCATTTCTGTGGCTGCCCCTTTTCTGGTGCTTTTTGAGGTTCCCAAGGCTCTGGATGTCAGAATTAGACAAATAAACAGTCAATCCTAGGGTTTTTGAATGTTCCGGACGTGATGGTAGCATCCATTTCTCCAAAATCTAAACCATTCATGAGATATAAACTCTTTTTTGGTGCTTTGAGGTCATGCAAGGTCATCAATTATGCAACCCAAGAACTACATAGGAGCATATATGACTATATGATCATTCTTCTTGAAGAGATGTTTTGTAATGTGAATTATCTCATTGGTAATTATACTTTTTCATAACCTTTCTTACACATGCTCAACTCCACATTGATCTATATCATATGTTCACAATCATATGCACTCAAGTCAACATGCTATGTGTGCAGAGCAAATCATTTATGGTTATAAACTCATTTTTCCATTGGTAAATTGAGTTGAGCACATAATGAGTTTCATGGACCTTCATTTTGTAATAATAAAGCTTCATATCCACTAGAAATAAACTTGCATGGCCTCAAAAGCACAAGAAAAGTTCATCCATAGAAACACACAGTAGGCCTCTACAAAACTTTTGTGAGGAAATATCCCATGTTTCTATGGCTCCTCTTTTTTTATACTTTTGAGGCCATGCAAGGTTATTTTTAGTGGATATGAAACTTTATTATTTAGATTTTTAGAGTCGTGGAACTTACTTCTAACAAGTCACTTACTATAGAGTGATCCATGCATATACAACTTCTACAATGGGAGCCAGTATAAACAAACATATGTTGGTGCATTTTACCCAAGCCTACATGCTTGATATGCTTGATATTATCCTCATTTGTAAGTCACATGAGTAGTCATGTGAACACCTCTTGTAAAAGGGTTCATTTTTATCTCTTGTAATTTGAAAAAGAAAAAAGGAAAAGGATGGCTTACCTCATCCATGATGTAAAAGCAAAGTCGTGCCCTATCTACCTAAAACCACAAATTTTTGAGCTGAGGGAATCTCTCCTAACTTTGGGGATCACTTTTAGGTGGAGCCATTCGAATTCGAATTCAAAACTCCCTCCAAGAATAGCTATAAAAGGAGCAAGAAGGAAGAGGCGATTAGCAAGCCTTGTTTGTGACCACTTCATGTCATTTTGTAGAGATTGAAGAGCTAACTCCATAGCTCTATCATTCTACTCCCATTGTGCAAAGATTCATTGCCAATGTGGTTGTAATCATATGTGAATCTATACATTTATCATTATCTACTTCTCTGTTTTGTTCTCTGCTATACTCACTCAGAGCAGTAACTTTAGAAGGTCATATCTCGAGTTCTACGCAACCTTTTTCAGTGTTTTAATGTGCGTTGGATAGCTGTCACTGCCTAGTTTCTACTTGTAAATTTTCATGCTCATTGGATTAACAATTATGAAGATATCTGCAATTTACTGCTCACTCGTCTATCTCTGCAGAGCCCCGAGAATGGCGGGCATGTTCCAGACTTTGTAAAACTTTGTTCTCAGTGCTCAGTCCATCATTTGAAGTGTTTTAACTTGGATTGGGAAGCTTGCTAAGTCTATTTGCTATGCTCGAAAGGAATTTTTCTAATTCTTACCAGGTTGAGAGCACTGTTCATTTTTTCCAGCAGGTGTATGTCCAAAAATAGCAAGTTTTGGGAGCTAGTCATTTCGCAACTAGTCTGTCTTGACTTAAACTTTTGGGATACATGTTCGAAAGTACTTGGCTGATATTTTGGTGGATTTAAGACGCTCAAAGGGTCTACTAATCAACTCTGAAGTCTTATTTGGCTGGTGTGAAGCTGGTTGTAACGGCACCTACTCATCTTTGGATTGCATCCACCATCTCTCTTCACAATATAGTCACATGAGATAAAATAGTTTGCAAAATATAATTTAGGATAATATCCTCATGTCTAGAATTCTTGTTGTGCTTCTATACTCCACATAAGGGAGAAATCCCCCTTTGAACTCCTCCCATTAAGGTTCTATGGGAAAATTCCATGGCACCAGAGGGCCTTTATTTTCAGCTTGAATGGCATTCAAATTGGAAAAACTTATATGCTCCACTTACCTCATGGCATCAATCACAAAGACCATTTATTACCATAAATTTTCACATATAAAACTTATCTAGCTTAGAAGTTAAGGTTCCATGGATGTTTGTACTCTTAAAGTGGTTTCTTCTCATAATGGGGGCCTTATAACTTAGAGCACCATGGATCATTTGTGGTACTTGAGGAGTAAGTATTGAGTATATCTAACATGAATGGCCTTTTTTAGTTATATCCTTTGTAATTTCAAACTTCATAAATGATCATCTATTGAGAAAATTAACCAATAAAATGTCAATTATTGTGAACTTGAACATACTCTATATAAAAGAAAAAATTGAATAATCACCAAGAGAAATTATAAATGCACAGTTGTAGACTACAAAAATGTGAGAGTAGACATGTTTTCATTACAAATATCAAATCTTACAAAATTTACAAATTATTAGTATCAATGATTGTACAACTTGAAGTGCTTGCAAATGCAAGAACGCATCAATAAATTTGTGATGTTCATCCATGATGTAAAGTATTTCTAGACCAATTCTAGATCAAGAGGATTTTTAGATATCTTAGTAGGAGAGAAGGGATCAGAGAAGAAGGTATATACAATATCTAACATGAATCAATTGTCCTACTTTTTACAAGGTTCTTGAAAGTGCAAAAACCATGAGATACAATGACTAGGGCCCAAGAAGTGACATTATCAGGTTGCAAAAGAACTATGACAATGAGAGTTTTGTTCCATCTTTGCTCAATCTACAGGGACTTTCATTTTGTATTCCATTCTTCTGCCCACCTGTAATCAATTTGCAAGAAAATGAAGTTAGTAAAGTAAAATAAACAATAATGAAAAGATTACTTTAACAAAAGCACGAAACATTTCTCACCTTATGTCCTTGAATTTTGAATTTGGATTGAGTTAGTTCTTCAAACCCCATAATCATCAAGTGTTCTCTCAGATTAGCAAAGGTCCAATTATTATTCACTAAAATAGTTTCTGTTTCATTATTGGGCAATCTAAGATTTATTTCAAATGAATGTAAAGATCCCTCTAAACTTTGAAATGGTATCCATTTGCCAAGTTTGCACATCCAACGATCATAGTAGAATCTGATGTATAATGAAGTACGTTGTTTCAAATATCGAAATCCTATACTTGTTCCACCTATTTTACAAAGATATTTATCACCTTTTGCAATTCTTTCTATCAAACCCCAATCTTCACCAAGAAGACTTTCGACTTGCTCATATGTGATATCTTTACACATGAACATGGTGGAAGTCTCTTGGAATGAGAATCCTTGGAATAAATATACAAAACAATGAATGGGAAAAGACCAGTGCAAACCTACAAACCTAGACACTTTTGTGAATTTCAAAGAGTTATGTATATCCATTACCATCTTTTTCCTCAAAGATGATACGGACCATATATCAGGTTTTGGCCACTCCAAGCTAAGAAGAGAATGTACATCAATTCTCTATAACCTTCCAAAACCATTCATTGTAGAGGGTACAACATATCTATGTGTGTAAAAGAAAACTCTATCATGGTAAAGTTGAGCAGGAGATATTTCTGGAAAGACTAGTGCACCAACATTTGCATGCAATGCCTGGAAATGACTTGTAAAACTATGAAGTGGTTGCTCTTCCACCAAAGTAGAAGGAAATATATCTGAAACAAACAAAAACATATCTAAATAGTTCAGAAATATATCCGACACAAGAAAACATAAAATATTGTAGAGTAAGACTTACAATTCACAGGATATCTCATTCTACTAGAGTTTTCAAGTTTCATAGTTTCCATTGTAAAAACATGTTGTGCAATAGCAAC
Source organism: Ceratopteris richardii (assembly GCA_020310875.1). Classification (NCBI taxonomy): domain Eukaryota; kingdom Viridiplantae; phylum Streptophyta; class Polypodiopsida; order Polypodiales; family Pteridaceae; genus Ceratopteris; species Ceratopteris richardii. The sequence continues at coordinate 125,420,503 of CM035435.1, read as the reverse complement.
CATCCCATTGTCTCTGTGCTTCTTGAAGCCAAGTAACTTTCCCTTCCAATGAAGATCTAAGTTTCCAAGATCTCTAACTCAATGAGGCCCAACTCTAGAGGGTTGCATGTACACCCATGCACCTTTAGAGTACTCATGTGATAGCCACTGTCCATCTGTGGCTTTGATATTGTGACATCTTAATGTGAGGATTTCATCTTTCAGTCACCTAGAAGCTTTCGTTGTTGCCATTGAAGCTAAAGGTCTTCAAGCTACAACAGTAATTCGAGATAGGAGATGCAGGTAGGTTGGAGTGTAGAAACAGGAGCTTCAATGGTGTGCTACAGAGTGAAAGTAGTGGGAAAAGATGACTTTTTAGGACCTGGGTATGAAAATGTGAGGTTTAGGAGAGAAATAACTCTTTTTTGAGTATTTTTGAAAAAACTCATTTTTTTTTAGCTCAAAACATGCACGGATTTTGAATTTGGGGTCAAAAAGAGTACTTTGACCCTAAAAAGTAATGGGGTTCAATTTTCAGGTGTTATGATAAGTTTTTTAACTTTTTAGAAATTTTGAATTTTTGGGCCCAACTGAGTTACGAGATTCCTTCTCTCTCTATAGGTAGCTCATTAAATAAGGGAGAAATATGTCCCCTCTTTCCCCTTCAGCCTAGTATTTTATAGGGCATAGATTGTGGCCACCACCCTCTTCTGATTGGTCCATCACTAATCACTCCTTAATCTAAAAGGCCCATTCAGGGTTCATTTTTTCCCCTAATGATCCATTCACTTCTGATTTGCATATAAAGACGTATTCTAATGCAGATTGGCCTGCTCCAAGGATGATAGGAGGAGCACTTCTAGCTACTTATCTTTTGTAGGTTCAAAGATAATACCATGGTCATCAAAGAAGTAACCGATTGTAGCATTGTCATCTATAGAGGCAGAATATAGAGGCTTAGCAAATGCAACACGAGGCTATGTGGCTCACAATATTCTACATAGATTTGGGTTTACATTCTTATACTCCAATGATTTTTGGAGACAATACTAATTCACTTCATTTGGATGCTAATCCTCTATATCATGCAAGGACTAAACACATTGAAGTGCACTATCATTATGTAAGAGAGAAATTACTTAGCAAGGACATCCCATTGTCCTATGGATCAACTCATTTGCAATGTGCATATATGCTCACATATTCTTTGGATGGAACTAAGATGAACAGGTTCAACATGATGATTGGATTACAAGAAATCAAGGAAGTTTGAAGATCAAGCATATTCGGCTTTGAGGGAGAGCTATTGGTACAAAAGAGTCCAAGCTTACATACTTGGATAATTAGCATGCATCACATATAGTCACATATAACTATCCCCTTGTAAAAGTCACTTTACCTTTTATCTTTGTAAAAGTGCCTATGTTTATTGCAATACTCTCACGTGGAGTTAGGAGGAATCAAATCTCACGTGCAATAGTTTACTTCATAGATGAATGATGAGATAATAAATCCTATAGTTTAAAACTCACTTTATGGTGAGAATTTGAATTTGAATTCAAAGCTTTGCTCAAACCTCAACTATATAAGTGGATAAAAAAAACTCGCGAGACAGAGCCCAACTAGAAGATCATTTGAGAGGGATTCTTTGTGATTAGGGAGCTCAATCCATAGCTCCATCACCATCCTCACATTGTGCAATTGAACATTGCCACAGTGTCATTGTATTTATATGTGATCTAATACATATACATTGGTTACTTCTCTACTTCACTTCTCTACTATGATGATCTCAAAATAATGAACTTCTCAGAGCTTGTTCTCAGTACATGGTTGATCATTTGATGTGATTTAAAGTACTATAGATTTAATATACTGTCTAGTTCATAACTACAGAGTTTCATTGTTATTGGTTTTTCCAATCGTGAGATATCTTCATATCTTTGCTCTCTGGTCTGCATACTGAAGAACCCCAAAAATATTGGGCAAGTCTTCTAACTTGCTAAGCATCATTCTCAGTGTATAGTCCATCTTTTTTATTGAAATAACTCATGATTAGTAGCTATCTAAGTTAACTAGATACTCCCAAAAGGAATGTAGCCAATTGCTAGCATGTTGAGAGCAATGATAACTTTACTGAACATATGCAGAGACCAAAATAGCAAGTCCAAGCTCTTGGTTGAGCTTTCTACTTATCTGTTTTGATCCATTGATTAGAGGATGATGTTCCAAAGCACATATATGATTATTTATGATCATTAGGAAGCTCAGGGGGCCTACTACACTCTCCAGAACTTGTTGTTGGCTGGTGTGAAGCAAGGTTGTGCAGCACCACTTCATCTCTGGAATCTATCCACCATCTCCTCCAAGTTTGGTCCCATGAATCTTATCTTTAGATTGAATCATGCCAAACAATGCATTCTTGTTTTCCATTGCAATAAAAACCTAAAAAAGTAGCAAGATATGAAACTCAACAAAGTTGAAATGCAAGTCACAAACTATAACTCTGATGGATTATTTGACTACATGAATGGCTTAAAAAGAGGGATAAACCCCCAGTGCACGTGGTGAAAATGATCTTTGAGTGCTGAGCTTTGTATTTCTATCCTCCAAAATCCATTTGTCATATTGAAGGTGCATGCAATGACCTCGCAAAAAGGTAGTAGATTGAGGAAGAGCTTAACTTACTCTAATACCAATGTTGGGTGTTTGAGTGAGTGAGAAAGCATGAATAGAAGTGCATACAAGAGAAAAGAATGAGATCAAAGCAATGGTTGGAAGAGCTCTCTGTCAATAGGTTACATTGGGAAAAAGCTCCAAGGGTTCAAGTGTGTGTCAAGGATAACCCAGTGGTTTAATCCAAGGCTATTATACAACATTCTTCCCTCCTAAGAACATTTCATTATAAAAAATATGTGGAGGTATATTATGTGGAGTATTCTGCCATGCACCATGATTAATCTCATAATCATGGACTCACACTCTCATATTTTCCTCTTTTTTTGACTTATTCACATTTAAAAGGGGGAAATAATTTGTTGATGGAACTTAATAATTCCCATGGTGATTTCTTGTATCCCATGTCCCCATTCAATTGACTACTCTTTATATACATGACTTCTCAACTTTTCCTCTCATGTAGTATTCTCTTTGTTTCATAAGGGACATTCTACAATGGAAGAGGTTGGACTATCGTATCTAGAGGTATAAGAGTATCTTGTTCAGCTTATTACTTTTTGAGTCTACTAACATGAAACATTGGGTGAGTCTACTCCTTAGGAACTTCTAGATCTATGTGTTCCCCAACCTCAAAGGAAATTTCTTGCCTCTAAGGGTTGTTATATTTATTTATATCCATCCTTGTTGGGGGCGAGACGAGTAAGAAGAGGAAAAAATGAAAGCAACGAAAGAAACAGCTTCACTAAAAGGCAAATTTGAAGATAGACAAAGGTAAAGATACATCTCTGCAGGAAGCCCCGCAGGGGCGCAACACCCATCTCTGCACAGAGCCCCGCAGGGGCACGCACCAGGCTACAAAGCTAAACCCCGGGGTCCAGAGGAGTGGATTTTTCAAACATCAGAGTAGGACCAAAAGTTAGAAAGGGGTAGAGGCTGAAAAGTTGAAGAGGGTGACTAAGAATAGCACATTCCTAGTCACTGGTGGCGTGCGTGGCAACCCAAGTCAACAGGCAAGACAATTACATCAGGCTCTCGAGTAGTAGAGCTTGAATCAAGAAGGCCATCGAATCTGCATGTCTGTTTAACTGCAGACAATACTGACCACAGGGCGCGTGCGCGAAGCAAAGTCTGTCAAAGGAAGCGAGACTGTCAAGGGACGACAGAGGCGAAGAGGGGGAGAGTGTTGCAGAGCCAAAGAGCGCACAAAGCAGAGAAAAAGACGGGCCCCAAAATTTTTCCGATTTGGACCACATATTTTTGTAACATATTCATTTTTGTAATATATTTCCCCTTGTAAAGGCACTAGAGGAGTCCTCTAGATGCATTCCCATAGAAGAATAGAAGCTTACCCATGTAAAATAGTAGGAAATTAGCTTTTAGTGAATAAAGTGCCGGTCACTTATGTGAAAGGACCATTTTTAGGGCACTAGTATATAAGTCAAATGTGACTCTTTGTAAAGGACTTTTTGCCATTGTGAGAATAGAGAGCACAGAAATTCGAATTTGTGTCTTCTTCCCTCTTCATCTTCTTCTTCGTGAGCTCATATGCATGTGTATTGCTTGGAAAGAGTGCTTGTGGGTGTTAGCTATCCTTGAGAGTGTTTCTTTGCTGTAGGAAAGGTGTGTGCGAGGAGTAGGAAGTGCTGAAGCGTAGGAAAGTATTTTCGCGATTCAGTATTTCTGTCATAACTTGAAGTAGGAGCATCGGAATTGGGTGAAACCACTGCCATTGGATGCGTCTTCTCGAGAGCTTCGAAACGCATATGCTATTCGCTATGTTTGGAGCTCGGAGCTAAGAGAAAAGTCCAAAATACTGACGGCTGCTGCGCCAAGTATCGTTTCGCCTTGACCAACAGTTGAAGCTTGTTAGGATAAGTGTTTTCCTCATTTTCACTCTTGAGTAATTCATTTGCATTGGCCATTACGTGATTGCATGTCTTCATACACTCGGCTAGGTTAGTATACTCTTCGGATTGATAAATTAAAAGCGTGTATCCCCACTATATGCACTTGTGAGGGGATTGAGGTATAGTCTCTTTCTCCGCAAGTCCCTAAGTTGAAGCTTAGGTCAACACACTTTTTGGCGCCGTTGCCGGGGAATGACGAATCAAACCGAGGCATTCGCGTGATGGTAAGTAGCTTTTTGCTTTGAAGAACTTGGAGGAGCGGAAATCTTCTCTTCTTTGGTAAGTCAATTTCAACCGCACTTGCTACTTCTCATTCTTGGAGTGTGTGTAGTGAGTTGATAGATTAGGGAAGTGAGTAGAAGAAGTAGAATAGGAGTGAGTGGAGAGTAGAGTAGGCTTTAGGTTTGTTCAAGAATTTTCATTTTCTGTAAGCTAGGAATTCCCAAGTACAAAAGCCAAAAATTTTTCATTATTCAAGTTACTTGTTGAACAAGTGTCGTGGAGAGCAGTGTCGAATATCGTGAGAGTTGCAGCGATCGTTTCGAGGAAAGCAAGCAAAAAGGGAGAGTTCAGTGCAAGAGAGTTGGACCAAGAGATCATGGGAGCTTCCAAGGTAAACTAAACCACCTGTTTGCTCAAAAATTTTCAGTGCTTCAACCTAGGAAAGAGAAAAACGACCTGCGCTGAGTGTCGTTTGGGCCTTCAGGGGGTTAAAAGTCCTTGGATGATTGCTACAGTGGGTGAGGGTAAGAGAGAAGACCTAGGAGAGAAAGGGGGAAACTTCAAACCTCAAAAAACATTACAAAAAAATTGAAAAAGGGTCAAGTATCGCCTTGCTCCTGCGGTCGAGTATCGTTTTACTCCTGCGGTTGAGTATCGCGATATTTCCCAGCGATCGTAGATCGTTTTAGACAGAGGTCGTAGATCGTTTTGTTAGAGATCGTCTCGTTAGAGATCGTTTCAGGCAGCGGTCGTAGATCCTTTCAGATAGAGATCGTTTGGATCAGAGGTTGTCGATCGCGTATCGTTTGCCAAGTATCGTTGTCCCGAGATCGCGATACTTGTCAAAGGTCGTGTATCGTTGGTCACGGGTGTCGTCGATCGTCGATCGTTTGGCGGAGATCGCGACACTTGTCAAAGGTCGGTATCGTTTCAGATAGGTATCGTCGATCGTTTCTAGTGAAGGTCGTAGATCGTTTCTATCCGAGTATCGTGTATCGTCTAGTGAGAGATCGTGTGTCGTTTCAACCAAGTATCGCCGATCGTTTCTACTAGAGATCGTCGGTCGTGTATCGCTTTCTGCCAGAGATCGTTTTGCTAGAGATCGTTTGGTCAAAGATCGTTTTTCAGCGATCGTTTTGATCAAGTATCGTTAGACCCAAGTGTCGATTTCGAGCGATCGTTTTGATGAAGTATCGTTTGTGAGCGGTCGTTTTGGGTCAGAGGTCGTAGATCGTTTTGTTGAGAGGTCGTGTATCGTTCCCAGCCAGAGATCGTTAGGAGAAAGGTCGTTTTCCAGCGATCGTTTCTTCCAAGTATCGTCTGTCAGCGATCGTTTCACCCAAGTATCGTTTGTCAGCGATCGTTTTCTCAGAGGTCGTGAGAGTCAAGTATCGTGACTTGAAATTTTCTTTCAGTCACATTCCAGCCTAAGCTGTCCCAAGACTTCTGAACCATAACTTAGAACTCTAGAGACTAAAGGTGGACAAGATTTGATTAGAGCTCTTAAGTGAATGAACTTGAGATCAGGAAGAACCCTAGGAAGCCGAAGAAGTGTAATTTCTTCCGTAGGGAGTGTTGCCGAACCAAGTAACCGTTCACACTATTCTGAGACCTCCAGTGAGTCAGAAGGAGAAATCCCCATGGCTTCCGAGGATATGCAAAACACTGTGCCCATGATTGGCCAGATGTCCATCATTGAGGGCGAATACAGAACTTCCTTAGAATATGTGAGCACTAACCACCATGAGATCCCTATCTATTTGGATGGTCTAAACAGATCAGTGGCCAGACTGAGGAAGGCTTCAGAGGCCTACATAGTACCAAGACCAGCAGTTAAGTACATAGGAGGGCTGTACATGGATAAACAAGACATTCAATACGTGGTCACAGAACACCCTGAAATCATTAATGAGCGTGGTGAGGAAAATAACACTTCAAGTTTAAATGGACATGGAACTGAGGAACAAGTAACTACTCCTAGAGGGAGATCAACCATCGCTAAAGTTTGGAGAGGAGACTTAGTTCCCCAGGATGACACTCTAATAGATGTGTATCTGATTAACGGGATGGAGCACCTGCTCAGAGCCCATTCCTCTATTTGGGAAGCTGCTCCTAATCCAGTTACCATCTATGAGTTACAAGATCCTGAATTCCCCACCATCATCACATATTTGGACAAAGACCACAGAAGGTATTGGCCAGTCACTGAATTAGAGAGAGCTGAGCTGAAATATCAGAACATCCCAGTGTTCCCCCCAAGGGACCAGGCAACCACTTCACGGAACCCACATGGAACTTCCCGAAATGATTCAAGTCAACATTCGGGACAAACACAACAAACTCAACAAACCCAGATTCCCATCAGACCACATGTACAATTAGCAATGCCTGCCACTAATCCTAATTATCGGCCACAACCAGCTATTGACCCAAGACAAGGAGCTCATGCTCCAGTCAGACCACAGGTAGTACGAGGACCAGGCATACCTATAGGAAGACCAAATTACCCTGTAATGCCGAGACAACCTGAAACAGGAAGAAGACTAAGGCCGATTCAAGTGGCCAAGTGCATGAGAAATCATTATGATGGCTCAAGTGAACCCTATAATCACATAGCAGAATTTAAACAAGTAGTTAGAGCCGAACAGGTAGATGACTTCATGATTCAATATGAGTCCTTTGGCCTTACCTTGTCAGACACAGCTCTGGCCTGGTTTCAGCCATTGGATCCAAATACCTTTCAGAACATGGATCAAGTGTATCAAGAAATGATTGAAGAATTTACCAAGTCTGGAATCAAGAACAATTCTTCGTCATTAATCCACAGCTTCAAACAAGCTCCAACTGAGTCAGTCAGATTGGCAGCCAGGAGATTCAAGCAGTATGTGGATAGATGCCCCGTTGAGGAGAGACCCACTCAAAACAAGATGGTATCGTTGTTCTTAGAAGGACTATTGAACGGAACCTTGAGGTCATTAGTGTACGTGAAGAGAGTTCAAACTTTGCAAGAGTGTATGAAGGAATGTATAGACCTAGAGGATAACCTTGCAGGAGACTTGAAAATACCCCAAGGGAGTGTGAAAAGTGAAGAGTCATCAAATAGCACATCAAACCCTACAAACAACATAGAGGAAATTGCCGACTTGCTAGCAAAAAAACTGAATATGCAAGGACAGAGGAATTATCCCACCAATCCTATGAGAATGCCTATGCTTAGAAGATGTATGCAGTGCGGAGGAGATCATCCTTCTCACTTGTGTACTAGGGGAGTAGTCCCACCACCTGCCTATGCTCCTCAGAGACCCTCTGTCCCAGGACCACTGCAGTATTGCAGTATCGAGCAGAGACACAAATCATAGCACCGAGAATTGCCCTTACAATAGGCAAACCAGACCCACCCAGCCTTATGTGAGACCATATGGATATCCTCAGAACCAGCAGGGAGGAGAAGCCTTTAGATATCCCTCACATCAGCTGCAGGCACCAATACCACGACCGTACACACACCAGGGATTTACACAGCCTCAACCAGTGTTAGGACAACAACCGCCCCACCCTCAGAACGTTGTCCCAGTTAAGATAGCACAACCAGAGGAAAACTTAGAAAGGGCCATAGTGCCGGCAACGCCTTTGACTAGCAGTGAACCATATGACTCATTTTACGAACCTAGTCAAGGAACATACCACGGTTATGAGAACTCAACAATGGAATATGGGCAACAATATGACCCATATGCTTATGGCATGGAGACACCAGAAAATGCATACAACTACGAGCAAGATTATGTACCATTAATGTACACAGCTCCTAGAGCAACCATGCCACCTCGACCAATGAATAGACCGCCTGTACCCAGAGGACCATGCTACAGATGTGGAGGTGACCACTATATTAGAGAATGTACATTGCCAAATCCACCACCACCACAACGAATTTGGGAAGGGTACTGTAGCGATTGTGGAAAGGAACATCTTTTTAGAGATTGTCCTAAGAACCCAAACAAAGTCACATCTAATGTACAGATTAACGTAATAGAAGTAATTGAATCATCAGGGAGTGACAAAGAGTACACTATACCCTTAAAAGCCATAACAAGAGCAAAGGCTAGAGAAAACCCTGATAAAACCGAGGAAAATAATCCAAGTGACAAAGAGGGAAATACACCCATCCCTCACAGAGTAGAAGACTCCGAAGAACCAGAAAAAAATATCACCAGCAAACGATCCCAAAGATGGAAGCAAAGGAGAGACAGGATAAAAGAAAAAAAATTATTGCAAAAGAAGGAAAATGAAAAGAGAAAACCAAAACCAACAGAAGAAGCACAAGTGGAAGAAGACAATAAAAAGGAGAATAAAAAGGAGGAGGTAGAATCGGTATTAGCAGACCCAATGCCTGAAGATTTAGCCATGTGGATTCAGGCATACAAAGAGAGAATTAAAGCCGGACCTACCATAGAACAACATGAGAGAGAATATCCGAGAGGTGACCTAGAGAAAGAAAGATTGGAAATCTGCAAAAAATTGATAGAAGTTGCCCAACAAACATTAGAAAAACCCAAGTCACCCTTACCAAACAATCGAATTGGCGAAGAAAAATTCCAAGAGTGTCTAAACAATCAGGAAAAGCCTAATGTAAGTAGACCTCTGGATGATGAAATTGGTATTGAGAGAAAGGAAGGATCCATAGTCCCTGAAACAGAAGGAGATTGGACTAAGGATTTATGGGCGCGAGTTCAAGAGGACAAGTGGAAAAAGGTAGAGGGAATGGAACCGCCCTTTGAAGAATTGAAAGCAGAAAACGAAATAGAGGATTCAATACCTGAACTTAATTCAGAAGAAATTTTTCCAATGGATGCAAGTGACAAAGAAGTGGAAGACGATGTAAAGGAACTACCTAATTACACCGGGGAATACGAGCACAACTCAGAATTGTATCGCATTCCATCAATACAAAGACGGGAAACGAATCCATCAGTTCAAACATCGGAGATCATACAACGCCTTAGAAAGGTGAAAATCCCATGTACCTTAACATTCGAGGAATTGTTAAAGGTGAAACCACATCTAAAAGAAAAATTGATCAATCAGTGGGAAGTCAAGGAAGAAAAAAAGGAGGTAGATGACGAAGTGAAAACAATGAGAATTCCAGTGGATAAAGTAGGAGATTTTAGTGAAGGGGATGAAGGAAATACATGTCTACCAATCACCTATAGGGGTTACACAACCAAAGCCATATTAGATTCAGGAGCTGGCGTTGGCATTGCTACCCAAGAAATTTGGGAGAAATGGGGAAAACCAGCATTGAGACCAACACGTATGAAAATTCAGATGGCCGATGGACATACAGAAAGACCCTTAGGATTGTTGGAACGAGTAGTCTTCACTACGTGTGGAGTGGAATTCGAACATACTTTAGCAATTTGTCACTTTGAAAGGCCGAGCAACTATGAGATGATCTTGGGAAGGCCATTCATGAGACAGCTTAAGGTCGTACAAGATTGGGGAAAGGATGCAGTGTACCTACAACACGCAGCAGTCACCACTAGGATCAACCTACATACGTACGCATATCAAGATGTACCACCTCTGCAATGGAATCAAATCCACAAAGAGGAAGACGAACAGTCGATTCATAGTGCAGGTTCTAGTGACCAATCCTGGATGAACGAGGACACTCATCTATGGATATGCCAAGCTGCAAAAAAGGAAGAAGAGAGAAGAAAAAGTTGGCAGCAGAAACAAGGTGTAGAGAGATCGGTACAAGATCCAGCTTATATGCCACAAGTATTTCCAGACGAAGAATTCGAACCTCACGGTTGGATGGAAATCTTAGCCACCCTCGACGTTTGTGTAAACGAAGAAGTGGTAACTATGAACGAATTTATTGACGAGGAGGGTTATGACGTTAGTCTGTATATGGTAGTCCTTCAGGAGGCAGAAGAAGGAGAAGTAATTGAGAAAGACTGGAAGGAGGACTACGAGAGCATTGAAATGGAACCAGAACCTATGGATCTAGGGATTAGTACCACCAACATGGACATCACTGCCAACGAACAACATAAGGATCTCACACAAAAGGAAGAATTAGAAGTTGAAAGGGCTTTAGAAGATGAAGATAATGAGCTTCAAGACCAATTTGAGGTACCAGCTCATTTCAAAAAATATGAAGTGGAAGAGAGGAAGATTGCTATTCAAATGCCTAAAAGAGAGGCACAACCGGGAATAGCATATGATAATAAAGAGCAAACCAAAAAAATAGTTGTAACCATGGAAGGAGGAGAGGAACGATGTACTTTCATAGGACAGGATGTCTCAGCGGAAGAAGAGCAAGAGTTAATTCGACTCATAAGAGAATACCGGGATGTCTTCGCTTGGACTTATAAGGATTTAAAAGGAGTAGATCCTTCTATATGTGCGCATAGAATCCCCATGACATCCGAAGCCAAACCTTCCAAACAGAGACCTTATACTTATAATGAGGTGTATTCAGCCAAGATAAAAGAAGAGATAGATAAGTTGTTGGATGCTGGATTCATATACGAGATAGAACACACAGAATGGGTATCGCCATTAGTGGTAGTGCCCAAGAAAAATGGAAAATTGAGAGTGTGCATAAATCTAAAGAAGGTGAATGCAGCCACTATACGTGATAGCTACCCATTACCGATTACGGATCATCTATTGGAGAGAGTAGCAGGTAAAGAGGTCTATAGCTTCCTAGATGGTTTCTCTGGATACAATCAGGTGGCTATTGCAACTGAGGACCAACACAAGACAGCATTTGCCACTGAATGGGGTGTGTATGCATTCAGAGTGATGCCCTTTGGACTCACTAATGCACCGGCTACCTTCCAACGATTAATGTGTCACGTTTTCAAGGACTTCTTGAAAAAAAGCATGGAAGTGTATGTTGATGATCTTTGCACGTACTCCAATCAAAGACCCGACCACATACCAGAATTAAGGAAGATATTCGACAAATGTAGGCAGTATAGAGTCTGCTTAAACCCAGAAAAATGTGTCTTCATGGTAAGACAAGGAAAAATACTAGGACACATAGTCTCAAGAAATGGGATATCTACGGATGAGGACAAGATTAAAGTCATATTGGACTTACCAAGACCCAAAAATGTAAAGGAAGTACAAGCCTTTATGGGACATTGTGGATATTACCGTAGGTTTATTCACATGTTTGCCATAATAGCCAAGCCCTTATACGGTCTATTAACTCAGTTCACATGGACAGACGAGTGTGAGAAGGCCTTCAACGAGCTTAAAAAGAGGCTAAGTACAGCCCCAATTCTAAAATCACCCAACTGGAATAAGCCTTTTCATATTCATGTTGACGCTTCGAATTATGCAATTGGATGTATCCTAGCTCAACCGGCGGATGAAGGAAAGCTTGACCATCCAATCGCTTATGCGAGTAGACAATTAAACCAAGCCGAAAGAAATTACACGACTACAGAAAGAGAGGGCTTAGGAATGGTTTATGCAGTAAAGAAGTTTAGACATTACCTCTTAGCCAACAAATTCAAATTCTTCATAGACCATCAAGCTTTGTTGTATTTAGTCAATAAACCTTGTAGCACGGGAAGGTTGGTGCGATGGTTCTTGCTACTAATGGAGTTTGACTTTGAGGTAATAGTCAAAAAAGGAAACACACATGTGAGAGCAGACCACCTTTCTAGGTTAAAACACGCGGAGCCACCTAGCGGAGTTCCTGATGATTTGCCAGACACCTATCTTTTTAACCTGGAAGTATGTCCTCAATGGGCCGAAAAATTGATCCCAATACTTACACATGGACCTAAAGATGGGATCACGCCAAACCGAAAGCAAGATCTGTGGGGGACTAAAAACCTTCACATTGTTGCTGGAAGTTTATACCACCAGGATTCAAGCGGTCTACTGATGAGATGCGTAGAAGAAGATGAACAAAACATGTGGCTTCAGAAAGCGCACATAAATCAATGGAACACTCACTTGAACGCAATTGGAACGTGGCAAACACTCAAGAGATTTGGCATATATTGGCCAACAATGCAACGAGATGCACATCATTATGTGTCAAACTGTCAAATCTGTCAAGAACAAATCCCAGATGAGAACTCTACGTTATGCTATTCTACAATAGCACCGAGGTGGAGCATGCCTTTAGTAAAGTTCTTGAAAACTCGAGAGTACCCGGAGGGATCTACCCTAGCAAGAAAACGTGCTCTTGAAGAACAGAGCAAAGATTACGTCATCCTAGGAAAACAACTCTTTAAACGCGGGAAGGATAACCAGCTAAGATTGTGCATTCATGAAAATGAATATCTCTCTGTATTAGAAATGGCACACGCAGGAGCTGCGGGAGGACATTTCTCAGCAGAAAGAACAGTCAAGATGATTCTCTTTGCAGGCTTGTGGTGGCCAACTCTACATATGGATGCGGAGACATATGTGAGAAGCTGCGAAACATGCCAGAGAGCAAAATATCCCATTAGAAGAGATGACATGCCTTTAAGACCCATGGTTTGCGCAAGAGCATTTACCAAGTGGGGTATTGACTTCATAGGACCTATCAATCCACATGCGAAAGGATCTCATGCTGAGTATATCATAGTAGCCACCGACTACTTGACCAAGTGGGTAGAGGCAAAAGCCACTAGAAAGAATGATGCTCAAACCACAGCAAAATTTCTCTTCGAGCACATATTCACACGCTTTGGACTACCGATCGAGATAGTGAGTGATCGAGGAACGCATTTCTTAAACGAAGTCATTGAGTCGTTAATGAATGAATTCTTAGTGATTCATAAAAAATCAGCCCCATACCATCCTCAAGCCAACGGACAGGCTGAAAGTTCCAACAAAGTACTCTGTACTATATTGACAAAGATTGTCAATAATGGAAGGTCAGATTGGGACAAACAATTGCATCACGCAATTTGGGCCTTCCGAGTGGCATATAAAACGGCCATTGGAACTACGCCTTTCAACCTAGTGTATGGGCAGAATGCCATTTTGCCAATTGACTTCTTAGTACCTACCTTGAAAGTGGCTCAGCAATATGAGTGGAACGGTCATGAGTTGTCTCAGCAATTAGATCAAATTGAAAAGCTGCACGAGACTAGATTGCAAGCGGTAGCGGGCATTTACGCCGCCAAACGGAGACAAAAGGCTTATTATGATGCACATATAAAAGACAAGGGACTAAAAGAAGGTGACTTAGTCCTAGTTTACACCCTCAAACAACATGCAAAGAAGCTCCAAAAACGCGGATATGGACCCATGATTATAAATCGAATCTCTACTAGTGGTGCAGTCAATCTCGCCACATTAGACGGAGATATTCTTCCCAACTACATCAGTGGATGCCGAGTGAAAAGATTCACGGAGCCTCTAACGGATCAAATGCTAGCACGACTCTTAGGAGCTCAGAGTAGAAAAAAGGAAGAAGAACGCATACGAGAAGAAGCTAGACAGGAAGCCCTAGAACGTATCAGAAAACGGAAAGAGTGGATGAGAGAAAGAGACGAGAGATATCGAGTAGGAGAAGAACTTATCCCTATGGCTAATTTTAGGGCCACTGAATACTCCGGACAACAAAGAAGACAGCCTTATTTGAATCTGGGAGCAGGACGAAAAGAGTACCACTTAGTGGATGCTCTCATAGACACAGGAGCAGCAATAAGCTGCATTAGATTTTCCTTGTCTCAGAGACTTAAAGAGGAGTTACGCCCATCGAAGGCACAACTAATTGGAATAGGAGGAAAAGTTACTCAATGCATAGGTGAGATCACTTTACCTTTACATATGGGGAACAACACAATGGAGCAGAGACTCTTAGTATGTCAGGACCAAGATCTGCTTGAAGATGTGGTGTTAGGACAAGATTGGATCTACGAATATGAGGTAACCATTCAATTGGCTTTAGGATACATCTCGGCCAGAATAGGACCTCGTGAAGTATTTAGTTTGCTAGACGAACGACCACCCAAAGCTGCTATTATAGAGCCAGAAGTTCATCCTAATGAACAAAGTCATAATTGTATGTTCACTAGCAATATAGGAACCCCATCGTCAAGTACTTCATGTGAAAATACTGTGAGTCCTGTGTGCACTCCATCCTTGAGTTTAGAGAGTCACAAGAGTGCACAAGAACATGAAACCAAGCACAGAGAACCACAAAGCACAAGAGAGACTATTCCTCTGCAAGAAGTGAAGTCTACACCCGTGAAAGTGTACCCCATTCCACACTCTACACTAGCTTGGATAAGAAAGGATCAAGAGAAGGCATATCTCCAGCAACAGAAACGTCCTCGACAGCAGCATGAGCACTTGTATAAGAAGACAAAGAATTTCGGCCACTTTCAGCAACCACGACTCAAGAGCATATGGATCCCAAAGAAGCTGATAACTGCACAACCTGATCGAACCAAAATTTGGATCCCAAAGTCATGTACCCAAAGGACGACCATCCCAAACAAGGAACATCGAAAGGGCTATCATACTCAACAGGGTCAACAGGCACATCAGACGAGAAAGAGGACAGATTGGAGGAAGAAGGAATCTCCAAATGCAATACAAACCGACTTGAGATTCCCAAAACAGAATCAGAAGACATACAGCCGAAAACGAACAGCATTCATCAAGAAGGTGGAGAATACAGTACGTCGCACCCAAGTGAAGCAAATATGGGTGCCGAAAGACAAGACAAGCTGCATACATCGAGCAACTACTGCCAATTGCACACATGAGGAATTGTCAAGATTCAAAGTATGCATGATAGGGCCACATTACAAGGCCAAGCATTCGGCACGTCCTTCTTCTATTTTCGGATAGTATCGCACATTTTCCCTTTGGAAATAGGAGAGCACTTGTACATACTTAAAAAAATGACTCCAAAAAAAAATTCACTAATCGCTTCGGCTTTGTACTAACTTTTATGTTTTCTTTTCAGCAAAAAAATATAAAAATGCATGAAAAATTCAGGTATTACCTTTCTCACACCCACGGGAAAGGGACGGCACCATGCACTCGGAGCAACATCGAATTATTAATCAACATATGGAGGAGGATTTCTGAAAAAAAATATGGTTACTAACTCATCCTCTATATTGAGTGCAGATGACATCTTCTGAATCAGAAGCTACACAGCAGGAAGAGGAACTACTTCTTCCATTGGGGTCAATAACCAAGGTCAGAGGACATTGGTTTCGAGATGACCAACCTATCTCGGAACTTCTCTTTATGGCAACCATCAAGATTATGGACAGGGACCACTATTTCCCTATCATGTCACAGGATTTCAAAACCATAATACAAGGGTTACCACATATCGAGGAAGTGTGGACTCAAGCTGGCATTGAAGCATTTTTGAAGATACCCATATGTGTACCCGACTTCCAAAGATGTACACAAGTAATGAATACTATGCAGCCGGCTGCTACAAAGATTTCAGTTCCAGAAGCAAAGGTTTTGGACAAAGTAGGCACATGGAAGACCATTCAATTCACTCATGAATTGATCAACAAGGCCTTTGGATGGAATCAGGAAGGCATTACTAATGTCAAAGAGGAATGCCATGACCCCAAGAAAAGATCATTCCTGGAGATCAACAGAATAGATATTGAAGATGCGGTACGTTTGGTACATCAACACTTTTGTTTTCCTGGCATGAACAGATACACCGCACCACAAAAAATTGTAGTACAACTCCTATCGCATGCCATGAGACAGATAGGAAACAAAGTGAATCTCACAGGTTACGTACAAGAGCGATTGTTTGAAGCTCAGAAGAAATGGGGGCAAAAGAAATTCCTGAACGGTGGTTCAGCTTTGACCTTATTGATATATGAAGCCCTAGACATGAGACACTGCTTACGAGAGATGCCGACAGCAGAAGGGCTAGCAAGGTATGCAAAATCCGCTTCTGTCCCCAAGAAGAAGAAAGCAGCAGTCGTGGTGGAAGAGGCTGGAACCAGCACACAAAAACCCATGAGGGGCACTAAACGTTTGCGAGAAGAGGAAGCCCAAGCAACACCTCAGTCTAAGAGAACGCATCTCTTGCCTAAGATCACGACGGCTCAAATGCCGATATCAAAAAGAGATTTGTCTGCTGCCCTCGAGCAAACACATCAGTATATGCAAGGGCAGGTAAATCTAAATGTCCAAGGACATCAATATAGACAAGCAAGTCAAGCTCAGCAAAAAGAGAGTACCGAAAAGACTCCAAAACAACCTGGAAGATACCAAGAATTGGGCATTGATGACTCAAGTACAAATACGGAATCCACTCCTGAGAAAGACACGCTAGATACCGATATCAGGACAGAAACATATGAAGAGGAAGGACAAGAAATTGATCAAGTGGACATGACACCGGACCGCCAGAAGGAAAAAGAAAAGAAGGTGGATGATGCTAAGGAACAGGAGCACGTCATTCAATTGAATGACAATACAAAAATAAGCATCAAGGAAGATACGACTATTGGGGTTACACATGCCAAAATACCTATTAAAGAGGAAGAACAAACCCCAGTGAATAAGGAAACGGGAGAGCCCCAACAAAAAGAACAAACCATAATCGAGGTGCCTGATGACACACCTCAAGCACAGGATGAAAACATGAGGGCTGAGCCATGGATACAGCTTCAAATCAGGCAGCCCCATGATACCACTTTACACATTGCTCAAGGCAAAGACGTGACTACCGGAGCAGAACCCTCAATACCGAAAACATGGCTCAATGTGGATGTAACTCAACTGAAGCCTGTGGTAAAGCAAATGATCCAGACAGCCATGGATACGCAACAGCAAATGATGGATACAGATGCAGACTATGACAAAGCCATGCAAGAAAAGAATCAGTTTCAAGTTATGAGTGAACAGTTGTCTGCACAACTGATTCAGGTACAAAAAGAGATAACCACCAAAAACACTGAGCTGTTAGAAACACAAACACAATACGAGTCACTAAGCACTCAGCATCATCAACTGCGAAACCAGCTCGAGGATCTACAGAAAGTATATGATGCCACTGCAGCAGAAAAAGAAAGATTGAAGACCAGAAGCACTCTACTAGAAACACAACTGAAGTTATATCTGGACGAGAATGATACTTTACGGAATAGAAACAAAGAGTTGACGAAATCATTGTTATATGACCAACCAATAAAGCAACTGGAATTAACTGGAAGTAAAGAAGATGAATTAAAAGATCAACTCACACAATATGAAGCTCTACTAAAACAAGAGCGCGCAGTAAGAGAAGAGGCAGAACTTAAGCACAATCAGGAAATAAATGAACTCAAAAGGCAGCTGAATTCAGCACAGGCCAAACTGGTACAGAGCTACAGTGAAAACATGGATCACGTAGCTGACATAGGTAAGGAACTCCTAGCCACCAAAGAAAAACTCGGTGAAGCCATACAGCAGATAAAGGAAAAAGACGAATGCATTAAGGAGCTAAAGAATAAGAAGAAAGACACAGAACCGATCGGGACATCAGTAGTGCCTGAGACAGAACATCCTACTGACGAGGTAGAGGTAAGCCCTCTATCTCAACCGATCTATCATTCTCCAATGCATGAGCAGATGGCGGATATGCATGATGATCATCCAATGCCATACACTGCAGAAATAAGTCAGAAGGAACGGGCACTAGTGGTGTCCCGATTGACGGAAAATTTTGAGAATGAAGTCATCAAGGTCATGAAGGAAGCAAAAATCAAAGGTAAAGATTTGGAAAAGATCATAAAGCCTTTCAACATTCCATATGGACTGTTGAAAGAGAAAACAAGGCAATATATAAAGAAGGTTACACACAAAAGTCCAGATGAGCAGCTCAATTTCAAGAATGACACATTCATGTACACTCAAGCAGAGTTCGAAGCTGCACAGCCGGTGTGGAGAAGAAAATTTTTGGAGAAGCATCCCACACTACGGGTGCACTGGCAGGCCGCACCTTATTTATTACAGGTAAACCCTTCGTTTTGTCCAATACCACGCAGAAGGGATACAACATAATTTTTGGCTTTACAACGCAGCGGCAATCTTAATAAACAGTGGCTAAACTATCCGATGTTACCTAGCCCGCCACATAACTATTTACCAACAGAAGATTATATGATTAAAACAATAGAATTTTGGCTTCAAAACTATGCGACTGTACAAGATTTAGCAGTTAAAATGACAAACAAAATACTTAGTATGCTACTTACAGTTTTGAAGGTCTTCAAACATGCGGCATATACATTTCTGAACTTCATCGGCATTAATCAAGGCACCGATATACTTATTTTCGATCTATCAGTAATGCCGAGCCGCCCCACAATAATGGCATATTATTCTAGACTCATGTTCTTGCCAAGCCCGTATATGCAAATATTTGAAGAAGCATTTTTTACAGGATTTTTTGAAATAGATTCAGAGATATTTTTGAAGATGTCATCTAATCTGAATGCCAGACTCGTGGCATATGAATTAAGCTTCTTCGCAGATCACCGACAACCGCCCAACGATGGAGTCAAAGCTGAACAATGGAAACAGATCATGATACGTGAAGCCAATCTGCTAAATGATACAGAGCAACAAGTATACAGAACATATGCCCGGCGCTTATCAAAGCCTGTCGGGGACGACAGAGTTCAGGAGGGGGGCAGTGTTTGGGGCGAGACGAGTAAGAAGAGGAAAAAATGAAAGCAACGAAAGAAACAGCTTCACTAAAAGGCAAATTTGAAGATAGACAAAGGTAAAGATACATCTCTGCAGGAAGCCCCGCAGGGGCGCAACACCCATCTCTGCACAGAGCCCCGCAGGGGCACGCACCAGGCTACAAAGCTAAACCCCGGGGTCCAGAGGAGTGGATTTTTCAAACATCAGAGTAGGACCAAAAGTTAGAAAGGGGTAGAGGCTGAAAAGTTGAAGAGGGTGACTAAGAATAGCACATTCCTAGTCATTGGTGGCGTGCGTGGCAACCCAAGTCAATAGGCAAGACAATTACATCAGGCTCTCGAGTAGTAGAGCTTGAATCAAGAAGGCCATCGAATCTGCATGTCTGTTTAACTGTAGACAATACTGACCACAGGGCGCGTGCGCGAAGCAAAGTCTGTCAAAGGAAGCGAGACTGTCAAGGGACGACAGAGGCGAAGAGGGGGAGAGTGTTGCAAAGCCAAAGAGCGCACAAAGCAGAGAAAAAGACGGGCCCCAAAATTTTTCCGATTTGGACCACATATTTTTGTAACATATTCATTTTTGTAATATATTTCCCCTTGTAAAGGCACTAGAGGAGTCCTCTAGATGCATTCCCATAGAAGAATAGAAGCTTACCCATGTAAAATAGTAGGAAATTAGCTTTTAGTGAATAAAGTGCCGGTCACTTATGTGAAAGGACCATTTTTAGGGCACTAGTATATAAGTCAAATGTGACTCTTTGTAAAGGACTTTTTGCCATTGTGAGAATAGAGAGCACAGAAATTCGAATTTGTGTCTTCTTCCCTCTTCATCTTCTTCTTCGTGAGCTCATATGCATGTGTATTGCTTGGAAAGAGTGCTTGTGGGTGTTAGCTATCCTTGAGAGTGTTTCTTTGCTGTAGGAAAGGTGTGTGTGAGGAGTAGGAAGTGCTGAAGCGTAGGAAAGTATTTTCGCGATTCAGTATTTCTGTCATAACTTGAAGTAGGAGCGTCGGAATTGGGTGAAACCACTGCCAT
Organism: Ceratopteris richardii; assembly: GCA_020310875.1. Classification (NCBI taxonomy): domain Eukaryota; kingdom Viridiplantae; phylum Streptophyta; class Polypodiopsida; order Polypodiales; family Pteridaceae; genus Ceratopteris; species Ceratopteris richardii. Next base: position 125,400,017 of record CM035435.1, on the reverse strand, counting down.
TGGATGCGTCTTCTCGAGAGCTTCGAAACGCATATGCTATTCGCTATGTTTGGAGCTCGGAGCTAAGAGAAAAGTCCACAATACTGACGGCTGCTGCGCCAAGTATCGTTTCGCCTTGACCAACAGTTGAAGCTTGTTAGGATAAGTGTTTTCCTCATTTTCACTCTTGAGTAATTCATTTGCATTGGCCATTACGTGATTGCATGTCTTCATACACTCGGCTAGGTTAGTATACTCTTCGGATTGATAAATTAAAAGTGTGTATCCCCACTATATGCACTTGTGAGGGGATTGAGGTATAGTCTCTTTCTCCGCAAGTCCCTAAGTTGAAGCTTAGGTCAACACAATCCTCAACTTTCGTGAAGTTTTGTTTACCTATCTTGAGCTTAAAGTTCATGTCTTCAAAGAAACCTTTTGCATATTATACTTTCTCATCTTGTAATTTCATAGATTATATTTTCTCATCTTGTACTTTCAATCCTATGGGACTCTAGGTTGGATTCCTTACATTAAAATGAATGGAATGATCCGTATTGTAGAAGCTTGGTACCATTGTGAGAATGCTTGGTATTTTTGTGAAAAATCTCAAATAAAGGTGAGTAGACTTCCAAAAAACATTGGTTCCAAAATACATATGATCTCAACATATCTTAATCAATAAAAGGATCTCTCCAAAAATGGATAGAAAATTTTATATCTCTATCTGGTACTATAGATTATGGTAAACCATATAGTTGATAGAGATATTCAAAAAATAGTTTTGATAATTCTAGATTTTCAATTGTAGTAAGAGTAGGAATGAAGTGACCCATCTTCAAGTAATCTTAAACTTATCTGTTTTTTTTTTACTTGACATTTTGTACATTTAAGTACATAACTTTGTACATCTTATGTACACTTTGTCGATAGAACTCTCTTGAACAATTTATAAGTTTTGTTATTTCTTGGATGACCAACACTATGAGCATCATAGCATCCAAACTAAAAAATTACAATAATTCTTAAACTTACATTATGAAGATAAATTTTTTATGTATAAAGAATTTTCTTTTAAGATTCTTTAAGACTTCAATCTTCTTCATATTTTTCTTTCATTGAATTGACAAATCATTGAATATTTATATGAAACTCACAAAATTCAAGATAGGTGTGCAACTTAATCCATCTATGATTACCATTGAATTTCCCTTTTTGATACCTGAGTTCATAGTCAAATTCCTGAAGTATATTGGACATTTGGCTTTTATACCCTTTTATTAAGCGTGGCTTGCTGTTGGTAGTAGTCAAGGAGGTCAAGGCTTTACGAGACAGGATGTCAATGAAGGGACTCAGAGCAAAGAGAAGGATTAAGCAGGCAAAGCAGTCAACATAGATCCCACAAGTAGGCCATATACTTTTTCATGAAGAAATATTTCCCAAATAGTGATTTTTGGAAGAGAATGAACAAGAACTAAGATGAATAGAATGGAAAATGAGAGACCTATAGACCCTGTGAATCAAAGAAATGGAGACAAATTCCCTTTGCCAAGGCCTAAAGAACATATGAGGACCTTAAGGCCTATACAACTGGTCAAATCTATGAAGAATTATTTCGATGGTATAGGAGACCCTTATGATCATGTGGACGAATATAGGCAAGTATTACAAGCTGAACAAGTTGATGAACTATTCACACAATACAATGCTTTTGGTATAACACTCAAGAATACTACCTTCACTTGGTTTCAACCACTACATGAGAGGCAATTTAGGAATATAGAATAGTTACTAGAAGCCTTCATTACATAATTTTCTAGGAGTGGCATCAGACACAACACCTCGTCACTGATCCATAGCTTCAAACAGACACCTCAAGAAACAGTGAGACTTGCAGAGTGAGGATTTAGGCAATATCTAGAGAGATGCCCTATTCCAGAGTTCCCCACTCTAGCCAAACAAGTGGCTTTATTCTTAGCTAGATTGTTAAGTACCAAATTGAGATCTTATGTGTACTTGAAGGACCCTAGAACCATAGAAGAGTGTGTACGCATGTGCATAGATATTGAGGATAATCTAGGGGAGGAATTAGATCTTTCAAAAATCTATAAAGATTCACATAGCTCTACTAGCCTCACCTCCAAACAATCCACATCTATTCAGGAACTTGTAGAGAAGGTAGCTCAGAAACTAGGAGTCTCTAGCAAACAGATACCTAGATTTGCCCCAATGAAAGATGCTACACACGCAGAGGAGACTGTTGTGTAATTAACACTTCTACCTAAAAGTATAACTCCTAAGAGACTAAACAACTAGCAAGACCACATTCTAAGAGAGAGCACATATCCACCCATCCAAACTCCACCCATATATATACCTCTAGCCCAAGGGGGTGCATGTTTTTGAGATTGGCCAAGTGTCCAGCCAAGTGTCCCTCATGTGAACACTTTGCTAAGGGTAATCATATGCCTTCTAATTTGCCAAGGTCTATCACATGCATTCTAAATCAAATGAGGATTCTTCTCTCACGTACACACAAGGTGGCTCCTAGAGAAGCTTTTCCCAAGACAAAGGTTCCCACACCTAAGGATAAGTCAAGCCTAAGTTTCTAACCATTCAATTGGGAGCTCATATGAATAAATACCTCAAGGGTTAAAACCAAGGGTTTCACCCAAAGGTTCAAGGCATGTTCCAAGGGTAATTCAAGGGCTAGACCAAAGCAAACATACATCATATTCTAACCTTTAGAATCCATATGTTTAACCTTTTGAACCCATGAACTATACAACATTCTTCCCCCCTTTAACATTTTTGTCCTTGAAAATGTGTGTAGGTATAATATGTGAAGTATTCCCCTATGGACCATGATCTATACTCTGAGCATGGTCATCTCTCTCTTTAGATTCATTTCCAATAATCAGATAAGGGATAATCCCTACCTTTATCTGAAAGGACAGGAATCAAAATCCCCGCCCAAATAGCTTTCTCTTACTCCACCCGAATGTACAGACATGCCTTGTACCTATGGACTAGTGAAATGGGTGGATTTCTTTGGTGGTCTTTTTCTTTTGGCACTTTCACAAACCTTGATCTCCATAAATTAAATAATACATTTTAGTACACTTTGTACTTCCCTAGAAATTTATAATTTTAGGAGTCTATGATAGAGATCCTATCTCTATTTTGAAAGGGACAGAAACTAGATTCATCTTCTACTTTCAATAGAAAGGAGAGGAATCTTCAGATGTTTTGAACTTATTCTTTTATAGTCCTTTTCAAATACAAATATACTTTATTTGTATTTGATAGGACTTAGCTAAAGATATGAACTTAGCTAAAGATATGAACTTAGCAAAGAGGGTCTAGTGAGTCCTTGCCAAAACATGCTTAATAAATGAGAAGAAATACTATCTTCTCATTCTTAGGCAAGTTAGGTGGACTTATATCATTCATCCAACTTTTCTTGAAAAATAATGCTCAAGTATTCTGAGTGATAGATAATACACCCAAGTTTGAAAGTTCATTTCTATTCGTGGATCCTGATCTTGATCATCCTGCATGAAATCTTGGAACATTTCTTTGTTCTTGCATAGTTTAAATCCTTTTGGAAGATCTTTGACATTCAAGACTTAGATCCAAAGATGACTTTAGGAATTTGGAATTATTTGGTAGACCATTCTCCTAGGTCTCTACCCCGTTCTTTGTTCGTCTTAGCTTAGCCTTGTTCTTCCAATGAGAATCAGTACTAACTCTCTTGAACCAACTACGGTTTAGATAGTTATGTATACTAACCTTGAAGGTCACCAAAGCTTTGCAAAGAGAAACAAATCTTAATAAACGAATTCCTTCAAATCCTCATAATTGAGTAACAATATTTTATCAAGCCATCAAGATACCCTCTAGATTTTCTGCTGGATGGAGTTAAGATGATTCAAGTTCTATAGCTTTAGTTCCAAGAACTTGCAAGAAAGATACCTCTTTCTGGGCATCATATCTCATATCTTTCTAGGATCATTCTTGAATCACTTGTTCTCACCAAAGATTCATAAGAAGATCTTTTACAGATTATTCTTTCATTCAAGGTTATTATACTTCAATAGGCTTGACTTTACTTTTGGAGTTTAACTTGGTAAACTCCCAAAATTCTTTACTCTCTTACTTATCACAATTTACTATACCATATAAAATTCGGCTATACATTCTACTAAGAAAAATTCATCTACTTAAGAGGATAAAGGATAGCCTTTTCTAGGGTAAATGTCATGTTCATTCTACTTTTTTTTATACAACAAGTGTACTAAATTAGTTCAAGGAGGTACATTTCTATACCTCATAATGACCCTAAGACCTTAATCTAAATGGTCTTATCTTTAATGCTTATCATGATGTTTCTTATCGTAACTTGAGCCTATTTTCTCTCTCGTCATCAGAGAAAATTCTCAATGGGAGATAATTTTCAATGTCCCATACCAATGAGTTCTTTGTCCAATCCATAGGACCATATACTTAATGTTTCAATATTTTTTTTTCATTTTCATGTTCTCTAATTATTTACCATGATCATGACTTCCATCTTGGGATTCCTTGGCATCATAATCATGAGAGCAAAGACTAATGTTTCTTAATCTAATGCCAATTAATTCAAAGGTCTCTTTAAGTTGACCTTTGAACTTTCCTTGGTATCAAACTATAATAGGGTTTGATTTTTTTGCTCAATGTAGGCCACTTGGATTATCCAACCGTAAAGGGTTTGATATATTTGACCAAGTTAGGTCATTTGGCATTCTCAAAAATTCCTCTATCTAATTTAACATGAGATAAGATCAAGTCTTTTCTCCTTTAGATCCCCTTTTGGCTTAATCCAAAAGCCAACAAAATTTAACACACATAGAAAAACCCTAAGCTTGAGTCCTAGTAATGGACCCTCAAGTTCCATAGAACCCATGGCATGCTTGATCAGCAAGGCCAAGGACTTAAGCTACAAATCATGTGATGTTACTCCTCTTATTAACCATGAGATAGTGGTAGTAAGAATGTGGATAGAAATATATCCAAAATAGAACCTAAAGACTACATGAGACCCTACACACAATGAAGGTTTAACCTTTCAAAATCATGAAAGATATCATGAAGTTCAAAGACCTTAGAGAACTTCAGCAGCTGATCATTGAGAACAATGATCACACTAAAAGGGGGAAGAGAATGTCATAAATTGACAAAAATGGCATGATGTAATCATGTCATCTCTTTAACATTCATTTGTTCCCCAATAAGTTTCTCCCTTTTTCCACCAGAGGTATGATCCACTTGGAACTTTACCAAAATTGCTTTAGGAGTATAATTTTGGAGAAAAGGAAAAGTAAAGGGTTGTAAGATACCCTAAGAACCCACTACTCCAAAATATATCCTATGAAGAAGGAACAACTTAGCCAAGTGGTCATCTTCTTAACCATATTGGTTAAGTCAATGATTGGCTTATCACTATTTCCTTTAATATACATGCAAAGCCATGTCAAAAGATAATATATAGTGTGAAAATACTAGCTCTATTATCATATGACATAGAAAAAGATACGTTCATTTGCATCTAATTTGAGAAATAGTTCTATAAAGACTCACTCTTTAGAGTTTTTTTAAGAATAAATCAAGACTTAGTAAGGGTATAACTTACAAAGATTTTGATTGTACTTGAGTAGACTTATAAGAAAAAAGTTTTCATGATAAGCACTCCATGAGTAAGAGCTAAAGTTATCTGCACTAAAGTGAAATTGTAAACCGGATGGTATGGGACGTCTAGGTTTACAATATCACTTATGTGGGTTTAGTGGTATGGGACACTAAACTTAATGATAATGGAAGCTTAAGCTCAAGGATATTTGAGAGCTTTTTAATCAAGGATTTAGCATAAATGAACCTACCATTTGGATAGGAAATTAAATGAACATCAATTTCCTATAGCTTTTGAGGATAAAAACTCCTTAAATGGGGGAAGAAAGGTATCATCAATATGATACTTCTAAGCAAAAGATGTTCCTTAACTCTTTCATGAAATTAGTTAAGGAATAAATTGGATGTCCAAGTACCTAAGTGTGTTTGAGTTAAATCTCAAACAAAGTAAGAGCCAAATATGCAATATATCCTATGAAGAAGCAACAACTTAGCCAAGTGGTCATCTTCTTAACCATGTTGAAGGTATCATCAATATGATACTTCTAAGCAAAAGATATTCCTGAACTCTTTAATGAAAGTTAAGGAATACATTGGATGTCCAAGTACCTAAGTGTGTTTGAGTTAAATCTCAAACAAAGTAAGAACCAGATATGCAATATGCAAGAAGGGAATTCATTAAAGAATTCCAATTTGGCGAGTAAGCTAAGGTAAGCCAACCAAAGACTTGAAGCATATTCAGAGTAGGGTATTTTGAATGGATAAAGATGAATCCAAAGTTTGGATTGATAAGCATGGCAACTTGCTTAAGTCAAAAGGGTGACATATAATTGTTGATCCCTAAAAGGAGAATAGTTAATGGTTTGAAGAACATCAACATGACGTTGAAGACTTAAAGCAAGGATATCAACTCATGAAGGTATGATTTGAAGATCCCACAAAAATCCCATGGGTAAATATCACTTAATGGGTATTAATTTACATATCCTCAATATTCCACCAAACGTTTATGCTTTTGACTTCATAATTAGAAGTCATTTCCTATCTTAACCTTAAAGTTTACTTAATTTCTCTCTCATGTCCCATCAACGCATGACTACATGAACCCATTCACTAATATGCATAGTTATTGTATGTCCATGGATACTACACCTTACTTGAAAATGCTTAGCATGCACAAGGTCCAAGTACTAAACCCCTCCTTAAAGCATGCATGGAATTCAAATTTAGAACTCCATTTAATGCAAGGATCTATGTTTAAAATATCCATTCATGCCATGCTCTATTATGATGAACTTGCCATGCTTAATATCTTATCATCTTTCCAAGGTGAGTCCATTCCATGCTAATGAGATTCCTTTTTATTTTCAATTATGCATCTAGTGCATCTTGTAAATAAATCATTTTATGCATTATTCGATGTGCATTAGGATTTCAATTGATACATTTGAAATGGGTTCATTCATGCATTACTTTTGCATGGGAAAATAAAAAATAATAAAGATGAAAAGATTGGAAGTTGTGTTTACCTCCATCATAGCTTTGTCCATCCATTATATCCTTGCATAGCGAACTTATCTAAATACTTCGTACTAGATATTGAGAACTTGGGTCTTCATTATTTCTCAATCTCCAATGTTCTTCTTTAGGCATTCTCATGCTTGTATGCCCAACCATTTTAGGGAAGTATGGATGCATACTAACACACAAAACCCTTTTATGCTTGTGATTTCACCTATAAGATGAGTTCCATGTACAAAATGCATGCCCATAATTAAATAAATACTTTCCGAAATCCATGGCGATATAACTAGTCCATGGGCTATAAAGCATGCAGCCTTTGCATCACATGATGTATTCAATACATGATGAATTCAAATATATGCAAAAGAAACATAAAGAACTTAAGCTGCATTTGCAGCACATGATGTATTCAATACATGAATTCAAATATATGCAAAAAAAACATAAAGAACTTAAGTTAATCAATTCTTTCCTTTGATTATGCTTGGAAGTGAAGATGGCATATCCTCCCTATTGTCATACGTATCAGTTTCATTGTCCTCCGTAATAGACTTGAACTCTTAGTTAATTCAAAGAAAGTATGTTTTCTTCTTTGGCTCTCCCAACAAGCATTACATGTTAATCTATTTAAATGCCAATCTATGAAGAGCAAAAAATAAGAGAAATAATCCTACACAACAGGCATTCGGTCTTCATTTCCTTAAATAAACCGAGAGGAACTACGAAATACTTCTAAGTCATTGAAGGAACGTTTTGATCATTCACAATTCCTTTTGCACACTACAAAATACTGTTCTAAGTCAAAATCCATTCTCTCAGGCGACAAATGCGGGACGATTATCCCACATAAAAAGTTTCTCAAAAAACTTATTCAGTATAAGAACAGGAGCACATACTTTTTAAGGAGTAAACCCGCCTCTTGGCACATCTCTTGGCTCACGCAGCTCGGAGTACACGTCTCTTGGCCCATTGCTTCACTTGACCACCCATGGGCTATCTAAGAGTGGCTGATGTCCCGCTTGTAGCCCTCATAAAGAGGGGGTCACATATCCATGATTTTCGCGAAGCCTAAGGCTATGTGCTTATGTGTACAAATCTAAAGGCTCGCATGTTCGATCAACACAACTCTCAAGAAAAATATACAAGAGAAATTGGCTTGGATACCAATCTTCTGTAATTAACGCTTCTAACTAAAAGTATAACTCCTAAGAGACTAAACAACTATCAAGATAACATTCTAAGAGAGAGCATGTACCTACCCATCCAACTCCACCCATATATATATACCTCTAGCCCAAGGGGTGCATGTCCTTGAGATTGGCCAAGTGTCGAGCCAAGTGTCCCTCATGTGAACACTTTCCCAAGGGTGATCATATGCCTTCTAATTTCCCAAGGTGTATCACATGCCTTCTAAATCAAATGAGCATTCTTCTCTTACCCATCCAACTCCACCCATATATATATACCTCTAGCCCAAGGGGGTGCATGTCCTTGAGATTGGCCAAGTGTCCAGCCAAGTGTCCCTCATGTGAACACTTTCCCAAGGGTGATCATATGCCTTCTAATTTCCCAAGGTCTATCACATGCCTTCTAAATCAAATGAGGATTCTTCTTCGCTCTGATGCAACCCCAATCAGTGACAATTCAAGGGTTTTGTCACGAATGTGGGAAAGAGCACCTCTTAGGAGACTGCCCAAAGAACTCACACAATGTGAGGAAGTTCACTCCCATTAATGTGATTGGGTTAATAGTAGACTCTACAGGGAGTGTAACTCCCACTGCCCCTGTGCAAGTGGTCACAAGAGCTCAGACATTACAACAAAACCAAGGCTTAGGTCAGGAAAAAAAAATCAAAGGTTAGTGAGACCGAGAGTATAACAAAGAAAACGATGAGAGCTTGGAAAGATAGCCCGAGAGAATGAAAAGGCAATGGTCTAAGAAAATGAGTGAACTTGAGGAAAGCTTAAGAGAAACGAAAGCCAAGATAGTCAAAATTGCCTCTCAAACGCACTCTCACACACCACCACCATCGCCATCCCTATCACCTTCTAATCCACCACATGTAACCCACCCACCACCCAGACTAGGATCAGTCTTAGCAGATCCCACTCTTGAGGACCTAGACATGATGCTTAAAGCATATCAAGATAGAATCCAAGGAGGGCCAAATGTGACAGATCATGAAAAATGTTACCCTAAAGCTGATCTAGAGATAGAGAGATCAAAGCTTTGTGCTAAGATGGTAGAACTGGCTCAAACCATGTTTGAAGCGAGTCGCCTTTTCAACTACTCTAGTTCAGCTAAGACACAGTTGCATTTTGATGGACTGTTAGAAAGATTGGAGAGCCTAATTGTAAAATCTGGAAAGGATGCCACCTTCCAGGGAAAGGACAAGGCAAATGAAAGGATAAGCCTTCCTCCCCAAGAAACTTATGTGCCTAATTCCACAGAACTAGACACGTCTTCTTCTATGAATCGACATTCCCCAAAATTTCTAAGAGAGATTCAAGAAGAGAAATGGGCTAAAGAAAGTGAAAATCCTCCTCCCATTGAACTTGTGGATGACTTACATGACCAATTCCCACTAGACATTCCTTCCATCTATGGAGAGCAGGAGGATGCCCAATCTAGTGAGAGATTAGACTTCGAGTCTAATTCCTTGCAGGAACTACCCCATTTCACAGGCCCATGGGAAGCAAAGTCTACTTGTATGAGAGCACCCACGGTCATGATAAGAAATGAAGACTCAATCATACCTAGGAACACGGAGGTATTGAAGAACACTAAAGTGTTGTGCAACCTCACTTTAGAAGATCTAGTACTCACAGTTAAGCCAGAATTGTGAAAACATGTAGCCAATCAAGTGATAGAAATATCTAAACCTCATTCCCAGGTAGGATGTCATAGAATAGTGCCAGAAATACCCTTGGACAAGATAGGAGACATGCATGAGGAGAAGAAGGAAACACCTATCTTCCAACCACTCATCAAGGTTACACAACCAAGGCTATTTTGGACTCAAGTGTCGCAGTTGCAATTGCTACCACTTCTCTATGCAAGCGTTGGGCAAACCAGCACTCAGGTCGTAAGAATGAAACTACAAATGGCCGGTGGTCACATAGAGAGACCTTTAGGATTGCTAAAAGGGATAACTATCACTACTTGTGGTGTAGAGTTTGAGCATACTTTTGCTATATGTGACTTTAGCAAAAATCAAGCCTATGAGATGATTTTGGGAAGACCGTTTATGAGACAATTGCAAGTAGTACACGATTGGGGAACCAATTCCTTGTATTTGCAATACTTACATGTTACAACCAAAGTCAATCTCAAGGATTACTTTCATAGAGATGTACCCCCCATACAGTGGAATCCCATCCATAGAGCCACAGATGATACGGAGTCAGTGCACTCCATAGGATTAGGATCCTCATGGATGCATGAAGACACCCACTTATGGATGTGCAAAGTAGCAGTAGAAGAAGAGAAGAGAGAAAAAGCCAAAGAGGTAGGTGCGAAGGAAACTCATAGATCAATTCAAGACCCAGCCTATGCACCTATAGTATTTCAAGACAAAGAATTTGAACCTCATGGTTGGGCAGAAATTCTAGCGACAATGGATGTAGCCATCCACAAAAAGCAATGCACACCACACTGTGATGAGGATGGCTCTGACATTTCACTCTTCACTATAGAACCACTTGTGTGATTCAATTATTGAACAGTGTGAACCGAGCAATAATGTACTTGAGGAAGTAAGTGACTTTGATCTAGAATCAATCATTATGGACCCTTGTTTTACATTAGAAGAGGAATACTTCTACGAAGTAGAGGCTCACCCTCAGAGACATAAAGAACTTACAAATGATGTGAGATTAGCCACACAGGAAACCACTAAGAATGAAGGCAAGAAGAGGAAGAAGAGAGAAGTCACACCAGAGGAGGAAGAATCTTTGTTTGAGGTCCCTGAAAACTTTAAGAAGTATGAGATAGAAGATAGGAGAGTCATGACAAGAATGCCTAAATGTATTACACAAGTAAGAGAGGCCTACGATAACAAAGACCAAACTAAGAAAATCATTGTAACCATAGAAGAAAGAGAAGAAAAATGCACATACATAAGACATGACTTGATTGAGGAAGAGGAACAAGAATTGGTAGCCTTGTTAAGGGAATATAGAGATGTTTTTTCTTGGAGTTACAAAGACTTAAAAGATGTGGAACCAGAAATATGCTCACATATGATCCCCATGATCTCAGATGCCAAACCCTCTAAGCAGAAGCCATACACATATAAAGATAACTATGCTGCCAAGATCAAGGAAGAGATAGATAGATTGGTAGAAGTTGGATTTATCTATCAAATTAGGCACATTGAATGGGTATCCCCCATCGTAGTGGTTACCAAGAAGAATGGAAAGTTACGTGTTTGCATTAAATTGAAGAAGGTTAATGCAGCCACAATTAGAGATAGTTATCCGCTTCCTATCATTAAGCATCTACTAGAGAGGGTAGTAGGCAAGGAAGTATACAGCTTCCTTGATGAGTTTTCGGGCTACAATCAAGTGGCCATCGCTCTAGAAGATCAACATAAGATGGCTTTCGCTATAGAGTGGGGCATATTCACCTTTGGAGTAATGCGATTTGGTCTTACCAATGTGCCAGATACCTTTCAAAGGCTGATGTGCCATGTGTTCAAAGAGTTCTTGAGGAAGAACTTGGAAGTCTATGTTGATGATCTCTGTGCTCATTCCAACATTAGACAAACACATATCCCCGAGTTGAGAGCTATCTTTGACAAATGTAGAGAAAAACTCTTCATAAGTGTCTTCAACCATATAACGTCCTTTGCAGCTTCAACCATACCTTTATATTCTGCTTCTGTAGATGACAAAGCAACTGTATGTTGCTTCTTATAACACCAGGAAATTAATTTATCTCCCACATAACATAAATATCCATACGTTGATCTCCTATCATCAAAGTTACCTGGCCAATATGCATCACTATATATCTTGATTTTTGTATCTGATGTGAATCCATAATACAAACCTTGTTTGAGTGTACCCTTCATGTATCTTAGCACCCTTTGTCTTGCAATCCAATGTTCTTTCCTAGGACAATCCATGAATCGAGACAACACTCCAACTGCATATGACAAATCAGGCCTAGTCAATGTAGCATAGATTAGACTACCAACCAAACTCTGATACAGCTTCTTGTCATTGAATTCTTCTCCTCCATATCTGCTCAATTTATGATTCACCTCCATTGGAGTAGGTGCTACCCTGCAATCTTCCATTTTAAACTTGACTAGCAAATTCTTCAAATACCTTTCTTGAGTCACATATACTCCATGTTGAGTATATGAAATCTCCATTCCAAGAAATATGACAAGTCTCCCAAGTCATTGATCTTAAACTCTTTCTCCATTTGCTTCTTAAGAGTTTGTATGCCCTTCTCATCTGTACCTGTAAGAATTATGTCATCAACATATATGCAAATGTAAATGAACCCATCAACCCTTGCTTTAACAAGTAAGCTACTATATGCCTTAGACACTTGGAAACCAAGATCTTTCAAGAACTTCACAAGTCTGTAATTCCATGCCCTTGGGGCCTGCTTCAAACCATACAAAGCTCTCTTGAGCTTACATACATACTCTAGATAACTTTTATCCTTGAAACATTCTGGTTGCTCCATGAAAACATCATCTAAAATATAACCATTTAGAAAAGCATTCTTCACATGTAATTGACATAGCTTCCAACCTTTACATGCAGCAACGACTATGAGAGTTCTTATAGTTGTCAGTCATCTTTGCCACAGGACTAAAAGTCTCATCATAATCTACACCATATGTTTGAGCATATCCTTTCACAACAAGTCTATCTTTATACCTAGACACACTTCCATCTGCATACGTCTTTATCTTGTAGACCCATTTGCATCCAATGATTTTCTGATTATTTGGTTTAGGAACCAAATCTCATGTCTCATTCTCCATTAATGCATCATATTCCTCCTACATAGCTTTCTTCCAATTTTCCTTACCTTTTTCCTTATCATATGTAGAAGGATCTTCTTTTGCTTTCACCATGTAAGCATGCTCTTTAGTAGTCAAAAATGAAGTATCATAATTGTACCTTATGGGTTGCTTTCTGTTCCTTGTTGACCTTCTAGCTTCTCCACTCTTTGAAGTCTTTGGTTCTTCAAATTCTGGATCAAACCTTGGCAACTCTTCATTATCAATCTGAGCATCAACAATCTCTTCATCATCAAGGAACTTGAATCTTTGATTTCCCATTTCTTTGGGTCATGACTTCTTCATCACCTGCATGAATATTAATTGTACTTGCATACCAAGTACCTTGCTCATCAAATGTAACATCCTTTGACACAAAGAATTGCTTTGTGGAGGGACTCCATAATTTGTAACCCATCTTCTTATCATCATAACCAATGAACACATACTTTTCAGCTTTAGGTTCCAATTTATGCCTTAATGGAAATGGTACATATGCATAAGTCACACATCCAAATACTTTGCAATGATCTAAGGTAGGCCTCTTACCCCACCATGCCTCATAAGATGTCATACCATTCAAAGCCTTACATGGAAGTCTATTAACCAAATAAGTAGCTATATTCACAGCCTCAACCCACAAATAATTAGGGTAATTTTTCTCCTTCATCATTGATCTTGCAAACTCAACAAGAGTTCTATTTCTCCTTTCTGCTACACCATTTTGTTGAGGAGAGTACCTACAAGTAACTTCCCTTTTTATACCTACATTCTGTAAGTAATCATTGAACTCATTAGAGAAATACTCTCCCCCTCCATCTGACCGTAGTCTCTTCAATTTTTGCCCTGTGATTCTCTCTAGATACACATGATAATGTTTAAATGTGTTGAACACCTCTAATTTATCTTTGATCACATAGTGATCCACCTAGTAGCATCATCAACATAAATCACTTAATATGTCAAACTATTAATGCAAAAGTCCTTTGATGGACCCCACACATCTGTATGCACCAATTCAAGCTTCTCTGAATACATAAACCCTTTCTTACCATAAGTATTCTTGCGATTTTTACCCAATTCACATGCTTCACACTTGTATTTAATGTGTTGACCTGCAATATTACGCAATCCAAGTACTGAACCTAATCATATCCTTAATACCTCTTTCATTAAAATGTCCAAGCCTTTTGTGCCAAAGATCTAACTCATAGATCTTATGTTCTCCATAAGGGAACAAGGCATGAGCAACATTGCCTTGAATCTTAAATGTGAAGAGCTTGAAACGATTTGTTTATACCCATGGCTAGGGTCTTCAACATAAACTCCATCATTAGTGAACCTTACTTCATATCCTTTCTCTACAATTTGCCTACACTTATCAGATTCTTTGGAATTGTAGGGACATATGAAACCTTACTCAAAAGAGTGCTTCCATCTTTAGCCTTTACTGATCAAATGTATTTCACATTGTGCTTTGTGTTATCACCTGTTTGAACTATATGATTACTCACCTTATTCTCGAAATCAGTCATCAAGGCTATGTTTCCACTCAGGTGATTGTTGCACCCTGAGTCAATGTAGAAAACTCTTTGATCTTCACTTTGTCTTTCACAAGTTGCATTCATAATTAAGTTTGAATCCTTTTTCTGATCTGAAGCATAATTGTAGTAGGTATTATTGTAGGATTGACTTTGAAATCCTCTTCCTTCATTTCTTCCAAAGAAACCTCTATTACCTCTACCTCTAAAATTACCTCTCAGATTTCTACCACCTCTTCCTCTTGAATTAAAGCTTTGATTATATCCTCCATCATTCTAATTATTATGCCAACATTTATGAGCTGAATGATTAGTCTTACCACAAATCCAACAATCTTTGACACCATCTTTATTGCTTCTTCCTCTTCCATTGCCACCTCCTCTTCCTCTTAGGAAGTTAGATTGACTCATAGTGCCTTCATCTTCATTCAATTGTTGCTTGCCTTCGTTAATATTCTTCTTATCCTTTGAATACATTGCTTGACCTGTGCTCTTATCAACATCACCTTTGATATCCTACTCAAAGGTTAGCATATGTCCTAGCAATTGATTCAAATTAGGAGAGAAATGATCTACTGACAATTCAATGGATGGATTGAATTGTTTCCACTTATCATCTCCTCTCAAACCTGTGAGAATTTGTCTTACCAATTTTTCCTCTTCAATGTCTTCATCAACTGCTCCTAATGCATCTGCATATCCTTCATCCTTGCTACATAATCAAAAATGGATTGAGAAGCCTTCTTCTTGAATGTGGTGAATTCTACCCATAAAGTTACCTTCCTTGACTTTGCAGTGTTTTGGAAATGCTCCTCCAAAGCATTCCATATGTCACTTGCACTTTTGAGTCCTCTAATGTGAGGTGGCAAGTAATCATTGACTCCCATGTAGATAATGCTCCTTGCTTGAGCATCCTTGTTCATCTATGTCTTCAAATCTGAGAGCTCTTCCCTAGTTGGAACACTAGGATCCCTAAATTCTAGTTTTTCTTCTTCACCTGTGATGTATCATATCAGGTCTTTGCTCATAAGATGAGCTTCCATTCTCATTGACCAAGCATGATAGTTTTCTCTATCCAATTTCTCTATCTGAAGAGATTCTCCCATCCTTTCTTCACATGTGCAATATATTCTTCAAGCTCTGTGAATAATGAATGTACCCTTAATTCAAATGTAGTTCTTTTTTATCCTTTTCATAGCTTTTAGGCCTCATCTCTAGCTTTCACTTCAAACTTTCACCTTTTGAATCTTCAAAGATTGATTTCTATATATTTGCAATAGTCGAGATCCTCCTTTCTTCAAATCTGATGACTCCGGCTGTGATACCACTAATAGAGATGATTAATCTCCAAAAGAAAAAGTTATCCTTGATGTTAGAGCACCTCTATATCAAGAACAACTCAGAACCTCAACCAATTTTGGAAAACTAATGCCAAATTATCAAGACTTGAGTTATCTATGAAGAAACTCATTACACAAAAAAGTCTCCTGCACGTAATTCACTCATTGACTAATCAAATGTGTAAAGTTTTCAATAAAACTTTATACAAAGTGTCATCTAGTATTTGCACACATAGTCCAAGTTAAAAATCCTCAAAAGAACTAACAGATCTTGAGTTTTCCTCCAAACAATGTGCCTATGGCTAAAACTATTCTTCTATATAGTTAACTTTGACATCTGCAACTTCTAATGCATAGTTCTCCCAAATTAGAACCCATTTATTCAAATGCTTTTAGCTACAAGTAGCTTACCTTTCAACTTGAAGAATGAGTGCTTGTTTGCTCAAAACTTTACACATGTAAATGTTCCTACTTAAAATTATCTCAACCTGATTACAATTAGGCTCTCAAAACTTGTACAGAGGTCACTCAACTGCAGAATTACACTTGTACAAAATTATTCCTCAAGAAGATAAACACAAAAGGAGCACAGAGCAAAAGATCGAGGTGCAACTTTTTTCTATTTAGAGAAATCATACATCTGATGGATAATCCATACTCTTCTCACTCTCTAAAGTCTCCAATTACTTCTAAAACTTGTCACAAATCATCTCTCTCACATATTTCATCTATATTCAAGTATATATATAGAAATTTAAATCCTGACTCCTCATGGATACAAAGTTTTCATGAACTAATTCCAAGAGTAGTATACATGTATATACAAGTCTTTTCTGATCATACACTCATCTTCAAGCCTCATATGTTGATCTTTGCTTTATTCTTTGACTTCAAACTTTGTCCTAATCATCAATTGATGATTTTCCTACACCAATAGTATTCCCTCTTGACTAACTTTGAGTGTGATGGATGAATGTGATAACTCCTTCAATGAGCTTAAGAGATGATTGTGTTCAGAAACAATCTTGACTACACGAGATTGGAACAAGCCCTTTCATGTTCATGTAGACACATCCAATTATGATATTGGGTGTGTGCTCACACAACCTACTAGTGAAGGTAATATGGAGCTTCCCATTGCCTGTGCGAGTAGACAATTGAATGCAACTAAAAGAAATTATACCATTACCGAGAGGGAAGGATTAGGCATGGTATATGCGATTAAAAAGTTTAGACACTATTTGCTTGCAAATAAGTTTAAATTTTTTATAGACCATCAAGCATTGCTATATCTAGTGAACAAACCATGCAACATTGGCCGATTATTAAGATGGTTCCTCTTACTAATGGAATATGACTTTGAAGTTGTGGTTAGGAAAGATAGAACTCACTTGAGAGCTGATCACCTTTCTTGATTGACTTCAGGAGAGTCCCATCAAGGAGTATCAGATGACCTTCTTGATGCTTTCTTGTTTAATCTAGAATTAGTGCCTGAGTGGGCTAAAAAATATAGTGCCTATCCTCACCTTTAAACCTAAACATCCTTTATTGAGAGCCAATGATAAAGAAGTAGTGAGGTCTCAGAAGTATCACATAATGGCAGGCAGCATGTATAAGCACACAAATCAAGGCATATTGGCTTGCTACATAGATGACAATAAGCATGCAAACTAGTTGCAAATCGCACACTACAACAACATCACTCAAAACAATGAACTCTACAAATGCTACAAAGGCTAGGTGTGTACTGGCCAACAATGGAAGCAGATGTGCAAGGAATGCCCAAGCTTAGCACTAGACCCCTAGTGGAAGATGCCACTTTGTATCAAGTGTCTTTAGTGCCAGATTGGAGTGAACCCTTGATAAACTTCTTGAGGATGAAAACATTCCCTCAAGAGATGACATTTTCTAGACAACAAAGTTTAGAACAAGAAGCACTAGATTACGCACTAATTGGAGGTAATCTATACAAGCACAGAAAAGAGGGATATCTTAGGCTATGTGTCCATGAGAGTGAGTATCTTAAGATATTAGAGACAGCTCACCAAGGTGTGGCAAGAGGACACTTTGGACCAGATCGTGTGATCAAGGCAATACTTTTGGCAGGTCTTTGGTGGCCAAGTCTTCACATGGATGCACATACCTATGTGAAGCGGTGTGATATTTGCCAGTGAGCTCAGTACTCGATACGCAAGGATGAGATGCCTTTGAAACTTATGACGGGTGGATGCACATTCTCTAAGTGGGGAATAGACTTTGTTGGTCCTATTAATCCCCCAGCTAAGAGTTCACATGCTGATTACATTATTGTGGCCACTGATTATCTGACTAAATGGATAGAGGTAAATGCCACAACAAAGAATGATGCTCAAACTACGGCTAAGTTCCTATTTGAGAATGTATTCACCAGATATGGGTTTCCAATAGAGTTAGTAAGTGATAGAGGCACACACTTCTTGAATGAAGTCATTGAAGACCTTCTCCAAGAATTATTAGTGATACACAAGATGTTTGCCCCCTATCATCCACAAGCCAACGGACAAATAGAGAGCACAAACAAGATCATGAACTTGTTGAAGTGTCTCCTCCCTTTTTTTTGGGGGGGGGGGAGGGATAGATCCCATTTAAATATGCATCTTCATTATAATTATTTGTTTATGATTCTTGCTAAAGCATGGTCCATTTATGGTTCTCTTTTTTGTTCCTTTATGGCTTTCTATACACTGTTCATGATGCTTGTGTACAAAAGGCAACGGTAGAGGAAGGTGACACAGATTTGGAGTAGTAAAGCAAAGACAAAAAGGTGGTAGCAAGCGAAGATGACATAAGGCAAATCAATTGAGGGATGATGGACTCATAGAAGAGATTTAGAGCATAGATGCACGTTATTAGTCATACATGTTAAGAGATATCTCTCTTCTTGCTTTAATGAATCCTGCTCCTTATGTAGCTTTACCCAATGATAATTTTGTAGCCATCTCCTCCATATCGCAAAGAGCTACTAAGTTTTTACTTAAGAAAAATGCCCAAATTAATCTGTCTTATAGCATATTATAACCATCTCCAATATCAATAGAGACATTATATACAGAGTTTTGAAGAAGCTTTCCACATAGGCATATTGGAACACCATTCAAAGATCTTTTGCAAAAATATTTGGGGATTTGAAATCCCAATTGAATGCAATGCATTTTAATAAGAGGAAAGTTGAACAGCTTCCCATACCATTGAGACCTTAGGGCATTGGATGCAATACCATGTTTTGCAGCTTCCATGGAAGCACTGATGCCCTTAGAAAGTAGTTCATCAAGAGGCCAACAAATTGTGACCTTGACATGCCCTACTACGAATCTTTGAAGAATGATAGAATCTAAGGAGCGGTGGTTACTGACCAATGAAGACATGAATACATGAATTAAAGAAGAGGCATAAAGGGTTTCACCAATTTCTCATTTTGGGGAATGAAGTTGATGCCAAATCAGTTGGATTGTGCCAAGGAATAAAAAAAATCCTACCAATGGAGTGTTCGACGAAACAGACATGACTTTATTTATATGCTCATTTTTCTACATTACCATGTAATATTTATCTTTTAAACGAAATTTTTTGTATGTCCACTCCATTTTTGTAAGGCCAAGCAGCCCTTAAGCCTCAAAGGTGTTTTTGTAAGCCAAGCTGCCCTTAAACCTCAAAGGTGTTTTTCAAGTTTTTCCTTTCCAATATTTTTGTAAGGCCAAGCAGCCCTTCAGCCTCAAAGGTGTATTTTCAAGTTTTTGCTTTGCAACACTTTTCAGAGACCAAATTGGGACCCAAATGAGCTTTAGGACCATTGTTTAGTAAATATAGGATAAATTATTGTAAAAAGGGCAAGTACAAATTTGTAAAGCATAAAAAACTATGTTTTAATGAATTTTTGAATCCATTTGAGTAAATTTTTCATGTGTCTTTCTTCTTATTTTAATATCGTTCATCTTCTTCTTCACATGGAGCTTCCATGATGTTCTTGAAATGTGACAACCCCATATTTATCATGTGAGAGTACTTTTACATGATTTATGTGTGCTTTTCATCATTTGTGGGTGTATCTGGATATTTTCTCTTCTCCTTGAGATTTTCTTGAGTTCAATAGCATTATGATTACATGTTTTCATAATTTGGATAGGGTAAAGTACTTGGATTGCCATTTGAAGCTAATTTCCATCACTAGAAGTTAATGAGTATCGTGTTCACATGTCTACAGCACATTGATAGTTCTTTAACTTATCTAAGGTGCTATTTAGGTTCTACTTTTAGCTTGTGATGGCTCAAATTGTAGACCCACATTTTTAATTGGAAATGATGGCTTTTGTTCCTTGTGTCCCTCAACGCTTTTTCTTGTGTGGCATCTATCTATGCTTCAACATCCATCATTCAGTCTAGAAGTGTTGTGTGGAACTTTCTCAAAATCGATCATTGCTTGAAATCCATTATCCTCTTATCTTTTGTAGCCACAATCTTGAAATTTTCTTTGGAGATCTTGGATGTTGGCATTGTCTAGAGAAAAAGTTCTGTATACCCTCATATAATCATTGCATACACTGTGGTTATCTTAAATAAATCCATTCCTGTGTGTTCTCACAAGTTGTATTCTTCATTTTATTTGATTGTTTTGAATCTTTCCCTTGTTGACTTGTTATTTTAAATCAATGATTTGTTCACCTTTCTCTTTCTAGATTTCCTCAAGCCTTAGTTTAGCATTAATGATTTCCCTTTCTTGTTTGGGTTTTTCACATCTTCATTCAATGATCCAAATTAATGAATATTCTCCATTTACTAATTCAATCATCAAATGAGATCTAAGGATCTTGTGAAACATATTACCTTCCATCTATGCTCATGGATCGATGAGGACCAAACGGGATTCAGAAAGGGTAGATCCATCTTGAAGGCTATTATTGATGCATAGGAGAGCCTGAAGTTTGCTAAAGAATCTTTTCAAGGTGTCCTCTTCATCAAAATCTATTTTCACAAACCATACGATCACATGGACTTGGATTTCATTCTCCAATCCCTTAAAGACATCAAGAGTGGACCTAAATTCATCAACATGATCTCTACTCTTATGGGGAATGGCTCGGCTCAAATTAATACCAATGATCAACTCTCTCAAGAAATCAAGCTAAAAATGCCCTATTAAAAAGGTTGTCCTCTAGCCCCTCTTCTTTTTGCCATTTTCACGGATGGCCTTAGCTGCTTCGTTAACCATGAGGCCTGTTGGCAGCAACCACGGAAGTCAAGGCGTGACAAGACAGGGGAGTCGATGCAAAGAGTCAGAGCAGAGGGTCGGCTAAGCAGGACCGAGTAGGTAGAGCAGTCAAAGAAGATCCGACAACTAGGCTTATCCAAATTTTTTAACATAAATCCTTTTTAAAAGTGATTCTCATCACTATGTGAACATTGTAAATACCATTTTTGGTAGATTGGACCCCATTTTGTTCAAGCAAAGGAGTCCTTGAGCTTGATGAGTATTAGGAGTACCATATCAAATTTCGTAATTTTTAGACTCCGTTTCAGCCCTCGAATAAGCCCTGGAACCTAATTCTTAGCTAGGTTGGACACTAAGTCTGGATAGGCCCAAAACCTAGTCAAAAACTATAAAAAGAGATAGAGAGCTCATTTTTGAGGTTATATTGTAAGAGAATAGAGCTGATGTAAAAGAGATCTTAGATAACTAAAAGCACTCAATTGTTCCTCTCTTTGTTCTTGCCTTATGTGCACATGTGTGTATGTGTGTGCATGTTAGTGTGCTTCTCACTCACACACTTGTGCCATCACTTGCTCTTGGTTGTCAGACCAGTCCTCACATTTCCATGGATCGACATTTATGAGGTGGATCTCCTCACATTGGTACTTCCCATTGTGCTAGAGTGACACCAAATTCGGTGTCATTGTTGGAGAGAGAGCTTCAACAAGGAGCGTGTGATGGTAAGACATAGATTTGTGACATTGGAGTCATAGGTATTTTTCTTATGTTTCACTATTTTGTTTTACTTTCTTCACCATCATCATCCTCACCATCTCCCACCTCCATCTCCATTCGCTGAATTTTTAGTTTTTTGTTCATATCATGTTCCCACCTCATTCCCCTCATTTCACTTGAGAGAAAGTGAGAGAGAGCTTGTGTGCATTCTATTTTGTGTGTTTTTTAGCATTTCTTATAGATTCTAGCCATATCATCATCTCTGGCAGCTCTAAGCAGGCACGAAAAAGGTTTGCATAGGTCTTGAGGCATTGAGCTCTATCAATCATGATTGATAGAAAAGTTTTCTATTTGGTAAAAGTGAGTGCACATTCATAATCTAGAGGCGTTGCACATCACAAATCCACAAGAATTTCAAAAAACTTTTGCATTTTTTATGTGTATCGCGATTGACACCATCAATCACCATTAATAGTGTCCATCACGATGGACTGCATATCCATCATGATTGACAGAACCTGACGGACACCTCTATCCATCACGATAGACGGTATCCATCATGATGGACACCTTTGTCGATCGTGATGGACTAAAAAATTGTGACTAATGTGTGCACTCGACCAAAAACCTGTCCATCGTAAGGCATAGACCCTCAATTGACACATACCTATGCAAAAATATGAAAAGTTCAATCAATCAAGATCGACAACCCATGACGGACAGCTTTTCTAGCATGATTGACGTGTTTCCATCCTAAAGAACATCTTTGTCCATCGCGATCGGAAATGAAATTATGAATGATACCCGAATTCGGTGAGAGACATATCCATCATGACGCACATGCCATGATTGACACAAAATCATGCAAGAAACTTGAGAAAATTTAGTCTTTCATAAAGACAAGTGGAAATTGGGTCTTTGAATTACATGACCGAAAATGGTCTATAAATTCAATTGAGTTTAAATATTGATCTAACTATAGGACTTTTACAGGTCCACTGAGAGAATTGAAGGGTGTCCAGAGCAAGAGTGTGTTGCAAGCTTGAGAACGAGTTTCTTGAGCACTCAAGGGTGATCCAAGGGATAAGCAGATTGAGGTTGGAGCATTCTCAACCCCCTTAGTCAATTCCTAGCTTAGGCTATGTGCGTCTAGTGGTGTTGATTAATTAGGGCTATGTTAGGCACAATACAAGTTCAAGAACCCTAATTACTCAAGTGTAAGCATAAAAAGGTTATATTTTCAAAAAACCCTAAAGTGAAAGGATATAACGCAAGCGATCAAACTTGAAGTGCATTAAAACTCAAGTATTCCTTGCAATGAGAACTTATTGGACAAGAAGTGACAACCTAAGAAAAATAAAAAGAACAAGTTACTAATACAAAAGAACTCTGCAATGAGGTTGTACTGGGAATATCAAGGTAAACACAAAGGCTTATTAACCTTATGTCAGGAAGATATCTGGGATGGGATAGACAAAGTCTCAAATCTTTTGAAGCTAGTGTAAATCATACAACAAGGTCTTGGGCCGAGAGTTGAGTGATTACCCATATGTCCTAAGTTTAGAAACGAGTTACTCTAAGATGTCTTATAGCATGGAGACACCCATAGGTAGCTCAAGTGTGGTGTACTTAAAAAAACTAGAAGGACCTTAGAAGACTCAATTGGAATATATCAAGACCAATGGATTAGGTGCTTGCATCTATGAGGATGGTCTTAGAAGATCAATTGTCCAAATTAAAAACCCAGATCAACCCATTGGACTAGAACATCCAGTAGTCAAATTCAAAGATGGTTCATAGATAGATAAAGAAGGAACTATGTATGTAGTCACCAACCAATGAGAAAGGGTAGAAGAATTTGGTAATGTAATCCCAGTGACTGAAATGGGGGACATAGAGCAAGGGAATTTAGGAAGAGAGCCAAGAACCGCAAGAGGTAACTCGGTCTTAACCAGGATACTCACACCAGAATGGGTTCCCCAGGATAACAAAGGTATAGAGTTGTTTTGGAATAGAGAGACTGATGAAGCCTTTTATAGGTTTAAGACCGGTCAACCTAGTGAAGTAGGAAGCCTTACGATATATGAATTCAAAGATCTTGACACCCTTGGCAAAGTGGTCTATTTAGACAACACATTAGAGAGAGTGTTTGTGGTAATAGAACCTAGTAGGCATGCCTACACTTAGAAGGGTGAATTTGTTTTTCCCCAACCAAGATCTAATGTCCCTTATGGTCACCAAGGAACTGGAACATCCCAAGCTTATGGAACTCAGAGGGAGAGGAGTAGAGATAGACCTGAAGTAAGCTTTGCTAACCTAGTATGAAGAGAAATAATGGGAACAAACATGGATACAATGGAAAATGAGAGGCATAGAGACCCAAGAAATCAAAGAAATGCATATAAATTCCCTCTATCAAGACCTAGAGAACACACTAGGATCTTGAGGCCTACACAATTGGTTAAGTCCATGAAGAACTATATCGATGGTACCGAAGATCCATATGATCATTTAGTAGAGTTTACACAAGTGTTGAGAGCTGAAAAAGTTGAGGATCTATTTATTGAGTACAATGCCTTTGGTCTAACTCTCAAGAACACGGCCTTAACATGGTTCCAACCACTACACCAAGGCCAGTTTAGGAATATAGACCAGTTGCTAGAAGCATTCATCACTGAATTCTCCAAAAGTAGCATTAGACACAATACTTTCTCGCTCATACATAGCTTCAAACAAACACCTTAAGAAATGGTTAGACTTGCATGAAGAAGGTTTAGAAGATACCTAGAGAAATGCCCTGTGCTAGAGTTACCCACTCAAGCCAAACAAGTGGCCTTATTCTTGGATGGGTTGTAAAATACCAAATTGAGATCTTATGTGTACTTAAAGGACCCTAGATCCATAGAAGAGTGTGCACAAATGTGTATAGACATTGAGCATAATCTAGGGGAGGTGTTAGAGCTTTCAAAAAGCTATAAAGATTCAGATAGCTCTACTAGCCTCACCTCCAAACAATCCACATCTATAGAGGAACTTATAGAGAAGGTAGCTTAGAAATTAGGAGCTTAAATAGAGCCTTAGTGCCAGCATCACCATTGATTACAGCAAGTGAACCGAGTGATCATAGTTTTGACTCAACTCATATTGATAGTCCACAACCTTACTATATGCATTCACCTAAGCATAATGAGATGTACTATTACAAAGACCCAAGCAAACCTAGTTGGGAGCTAGAATCTGCTAATGTCATGTACGCAAACCCTGACTTTAGGTCCCAACCTAGACAGATGAGACCCCCAGCACCTAGAGGAACGTGCTACAAATGCCAAGTTGATCACTTCATTTGTGATTTCCCCATAGCTACACCCGTGCAACTGCAATCAGTGACAATTCAAGGTTTTTGTCAAGATTGTGGGAAGGAGCACCTCTTATGGGATTTTCCTAAGAACCCAAATAATGTACCAAAGATCACTCCTATTAATGTCATTGGATTAGTTGTAGATTCTAATGGGAGTGTGACATCCACTGCCCTAGTGCAAGTGCTCATAAGAGCTCAGGCATTACAGAAGAGCCAAGGCTTAGGACAAGAAAAGAATTCTGATGTCAATGAGACTGAGTATAACTAAGAAAAGGACAAGATCTTGGAAGGATAGCCATGAGCAAATGAAGAGACAATGGTCTAAGAAAATGGGTGAGCTTGAGGAGATCTTAAGACAAACAAAAGATAAGATAATTGAAATCACCTCTCAAACCCACTCTCATACATCTCCACCACCACCATCCCCATCACCTTCTAATCCACCACACTCTAATCCACCTCAGATAACCCCACCACCCCCTATAGTAGGATCAGTCTTAGCAGATCCCACTCCCGAGGACCTAGGAATGATGCTTAAAGCATATCAGACCAGAATCCAAGAAGGGCCAAATGGAAGAGATCATGAAAAATATTACCCCAGAGCTGATCTAGAGATGGAACAAACCAAGCTTTGTGCTAGGATGGTGGAGTTGGCTCACACCATGGTTGAAGCCAGTAGCCTCTTCAATTGCTCTAGTTCAACTAAGGAACAATTGCATTTTGATGGACTATTAGAAAGATTGGAGAGCTTAATTGCAAGATCTGGGAAGGAAGCCACCCTCCAGGGTAAGGACAAGGCAAGTGAAAGGATAAGCCTTCCCCCCAAGGAAGCTTATGTGCCTAATTCCACTAAACCAGACACCTCTTCTTCTATGAATCGGTATTCCCAAGAATTTCTAAGAGAGATTCAAGAAGAAAAGTGGGCGAAAGAAAGTGAAAATCCTCCTCCCATTGAACTTGTGGATGACCTACATGATCAATTCCCACAAGATATTTCTTCTATTTATGGAGAACAAGAGGAGATGCAGTAACTTGGAGTCTAATTCCTTACAAGAACTGTCACATTTCACAGGCCCATGGGAGGCAAAGTCTACATGCATGCAAGAACCCATGGTCATGATAAGGAATGAAGAATCAGTCATACCTAGGAACACGGAGGTAGTAAGGAACACTAAAGTACAGTGCCATCTCACTTTAGAGGAGCTACTCAAGGTCAAGCTAGAATCATAGAAACAGGTGGCTAATCATGTCCGAAAAGTGGCCAAAACCCATTCTCAAATAGGATCACATGGAACAGTGCCAAAAATACCTTTGGATAAGATGCGTGAAGGAGAAGAAGGAAACACCTATCTTCCTATCACTCATCAGGGTTACACAGCCACGATAATTTTGGACTGAAGGGCAAGAGTTGCAATCGCTACCACTCCCCTATGGAAGCGTTGGGGCAAGCCATCACTTAGGCCAACAAGAATGAAATTACAAATGGCTAATGGTCACATAGAGAGACCTTTAAGACTGCTAGAAGGGATAACTCTCACTACTTGTGGTGTAGAGTTTGAGCATATTTTTGCTATATGTGACTTAGCAAAAACTAGGCCTATGATTTTGGGAAGACCATTCATGAGGCAATTGCAAGTCGTACAGTATTGGGGAACCAATTCCTTGTATTTGCAGCACTTAGGTGTTACAACCAAAGTCAATCTCAAGGATTACTCTCATAGAGATGTGCCTCCCATACAGTGGAATCCCATTTATAGAGCTACAGATGACACGTAATCAGTGCATTCCATAGGATCAAGATCCTTATGGATGCACAAAGACACTCACTTATGGATGTGCAAAGTAGTAGTGGAAGAAGAGAAAAGAGAAAATGCTAGAGAAGTAGTTGTGAACAAAAATCATAGATCAAATCAAGACCCAACCTATGCACTTGTAGTATTTCTGGATGAAGAGTTTGAACCTTATGGTTGGGTGGAAATCTTAGCCACAATGGACATGGTCATCAATGAAGAACAATGGACACCACATTGTGATGAAGATGGCTATGACATTTCAGTTTTCATGATAGAACCAATAATGTGTGATTTGGTTATAGAAGAGTGCGAGCCGAGCACAGAAGAACTAGAACAAGAGAGTGACTCAGATTTAGTGTCAATTATTATGGATCCTTTTTGGGCATAAGAAGAAGAACACCTATACGAAGTAGAAGCTCAACCTCAAGGACAAGAGGATCTTACGAATGATGTGAGATTAGCCACACAAGTGACCACCAAAAGTGAAGGCAACAAAAGAAAGAAGAGAGGAATCCCACTAGAGGAGGAAGAATCTTTATTTGAGGTCCTTGGAAATTTCAAAAAGTAATAGATAGAAGATAGAAGAGTCACAATAAGGATGCCTAAATGTGAAGCACTAGTATGTGACGCCTATGATAAAAAAGAAACAAGTAAGAAAATTATTGTGACCATAGAAGAAGATGAAGAACGATGCACCTACATAGGACATGACCTGACGAAAGAAGAGGAGCAAGAGTTTATAGCCTTGTTAAGAGAATATAGAGATGGTTTTGCATGGAGTTATAAGGACCTAAAAGGAGTTGATCCTGACATATGCTCATATAAAATCCCCATGACCTCAGAAGACAAACCCTCTAAGCAGAAGCCATACACATATAACAACAATTATGCAACCAAGATCAAGGAAGAGATAGTTCAATTGGTAAAAGTTGGGTTTATCTATGAAATTGAGCACACTGAATGGGTTTCCCCCATTGTAGTGGTGCCCAAAAAGAATGGAAAGTTACGTGTTTGAATTAACTTGAAAAACATTAACACAACCACTATTAGAGAGGTATCCGCTTCCTATCACTGAGCATCTATTAGAAAGAGTAGTAGGTAAGGAAGTATACAACTTTCTTGATGGGTTCTCTGGCTATAATCAAGTGGCCATTGGCCCAAAAGACCAACATAAAACAACTTTTGCCATAGAGTGGGGCATATTCACTTATTGGGTAATGTCATTTGGTCTTACCAATGCGCCATCTACCTTGGAGAGGTTGATGTGTCATGTATTTAAAGAGTTCTTGGGGAAAAACTTGGAAGTCTATGTTGATGACCTCTATGCTCATTCCAACATTAGACAAACCCATATACCTGAGCTCAAAAAAATATTTGACAAATGTAGAGAATATTAAGTCTACCTGAAGCCAAAAAAGTGTGTTTTTATGGTCAGGCAAGGCAAGATTCTAGGACACATTGTGTCAAAGAATGGCATATCCAAAGACGTAGCGAAAGTTAGAGAAATTGCAGAGCTGCCTAGGCCAAAGAATGTCAAGGAGGTACAAGCTTTCATGGGGCATTGTGGTTATTATCAACACTTCATTCATAAGTATGCAATCATTGCAAAGTCTTTGTACTCTCTTTTGACTAGCTTTAAGTGGACAAATGAATGTGAACACTCCTTTAAAGAGTTCAAGAGAAGATTGTGTTCAACACCAATCTTAACTATACCAGATTGGAACAAGCCATTCCATGTTCATGTGGATGCATCCAATTATGCTACTGGGTGTGTATTAGCACAACCTACTAATGAAGGTTATATGGATCTTCCAATTGCTTATGCCAGTAGACAATTGAATGTGGTTTGATGAAATTATACCACTACTGAAAGAGAAGGATTAGGCATGGTAGGTTAAAAAGTTAAGACATTATTTTCTTGGAAATAATTTAAAATTTTTTATAGACCATCAAGCACTAATATATTTAGAACAAACCCTATAGTACTGATAGATCAGTAAGATGGTTCCTCTTACTAATGGAATATGACTTTGAAGCTGTAGTTAGAAAAGCTGGGACTCACCTTAGGGCAGACCACCTTTCTAGATTAACTTCAGGAGACTCCCCTCAAGGAGTATCAAATGACCATCTTGATGCTTATTTGTTCAATGTCGAGGTAGTGCCTGACTGGGCCAAAGCTATAGTGCCTATTCTCACCTGTGTGTGTATGTGTGTGTTAGTGTGTTTCTCACTCACACACGTGCCATCACTTGCTCTTGGTCATCATACTAGTCCTCACATCTCCATGGATTGACATATATGAGGTGAATCTCCTAACATTGGTACTTGCCATTGTGCTATAGTGACAAGTCCCTTCTAAGAGAGAAGATCTAGGGTCTTTGGCTCCCTCATAGTCAATATGCATAAGTAAATCAAGAATCCAATAGCCTACTGATAGAGAACAACATCAAATGCATCCCGAGCATCATGAAGACTCGATCATAAACGTGTCTCCATAGGAGTGGCAATAGGTTTGCACTCTTCAAGGCCAAAATACTACAATAATGTGTCAATATATTTTGTTCCAACATCATGAAGACTAACGTAAACCTGTCTCCATAGGAGTGGCAATAGGTTTGCAGTCTTCAAGGCCAAAACACTACAATAATCTCTCAATATATTTTGTTTGACGCAAAGTTATTCCGCCATCAACTTGCATAAATTGAATGCGCAAATAATGCTACAAATGACCCAAATTTGACATCTCAAATGAGGCATGCAAATTGGCCTTAAAATCAACAATATGCTTCTCATGAGGACCAGTGAGCAACATGTCATCAACATACACACGAATGATAAGAGCACATCATTTGCATGCTTAACATATAAGGTGCTCTCAGTTGGACTGTTCTCAAAACCATGTGCAATCATAGGCATGTATCTTTTCATACCAAGCACGTGGTGGTTGCTTCAAACTATATAATGCCTTTTTCAACCTGCACACTTGGTTTTCATGCCGTTTTTGCACAAAGCCACGGGGTTAGAAAACATACATGTATTCATGCAAGTCACCATTCAAAAATACAGTTTTAATGTCCAACTAATGTACATTCCAACCATGATGAGCTACAAGTGCACATATGCTATGAAGAGTAGTCATTTGGCATGTAAGAGCAAAGGTCTCATCAAAATCAATGAATCTTTCTTAAGCATAACCCTTTGCAACAAGCCTAGTCTTATACATGTCTATTGTTCCATCAGGCTTACACTTCAGCTTGTATACCCACTTAGTGCCAATGGCCTTCTTGCCAGAGGTGTCAAGCATCATATTTTGATTGCATCGCAACCAACCAATTTTCATAATTTTGTGCTTCATCAAATGAAACAAGCTCATTCTCATCATAGAGACTAGAGGCATTCATAGCATAGCAATCTGATGCAAGAGAAGCATTAAGAGAGCTAGAACAAGTACGATATGATAGAGATGCATCTAATTTGCTATCATGCAAAGTGTGCACCAACCATTTTGGCATAGTTTTTGCCTCCTCAATATTAGCTCTCTCATGGACAAGTGCAACATGTAAATCTACATAAAAAATGGAATGACGTGCATCATCACATGATGTCTTGGAGCTAATTGATGTCTCCGTAATACATGAAAGTAATGGCTGAATAGAATCTTCCACAAAAACAACATCACGGCTAACCAAAATGTGTTTAGTATGTGGTTGATATAGAGGTCAGCCTTTGCTTTCAAAACTACACTAAACAAAAATACATTTCATTTCTTTATCATCCAATTTCCTACATTGTTGTTTAGGTACTAATGCATATGTGAGACAACCAAAAACACATAGATGAGAAACAGATGGGTTACGACCATGCCAAACCTCATATGGAGTGATAGATTGCAATGCTTTAGTGGGAGACCTGTTAAGTACATATGCTACACACATAACAACCTCAAGCTAGGCCAGAAACTATGTGGTAAAGCCTAAATCTTGACCATATACCTCGCCATCTCCATGAGTGACCTATTCTTCTATGCAGAAACTCCATTCTATTGAGGTGTATATGGCACTTTGCACTCATGTTTTATCCGACATTCAGCCAAAAATGCATTAAAATTAGAAGACATATATTCCCCCTCGATAAGAATGGAGGGTGCCCATTTTACATGCTGGAAAATTTTCAGCCAAAACCAGAAATTGTTTGAAACACAAACACTTTGGACTTTTCTTTCAATGGATATACCTATGCATGCTTGGAAAAATCATCAATAAAAGTCACAACTAAATGAAGTTTCCAAAAGAGGGTGTCTACATAGGACCACAAACATCACTATGAACAAGCTGCAATTTTTTTGTAGCTCGAACTGTACCATCTTTTGGGAAGGAGGAATAGTTCATTTTGCCCAAAATACAGCCTTCACAATCATGTTTACTAGGTGCCTCAAGTTTGGGCAAAGAGGACACCATTTCAGATTTCTATAGGCATAGCAAAGTAGCAAAATTAAGATGAACAAAGTGCGCATGCCAAAGCTTTGCGTCTGACATAGCTTGAGAGTCATGTACTGCACATGCTGAATCATTCATAGATTTGTCATAGTCTATGAGCTTATACACTCCATGACATAAAATGCCAGAAGCAATAATGACATTTCCATTTGATAGATCATGAACTGCACATCTGTCATCAACAAATTTTACAACCAAGCCGATCTTGGTTAATGTTGAAACTGATAACAGATTTTTCTTGATCCCTAGCATAAATAAATCATCTGACAATGTAAAAGAACTACCATCAACAGTAGTTAGAATGATTTTACCAACTCCCATGATAGGATAAGAGGAGTTGTTGGTGCATATGACAGTATTCCCTATAGGGGTAAGCTCAAGTGAAGTGAAGAAACTACGTTGTGAGGTAATATGTTTGATTGCCCCACTATCAAAGTACCAAACATCTGAGTCTACTACAGACATACATTGTTCATAAGAAGATGGGTCAAAATTTCAAACAAAAGTAAACACCCATTCTTCATTCTGCACAAGATTAGTAGAATCATTTTTGGTATAGAGGCCTCTGCAACAACTATTCCAGCCTCTTTCTTCTTTGCCGCTTTTGTAGCCATTTTTGGACAAATCTTTATGACCTAATCATTTGCTTTATGGTGTTTGCTAAACAATTTTTGCTTTTCTATTTTCTTCTCATCTCTATCATCCTTCTTTGATTGTGCAAAATTAGCAAGTTTCTGCTCACTAGTAGAAGAGCTCCATTTACCTTTGCCCTTCTGACTAGATAGGAAAGCTTGATCTGCAACACACATAATGGATCTGTTCTTGCTAGACTCACCTTTTTGCAATAGAACAAAGAACAACTCCTCAAACATTAAGGCATTTGGAGTGGCTTTCATCATCAATGGAAGATAGAACCAAAACTCTGATACGAATCTAGAAGACCATTCGGAATAGTCTACACAAGTGAACTACTAGGCAAGATTTCATCAACAAAAATCAACTGGTCCTTCAAATCTTTGATCTTTGTAAAAAATTGTCCATGTAATCTCCTTCATTCATGTGCTCACTCTCCAAATATTTTTGAAGGTAAGAAACACGAGCCTCATTACATGCGTGGTACAAAGTGGTTAGTGTATCCCATGCATCCTTTGCTATTTTGCAAGAGCGAATGTGGGAATAATGGTATGTTTGACAGATAAGGCTATCAATGCATGTGCCTGAGCATCTCTACCATCTTAAGAAAGTTTCTCTTCGATAGGTGCAACAGGAAGCGTAGCACAAACAGGAATCTGAAGAATATCACCGTCTTTAATGCTATCCGCACCATGTTCAACAATTGTGTTTGCAGGTGTAATAGGATGTTTTTCAACACCCTGCACAATATTCCATAGTCCTTTTGAAACCAATACATGATGAACCATATAAGCCCATAATGGGTAATTGGTACCATGCAACTTATCCTCAACAACCAACATACAAAATACATCACTGCTTTCAGCCATGGCCACTAGCTAAAATGTCCTGATGCAAAAAAAATGACTATATCTCAAAAAGTTGAGCAAAACTACCTTATCGAGTTTTGCTAAACCTGTAGTAGACTTTGAGATGCTTATATTGGTGAACCAAAACCTATATAGATCTTTGGCACAAAAAGATGAAATTGCCTACACAAGCACTATGATAGTGCATTCGGAGGCTGAAACAAGCTCAAATCCCAATTTTGACACCACATAGCAAAGCTATTTTGAACTCCTAATCGCACTGAGTATGCTGACAAAATTTTGTGAGACTGTGACCATAGGGGTGTCGACGATGGCCTAGATGAAACGACGACCTCTCTGATACCAATTTTTGGAGTTTGAGGTCTACGGAAGCATGTGAACAGCACAAGGAAGAAGAAGAAGCTTGGATCACAATGCAAAATATTGAATGTATTACCACTAGAATGTACAAAGATAAGTAACCCATTAGGGTTATAGGCATATATACAAGTTGGGGGAAAAAAACCTCCTAAAGAGGGAAAAAAGTGCCTCGATAGTCCTAGTGTGTTCACACACATCACTACCTAGACCTTCCCAGATATCTATAATGGTTTCCAAAATTGACTTGCCTTTGATGAAACCTTTTTGGTCCTCACTTAACCACACTCTCAAGTGGCAAGAGATTCTGTTGGCAATGACTTTGGCAATGATCTTGTATCCTACGTGGAGCATCGTAATAGGACGCCAGTTCTCTATTCTGTTCTTTTCCCCTTTTTTGTGTATTAACTTGATAATCCCATTGTTGAGACAAGAAGGAAGTGCGCCAAACTTGAGCGCCTCTTGCCAAACCAGACGAAGAGGGGTAGCAACCACCAACTTGAAGGATTTAAAGAACTCATTAGTGAGCCCGTCAGGAGGACATCAATGACCTCTATGATTTCCGCTTCAGAGATGGGGGCATGTAGAAGGGAGTGAAGGTTGAGTGGTATCCTGTGGGGGGAAACCCTAGATATGGCTGCCATACAGTCCCTTCTATGGTGGGAGAGGGGATTTAAGTCTAGCAATAAGGGGATCAATTCTCTGTTATGTTTCCTTTTAAGGATACGGCACATCTCTTTGGTGGGTTTGTCGGCTTTGCCAGCCCACCACTCCTTGAAGAAAATTTGCAGATTTTTCCTTTGTATTTCTTCCTCGTATCTCAGCAGCACAAAAAAGATAAGGGTAAGATTATGAAAGAAATGATCATTAGAACAATAGCAAAAACATGAAATAACTAGACTTGAAATCCAAGTCATATACAAGAAGGTATGGCTCTATGCATAGAATAACAAATTAGGAGAATAGCTTAGTTAGGGGCTAGCTTGTATTGACGAATGTACATCAAAGAGATGCTCTAAACCTCATGGAACAAGCCCACGACTTGCTCCAAATGAGTATTTATATAATTGAAGATGTTAGGTGCTTAATTGAAATTCAAATTCACCTCAAAAATATCCCCAACTTCCTCGTTCATGGTAGTTGAGTCTTTTCTATTAGTTAGAACTAGTGAATTGACTTTTTGAACTCACCAAAAAGTACTGATGTTTCATACAATATAGCCCCCCACCCCCGTTCACATACTTGAGCTTGCAAAAATCCAAGAATTCTAAGAACGAGGATGGATTATTGCATGTTACCATGTTCCTTATCCTTTTCTTGGTGTATATATGTTGAGGTTGGGTTGCTGTTCTCCATGGTTTGATTACTTTTCTTTCCACACACATATATATATATATATACATACATACATACATATATATATATATATATATATATATATATATATATATATATATATATATATATATATATGTATGTATGTGTGTGTGTGTGTGTTTTAACGTTTTCTTCCTGATATGAGTACAGTGTCCAACTTCATTCTTACTCTTTGAAGCATACCAAAAGATTAACACTGAGCTTATCATAGTGCATCTTAATTTTTATGCTTTTTTTAAAGAGGCACAGGATTAGTCTCCTTTGCGTATCTTTACAAGAGCAAGTTCGATAGAGGCTTAGTCTCTCTTGCTTGAATTAATTGAAAGAAAAATTGTACAAGTGAAGAGGTGAAATGCCCATGGGATCCACCATCCACAAAGCAAAGGTTGAAAAACCCTGAAGGATAACAACGTTAACGGCCCAAAGGTGGTAGGAAAACTATGTTTAAGACTAAGCTTAAGAGATGGCACGAGGATCCAAATAACTAATAAGAAAGGTGTTATAGAAAGTTATAAAAAAGGTCAATAACATTTTCGTCCCTTTCATGGGGCCCATTTGCTTTGGATCTGTTCACAAGTACATCGAGGTTCTTAAATAAATTTTATTTTAGATGAAGAGAGTGCTGAAATCCAGAAAAAAAGGTATGGAGTCAACGACGTTTATGTTATCGTTTCTCTCCATGAAAATAGCCTTCATATGTAAACACGTGACATGATTGTGGCCACTGGCCTCAAAACCATGGAGATATTTTGAGAGAGACTAGATCCGAATAGATGGGTGCCTCTACCTTACGAAGTCTGGTGTGTGCCTTTTCAATTCGTTGTACTCTAAAAAAAAAAGGCACAAAACAACGCTGGAATAGTAAGCACAAAGCATTGACTAATAACTATCATCTTCTCTATGAAAGAGAAGGATATATGCAAAACCTCTTAATTTTGGCCTTCCCTGGCATTGCGTCTAGTCTCTAATATGTTTTCTAAGTAGAAGAATATGCAATGCTAAAAAATCACCACTTTCCAAATCTTTATTTTGGAGAACAACAAGATTAAAAGCAAGTGGGTTGCTCATGAGGATAACAAAAAAATCATTAGTTTTCTCAGTAACTTGCTTCATCTGTTGAATTTTAGGTTTTTTATTGGTTTTGGACCGTCATAGTCATTATGCCTCCAAACCATCCTACCCCTCCTTTGTGGGATACAGGGGATCCAAAGGGCACTAAGTCCATTCACCTATAAGTCCATTCACTAAGTCAATTTTGGCATGTGGCATGGGCCACCTCACATGTTTGATTGTTGAAGGATGTAGACTGCAAAAGTCTATTGATCAAGAACACTCAAGTGTAGTAGAACATATATGAAATGATTGATGATATTGTCTGTAGGTACAATGGATCCATCTAACCATATATTGTCTATCCATCTAACCATTCACACACAAACCTAGGCCAAAATGACTCCATATATGATTCTTTAGCAAAGCCGAGGCATTCGCAAATGATGGCTTCAAGAATCGACCTCCATTTGATGAAGCCTTTCTAATCGTCATGGATCCACGACTCAAGATGGTTTGCAATGCAATTCCCCAAGGATTTGGCAATGACCTTATATTTGGTACTCAATTCTCTATTTTATTCTTGTTGTATTTCTTATGAATCATCTTAATAACATTATTCATGCATCTTGGAATAGATCCAAAGCTGAGAAACTCCCTCCCCTCGAGGCTAATGGGACCTAGAAAATTGTGTTTAAAGAATTGCATGAATTTTTTTTTTAGGTTTTAAAAACCTAAGCCTTTTTCTTGGGAAGGAAACCGATTGCATCCTTAAGTTTGATGATGGTGAGAGGGCTATTGAGACTACAAGAAGTGTCCTCGGAATAATTTTGGATTTGACTTTGGATACAAGGATCATCGATTGTGCCTCTATGCACCTCTATGCAGAAAGAGGACAAGATAGCCCTACAAGATCCAAGAGGTGATGCACAATATTATAATATAGTGGCTTGTTCAGCCACATACTATAAGTTTGATCTCATTTGTAAAGTCATGCTTGTCATTCTCCAAAACACATTTTGGTCAATTTTTTTTTATCATTCTAAGGAGAAACTCTTCGAGATGCTATATATTCAAGAGTATACACATTTCTTTGGAAGATTTGTCGGCCCCTCTACCCCACCAATCTTTAATTAATAGCTGAAGCATCTTTCTCTTATATCCGAGATTTCTCTTGATCTTGAGAAGAACCTTCTATAGGTGTATTGTACCTTTCTCAACTTCAATCTCAAGAAGAATGAGCTTTTCATAGAATTTCTCCAAAAGATAGACCCTATCTAACCTACTCCCTTGCTAGATTATCTATGCGCATAAGCAGAGAAATTTACGTAAGATATTATATCTTCTTGTTTATGATATGTGAAGAGAGATGGTGGAATCAATCCAAAGATGAGTAGGTGCTGCTACAACCAGCTTCACACCAGCCAACTGAGACTTCATATTTGATTAGTAGACCCTTCGAGCTTCATAAATCCACCAAAATATCAGCCAAGTACTTTGGAACATGTATCCCAAAAGTTTAAGTGAAGACAGACTAGTTGCGAAATGATTAGCTCCCAAAACTTGCTATTTTTGGACATACACCTACTGGAAAAACTGAACAGTGCTCTCAACCTGGTAAGAATTAGATAAATTCCTTTTGGGCATAGCAAATAGACTTAGCAAGCTTCCCAATCCGAGTTAAAACACTTCAAATGATGGGCTGAGCACTGAGAACAAGATTCATCAATTTCTGGAACATGCCCACCATTCTCGGGGCTCTGCAGAGATAGACCAGTGAGTAGTAAAATGCAGATATCTCCAAAACTGTAAATCCAATGACCTTGAAAATTTATATGCAAAAATAAGACAGTCAGAGCTATCCAACACACATTAAAACACTGAAAAATGTTGAGTAGAACTCGAGATATGACCTTCTGACGTTATTGCTCTGAGTGAGTATAGCAAAGAACAAAACAAAGAAGTAGATAATGATAAATGTATAGATTCACATATGATTACAACCACATTGGCAATGAATATTTGCACAATGGGAGTAGAATGATAGAGCTATGGAGTAAGCTCTTCAATCTCTACAAAATGACATGAAGTGGTCACGTACAAGGCTTGCTTATCGCCTCTTCCTTCTTGCTCTTTTTATAGCTATTCTTGGAGGGAGTTTTGAATTCGAATTCGAATGGCTCCACCTAAAAGTGATCCCCAAAGTTAGGAGATATTCCCTCAACTCAAAAATTCGTGGTTTTAGGTAGTTAGAACCATGACTTTGCTTTTGCATCATGCATGAGGTAAGCCATCCTTTTCCTTTTTTCTTTTTTCAAATACAAGAGATAAAAATGAACTCTTTTACAAGAGGTGTTCACATGACTACACATGTGACTTACAAATGAGGATAATATCAAGCATATCAAGCATATAGGCTTGGGTAAAATGCACCAACAGCTCCCCCTCAAGCCTAACATGCTTGGCCTCCAAATAAGTCTTCAATTGTCCTTGATTTCCTGCAAGCCAATCATCAACTTGAATCTACTTAACTTTGTACCATCAAGAGCTTTAGTCAACATGTCTGCACATTGCATATCTATAGAGACATAGGATAGTTGAATATCCTTGCTCATTAGCTTCTCCCTTATATAATGGTAGTGGACTTCAGTATGCTTGGTTCTAGCATGGTATACCGGATTAGCTGCTAGATGTAGTGAGCTTGTGTTGTCACAAAAAGGTGTTGAAGAATGAAGTCCAAGATCTGTGTACAAAGACTTTAACCACATGATTTCTTGAGTTGCATTAGCCAAACCTCTATATTCGGCTTCGGTAGAAGATAATGCCACGGTTGGTTGCTTCTTCGATGACTAAGAAATGATTTTTGAACCTGCAAACGATATATACCCGGATGTGCTTCTTCTATCATCTCTAGATCCGGCCCAATCTACATCTGAGTAGACCTTTAGCTCAATATCTGAAGTATATGAATAGAACAAACCTTCATTCATGGTCCCCTTTAGGTACTTGAGGACTCTCTTGGCCGCTTCCATATGTGGTCTTCTCGGCTTATGCATAAACTGACTCAATATGCTAACACTATAGCATATATCCACCCTTGTGAGAGTTGCATAATTCAAACTTCCAACCAAGCTTTGATAGCTTGTGATGTCTTCAATTGGCTCTCCTTCATAAGCACTAAGCTTATGATTTTGCTCCATAGGTGTACCTGCACACTTGGTATTTTCCATCTTGAACTTGACGAGCATGTCATGGACATACTTCCTTTGTGTGATGTATATACCTGAATCTGTGTAGATTAACTCAAATCCAAGAAAATAAGTGAGTGGTTCGAGGTCACTTATTTTGAACTCCTCCTTCATTTGAGCCTTTACATGTTTGATTCCTTCAAGATCATTGCCTGTGGTAATAATATCATCAACATACACACATAAATAGATCACTTTAGATCCATTCCTCTTTATGAACAAAGAGGTATCCGCCTTGCTAGCTTTGAATCCTTGGTCCTGCAAATAAGTCACCAATCTGAAATTCCAAGCTCTTGGAGCTTGCTTCAATCCATACAAAGCTTTCTTTAGTTTCAATACATAGTTAGGATGATGTGCATCCTCATATCCAGGAGGTTGTGCCATATACACTTCCTTAGAAATCCATCCATTCAAGAAAGCATTCTTTACATCAAGTTGATAGAGATTCCAATTTCTAGATGCAGCAAGACTAATGAGAACCCTAATTGTAGGCATTTTTGCAACAGGAGAGAAAGTCTCCTCATAATCAATACCATGGGTTTGAGCAAACCCTTTAGCAACTAACATTGCTTTGTGTCTATTTATACTTCCATCTGGATTCCTCTTGATTTTGTATATCCATCGAGATCCAATTACCTTCATAGATGGCTTGTTAGGTACAATCTCCCAAGTGTCATTCTCCTTCAAGGCTTCCATTTCTTCATCCATTGCATCTCTCCAAGATTTCTTGCTTTGTGCTTCTTCGAATGTGGTAGGTTCTTCATTGGTTGAATCCTTTGCAATGTAGATTGAGTGCTTGGTGACCAAAGAAGTATCATAACCAAACCTCTCTGGTTTCTTCTTCTCCCTTGAAGACCTTCTAAGTGGTTGATGTGAGCTCTCGGGTCCATATGTAGCATCCTGCATCTTTGCTTTACCTTTGTTCTTCCATAGCTTTAGTCTTTCCAAGTCTTCTAGGTCAATCTCCGAATCACATTCTTCAATCTGCTTTGGCTCCTTTGGTTGAAGTGATGGAAAATCTTCATCCAACTCATAAGGCAGCTTCACTTTCCTGTCATCATCAAACCATGATTTGTTTTCATCAAAAATTACATCTCTACTCACAGAAATCCTTTATTGGTTGGATTTTACAATCTATACCCTTTTTGGTTTTGGTCATAACCAATGAATACACACTTCTCTACCTTGGGATCCAATTTCCCTCTTACTTGAGAAGGAATGTGAGAATAGGCTAAGCATCCAAAGATTTTACAATGCTCTAGACTAGGTCATCTTCCATTCCACACTTCATATGGAGTGGTTCCATCTAGTGACTTAGATGGAAGTTTATTTATGAGACATGTGGCTATAGACACAGCCTCTGCCCATAGGTAGTTTGGCAATCCCTTTTCGTTGAGCATGGACCTTGCAGCTTCGACAATAGCTCTGTTCCTCCTCTCTGCTACACCATTGAGTTCGGGTGTATACCTTGTAGCGACTTCCCTTTTAATGCCTCTTTCATGCAAGAAGGCATCAAACTCAGTAGAGAAGTATTCTCCTCCACCATCTGATCTGAGTCTTTTCAAATTCCTACCTATTTGGTTTTCAACAAGAGCAATATACTTCTTAAATCAATTAAACACTTCATCCTTGTGCTTCATAAAAAATAGAATGGTCCACCTGCTACAATCATCTATGAAAGACACATAATATCTTGAGCCTGATATAGATGGCTCCTTACTTGGACCCCACACATCCGTGTGCACTAGATCCAAAGGATTTTGATACATATATCCTTTCTTATTGAAAGGTTGTCTATGAGCCTTATCGAGTTGACAAGCTTCACACTTATAAATCATGTGTTGCCTTGTGATATTAGGCAAACCAAGTACACTTTGGTCCCCGCAAATTTGTTTGAGTGTCCTCTCACCAATGTGAGCAAGCCTTTTGTGCCATATCTCCAACTCTGTTAGAGTTTGAGATCCATAGCTAAACAAAGCTATGTTCTTTGTATCTTCCACTTCAAAAGTGAAAAGCCTTCCTGTCTTTTCTCCTTTGGCAATCCTTCTAAAGCCTTGCCTTGGGTCTTCAACATATGCTCCAAATCGGTTGAATCTAACCTGCAATCCTTTTTCAACAATCTGTCCAACACTTATTAAATTTTTGGTGATTTTAGGGACATACAAGAATTTGCTTAAGAGGTTCATATTCCCATCTGATGTCTTCACATTACCTATCTTCTCCACTGAGTGCTTTGTGTCATCTCTTGTCTGCACTTCATGCTTGTTATGAGGATCTTCCAAATCAGAAAGTAAAGCCACATTTCCTGCTACATGGTTTGAGCATCCAGAATCAATGTAAAATATGTGATCATCATCCTTACCCTTCTTCACTGCTAGATTCATAATCAATAATGAATCTTCTTGACTTTGGTCCTCTGCATAGTTATTGTAGTCTCTCCTTCCTCTATGGCCACTTTGATAGTTGTTATTGTTTTAATTGTTGTTGTAGTAGTAGTTGTTGTTGTTGTTGTAGCCTCCATTGTATCTGCCTCTATTTGATCCATAGCCACCTCTATTGAATCCTCTTCCTCTTGAGTTCCTCGGGTTCTTGAAACATTCTTTAGTAGTATGATTAGATAAGCCACATATATTGCAAGGTTGAGATAATTGGAATCTCCCCCTACCTTGCTTTCCACCTCTACCTCTTCCTCTAGCTCTTCCTCTACCTGCAAAGTTCGCTTGGAAAGAGCTACCTTCATCTTCATTCTTCCTATTCTTTGACTTGTCCTTGACCTTAGGTTTATCAGAATATAAGGCAGAAGTTTGATTACCTCTTGAGGACTCACCACCTTTGCTAATCTTTGCTTCATGAGTGAAGAGTTGGCCCATGAGTGTGTTGAGGTCAGGTACATGCATATCCATGTATAAATCCATGGCTGTTGTGAATGACTCCCACTTGTCGTCTGCTTTGATTCCATTTATGATTTGTCTAATGATTTGCTCCTCCTCAATTACCTCTCCAATGCTTCCAAGTTGGTCAGAAATCTCCTTCATCTTTGTGACATAATCAGTCACATTTTGCTTCGGGCTTTTCTTCATTGTTGTGAACTCCATCCACAATTGGTTCTTCCTTGCTCGAGTGTTGGAAGAGAAGAAAGAAGCAAGTGCATTCCAGGTCTCTCTTGATGTCTTGCATCCCTTGACATGAGGTAAAAGAAAATCAGAGATTGAGTTTAGAATATAGGACCTTGCAAGTGCATCCTTCGAACACCAATATGAAAATCCTTCCACTTCTTCATGTGATGGTTGCCCTTTGTTCCTCATGGTTGGCATTGCTTCATCTCCGAATATGAATCCATATAGATTCCTCCCTTGAAGGTAAGCCTCCATCCTTAGAGACCATTCCGGGTAGTTGTATCGATCCAATTTGTCAATTGTTGATGGAAATGCATCTCCCATGTTGCTTTACTATGCTCTGATACCACTGTGAAGAGAGATGGTGGATGCAATCCAAAGATGAGTAGGTGCTGCTACAACCAGATTCACACCAGCCAACTGAGACTTCAGAGTTGATTAGTAGACCCTTTGAGCTTCCTAAATCCACCAAAATATCAGCCAAGTACTTTGGAACATGTATCCTAAAAGTTTAAGTGAAGACAGACTAGTTGCCAAATGACTAGCTCCCAAAACTTGCTATTTTTGGACATACACCTGCTGGAAAAACTGAACAGTGCTCTCAACCTGGTAAGAATTAGATAAATTCCTTTTGGGCATAGCAGATAGACTTAGCAAGCTTCACAATCCAAGTTAAAACACGTCAAATGATGGACTGAGCACTGAGAACAAGATTCATCAATTTCTCAAACATGCCCACCATTCTCGGGGCTCTACAGAGATAGATTAGTGAGTAGTAAAATGCTCATATCTCCACAACTCTAAATCCAATGACCTTGAAAATTTATATGCAAAAGGTAGACTGTGAGCGCTATCCAACGCACATTAAAACACTAAAAAATGTTGAGTAGAACTTGAGATATGCCCTTCTAAAGTTACTACTCTGAGTGAGTATAGCAAAGAACAAAACAGAGAAGTAGATAATCATAAATGTATAGATTCACATATGATTACAACCACATTGGCAATGAATATTTGCACAATGGGAGTAGAATGATAGAGCTATGGAGTAAGCTCTTCAATCTCTACAAAATCACATGAAGTGGTCACATAGAAGGCTTGCTTATCCCCTCTTCCTTCTTGCTCTTTTTATAGCTATTCTTGGAGGGAGTTTTGGATTCGAATTCGAGTGGCTCCACCTAAAAGTGATCCCCAAAGTTAGGAGATATTCCCTCAGCTCAAAAATTCGTGGTTTTAGGTAGTTAGAACCACGACTTTGCTTTTACATCATGCATGAGGTAAGCCATCCTTTTCCTTTTTTCGTTTTTCAAATACAAGAGATAAAATCTAACTCTTTTACAAGAGGTGTTCACATGACTACACATGTGACTTACAAATGAGGATAATATCAAGCATATCAAGCATGTAGGGTTGGGTAAA
The DNA here is from genome assembly GCA_020310875.1 of Ceratopteris richardii. Taxonomy (NCBI): domain Eukaryota; kingdom Viridiplantae; phylum Streptophyta; class Polypodiopsida; order Polypodiales; family Pteridaceae; genus Ceratopteris; species Ceratopteris richardii. The sequence goes on along the minus strand of CM035435.1, from coordinate 125,356,269 downwards.
ATGCACCAACATGATATGGATTTCAGGTCTAATCAATTCGTCTTATTCCTTTTATATCTTAATCTTATCCTTTTTGTATTCTTGATGTTGTGAATATGAAGAACTAAAGCTCACTAGACTATTCTCTATATACTCTGAGTGTGAGTATACATATACACCCACACCGTGTCTAGAGAGTGAGTATACATATACACCCACACTGTGTCTAGAGAGTGAGTGATTTTTCTTATGCGGGAAGGTTAGTATACCCCCCAACATCCATTTGGAGTAATTTAGAGCTTCTTGGAAAGATCTTGATGTGTACAAAGTCTTAGAGGTTCGATCTGAGAGAGTACAAAGAAAATGAATTTTGGGCTGACTGTGGTAGCCATTTGTGAGGTCCTAGGAAGGGTCCAACACACATTTTGTCGTAGTTCAGAGTAGATATTCTCCAGATTTCATGAGGAACAAGCATATAGAAATGAAAATAGTGAAAATCAAGCTAAATGAGGAAGAAAAATCTAATACCTTATCCTTATGGAAGATTGTTGCCCTACTAGAAGCTTAGCACATCCTAGAGTCTTATTAAATTAAGTCTCCATATGTTAGTCTTAAAGTTTCTCTATCAACGCATCGGACTATAACTCAACAAATAGATTGACTTTACTAGCAAGTAATTGGGTTCTTGGCCAGTAAGGTTGAGCTACTATGTTGACTCTTTACTTTTCCCTAACTTTACACTATGCATTCTCACTCCTTCACGTAGTATCTCTTCTTAGAACCATTTATCTACATAGAATACAATTACACACTGCCAATACGGACTTGTTTTTTTTGTTAGATCAATCAGACAAAAACTTCTCATCAAGGATCATAGAATTACTATTATTTCATTGACACTTCATGGTGTTATTGGCACACTGTAGTTACTATTATCAACTTCAAGATCTAAGTTAGAGGCATCATACACCAGATAGAATGGAACACTCCATAAAAACACACAATGGCCGGAACATCACACACACACACACTATATTTCATTTTCATTAATAATAGATGAAGTACGATGATTCGGTTTTTCCTTTTGGTTCATGGAAATGCTTCAAAATTACAAATAATTCAAATAATCTAGTGCAATGGCTTCCAATCGATAAGCTACTTTGAAGGTGTGAATCCCCTTGTTCGATAAGTCCACAATACATAAGGTAAAATTGATCCAATCTCTATGGAATTCCAATAGGAGCTTTTGTAGCATCATCAATAAAACTTTATTATTGCTTTCAGCTCACCCATATGCTTGAGGGCAATTTGGAGTACTAATTTTTTTTTTCCAAAATGGAAGTTCGGCAATAGCCTATTCTCCCAAACTTTAATTAATAAAGAAAGCAATTGTACAAGTGAACGGGCTTAGTACCCATGGGACCCCCCAAATCCCACAAAGCAGGGGAAGATCATACAAATTTAGAGAGGTCTACAAAGAAGGTAGATCACCCTCTGGTCCCCTTCATGCAGGGCCCCCTCGCATATTGAGAATGGCCTTTGTTCACTTCCATCTCCAACTGTTTCAGTCGTCGATAGAGATTCTCCCTCTAAGCACAAATAAACATCTGGGACCTGGCCAAAATATGATGAGTCTGTGATCCTCCAACATTTGGTTAGTGATGAACCGGAGGTGAGGGCCGACTTTCAAGCAACACTAGTCTCCCATTGAACAGAGGGGAGAGAGAAGGTCTCCATATTGGCATAAAACCATGGAGCTTTCCTAAGATTGTTGACCAGCTCAAACGTAAGCATAATCGGGTAGTGATCCAAAATAGTAAGGTCACACCATTGGGAGAGAGAGAGGGGTGTCCCCACTCATTGAAAATATTTTGGGTGATGTAGCTTCTATCAAGTCTTGCTTTCCTCAAATCGACCCCGAATCAGAGGTTCGACCAAGAAAAGCCAGACTCGTCTTTAACTTCAACCACCAAGTGGAGCTTAATAAGGTCCTAGATGTCTCTTTGTTGCCCATCTATTATCCTCCCCCTATGTACCTACCTGTCAGAAGGAGCCTCAACCATGTTGAAATCCCCACAAAGCACGATGTTGTGGGAAAGAGAGAGTAGAGAATGCCAAGTGGTAATCCTCTCTGAGTCAAAATTGGGACCATACATGGAGACAATGGTGAAATGAAAAGGGTTCCCGAAGGAAGCACCAATCCACCAATGTTTTTGGTCCTCTTGGGTGCTCACGAGTCTATCAATCCACTTGTTGTTAATACCAATAGTCGATCCCCCATTTCCTTTGGGGTGCATGGTGGAGATCTAGGTATGTGATAATGAAATATGCTTTTATCTCTTTTGTAGGTCCCCCCCTTAGATTTTGATCTCTTGAAGGCAAATGAAGTACATGTTTAGACTATTATCACGTAACTAGAGGCTGATAATGGCTGCCCTTGATGGGTCAGCCAACCCACAAACATTGAATGAGATGATAATCATAATTGGAGGTAAGTATCTTTGCGGGGAGGGGCCTTGTCCCTTTTCTTGTTGTTTTTCTCTTCATCTTTTTCTTCTAGATGGAAGGGTCCTGACAAAGGATCTTACCCTTAAGGGGGCTCTTCCACAGAATCTCCATAGGTTGCTTCCCTTTATAAGTCTCCTTCCTCTAAACTGAGTTTGGAATCTTTTCAAGAACTGAGCTTGGAATCTTTTCAGGGATTGTGGATCCAATGATGAAGCTTTCACTATCTTGATTATCTTATGGAGGATTCCATACTGATGTATTAATGCTTGTACCAATTCATTATCAAAATCATAAACTCAATCAAAGACGATGCCAAATGGAACACCAAAGTAAGGAAATAATTCCTAGGATAATAATTTGGCCACCAGGTTGTTCTAGCAGCTTTGAGCACCCAAGCTTCAACCTAATGAGTGGCATAATTGGTACATGTTAGAATATAATAGGTATTAGTAAAAATGCATAGAGGTGAGATCTATCCAATGAAGTCAAGGCAACACTTTTGAAATGGCTCCAAAGGCATAATGTGTTGGAGCAAAAAATCTGATGCACATCTTGGTCAGCCACTCCACTAATAAAGATCACAAGTCTGTGTAAATTGTTAGCAATCTCAGTGCAACATGGGTAGGCAGAGGCAAGACTAGATCACTTTTCTTGTAGTAAGATCACTAGAGTGATGATATCCCATGGGATATGTGAATGACATCCAATACATCAGGAATTTCATGTGTGGGTACACAACAAAGCAAAGCACCAAAAACATCATAGTAATACAATTGTCCAATTATAACATGAAATCGTCGACTACGATAGGCTGATTTCTTGCAAGCAGCACTTGATAATTTCTGAAAAGGAATTCTAGTGGTGGGAAAGGATAGTAAGGTTTTGTAATAGGAACATTCAAGATCCCATTGCATATAAGGTTTAGTAACTATAGTTGTGAACAAATCAGCATCAAGAAAAGAATCATCGACACCCATAGCATCCCCACTAAATCAAGTCAAGATAAAAAATGAGCTATGGTATGGAAAGAAATCGGAGGTTGAATAACATCATAATCAAATTCTCATAACAACAAGACCCATCATGCCCGATGGAATACAATATTTTGCTTCTTTACTAGTTATAAGAGGGCCAAATGATCCACACGGAAAGTAAATTTGTGTCCTAACAAATAGTTTTGGAATTTCTTAACCGCGTATATAATACCCAAACGTTCTTGTTTCATCACAAATATTTCCACTCTATTAGGGTGAGTCATTGGTTGCATAGTATACTCGATGAAAACATTTTTGTGTTTGATGAACCAGAATACTAGACAAATCTCGATTGGAGGTATCAACAAATACATGGAATGGTTGAGACGAATCAAGGTCTTGTGAAATTGGGGCCTATGTTATAAATGTTTTTAATATATTAAAAGACAACTCACATTCTTAAATCCACTCAAACTCTAGGGATGGAACAATTGCCAATTTATTCATAGGGATATCTAAATTAGCCAAACTCTAGGGATGGAACAATTGCCAATTTATTCATAGGGATATCTAAATTAGCCAATAATTGCAAGTGGCAACCATGCCCCAAACTTGACCTAAGAATCACATAACGTCTTCAAAGGTAATCGTAGGAGGAGCTTCTTATATTTCATGAACCTTATCTAGATCCACTTGAATACCTTGTTGAGATAAAATATCTCCCAATAATTGTCCACATGAAATTGGGGAAACAAACTTACTCGGGTCTGAATCCAGGTGAAATCTCGACACTTATTGAAACATAGTCTCAAACATTCTAAAAGCTCAATCATGTGCCTAGAAACAAAAAACTTATCCAAAAACAAGGACATAAATGTAGTCAAATAAGGAGATAAAATCTCTTGCGTACACCACCAAAACATACTAGGTTCATTCCATAATCCAAACCACATTATCGGCATATCTTGCGTAGCTATCCTAACTTGCTTGTATCCACTCTAACCATCTAAAAAGGAGTAAATTTATCTTCATGCTACAACATCCAACATACTATCAAGAAATGGTAGTGAGAATAGATTAGGTATAGTAGCTACATTTAACCTCCAGTCATCGACACACATCGATAATTGCTTACTTCTCTTAGGAACAATAACAATTCGAGATACCCATTCTACATTATCTACAGGGATAATAAAATTGACTTGTAATAATCGATCTAATTCTTCTTTAACTTGCTTCCCATAATTTGGACTCATTTGATAGACTAGATTATTTTTATCAAGAACACATTGAGATTCAACAAATTTCTATGTTGGTATAGTCTTGGACCCAAACCTACCATATTTTGATAGTCCCATGCAAGAACATCAAAACAATATTAAAGAAGAGCTAATAGTTCATCCTGAAACTCAATGGTCAATGTAGCATAAATCTTGACAAACTGGAGAGTCTCAGCTATTCCAATATTACATGCAATGTTCTAATCTTCTGATACATATACCAATGGTCGTTTTTCGATGAATGAGGGTGGAATGCGAGAGTGTTCAATTGGTAGGTCATTTGTCATTGTGGGAGTAACTGAACAAGCATAGGTTGACCCATATCTTGTATGCTCTAACTATGGCTAGAAATGAATAATTCCAAGTGACATGAGATCCTCATTGGCTACGAGAAAAACAGATTATTTATCTGGCAAGTAGGAGCAAAGGTCTCATCAAAATCAATGCCTCTTTCCTATGCATAACCCTATGCAACAAGCCTAACTTTATACCTATCAACTATTCCATTAGGTTTACACTTCAACTTGTATACCCACTTTGTGCCAATGGCCTTCTTGCCAGGAGGCAAGTCACATAAAGATGAGGTACCATTTTTCATGATAGCATCATATTCAGATTGCATTGCAGCCATCCAATGTTCAGAATTTTGTGCTTCATCAAATGAAATAGGTTCAGTCTCATCACAGAGGCTAGAGGCAGCCATAGCATAGGAATCTGATGCAAAAGAGGCACTATGAGAGCTTAACCGAGTACGATATGATACAGGTGCATCTAATTTGCTGTCACACAAGGTCTACACCAGCCATTTCGGCATAGTTTTCGCTTGCTCAATATCAGCTCTCTCATCAAGAAGTGCATCATGTAAATCTGCATCACATATGGAATGATCTACATCATAACATGAAACCTGCAAAGGGTGAGAAGTTGCCTCATTAGGACTAGCACTAGACTATCCACCTGTAAAAAGAGGTAGCAAAGTATCATGTCTTTGGAGCTAATAGATGTCTCCTTAGTACATGAAAGACATATGTTGCACACATAACGACCTCAAGCCAGAAACTATGTGGTAAAGCCTGAGTCTTGACCATACACCTTGCCATCTCCATGAGTGACCTGTTCTTTCATTCAGCAACTCCATTCTGTTGAGGTGTATACGACACTATACACTGATGTTTTATCCCATGTTCAGCTAGAAATGCACTAAAGGCAGAAGACATATATTCCCCCCCTCGATCAAAACGGACGGTGCCCACTTTACATGCTGACAATTTTTCAACCAAAACCAGAAACTGTTTGAAGCACATAAACACTTCGCACTTGCCTTCAATAGATATGCCCATGCATGCCTAGAAAAATCATCCATGAAAGTCATGAAGTAAAGATAGTCCCCAAAAGAAGGTGTTTGCATAGGACCACAAACATCATTATGTACAAGTTGCAATTTCTGAGTAGCCCGAACTGAAGAATCTTTTGGAAAGGAACAATGCTGCATTTTGCCCAAAATACAGCCTTCACATACATGTTTACTGGGTGCCTCAAGCTTGGGCAAAGAGGAAACCATCTTAGATTTTAGCAGCCGTAGCAAACTAACAAAATTTAGATGACCAAAGCTTGCATGCCAAAGCTTTGCATCTAGCATAGCGTGAGAATCATGTACAACACATGCCAAATCATTTACAGATCTTTCATAGTCTATGAGCTTATAGAGCCCACGACATAAAATACCAAAAGCAATAATGACATTGCCATTTGACAGATCAAGAAGTGTATATCTATCATCAACAAATTTCACAGCCAAGCCAATCTCAGCTAATGCAGAAACTGATAATATATTTTTCTTGATCCCTGGCACAAACAAAGCATTTGACAAAGTGAAAGAACTAACATCAGCAGTAATCAAAATGATCTTACTAGCTCCCATAACAGGATAGGAGGAGTTGTTGGCGCATGTAAAAGTATTCCCTGTAGGGGCAGGCTCAAGTGAAGAGAAGAAACTGCACTGTGCGGTAATGTTTGGTTGCCCCACTATCAAAGTACCAAACATCTGAGTCTACTGCAGACATGCATTGCTCATGAGAAGATGGGCCAAAATTGCAAACAATAGTAAACGCCCATTCTTCTTCCTGTACAAGATTAGCAGACTCTGTTTTTGGTGTAGAGGCCTCTGCAGCAACCATTCAGGCCTCTTTCTTCTTTGCCTCTTTAGCAACTAGTTTTGGACAACTCTTGATGATATGATCATTTGCTTTACAGTATTTGCATAAAAATTTTTGCTTTTCTGATTTCTTCTCATCTTTGTCTTCCTTCTTCGAATGTGCAGCATTTGTAGATTTTCACTTACTAGTAGAAGAGCTCCATTTACCTTTGCCCTTCTGACTAGCCAAGAAATCTTGATTTGCAACATGCATAATAGACGTGTTCTGCCTAGACTGGTCTTCCTACAATAGAACAGAAACTAACTCCTTAAATGACAAGGCATTTGGATTGCCTTTCATCATCAAACGAAGAGTAGAAGAAAAACTCTGATATGAGTGAGGAAGACCATTTAGAACGGTCTGCACAAGTGAGCTATCTGGTATGACTTCATCAGTAGAAATCAACTGTTCTTTCAAATCCTTGATCTTTGTGAGAAAACTATCCATAGAATCACCTTCATTCATGTGCTCACTCTCCAATTTTTTTCGGAGCTAAGCAACACGAGCCTCATTCCTAGCCTGGTACAATGTGGTAAGTGTATCCCAAGCATGCTTAGCTATTCTACAAGAGCGAATGTGAGGAATAATGGCACATTTGACAAACAAATCTATCAATGCATGTGCATGAGCATCTTTGCCATCCCAACAAATTTTCTCGACAGTAGGTGCAATAGAAACAGTAGCACAAACAGGAATCTGCAGAATATCATCATCTTCGACACCATCTCCATTAGTTCTAGCACTTGTATTTGCAGTACATGTATTCGTAGGTGTAATACACTCTTTTATGCATTCATCCACTAAAGAGTTCCATCTTATGAACACTATTTTAAAGTGACTTTGGATCAAGCTAAGCTTAAGGTTCTCAAGGGTAAAGACAAGAAAATAGTTTGGCGTCATGTTTAAGTCACATAAATGGAAAGGTGGAGGCCTTGAGTTCGAATCTAGACAAGGATGAGAGTTTTGGCGAAGAGCTCCAAGGCCTTCTAGAAGGTTCCATTTGAGTTAACTTTTGAAGGAAAGTTGAAGAACTATTCCATCAAAGATTAATAATTGCTTTATAAAGGTAATGTTTGTGTCCCAAGTAAGTTGGACATACAAAATCAAGTACTTTTTTGAAATCCTCAACAAGTGCAAGGCATCAAGGCATTAACTGAACCTATGAATCAATTAAAATACAATTTTATTGGCCAAGTATACATCAAGATGCATAGAAATATATATCCAAATGCCATAAATGTCAAATGAATAATGTAGAAAGATTGAGAATTATAGGATTGTTGCATCCTTTGGAGATTCCCAAAGGAAAACGGGAAAATATCTCCATTGACTTCATTACAAGATTACCCTTTACAAAGAAAGGAAATGACTCAATTTGGGTAGTAGTGGATAGGTTCACTAAGTTAGCCTAGTTTATACCTGTAAATCAACTTTCGAGTCTCTAAGGTCTTCCAATAGACATAGTCTCTGATAGAGATGCCATATTTACAAGTAACTTTTGGTGAGCAATCTTTGGTAGACTTCAAACCAAATTGAGCATGATTACAATTAAACATCCCTAAAAAGATGGAAAAACTCAAAAAGTAAATTAGATTTTGGAAGACATATTGATAGCTTATGTTACTCTCAAATAAGCTGATTGGAAAGATTATCTTTTTGTACTGAATGCAATGTTATTCTAGGTTAGAACATGAGGCTAGGGAGATAGCCTACAATTACACATATATAGCTCAATTTTCGAGGTAAAAAAATGGTTCAATGGAAAAAGGATGTTATAAGGTGACTTTGGCTTAAGCTAAACTGGAGGTTCTTAAGAGTAAAGTAAATCAAGTAGCTTGGCCTAGTGGTTAAGCCTCATGAATGGGGCGGAGGTCTTAGGTTGAAATCTCACAAGAGACATGGGTTAGAGTTTTCCCAAGAGCTCTAAGGCCTTCTAGAAGGTTCCACTTGAGTTAAATCAAAAGAACTTGGACACATCATTGACCAGACACTCTAATGGACCCTAGAGGACTAGGACATGTGGCAAGCATATAGTTACTTTCCTCATTTTTTTTTTAATAAAGGAAGTCCGGCCTTAGCCGTTACTTTTCTAGTTGAAATACCCCTTGAAGATATCTTTAAATATGAGGCTTGATTGGGAGGTTGTTGGCATCATATGGGAAGACACCAAGTATGAGCATGTATGCAGATCTAGCACTGAGGCAACCCATCAATTTTTTCCAATCCTTACACATTTTAAAAGTGATTCTCATCACAAACAACCATTGTAAATACCATTTCCCTTTTTTGTAGCTCCATTTTGTACAAGCCGAGGAGTCCTCGAGCTTGAGGAGCCTTAGAAGTAGTTGCCTACCAATTTTCATATTTTTTAGATCTCGTTTGAACCCTCAAAGAAGCCCTGGAACCTAATTTTTAACTAGGCCGAACACTAGGTCTGGACAGGGCCAAAGCTAGTCAAAAACTATAAATAGAGCTAGAGAGCTCATTTTTGGGTAGCTTCTTGTAGTTTTGAGCTTGTATGAGAACTTGGTTGTAATAGAAGTGATTTCATTGTCTTACTCTCTTTGTTCTTGCCGTGTGTGCGTGTGTGTGTATGTGTGTGCATGTTAGTGTGCTTCTCACTCACACATTTGTGCCATCACTTGCTCGAGGTCTTCATACCATCCTCATGTCTTCCCGGATTGACATTAAAGGAGGTGCTACTCATCACTGAGCTACACCAAATTTTGGCACCGTTGCCAAGGATTCGAGCTTTGAGGACGAGCGTGTGATGGTAAGACGTAGAGAGGACGTGTTGGAATGGTAAGTAGTAGGTAAATTTCTGATTTTTCTCCATCTCCATCTCCATCTTCATCTCCATCCTCATCTCCTTCTCCACCTTATATTCCCACTTCCAAATTATTTCCCTCATTTGCTTTGTGCGAGTTTGAGAGAGAGCGAGTGTGTGTTCTTGTTTGTGTGTGTTTTTGCATGTTTCTTGCAGGTTTGAGCTTCATCATCATCTCCAGCAAAATCAAGGAGTAGTGCAGGAAAAGAGTTCTGAGGTTAGTGAGACAGAGAGTATAACCAAGAAAAGGACAAGAGCATGGAGAGATAGCCGGGAGAGAATGAAAAGACAATGGTCATAGAAAATGAGCGAACTTGAAGAAAGCTTGAGATAAACCAAAGCAAAGATAAGTGAACTCACATCTCAAAACCACTCTCACACCACCCCTCCACCACCTTGACATGCCAATCCATCTTCTTCCATTCCCCAACATTTCAATACACCACCCTTAACCCACCCACCACCTAGAGTAGGATCAGTCCTAGCCGATCCCACTCCTGAAGATCTAGACATGATGCTTAAAGCATATCAGGCCAGAATCCAAGAAGGGCCCAATGTAACAGATCATGAGAAATGTTACCCTAGAGCTAATCTAGAGATAGAGCGAACAAAGCTTTGTGCTAAAATGGTCGAATTGGTGCAAGCCATGTTTGAAGCCAGTCGCTTGTTCAATGGCTCTAACCCCATCAAAACACCATTGCACTTTTATGGTCTATTGGATAGATTGGAGAGGTTACTTGCAAAGTCTGGAAAAGGAGCCACCTCCCAGGCTAAGGAGAGGGCAAGTGATAGAATAAGCATTCCTCCCCAGGGAGCTTATGTGCCTAACTCCACTGAACCAGACACCTCTTCTTCTATGAGAGAGATTCAAGAAGAGAAGTGGGCAAAGGAGAGTGAAGTCCCTCCTCCATTGAACTTGTGGATGACGCACATGATCAGTTCCCATAGGACATCCCTTCTATTTATGAAGAACAGGAAAGTGCCCACTCTCATGAGAGGTTAGACTTTGAGTCTAATTCCTTGCAAGAGTTACCACAAGCCAGAAGTGTGGAAACATGTAGCCAAACAAGTGCCAGACATAGCGAAATCGCGTTCCCAGGTAGGATCTCATAGAACAGTGCCTGAAATACCATTGGATAAGATAGGAGACATGAGTGAAGGAGAAGAAGGAAATACCTATCTCCCAGTTACCCATCAGGGATACACAACCAAGGCAATTTTGGACTCAGGTGCAGGAGTTGCAATTGCTACAACTTCCCTATGGAAGCATTGGGGCAAGCAAGCACTCCGACCGACGAGAATGAAATTGCAGATGGCCGATGGCCATATTGAGAGGCCCTTGGGATTGCTAGAAGGCATAACTCTCACTACATGTGGTGTTGAGTTCAAACATACTTTTGCTATATGCGACTTTAGCAGAAACCAAGCCTACGAGATGATTTTGGGAAGGCCATTTATGCGGCAATTGCAAGTAGTACAGGACTGGGGAACCAATTCCTTATACTTGCAACACTTAGGTGTTACAACCAAAGTCAATCTCAAGGATTACTCTCATAGAGACGTACCGCCCATTCAATGGAATCCCATTCATAGAGCCAAGGATGACATGGAGTCAGGATCCTCATGGATGCATGAAGACACCCACTTATGGATGTGCAAAGTGGCAATAGAAGAAGAGAAAAGAGAAAAAGCCAGAGAGGTAGGTGCGAAAGAGACACATAGATCAATTCAAGACCCAGCCTATGCACCTGTAGTATTTCTCAATGAAGAGTTTGAACCTCACGGCTGGGCACAAATTTTAGCAACAATGGATGTAGCCATCAATGAAGAGCAGTGGACACCCCACTGTGATGAGGATGGCTATGACATTTCAGTCTTCTCAATAGAGCCAATCATGGGAGATGCAGTTTTAGAAGAATGCGAACCTAGCCCTGATACATTTGAGGATGCAAGTGACTCCAACTTAGAGTCAATCATTATGGACCCACCTTTTGCATCAGATGAAGAATACTTCTATGAAGTTGAAGCTTACCCCCAGAGACACGGAGAAATCACAAATGAGGTGAGGTTAGCCACACAAGTAGCCACTAAGAGTGGAGGAAAGAAAAGAAAGAAGAAGGAAGTAACTCCGGAGGCAGAAGAATCCTTGTTTGAGGTCCCTGAAAACTTTAAAAAATATGAGATAGACGATAGGAGAGTCATGATAAGAATGCTTAAACGTGACGCACAAGCAGGAGAGGCCTATGATAGCAAGGAAACTACCAAGAAAATAGTTGTCACCATAGAAGAGGGAGAAGAAAGATGCACCTACATAGGGCATGACCTGACGGAAGAAGAAGAGCAAGAGTTGGTAGCTTTGCTAAGAGAGAACAGAGATGTATTCGCTTGGAGCTACAAGGACCTGAAAGGTGTCGACCCAGACATATGCTCACACACGATTCCCATGACCTCAGATGCCATACCATCTAAGCAGAATCCCTATACATACAATGATAACTACGCTGCTAAGATCAAGGAGGAGATAGATAGATTGGTAGAAGCTGGGTTTATCTATGAGATTGAGCACACTGAATGGGTATCCCCCATTGTGGTTGTGCCCAAGAAGAATGGGAAATTGCGTGTGTGTATTAACCTTAAAAAAGTTAATGCCGCCACGATTAGAGACAATTATCCGCTTCCTATTACTGAGCATCTATTAGAAAGGGTAGCAAGCAAGGAAGTGTACAGCTTCCTGGATGGATTCTCTGGCTACAATCAGATAGCCATTGCACCAGAAGATCAGTATAAGACAGCTTTTGCCACAGAGTGGGGCATATTTGCCTTTCGGGTAATGCCATTCGGGCTTACCAATGCACCTGCTACCTTTCAAAGATTAATGTGTCACGTGTTTAAAGAGTTCTTGAGGAAGAATTTGGAAGTCTATGTTGATGATCTTTGCGCTCATTCCAACATTAGACAGACCCATATACCTGAACTCAGACAAATCTTTGATAAATGCAGAGAATATCAAGTCTACCTGAACCCAGAAAAGTGTGTTTTCATGGTCAGGCAAGGCAAAATTGTAGGACACATAGTGTCTAAGAACGGCATATCCACTGATGAAGAGAAAGTGAGAGCCATCACAGAACTACCTAGGCCAAAGAACCTCAAGGAAGTACAGGCTTTCATGGGGCATTGTGGTTACTACCGCCGGTTCATTCACATGTATGTTGTCATTGCAAAGCCCATGTACGGACTTCTGACTAACTTTGAGTGGACTGATGAATGTGAGAATTCCTTCAATGAGCTTAAACGAAGAGTATGTTCAGCACCAATCTTGACCACACCAGATTGGAACAAGCCATTCCATGTTCATGTGGATGCCTCCACTTATGCTATTGGATGTGTACTTGCACAACCTACGGGTGAAGGTAATATGGATCTTCCTATTGCCTATGTCAGTAGACAGTTGAATGCTGCTGAACGGAACTATACAACCACCGAACGAGAAGGATTAGGCATGGTGTACGCGGTTAAAAATTTTAGACACTATTTGCTTGCAAATAAGTTCAAATTTTTTACTGATCACCAAGCTCTACTGTACCTGGTAAACAAGCCATGTAATACAGGCAGATTAGTAACATGGTTTCTCTTACTAATGGAATATGACTTTGAGGTAGTAGTGAGGAAAGGCAGGACTCATTGAGAGCAGACCATCTCTCTAGGCTCACATCTGGAGAGGCCCCACAAGGAGTGTCAGATGACTTACCTGATGCTTACTTGTTTAAATTGGAAGTTGTACCTCAGTGGGCTAAGCCATTAGTGCCATTATTGACATATGGGCCTAACCACCCAATAATAAACGCACAAGATAGGGAGATAGTAAAAGCCCAAAAGTATCATATCATGGCAGGAAGAATGTACAAACATACAGATCACGGGGTATTAGCCTGTTGTGTGGAAGAGGACGAGTACGCGAAGTGGTTGCAATTAGCACATGTAGGTGCATTAGAGCAACACTACTCAAAACAACGAACCCTAGAAACATTGAGGAGACTTGGAGTATACTGGCCAACTATGGAAGCATATGTTCATAGGATGTGCGAGGAATGCCCAATTTGCCACACTAAGCCACCAGTGGAACATGCCACCCTTTATCGTGTGTCTCTAGTGCCAGATTGGAGCGAGCCATTAGTGGCCTTTCTGAGGACGAAAACATTCCCTCAAGAAATGACTCTGGTTAGACAAAGGAGCTTAGAACAAGAAGAGATCTCCACAAGTGGAGCAGTACAACTAGCCACTCTAGAAGGTGACATACTACCAAGTTACATAAGCAGATGCAGAGTCAAGCTATATCAAGAACCACTAACCGAAGAAATGCTTAATCGACTCACTACTGCAAAAAAACGTAAGGAAGAGGAAAAGCGAATTCGAGAAGAAGCACAGGCCGAAGCTTTAGAACGCATTCGACGAATGAAACTACGAAGACAAGGTAGAGATCAGGCCATGACTAACAATCTTGAAGCTCATGGTTATCACATTGCCATGTGTGAGGCTTCAGGTAAGCGGACCCATACGATAGTTGACCGACGACCTTTTGTGACCCTAGAAGTAGGACAAGGAAACAGTACAAGGAGCGTGAGAGCTTTAATTGATTTAGGAGCCGCCACTAGTGCAGTTCGCCTTTCTTACTGCCAACAATTGCAATTGGAGGTAAAACCCTATGTTGACCTAAGTACCAACTTAGGGACTTGCGGAGAAAGAGACTATACCTCAATCCCCTCTCAAGTGCATATAGTGGGGATACACGCTTTTAATTATCAATCCAACGAGTATACAAACCTAGACGAGTGTATGAGGACATGCAATCATGTAATGATCAATGCAAATGAATTACTCAAAGAGTGTAAATAAGGCAAAGACTTATCCAAACAAGCTCCAACTGTTGGTTAAGGCGAAACAATACTTGGTGCAGCAGCCCTCAGTATTTTGGACTTTTCTCTTAGCTCCGAACTCCAAATATAGCGAATAGCATATGCGTTTCGAAGCTCTCGAGAAGACGCATCTAATGGCAGTGGTTTCACTCAATTCTGATGCTCCTACTTCAAGTTATGAGCAAAATACTGAGTCACGGGAATACTTTCCTACACTACAGCACTTCCTACACTTCGCACACACCTTACCTACAACAAATAAACACTTTCATGGATAGACAACACACCCAAGCACTCTTTCCAAGCAATACACATGCACACAAGCTCACAGAGAAGAAGATATCGAGTGAAGAAGACACAAATTCGAATTTCTGTGCTCTCTATTCTCACAATGGCAAAAAGTCCTTTACAAAGAGTCACATTTGACTTATATACTAGTGCCCTAGAAATGGTCCTTTCACACAAGAGACCGGCACTTTATTCACTAAAAGACTAATTTCCTACTATTTTACATGGGTAAATCTCTAATCTTCTGTGGGGATGCATCTAGAGGACTCCTCTAGTGCATTTACAACGGGGAATATATTACAAGAATGATTATGATACAAAAATATGATGTCCAAATAGGAAAAATTTTGGGGCCCGTCTTTTTCTCTGCTTTGTGCTCTCTTTCACTCTGCAACACTCTCCCCCTCTTCGTCTCTGTCGTCCCTTGACAGGCTTTGCTTCTTGTCCTCAGTTTGTTGTCCGCACGCATCCAGTGGTCAGTATTGCCTGATTCTTGATCTTGCATTACGTTTTAGAGGCGCTCTGATTTGTCCTGGTTGCACACATCGGACCTTGCTATGTTATTCACTTCTTTTCTCTGCACGCAACCTTTGCTCATTGTTACCTGTTTATAAAACAGGTGTTCAGTTTTGACGGCCTCTTCTTAATTCTTGTTTTACATTCTCTGGGGCTGATGCATTCGACTTGCTTGCCCGCAACCCTTGGAGTTAGACTGACTACCTGATATTTTGCAGTCTAATTCACCTATAGGCTCATTAATTCTGGGTTGCCACGCACGTCACCAGTGGAAGGTATGAAGATGTGGTGCTTCAGTCTTCGATCTGGACCTTCCAGAGATCAAGAGGTTGAAGCACCCATGTGGGTTACGTCCTTTCCTTGGTGTGTGTGCCCCTGCGGGGCTCTGTGCAGAGATGGGTGATGCGCCCCTGCGGGGCTTCCTGCAGAGATATGTCTTCGGATATTTCTATTAGTGAAGCTGTTTTTTTCGTTGCCTTCTTCTTTTCTTCTTTTTGCTCGACTCTCCCTCAACACTGCCCCCCTCCTGGATTCTGTCGTCCCCGACAGGCTTTTTGTGGCGACGTGTGTAGGTTTGGATGGCTTGTTGCTCTCTTTGATTTAGCAGATTAGTGTGACATAGCATGAACTCCTTCCATTGCTGAGACTTTATTCCGTCCTCTGGCGCCTGTCTATGATCAGCAAAGAAACTTGTCTCATAGGCCACCAGCCTTGCATTTAAATTGGAGGTCATTTTAACAAAAAATTCTGAATCCATTTCAAAGACGCCTGTAAAGAATGCTTCTTCAAAAGTCTGCATATATGTCGATGGCAAAAACATGAGACGAGAAAAATATGCCATAATAGTTAACCGGCTGGGAATAATAGATAAATCAAAAATTAATGCCTCCGATCCTTGCGTAATGCCGATGAAATTCAAAAATGTATACCGTGCATGTTGGAACACTTTTATTACAATCAGGAACATGCTAAAAATTTTATTTGTCATCTTGACTGCTAAATCTGGAACGGTAGCATATCTTGCAAGCCAAAATTCCATGGTTTTGACCATGTATTCCTCCGTTGGCAAGTAGTTATGTGGCGGACTAGGTAACAGTGGATAATTTAACCACTGATTATTAATGCTGCCTTGTCGCTGACCTTCCCAATATTGTATCCAGGCTCTTCTACGGGGTAGTGGGCAAAATGATGGGTTGACTTGAAGCTCATACGGGGATGCTTCCCACTGTATCCGTAGTGTAGGGTTCTTTTCCAAGAGCTTCCTTCTCCATATTGGATCTGCTGCCTCAAACTCTGCTTGAGTATAGTTAAACGTGTCATACCGAAAGTGCAGATTATGATCCGGTTCCTTATTTGTCGTATGCTTTATGTAGTGCCTAGTTTGTTCCTTCAATAGCCCGTATGGTATATTGAATGGCTTGAGTAGGTGCTCGAGTTGCTTGCTGTCGATTTGAGCCTCTTTCATTAATTTGATGATTTGCTCTTCAAATTCCGCAGTAAGCTGGGACACCAGTAGTGCCCTGTCTGCTCGGCTTAGTTTTGCAATGTCTCGAGTGTTAGGTTCAATGGGAACCTTCTTTTCCGCCCTTATTGGTGAATGATACGAGGGGGGAGAGAGAGGACGTACCTCTTCCTCCACAGTAGCCGTGGTCTCCTGTAGAACTACTGGTGTCCCCTGTTTTGCTCGCTGCTCTAATTGCTCCTGAAGCTGTTTGATTAAATCATCTTTTTTCTTGTTTTCCTCTTCGGCCTTAGCAATAGTTGCCTGGTGTTTAATTAGTTCCTGGGCCACAATATTCATGTGCTCTGTGTCTTCCTTACACTGTCGCAGGTAGTTATTCTCTACTTTTTTCCATTTCGTTCTGAGGGCAGCTGTGTCCTCCATGTATCTCTTTTCCCAATCTGTAATGACAGCTTGCTCCTGTCTAAGCTGGTCTTCAAGTTTAGTGATCTGTTCTTCCAAGTTCTTGATATTGCCTTGTTGGTTATCAGTAATTGCAAGTGGCTGATCACTAATGAGAGCTGTCATTAACTCTTTATTTCGTTGTCGCATATTGTCAGCTTCCTCCATACTGACTTTAAGCTGAGACTCTAAGATTTTACTGCGTGCGTGAATACGTGTCTTCTCAGTCTCACTCATCTCTAATTTCTTTGTTAATTCCTGGACTTGGTCTTTCAGTTTTGTCTGCTCTGTCTCTAGCATGTTGTTTCGTGTTTTGACCTCTTGAAGTTCCTTTTCTTTATTCAGAGCTTGTTCTCTTACCTTGGATAATTCTTTGAAAAGATTTTGACTTGCTCTTTCAAGTTCTTTCTTGTCTCGCATGGCTTGGTCGTAATCTTCATCAGCGTCAAGCATTAACTGTTGTGTGTCCAGAGCTGTTCTAATCATATCTTGCACAACAGGCTTGAGCTGAGCTATGTCTACATTCAGCCATGTCTTTGCTATTCCTGGAGTCTCTCCTATTTGCACATCTTTGCCTTCTGCCACCTGGAGTGTTTCATTATGCGGTTGTCTAACTTGCAGTTGTATCCTGGGTTCTTCATCATTTCCTTTTGCTTCATCCTTTTTAGTGGCACTCCCCTGAAACGTGACATCCATTGGGGAGGGTTCTGCCACAACCCTGATTGGTGTGAAGGGTTCTTCTGTTTCTATAGCATTATCTTCATTCTCCATTTTTGATATCTCCACATCTGTCTTTGGGCTTGTGGTTTTCTGATTCACTTTTATTTCTTGATCGACTGTCTTGAGGCCTTCTGGTTCTTCACCATAGTCAACTTCATTTAATTCGGTCCATTGCCCATCATCTTTCGATTCGCTTCGAATATCCACATCCAACAATGATGTGTCTCTTTCTTCTTTGTCCTGTGATGACGAGCTGGAATTGTCTAATCCGCTTTCTCGGTATCGGTGAACTTTAGTGAGTTTTCTTTTTGTATTTAATCCTTGTTGTGACTGCTGATAATGATGACCTTGCACTGGTAAGTTGATTTGCCCCTCCGTGTATTTGTGCGTCTCTTCCAGTGCTTTAGTCAATTCTTCCTCCGTGATTTGTTTTTGTCCGGCCATGGTTACCTTGGGAAGTACATGGACTCTTTTTGTCATAGGTTCTCCTTCTTCATCTTGCTTGACTTCTCTTAGTCTTTTTGTGCCTCTCATTCTCGGTTGAGAACTGGTTTCTGCTTCTTCCCCACTGATGGCAACCTTCTTTTTCTTAGGGACAATGGCGGGTTTTGCATATTGAGCTAGCTTTTCTGAAGTTGGCATCTCTCTCAAACAATTCTTCATATCTAAAGCTTCATATATCAGTAATGTGAGAGCTGAACTACCATTCAAAAATTTCTTTTGGCCCCACTTCTTCTGGGCTTCAAATAATCTTTCTTGAACATACCCTGTTAAATTAATTTTGTTTCCTATTTGTCGCATGGCATGTGACAATAGTTGTACTACAATCTTTTGTGGAGCCGTGTATCTGTGCATACTGGGGAAGCAGAAATGTTGATGCACCAATCGAACAGCATCTTCTATGTCAATTCTGTTTATATCTAAAAATGATCTCTTCTTGGGATCATGACACTCTGCTTTGACGTTTGTGACGCCTTCTTGCTTCCATCCAAATGCTCTGTTGATTAATTCGTGTGTGAATTGGATGGTCTTCCAAATTCCGACTTTATCCAAGACGCGTGCTTCTGGAACTGATATCTTTGTAGCTGCCGGTTGCATGGTATTCATTACTTGTGCACATCTCTGAAAATCTGGCACATAGATCGGCAACTTTAGAAATGCCTCTATGCCTGCTTGTGTCCATACATCTTCAATATGAGGTAACCCTTGTATTATTGTTTTGAAGTCTTGTGACATGATCGGAAAATAGTGATCTGTATCCATAATTTTGATAGTTGCCATGAAGATAAGATCTGACACTGGTTGGTCATCCCGAAACCAGTGACCTCTTGCTTTTGTGACTGATTCCAATGGAAGAAGCTGGACCTCTTCCTCTTTTGTAGCTTCGGAACTAGTAGATGCCATCTGCACTCAATATAGAGCATGAATTAGTTGCCATATATTGTCAGAAATCCTCCTTTGTTTGTTTGTCATAAGCTCGATATTGCTCCGAGTGAATGGTGTCGTCCCTTTCCCGTGTGTGTGAGAAAGGTAATACCTGGATTTTTCACATCTTTAAGTATTTTTTATATTTTTATCTGAAAGGGAAAACAGAAAAGTTAGGTTATAGCCGAAGCGGTTATTATTATTATTATTATTATTATTATTATTATTATTATTATTATTTTTTCTTTTTTTTTTTGGAGTAATTTTTTTAATGTATGTACGAGTGCTCTCCTATTTCCCAAGAGGAAAATGTGCTTGACTATCCTGAAATAGAAGAAGTATGTGCCGAATGCTTGGCCTTGTAATGTGGCCCTATCATGCATACTTTGGGTCTCAAAGGCTCCATATGTGTGCAATTGGAAGTAGTTGGTTGATGCATGCCGTTTATTTTGTCTTTAAGTATCCAAATCTGCTTCATTTTGCTGGGCCTTGTTGTACGTTGCCTAGTTCCGATGAATGTGGCGCTTTTCTTGTTGCATGTCTTCTCTATCTGATTTGTAAATCTCGGAATGGCTCGAGTTGCCATTGCAGTCTCCTTCTTTCTCCAGTAACTCCTTTTTTGTGGCTGTTTTGACTGTGGACCATATTGGTTCTTCTTGTGCTGAGAATCATCATTTCGGCTTGGTTTCTTTGGAGCGCATGACTTAGGAATCCAGATTTGCGAACGATCTTGTTGAGCGGCTGCTACTTTCTTTGGAATCCATATTGTAGCAGCTCGTCCATGACTTCGTTGTTCCGACTGAGTTGGTTTCTCCTTTGATTGTTTGTTCTGATGTCGGTTGTGCTTCTGTCGTCGAAGATACTCCTCCACTTGATCTTTCTTTATCCACGCTTGGTTAGAGTATGGAATAGGGTATATTTTAATAGGTACAGATTTTGAATTACTCAGAGGACTAGTCTCTCTTATGCAAGGTGCTTCACTGAGGTTAGTTTCGGCTTGATTGACACTCTCATGACTTGCTAGACTAGAAGATTGTGTGCAATTAGAATTCAATGTGTCCGCACATATAGTACTTGATGAAGGTGTTTCTACAGTGCTACTGAACATACATTCATGACTTTGTTCATTGGGATGAACTTTTTGCTCTATGCTCACATATTTAATTGGTCGTTCGTCTAGCAGACTAAATACTTCTCGGTGTCCTATCCTGGCTGAGATGTAGCCTAAAGCCAATTGAATGGTCACCTCATATTCATAAATCCAGTCTTGACCTAACACTACCTCTTCAAGTAAATCCTGATCATGACACACTAATAGCTTTTGTTCCATAGTGTTATTTCCAAGATGCAGAGGTAAGGTGATCTCACCTATGCATTGAGTAATTGTTCCTCCTATTCCTATCAACTGTGCCATCGATGGGCGTACTTCCTCCTTGAGCTTTTGGGTCAAAGAAAGCTTAATACAGCTTATAGCGGCTCCCGTGTCAATGAGAGCATCCACCAAGTGGTACTCCGTTTTTCCTGCTCCCAAATTTAAATATGGTTGCGTTCTCTGTGAACCTACGCTTTGATTGGCTCTAAAATTAGCCATTGGGATGAGTTCTTCTCCTAGTCGATATCTTTCATCTCGCTCTCTCATCCATTCCTTTCGTTTCTTTATTCGTTCTAGGGCTTCTTGTCTCGCTTCTTCTCGTATCCTTTCCTCCTCTATGCGTCTATTCTTGCCTTTGATTAATCGAGACATTGTTTCTTCAGTCAGTGGTTCTAGATATTTTTTTACTCTACATCCACTGATGTAGTTTGGTAATACATCTCCATCTAAGGTTGCTAAGCTAATGGCTCCACTTGTAGATATACGATTAATGATTAATGGACCATATCCTCTCTTATGCAACTTCTTAGCGTGCTGTTTCAAGGTGTATACCAAAACTAAATCTCCTTCCTTCAAATTTTTGTCCTTAATGTGCACATCAAAGTAGGCTTTCTGTCGTCGTTTAGCAGCATAAATGCCTACTACTGCTTGTAACCTAGTTTCGTGAAGCTTTTCTATTTGATCCAATTGCGCTGATAGTTCATGTCCTGTCCACTCGTAAGTAGTTGCTACTCTCAGAGTGGGAATTAAGAAATCAATTGGCAAAATAGCATTTTGTCCATATACTAAGCTAAAAGGAGTAGTGCCTATGGCGGTTTTATAGGCTACTCGAAATGCCCATAAAGCATGATGTAACTGCTTATCCCAATCTGATCTACCATTGTTAACAATTTTAGTGAGAACTGTACATAAGATTTTGTTTGAACTTTCGGCTTGTCCATTAGCTTGTGGGTGATAAGGAGCTGATTTCTTATGAATTACCAAGAATTCATTCAATAAAGCTTCTATAACTTCATTCACAAAGTGTGTACCTCTATCACTCACAATTTCTATTGGTAGTCCAAATCTAGTGAAAATGTTCTCAAAGAGAAACTTGGCCGTAGTTCTCGCATCATTTCTGTTGGTTGCTTTGGCTTCAACCCATTTGGTCAGATAGTCTGTGGCTACAATTATATACTCGGCATGGGATCCTTTTGCTGGTGGGCTAATAGGTCCTATGAAGTCTATTCCCCATTTCGTGAAAGCTCTGGCACTCATCATGGGTCTAAGTGGCATCTCATCTCTTCTAATTGGGTATTTCGTTCGTTGACAAGTATCACACCGTTGCACATATGTCATGGCATCTTGGTGTAGAGTTGGCCACCACATTCCAGCAAAGAGGATCATTTTTGCTGTTTTATCTGCAGAGAAGTGTCCTCCTGTAGCTCCTGTATGAGCCATCTCTAACACAGAAAGATATTCGTCTTCGTGAATGCACATTCGTAATTGGTTATCTTTCCCTCGTTTAAAAAGTTGTTTTCCTATAATGGTATAATCCTTACTTTGTTCTTCCAGTGCACGTTTCCTTGCTGAAGTAGCTCCGTCTGGGTATTCTTGAGTTTTTAAGAACTTTACCAGTGGCATGCTCCATCTTGGTGCTATTGTAGAATAGCATAAGGTAGAGTTCTCATCTGGAATTTGTTCTTGACAGGTTTGACAGGTTGATACATAGTTATGCGCATCTCTTTGCATGGTTGGCCAATATATGCCAAATCTCTTGAGTGTTTGCCACGTTCCATTTGCATTCAAATGAGTTTTCCATTGGTTTACATGTGCTTTTTGAAGCCACTTTTCTTGTTCTTCTTCTTCCACACATCTCATCAATAATCCACTTGAATCCTGGTGATACAAACTTCCCGCAATGATGTGAAGGTTTTTAGTCTTCCAGAGGTCTTGGGTTTGGTTTGGTGTGATCCCATCTTTAGGTCCATGTGTAAGTATAGGGATCAACTTTTCTGCCCATTGAGGACATACTTCCAGGTTAAAAAGGTACGTATCTGGTAGATCATCTGGTACTCCTATGTGTGGTTCTCCATGGGTCATTCTAGATAGATGATCCGCTCTTATGTGGGTATTTCCTTTCTTGACTACTACCTCAAAATCAAATTCCATTAGCAATAAAAACCATCGTACTAGTCGTCCTGTATTACAAGGCTTGTTGACTAGGTACAGTAGGGCTTGATAATCAATGAAGAATTTGAATTTGTTTGCCAACAGGTAATGTCTGAACTTTTTGACTGCGTACACCATCCCTAGGCCTTCTCTCTCTGTGGTGGTATAATTGCGTTCTGCTTGATTTAATTGTCTACCAGCATAGGCTATAGGGTGGTCTAGTTTTCCCGTATCTGCAGGTTGAGCTAAGATGCAACCGATGGCAAACTTGGAAGCATCCACATGAATATGAAATGGCTTATTCCAGTTAGGGACTCGAAGGATTGGTGCTGAACTCAATCGATTCTTTAACTCGTTGAAGGCTTTTTCACATTCTTTGGTCCAATTAAATAGAGTCAATAATGCATAAAGAGGTCTAGCAATTATGGCGTACATATGTATAAATCTTCGATAGTATCCACAATGTCCCATAAACGCTTGAACTTCTTTAGCAGTCTTTGGTCTTGGTAAATCCAAAATTACCTTGATTTTGTCTTCATCAGTTGAGATTCCGTTTTTAGAGACAACATGTCTTAATATTTTCCCTTGTCTAACCATGAAGACACATTTTTCTGGGTTAAGGCATACTCGATACTGTCGACATTTAGCAAAGATCCTTTCTAGCTCAGGGATATGTTCTGATCGTATAGCTGAATAAGTACAAAGATCATCCACGTAGACCTCCATACTTTTTCTTAGGAATTCTTTGAATACATGGCACATCAATCTTTGGAAGGTGGCTGGGGCATTAGTTAGACCAAAAGGCATGACTCTAAAGGCGTATACTCCCCATTCAGTTGCGAATGCTGTTTTATGTTGGTCCTCAGGAGCAATCGCAACCTGATTATACCCTGAAAAGCCATCCAGAAAGCTATAAACCTCCTTCCCTGCTACTCTTTCCAAGAGATGATCTGTGATTGGTAAAGGATAACTATCCCTTATTGTCGCGGCATTTACTTTCTTCAAATTGATGCACACTCTTAACTTTCCATTCTTTTTCGGTACTACCACCAAAGGTGACACCCATTCCGTGTGCTCAATTTCGTATATAAATCCAGCATCTAGTAATTTGTCTATTTCTTCCTTTATTTTTGCTGAATACACATCATTGTAAGTATATGGTCTTTGTTTAGACGGTTTGGCTTCGGATGTCATGGGAATTCTATGCGCACATATAGAAGGGTCGACTCCTTTCAAGTCCTTATAGGTCCAAGCAAAGACATCCCGATATTCTCTTATGAGACGAATTAACTCTTGTTCTTCCTCTAATGAGACATCCTGTCCTATGAAGGTACATCGTTCTTCTCCTTCTTCTACAGTTACTACTATCTTCTTGGTTTGTTCCTTATTATCATATGCTATTCCAGGCTGTGCTTCTCTTTTCGGCATTTGAATAGCGATTTTTCTCTCCTCCACTTCATATTTTTTAAAGTGAGCTGGTACCTCAAATTGGTCTTGGAGTTTATTTTCTTCATCTTCTGATTCTCTTTCAAATTCTAATTCCCCCTTCTGGGTGAGTTCCTGGTGTTTTTCTTTGACTGTGATATTTATGTTGGTGGTACTATTCCCTAGATCCATTGGTTCGGGCTCCATTTCAATGTTCTCGTAGTCCTCCTTCCAGTCTTTCTCGATTACTTCTCCTTCTTCAGCCTCTTGAAGGACTACCACATACAAGCTAACATCATAACCCTCATCATCAATACATTCGTTCATGGTCACTACTTCTACGTTTACACAGACATCGAGGGTCGCTAAAATTTCCATCCATCCGTGTGGTTCAAATTCTTCATCCGGAAATACTTGTGGCATGTAAGCTGGATCTTGTACAGACCTCGCTATTCCTTGTTTTTGCTGCCATCCTTTTCTTCTCTCCTCTTCCTTCTTTGCAGCTTGGCATATCCATAGATGAGTGTCCTCGTTCATCCAAGATTGATCACTAGAACCTACACTATGAATTGATTGATCGTCTTCCTCCTTATGAATTTGATTCCATTGTAGAGGTGGAACATCTTGATAAGTGTACGTATGTAGGTTTATTCTAGTGGTGGTTCCTTCATGTTGTAGGTATACCGCATCTTTTCCCCAATCTTGTACAACCTTTAACTGTCTCATGAAAGGCCTTCCCAGGATCATTTCATAATTGCTTGGCCTTTCGAAGTGACATATTGCTAAAGTGTGTTCGAATTCCACTCCACATGTAGTGAAAACTACTCGTTCCAACAATCCTAAGGGTCTTTCTGTATGTCCATCTGCCATTTGTATTCTCATGCGTGTTGGTCTTAACGCTGGTTTTCCCCATTTCTCCCAAATTTTTTGGTAGCAATACCAACACCAGCTCCCGAATCTAAGATGGCTTTGGTAGTGTAACCCCTATAAGTAATTGGAAGGCAGGTATTTCCTTCATCTCCCTCACTAAAGTCTCCTACCTTATCCACTGGAATTCTCACCGTGTTTACTTCGTCTACTATCTCTTTCTTTTCCTCCTTGACTTCCCATTGATTGATTAATTTCTCCTTCAAATGTGGTTTTACCTTCAGCAGTTCTTCAAATGTTAGGGTACAAGGGATTTTTACTTCTCTAAGGCATTGTATGATCTCAGATGTTTGGACTGATGGGTTCGTTTCTCGTTTCCTCATTGAGGGAATGCGGTACAATTCTGAATTGTGTTCGTACTCCCCTGTGTAATTGGGCAGTTCCTTTACATCTTCCTCTCCTTGGTCACTTGCATCCATCGGTAAAATTTCTTTTGAATTTAGTTCAGGTATTGAACCCTCTATTTTGTTTTCTGCTTCTAGTTCTTCAAAGGGTGGTTCAATTCCTTCCACTTTCTTCCATTTGTCCTCTTGAACTCGTGCCCATAGGTCTTTAGTCCATTCTCCTTCTACTTCGGGAACTATAGATCCTTCCCTTCTCTCAATACCACGTTCGTCATTCTGTGTTCTACTTACTTCAGGCTTTTCATGAGTGTTTACACACTCTTGGAATTCTCCTTCAGAAATTCGGGTATTGGGTAAAGGCGATGCAGGTTTTTCTAAGGTCTGTTGTGCAACTTCTATCAATTTCTTGCAGATCTCCAGTCTTTCTTTTTCTAAGTCGCCTCTCGGATATTCTCTCTCGTGTTGTTCTATGGTAGGTCCTGCTCTTATTCGTGCCTTGTATGCCTGAATCCACATGGCTAATTCTTCAGGCATAGGATCTGCTAAGACTGATCCAACCTCTTCTTTCTGATACTTTTCATTTTTAACTTCTTCTTTCTTTTTCTGTTCCTCTTTTGGACTCTGTTCGTTCTTCTCATTTTCCTTTTTCCGCAGTAATTTCTTTTCTTTCATCCTATCTCTCCGGTTTTTCCATCTCTGGGACCTTTTACTTGCAATACTCTTCTCCGGCTCTTCTGAGTCTTCAACCCTCTGTGGTGTGGGTGTATTCCTCTCTAGGTCACTATGATTGTGTTCTTTTGGTTTTTCAGGGGTCTCTCTAGCTTTGGCTCTCGTTATTGCTTTCAAAGGTACTGTGTACTCTTTATCACTCCCTGATGATTCAATTACTTCTATTACATTGATTTGTATGTTAGATGTAACCTTGTTGGGATTCTTGGGGCAGTCTCTGAAAAGGTGTTCCTTACCACAATCACTACAGTAGCCTTCCCAGACTCGTTGTGGTGGTGGTGGGTTTGGCAATGTGCATTCTCTGATATAATGATCACCTCCACATCTGTAACATGGTCCTCTGGGTACAGGCAGTCTGTTCATGGGTCGAGGTGGTATGGTTGCTCTAGGAGTTGTATACATTAATGACACATAGTCCTGTTCATATCCGTATGAACTATCTGATACTTCCATGCCATAGGCATATGGTTCATACAGTTGTCCATATTCCATCCTTGAGCCTTCATAATTGGGATATGCTCCTTGACTATGGTCGTAAGATGAGTCATATGGTTCATTACCAACCAAAGGTGTGGCTGGGACTATTGCTCTCTCTAGGTTTTCTTCAGGTTGAGCAATTTTGACTGGGACAACGTTCTGAGGATGGGGCAGTTGTTGTCCTAGTACAGGTTGTGGTTGGGTGTATCCCTGATACACATATGGTCGTGGCGCTGGTGCCTGCGGCTGATAAGTGGGATATCTAAAGACTTCACCTCCTTGATCTCTCTGAGGGTATCCATAGGGTCTCATGTATGGCTGTGCTGGTCTAGCTTGCCTATCGTAAGGGCAATTTTCTGTGCTGTGATTTGTATATTTTTGTTCTACACTGCAATATTGTAGAGGTCCTGGAACAGGGGGTCTATTATAAGCATAAGCAGGTGGTGGGACTACTCCCCTAGTACACAAGTGAGAAGGATGATCACCTCCGCACTGCATACATCTTCTGAGCATGGGTACTCTCATAGGGTTATCGGGGTAGTTCCTCTGTCCTTGAACGTTCAACTTCTTTGCTACCAAATCGGCTATTTCCTCTACATTGTTTTTAGGGATTGAAGTGCTACTAGCCGAATCTTCACTATTCAAGCTTCCTTTAGGTATTTTCAGGTCCTCTGCTAGGTTGTCTTCTAGATCTATGCATTCCTTTATGCATTCTTGCAAAGTCTGAACTCTCTTTACATACACCAATGATCTCAAAGATCCGTTCAACAATCCTTCCAAAAATAATGATACCATTTTATTTTGGGTAGGTCTCTCTTCTACTGGGCATCTGTCTACATACTGCTTGAAATTTCTTGCAGCCAATCTCACTGATTCGGTAGGGGCTTGCTTGAAGCTATGGATCATTGATGAAGAATTGTTTTTAATTCCTGACTTAGTGAATTCCTCAATCATTTCTTGGTATACTTGCTCCATGTTTTGAAAAGCATTAGGGTCCAATGGTTGAAACCATGCTAACGCAGTGTCTGACAAAGTAAGGCCAAAGGACTCATATTGAATCAAAAAGTCTTCTACCTGTTCGGCTCTGATTACTTGTTTAAATTCCGCTATATGATTGTAAGGTTCACTAGAGCCATCATAATGGTTTCTCATGCATTTGGCCACTTGAATTGGCCTTAATCTTCTTCCTGCTTCGGGTGGTCTAGGCATTACTGGGAAAATTGGTCTTCCTATTGGTATGTTTGGTCCTCTTACTACCGGCGGTCTGACTGGAGCATGAGTTCCATGTCTTGGGTTAGTAGTTGGTTGAGGTCGGTAATTAGGGTTATTTGCAGGCATTGTGAACTACACAGGTGGTCTGACTGGGATTTGAGTTCGTTGTGTTTGCCCTGACTGTTGATATGAATCATTATGTGATGTTCCAAGTGGATTTCGCGAAGTAGTGGCTTGGTCCCTAGGGGGAAACACTGGGATATTCTGATATTTCAACTCAGCTCTTTCCGCATCTGTTAAGGGCCAATATCTTCTCTGATTCTTATCCAGATATGTGATGATGGTGGAAAAATCAGGATCTTGTAACTCATAGATGGTGACTGGATTAGGGGCAGCTTCCCATATTGAAGAATGTGCTCTAAGAAGATGCTCTATCCCATTGATCAAATATACATCCATTAAGGTGTAATCTTGGGGAATCAGATCTCCTCTCCATATCCTAGCAACAGTAGATCTCCCTCTCGGTGTAGTTACTTGCTCTTCATTCCCTCCTCCATTCAAGTTTGAAGCATTATTTTCTTCACCAATTTCATTAATGTTTTCTGGGTGTTCTGTGACAACATATTGGATATCTCTTTTGTCAATGTAAAGTCCTCCTACGTACTTGACTGCTGGTCTACGCACTATGTAAGCCTCTGATGCTTTCTTTAACCTGGCCACTGATCTGTTTAGACCATCCAGATAAATAGGGATCTCATTTTGGTTGGTGTTCACATACTCCAAGGAGGTCCTGTACTCTCCCTCAATGATCGACATCATGCCAATCATGGGTACTGTGTTCTGCATATCCTCTGAAGCCATGGGAATTTCTTCCTCTGACTCACTGGAGGTCTCTGAATAATGTGAACGGTTACTTGGCTCTGCTACACTACCTACAGAAGAGATTACACTTCTTCGGCTTCCTAGGGTTCTTCCGGATCTCAAGTTCATCCACTTCTGAACTCTGATCAGTCTTTGCTAACCTTTAGCCTCTGGGATTCTTCACTACAGGTCAGAGTTTCTAGAAGACCTTGTCTGGGGTATGACTGAAAAAGATCACGATACTTAACTCCAGAATTCACAATACACGATCTTTGGGTTGAAACAATACTCGATACTTGGATCAGAACGATACACGATATTTGGGCACAGGCGATACACGATCGCTGGTGAATATCGCGATCTTTGATCAAGACGATCTTTGGCACAAACGATACATGACTCCAAACGATACATGATACTTGTGATCCTACGATACACAACACCGATCAAGTATCGCGATCTCTGAAGACCAGAGGATACACGATACCTGATGAAAACGATACTTGATACTCGGGATAAAGCGATACACGATATTTGATCCCAAACAATATTCGCTACTTGAACACAGACGATACACGATACTTGTTAGGTATCGCGATCGCTGAACCAAACGATACACGATCGACGAAAGTGACGATACACGATACTTGGATTGAAACGATAGACGACACAGATCAAGTATCGCGATCGGTAAAGACCAAACGATACTCGATCTCTGAGAGGTATCGCGATCTTTGATCAAAACGATCTTTGGCACAAACGATACACGATCTCTGGTAAGTATCGCGATCTCTGAGAGACGATACCGATCTTTGACCGAGACGATACACGATACACGATACTTCTCAAGTATCGCGATCGGTATGAAACGATACACGATCAACGATCGCTAGCCAAAACGATCTCTGGCCAAGTATCGCGATCGGTATGAAACGATACACGATCGGAGGGAAATATCGCGATACTCGACCACAGGAGGTCACGATACTTGCTACGTATCGCGATACTCGACCGCGGGAGCAAAACGATACTTGACCCTTGAACAAATTTTAGAAAAGATTTTTTAAGTTTTGGTTTAATGCACTTGTTTTACTAGTCCCTCTCCTCTCTCCTCACTCTCTGTGCCACTCAACTCACTCCTTTCTACCCTCTGAAAGTCTCAAACGATACCTGACGCAGATCGTCTTTCCCTGCAGTCTAGATTTACTGAGAAATCAAAAGTAAGATGGGTTCTGCTCACCTTGATAGTTGATCCCACTTCTTTCTCACTCCCCCTTGCTCTGTGCAACCCCAGATTGCTCAGTTCCTCGTCCGCGATCTCTGCCACAGCTCTCACGATACTCGACAGATGCTCTCCACGATACTTGCTCAGAAACACAAGTAACTTGCAAAAGACTCTTTTTGGGTTTTTATACTTGGGGTTTTCTTGCTTACAAAAAGGAAACTTTACTGAACAAAAACTAACTCCTACTCTACTCCTTCTACTCACTTCCCTAAACTAACAACTCACTACACACACTCCAAGAATGAGAAGTAGCAAGTGCGGCTGAAAATGACTTACCAAAGAAGAGAAAATTTCCACTCCTCCACTTACTTCAATGCAAAAAAGCTACTTACCATCACACGATTGCCTCGGTTTGATTCGTCACTCCCCGACAACGGCACCAAAAAGTGTGTTGACCTAAGTACCAACTTAGGGACTTGCGGAGAAAGAGACTATACCTCAATCCCCTCTCAAGTGCATATAGTGGGGATACACGCTTTTAATTATCAATCCAACGAGTATACAAACCTAGCCGAGTGTATGAGGACATACAATCATGTCATGATCAATGCAAATGAACTACTCAAAGAGTGTAAATAACACAAAGACTTATCCAAACAAGCTCCAACTGTTGGTCAAGGCGAAACGATACTTGGTGCAGCAGCCGTCAGTATTTTGGACTTTTCTCCCAGTTCCGAACTCCAAATATAGCGAATAGCATATGCGTTTTGAAGCTCTCGAGAAGACGCATCCAATAGCAGTGGTTCCACTCAATTCTGATGCTCCTACTTCAAGTTATGAGCAAAATACTGAGTCGCGGGAATACTTTCCTACACTACAGCACTTCCTACACTTCGCACACACCTTACCTACAGCAAATAAACACTTTCATGGATAGACAACACACCCAAGCACTCTTTCCAAGCAATACACATGCACACAAGCTCACAGAGAAGAAGATATCGAGTGAAGAAGACACAAATTCGAATTTCTGTGCTCTCTATTCTCACAATGGCAAAAAGTCCTTTACAAAGAGTCACATTTGACTTATATACTAGTGCCCTAGAAATGGTCCTTTCACACAAGAGACCGGCACTTTATTCACTAAAAGACTAATTTCCTACTATTTTACATGGGTAAATCTCTAATCTTCTGTGGGGATGCATCTAGAGGACTCCTCTAGTGCATTTACAACGGGGAATATATTACAAGAATGATTATGATACAGAAATATGATGTCCAAATAGGAAAAATTTTGGGGCCCGTCTTTTTCTCTGCTTTGTGCTCTCTTTCACTCTGCAACAAACCCCTAGAAGCATATCTCATAGGATTAGGAGGTGTCGAAACTCCTTGCATGGGAGAGGTGGAGCTTCCCCTCTACATTCAAGAGGTCCTCATGCCAGCAAAAGTGCTAGTATGTGAAGACGAGGATCTTACCGAACCTCTTGTCTTGAGCCAAGACTGGATCTATGATCACGCAGTCAACCTCAACCTAAGAAGTGGACTTCTTCAGGCTTGGGTAGGCCAAAGCTATCTTACGATTGAATTGGAAAATCAAGCACTCAACCCATTAGGAAAGGCAGCAACTCCTGGTCTCTCCAGGAATGGACATGAAGATAACGATGATGTTCTTGTCCAGAGTTCTATGGTGCAGAGGATTGTCAATCTTACCGAAGGTACAGGAGTCAATGAGGAATTCCCAGCTGTTACAAAGAAGATTCTAAACATGCAGACCAAACATCACACGACACGAAGGAGGCCGCTGATCAAGAGGCAGGAGTGCCAACCAGTGCAACAAGGAGTAACTCGTGGCGCGAAGCAGATCTGGATACACAAGGATGGAAAACCCATGGCTCTAGTAACAGGTTCTCGAGGAGGCACAACACAAGCCACACCAGCAACGATACAAGTGAAGGAGTACCCTAGGCAACCTCCTAGGCATACCATGTCTATTTGGGTCCCTAAGCGGTCAATGAAGGCTAGCCCCAATGCTAGACAGATATGGGTGCCCAAGGCCTGTTTACGAGCCCAAATAGCTCCAACTCCAACCACGGGCATAATTCAACACTCACAAGTCCTCTTGAAAAACAACTCAGGAGCTCTACCTAAACCCCACACTAACACACACTCAGTCAAACCTAGGACTATCTCGAAATGGGTACCCAAAAGGTCTCAAATCCAGCACAATCTCGCTCATAAATCTTTACCTGTCTTTAGCTCTAAGAACTACGAATCCCTGATTAAAGTTTGGCGAACTAAACCCTGTATCAAACCCTTGACCCAATTTTTTAAATCCATCCACTCTGATATAGGTGCATTCTGAGTCCATTGCATAACCAAAGTATGCATCTAGGATGACACTAACCTCTAATCATCACTCACATCTATCACAAACACTTCACCTCTAACCACTAACCATCTAGATTGTCATGTTATTATTGTGGAGGGAACACCACTACATCTTGTTTCCTATGCAACACTAATGTGCCTTTCTTCTTCTAGCAGATAAGCATCAGAAGTGTCATAGCAGCAGTAGCAAGAACAAGCTCCCAGGCGGGCACTAGTACTCAAAGCGATTGGGATACCATGCCTGTGGAAGCTCCACTGACAGCAAGGCCTGAAGAGCTTTTGAATGTGAGAAGAATTCCCATCTCAGATCCACCAAGTGGCCTAACAGAAAGAGTTAAGGGGCATTCTCACTGGTTCAATGAGATGCCAGGAGATTTGGGAGACGCGAACCACATATGGGAGTCCAAGTTGGAATTCGGTGGAGTTTGGTGGACATTTCAATTCTTCTCAAGAGAATTTGAAACCTTACAGAATGCAGCTCCTCTTCAAGATATTTGGTTGAAAGCGGGGTTGCAAGATTATTTTAGTGCAGCTTTGCCTAGACCTAATTTTCTGAGGTGTTACTACTTGATTGCCACACTGAAGGCGATAGGAGATAAAGATCATTCAGGCACATTCCTGGTGCCCTCTCTATCATACTAGGAGGAAATGAAGAAGTTTGAGTTGAATATTACTTTAATCAGGGAAGCCCTTCAGATGTATGGAACCCATGTACCTTCTGATCGAGATCCTTTGATACCGGAGTCCATGAAGAACAATAAAATCAAGAAGTTGAAAGAAATGAGTGCTCTCACCGCCAACATCGCCATACCATTACAGATGTGCCTTCAACACTTCGCCTTTCCGACGCAAGACCGATTCACCCAGCCTCATAAGAAGATCTGGTATGGGTTATACCTAGCAGCGATCGAGAGCTTACCTATGAAAATGCCAGTATGGATCCTTGATCAGTTATATGAAGCAGGCAAGCGAGGAGTGAGGAAGCCTACTTTGAATGGCTGCTGCGCCATTACAAGAATCATCTACAGATGCCTTGCTTATGATGTGCCAATTGCACGAGCCCTCAAGTACTCACAATTGGAATTCTTCCAGGGGTGGAAATCAGGGGTCCAACCCACTAAAAGAATGCGTGGATCACTTTCACAGGTTCTAATTCCTCGTGAAGTAACCATAGAAGCCTCTAGTAGAGAAGAAGGACAAGTAGCCCCTTTCACAATCCATCTTCAAGGACCCCAATTAGGAAGCATGATACAACCCACTCCATCAGCCCCCCCACTACCCACAGATGCAGAGTTTGCATCCATGGCTCCACTGCCAGAAGACCCATCTTTTGACTTTGAAAGCTTCTTGCAGACAGCTCACTTATCTGAGAGTGAGTTCTTCTCAGACATGGACGGCCCCGACTCATCATCCCAGAGAGGACGGACACAAAGTGCGGCTAGAAGGGTGCATTGGGAAGATGAGACACAACATCCTCACGCTGAAAGCACACAGAATCAGGAAGAAGCACAAGGGAAGGAATTAGAGGAGAGTGAGGAGGAAGCTCCTGCCTACAAGGCACAACTTAAACGACTATACAAAACAATCAAGCAAGTGCAGAAGAGGCATAAGATGTAAGAAGAGGCCAATAGAGCACTGGTAAACCAGATGCTGCAAGCGGAAAATGTAGACCCTCAATTTGTAGAATCATTGAACCTTTTAGCAGATACCTGTGGGATAGTGGAAGCCATGAGGACCATGGTATATCGTAATACCCCACAATATGACCAACGAAGGATTGATACGTGACCGCGAAGGGGCAAAATGATTCAAATGGAAGTCTCTACCGCACTTCCTACCACCACTCAAGCAGATGTTCACATGGCCAGCCCATCCAACAGTGATGAACCAGATGTACATATCCAGGTACCATCTCCACCATCACCTCCCCTCCAGCCCTCAGAACCCCTCACCACTAGCCATTCTGAACAACCAGTATTAGCCATTAGTGAAACTATAACACACACCACCATTTCTCCATCCGCCCCTTTACCTCCACCCACCAGTTCCAGCCAACTTTTTGAACCCCATATAGGTAACCCTTCATATTTCCCTGCCCTCGGACAGCCCCTTGCCACTACCCAAACCTTAACTCACCCATTTCCATTCACCAATACTATTCCTCTTTCCCAACCCCGAACCATTGAACCCCTCTTGACCTCCGCAAAGCCTACACAAGTCACCCTACCTCCGTTCTTGGCAAACCTGGTGGAGCAAATTGAGAATTACAGGAGAAAGGCCCATTCCCACCCCACCTCCCCCACATTCACGGCAACCACTAACACACCACCCACCATCCTTGTGTTCACTATTCACACTTCACACACTATCACATCCGATCCCATGGAGATTTCACAACCCACAGGAGCACCCACCACCACGTCTGTTCCAACATCATCACATTTCACTTCACTCATAGGCACTTCATCCACTTCTTCCTCCCCCATTTCCTGACCCTTTGCATTTCCCACCTCTACCCCTGCATCCACATCATTTAGTCATGCACTAAACACCATGTTCGAAGCGGCCACACAACTTAAGCAAGAGTATAGATTACTGGAAGAGAATAACACAGCGCTGTGCAATCTCTCGTGCTGCTACTTCACCAGAACCTGAACCTTCAACGGCCAATGAGCTACTGGAGCTACGACAACAGATTGCAGAATTAAAGATTAAGTTGCTACAATATGAACGACCCCCCTCTCCACCTGAGCAACCAACAGAGGAGGAGGCCATAACTATCCCAATGGAGGCAACATTTGATAATACGTATGAGCCTCAACCTTTTCCATGAGGCACAATCACTGACGAAGGACAAGACACATATGAGGAACCCCCTCCGGCATGGATGAAACAGGTAGAAGAGATGGGGGTGACTCACGAAGAGCGTATCTCAACCCAGATGGTGGCTATGAAGACTATCGAGGAGACCATACTTCAGTCGGAATATTTTAAGCACTTGGCTACCAGGCGACTGATAACTAGCCCAGAATTACAATATAAACCATACTTTGTACTGTTGGCAGACTACAACGCCGAGATCAAACGTAAAACCAACAAGTACCCTACTTTCGCTACCTAATTTGAACCTGAGGACATTCCAAAGGACGCCCACAAAGGGAACATAGACCAACCCACCTGGAGGAAAAAGTTACTGGAAACCTATCCGGAGATGCTACGAACATGGGATCACGCGCCCATGCACTTGAAGTATAACAATTGCTACGGGCTAGTGCAACGGAGAAGATCATGGAAGGCATTTGCCATAAAGGTTAAGAACAACGCCAATTGGAAAGAATGTCTCAATTACCCTGCCATTGCACCCCCAACAGGCACACCAACAGTTCAATACATGATAGCTACCATCCGGCATTGGATGCCACGCCTACACCGTATGCCAGATGTCGCCGCGCAGATGATGCTCAAAATTTTGGACATGATGCAAGTGGTGTTAAAGACTTTCCGAAATGTAGGTAATATCCAGCCTCCAATTCCGGGCTTCATCAATGCTAACTATGATCTACTTTATGATATGAGCACGACCCCGAGTATCCGTGTGGCTTACGCGTGGCATGCACGAATAAGATATCTCCCTGCGTTTTAAAAACAAACTTTTGATGACATGTTCACCACGGGGTTCTGGGAAGCACACTCAGAAGTATTCGCGCCCCGCCCAACTCATCTGCTCCAGTTATTCGCTTGCGAACAAACAATGCATTCAGAACTCTACACCACGCCACAACCTGATATGCCTGGCGCAGTTAATTGGGACGCCCTACAGAGAGATTTGGTCAGGGGACTACGCATCAAAGAACAGGAATTGGCAACCGACCTACTGCAGCAATACATTGATCAAACCGTGGAGCAGAGGTCTGTCAGAGGCGACAGACACTAGGGGGGGGAGAGTGTTGGCATCATATGGGAAGATGCCAAGTACGAGCATGTATGCAGATCTAGCACTGAGGCAACCCATCAATTTTTTCCAATCCTTACACATTTTAAAAGTGATTCTCATCACAAACAACCATTGTAAATACCATTTCCCTTTTTTGTAGCTCCATTTTGTAAAAGCCGAGGAGTCCTTGAGCTTGAGGAGCCTTAGAAGTAGTTGCCTACCAATTTTCATATTTTTTAGATCTCGTTTGAACCCTCAAATAAGCCTTGGAACCTAATTTTTAACTAGGCTGGACACTAGGTCTGGACAGGGCCAAAGCTAGCCAAAAACTATAAATAGAGCTAGAGAGCTCATTTTTGGGTAGCTTCTTGTAGTTTTGAGCTTGTATGAGAACTTGGCTATAATAGAAATGATTTCATTGTCTTACTCTCTTTGTTCTTGCCGTGTGTGCGCGTGTGTGTGTATGTGTGTGCATGTTAGTGTGCTTCTCACTCACAAATTTGTGCCATCACTTGCTCGAGGTCTTCATACCATCCTCATGTCTTCCAGGATTGACATTAAAGGAGGTGCTACTCATCACTGAGCTACAGAGGTAAAGCATCATTCATTCACCAATGGGTTATTGCAAAAACTCTATTGCAAACACTAGTCTTCACATCTCACTATTGGTTAATCAATCAATAAACAATGAGAACATCTTTTCCACAAAGGGGATCTCATGGGGTAGACATATAGAGATTATTGTTTAAATCGTCATGTTCCCAATTTGATAGTCTCCAAAATTGATTGTTTGAAGCTATGTATGAACAAAGAAGTGTAATGTTTGACCTCTCTTTTAAAAGGTTTCCTATGAACTCTTTCCAAAAATGGTGTAAGTTACCGAAATTGTCAATCTTGAGCAGTTAGAACCATGTGAGAAGAGAGACTTTGAGAGTGAGCCTAAAGGCTTTGTATTGTATAAAGAAGCCATCGGCCTACTCTATGTGGAGAATTCTTTTAAATTCGGTGACATGGTCATGGGAATCTTGAAGACCCTCATAGGAACCCCTCACACATTGAGCACCTTAATGAGGTCAATCGCTTTTGCCTAAATTAGGTCTTTTGTTTACCACTTGTAATTGAAGAGGATCATGCCAATGTATTTGTTGTTTGGAAGTAGCAGCATTTTGACATGCTTATGTAAAGCTTGAATCTCTTTTTCATATTTGTGTAGCACCACATCTTTGAGTAGGTAACCTAAAGATAAGTGTGCTTTCCTTAGGCATAGCATTACAGGGATTGGTTGGCCTTGATACATAAATTTTTCTAGAATTCCCAAATGCAAATTCTAAATTCTAATTTGATTAGATCTTTTGTGTACTACCATGTTTGGTACTTTATATGCTAAGCTCATGAATTTTGATAAAGGGTGCACCCATTTCTCCTACAATTGGAAGGCTTCAAAAGGACTCTCTAGCTTCCATAGATTGGTACATCACAGAAGTCGTCCTATCATGCAATATTTTATTCAAGAATAATGTTATTGAAACATAAATATATTTGGGATCATCATTTCCAAGAGATTCAAAATTATTTATGGAGAATCCACTTGTTCCTTCTCTAGAGTTATGGTGTTGAATGTCAGGGATTTCAACTCCAAAATCATCAATTCTCTTTGAGTTTTCACTAAACATGTATAGAGATCCTTTCCTATCCATATAGGCATTTCTCACTTTCTTTTTAACAGGATTACGACACATGGTGAGTTTCACATTAGTATTCTTGATCCTCACAACCATGAAACTCCATGGATCTCTAAACATCGGAGCTCCATGCATGTTGGTCTTGTCGTGTAGGAGAGTAATGCCATACTTTTCTTCTATCTTGGAATCAATAGTTTGAATATTGATTGTAAATGACATCTCCTTGGACTCACTTCTTGACTTGCTCAATGTATCAAACAAAGTTCTTTGTCATATGTTATATGAGGCAATGCGTCCTTTGTAGAAACCTTACTTTCATCTTTGTTCTTGACATTTGGATATGTGTTTGTGCCCTCGTCCACTGAGTGTTCATCATCTTCCTATGATGTTTCCAAATGTTATGATCATATATGTGAGACTTTTTAGTGTTAGTCATTCACACCCTTGCATGCTCACATACAATGATGATTTGACACACAATGAAATACACACACAAATGCATAAATAATCCTTGGACCAAATTTGAGTTTGATAAACTCTTTCATGCCCCTCGATGGTGTAGGGAAGACATAGGTCACGTTTTCCTTTCCTACTCCAAGAGCACCCAGATCGGGCAAGGTACCTGCAAGTCCCTATTACTAGGTCATCAAATCAGTTGGAAGGAAGCACTATTTGGTGAAGCTATCAATAGTTCTATGGCTCTATCTATGGAACGTCGAAAGAAGTGAAGCTCTTTTGAAAATTTGGAATGAAAGATGTACAGTCAACTTCGCAAGACCCTATAGAGAATGGTCTTCAGAGAAGTCTTTGAACTCTCTAGGTAGAGGGATTCAAAATTGTAAAAGCACTCCCCTTTCAAACAACATGAGAAGGTGCTTGTTGTAGAAAACGATAAATTGAAGTGCAAGTAGATCCCCATGAAGAAGACGAAAAGATCAACCTACTTTGTACCTCTGTTGTAATGCTCTTCTAGCTTTCTCCTTGCTTTTGTGGCCCCATTTCGTTGTGCGCGAAAAGGCTTTATGAGTAGTCAAGACTTTAGATGACATGATGTTTACAGTTCGCGGGGAGGTTGTACTTTCTGTCTTTTGCATTTGCATGGTCCACGTCTTTCCTCTTTGGTAGGATGAACACCAGACCGAGTTTTTGGATCCTCTCTCTCTCTCTCTCTCTCTCTCTCTCTCTCTCTCAAAATATCTGGTTCTGCAGGTTGGAGGCCATACAACATCACATCCATGTACTTGTTCCGCATTGCATGAGGAAGTGTCAATGAGCTGAAGGTCTCCTCTATGTACTTGTGTGATGAGGTTAAGATGGGCCATAGTAAGTTTGGTGTCGAATTCTACAACTTGAAGCCAACCCACAATAGTGTTTCTCTCTTGCACTTTTGTATGTGCATAAACGGTGAGGAGTTTGCATCTAAACTTAGTCTTTCAACGTAGATGAATGGAAGATGATTGAACGTGTACATGGGATCCTTTTAATGAAACAAAATTGAATAGAAATTTGAGCTTTCAACTTTGATTGAGTATAACAGAGGAGAAAACAGTTACACGTTAGGTCCATTATGTACAAAAAGCTCCCTAATGTCCTTATTAACTTTTTCTTTTTTGAACGTACAATGAATTGAAAAGGCGCACACCCGACTTCATAAGGTAGAGACTGTTGAATATAGGAAGTTCTTTTGCAAGAACTAGTCTGCATTGTTGTAACCCGTAAAAATGCTATGATTCAGTAGGTCAACAAGACTATGTAATATATTCGTGATGATAAAAGAACACTCAACAGCACAATATGCTTTGAAATATGATATGAAAGAAGAGAAATGAGTTTGAACTGTATAAGAGATGCATCGATTACTGATCAGTATTCAGCAAAGAATGTATGTAACTCTCTTGCACATATGACATGCTGCGCATATAACAACAGATGTTAAGAAAGAGAGGTTTTGTGTAGAGGTTGAAACATAAGCATAGAGAGAAAGCTATGTGACTAGAGAAAATGACGAAATGTGAATTCACAAGAAGACTATCAAAATATATATATATGTGAGTAAAATAAACCTTCGTTCAAAGTGCCTTTCAAATAGTGTAGCACATGCTTAGCCGCATTCCAATGTACATCTGTAGGCTTGTGCATGAACTGTGAAAGTACTCCTACTGCATAACCAATATCAGGTCGTGTACTTATAGCATATAAC
Organism: Ceratopteris richardii; assembly: GCA_020310875.1. Classification (NCBI taxonomy): domain Eukaryota; kingdom Viridiplantae; phylum Streptophyta; class Polypodiopsida; order Polypodiales; family Pteridaceae; genus Ceratopteris; species Ceratopteris richardii. The sequence goes on along the minus strand of CM035435.1, from coordinate 125,315,814 downwards.
AATGATCCAGTCAGTGATCTATACATGTCTATATTTTCAAAATGAACACCATCATGTATACTCAATTTTACATTAGGCTCCAAAGGATTTGCAACTGCTTTACATTCTGACAAACCAAACTTTTGAAGTAAATCACAAATGTACTTCTTTTGGCTCAACCATATACCTTGTTCATCATAAATAACTTCAATTCCCAATGCATAACGTAAAATCCCCAGATCTGAAATCTTAAACTCCTTACCAAGTTTCTTCTTAATCTCATCAATAGCACTTCCTGTGATGATAAGATCATCAACATAAATGCAAATATACACACATTGATCTGTTACAAACTTAACATATAAAGAAGGATCTGCAGCACTTGGTTTGTATCCTTGAGCTTCCAAATAACTTACCAATCGATGATTCCAAGCTCTAGGTGCCTGTTTCAAACCATATAAAGCTTTTATTAGCTTGCAAACAAAATTTGGATATTTTTCATCTTTAAATCCTTTTGGTTGCTCCATATAAACTTGTTCTTGTAATTGACCATTCAAAAATGCATTTTTGACATCAAGCTGAAATATCTTCCAACATTTACTTGCTGCAACACTCAAAATTGTTCGTATAGTTGACATTCTTGCAACTGGGCTAAATGTCTCTTCGTAATCAATTCCATATGTTTGTGCAAAACCTTTTGCAACTAACCTTGCCTTGTACCTGGAAATAGAACCATCACTATTTCTTGTAATACAAAATACCCACTTATTTCCAATTACCTTCATCTTATTATCTCGTGGTACAAGCTGCCATGTGTTGTTCTCATACAATGCATCTATTTCTTCTTGCATCACATTTGACCAATTAACATTTGACTTTGCATTTTCGAAACACGTAGGTTCCTGTTCTTCATTAACTTTTTACATAAAAGCTGAATGTGAAACACAATAAGACTCAATATACCTTTGTGTTGGCTTTCTTTCTCTTGAACTTCTCCTAAGTTCATGTTCATGTTTTATCGAATCAGATTTAGTACTTTCATCAATTTCTACATCATCAGTTATCTCAACACGCTTTGCTTTACCTTTTCCTTTCTCTTTTGATAATTTTTCTTCATTATAACCATTCTAACCTTCTGAACTCACTCCTATAGTATCATGTAAACCATCTTCGATTTCTTCTTGCATTTCTTCTTGAACCTGCAAAATAGAATGTGTATACCAAGACAATAACTCATCAAAGCATATATCACGACTAATAATCATTTCCTTACTTATAGGATTATAACACTTATATCCTTTCTGATTATCTGCATAACCCACAAAAATGCATTTTTCTGACTTTGGCTCTAGTTTGGTTCTCAATGCATATGGAACCATAGCAAAACAAACACAACCAAATACACGCAAGTGATCAATAATAGGTTTTCTATTAAACCAAACCTCAAAAGGAGTTACATTATGCGTTGTAGATGTTGGCATACGATTCATCAAATATACTCTTGTATTTACCGCTTCAACCCAAAATTTCAATGGCATATGCTTTTCATTTAGCATTGCTCTTGCTATTTCTGCAATAATCCTATTCCGTCTTTCTGCTACTCCATTCTGTTGAGGAGTATACCTGCAAGTGACTTCCCTGTTTATACCTTCATTCCAAAGAAAATCGTTAAACATTCTTGAAAAATATTCACTACCTCCATCAGATCTTAACCTTTTAATTACCTTTCCGGTCTGCTTTTCGGCCATTGCTTTGAATTTGACAAAGCAATCAAACACATCACTCTTATGCTTAAGAAAATACACAAAAGTCATTCGGCTAAAGTCATACACAAAAGTGACATAATACTTATTATCTGCAAGTGACGTTTCCTTCGTAGGACCCCAAACATCAGTGTGCACTAATTCTAATAAATCCCTACTTTGCAATTTGACACTTGAAAAAGGATGCCTTGCTTGCTTACCAAATTGACACGCATCACCCAAATGTATCATATTTTGTTTGGAGATATCAGGTAAACCAACAACAATCTTTCTTTTAGCCATGTCTTTTAACTTATGTACATTTACATGTCTTATTCGCTTATGCCATAATTCAACCTGAGAAATCTTATTATTAGCAATTGAATAATAAGAAACAAAATTAGGAGCTACATCCAATGTAAAGAGTCTTCCTCGGTGTTGACCTTTTGCCAAGACTTTATAATTCTGCTTTGGATTTTCAACAAAACACCCAGAATTGTTAAACCGCACTTGATAGCCACGCTCCACCATCTGACCAACTGAAATAAGATTTTTACTTATTGACGGTACATGAAGAACATCTTTTAAGATTTTATTGCCTTTTCGATCTTCAAAGCACACGTCTCCAACTTGTGCTATAAGACGCATTGAACTGTCACCTGTTTCAACTTTACTATCAAACAAAGGTGCATGTAAATTAGCAGACCAATCAATATTATTACTCATATGATTACTACATCCACTGCCAACATACCATACATCATTGCTATGAGTTGCATCTATATTCACATTCATCATTAGTACATTTTCATGATTTTGTTCCTCAACAAAATTACCATGTATATGATTTTGCCTTGCATATCCATCTCGCCCTTGATTTTATGCCAACAATCACGAGATATATGACCAGTCTTACCACAATTATAACATGTTACACCTGAATTACCTTGATACCCATTACGTCCTCTGCCACGGTAGGAATATCTCCCCCTACCACGCATATTCATATCTGAGCTGCCTGCATCATAGGTATTGTTTGTCTCATTTTGACCTCCACGACCTGAAAGTTCCTTTTCTGCCACCTCTTCGACCACGTTGATTTCCTGCATAAAGTGCATGACCTACACTACCTTTCTGCATAGACTGTCCACCATTAACATTAATTTCTTCTGTTATCATAAGTGAAACCAACTCATCAAAATCAGGCAACTCCGCTCTTACAAATACAGAAGTTGTAAAAGCTTTCCATTTTTCATCTTCTTTTAAACCATTTAAAACAAATGCAACTAAATCATCATCTCAACGATGCATGAAATTGAAGCAAGTGCATCGACGATCTGCTTAATTCTTAAAACATAATCATTTACTGACTGTCGTACATCCTTTCGCAAATTATTTAATTCATTTTTCAATTGAATTCGTCGTGCCTTTGTGGTTGTTGAAAAGAGTCGCTCTAATGCTTCCCAAATCTCCTTGCTTGTTCTCAAATCCTGTATGTGTCCTATCATGCTCGACTCAATATTTTGTGACAATACAAAGATTACCTTCTTGTCACGCTCATTCCACCTCTGATATTCCCTGTTGGAACTCAAAGTCAAGCACAAGCATGGAAGCACATCAGAAAGGTGGAAACACACAAGAAGAAGGAGCACGTAGGGAGCTCCATGAAGTAGCTGTCAACTTTTCATAAGAATCCCCTACAAAAATAGTGATTTCCATCACTAAAATCATTGTAAATACCATTTTCTATTTTGGTAGCTCCATTTTGTGCAAGCCGAGGAGTCCTCGAGCTTGAGGAGCATTAGAAGTACCATCGTACCAAATTTCATAATTTTTAGACTCCGTTTGAGCCCTCAAATAAGCCCTGGAACCTAATTTTTAACTAGGCCGGACACTAGGTCTGGACAGGGCCAAAACTAGTCAAAAAACTATAAAAAGAGCTAGAGAGCTCATTTTTGAGGTTAGCTTCTGGTAGATTTCAGTTTTGTAATAGATTTCTTTTTGTAATCAAAATCCTTCCATTGTTCCTCTCTTTGATCTTACTTTGTGCGCGTGTGTGTGTATGGGTGTGCATGTTTGTGTGCTTTCACTCACGCACTTGTGCCTTCACTTGCTCGTGGTCTTCATACCGGTCCTCACGTCTCCGCGGATTGACAAGTAAAGGAGGTGGTGCTTACGCTTGAGCTACACCAAATTTTGGCGCCGTTGCCGGGGAGAGAGCTTCGAGGACGAGCGTTGTGATGGTAAGATTGTAGATTTGCGACGTTGGAAGGTAAAAAAACTGTCATTTCAGTTCATTTTCTGTTTTTTCCTCTTCATCTTCATCATCATCTCCACCTTCTTCCATCTTCTTCTTCATAGAAAATTCTTGTTTCTTAGTGCATTTTCACCATTTTCATACCATTTTTCATGCATTATTGTGTGGGAAGGAGTTAGGAGGTGCAAGGGAGAGCAAGCGCTGCATTTTTTTCATGATTTTCTGCTCATACGGAGCTCGCCATAGCCGGCGCTCAGAAATTTGAATTTCCCGCCAAAAAACGCGATTCTGTGATGAAAATCGCGATTCTGTGAAAATTCAAAATTTTTTGAAAAATCACGATTTTTAGTTTTCCCGCCTAAAAGTTGGTTGAAAAAAATCGCGATTCTGTGTTTTTCTCAAAAAAAAAAAACACGATTCTCTGCTCAAAATCGCGATTCTCTGAAAAACACGATTCTCTGCTCAAAATCGCGATTCTCTGAAAAACACGATTCTCTGCTCAAAATCGCGATTCTCACCAATCACGATTTTCAGCAAAGACACGATTTTGTGAAAAAGGCGATTCTGTGAAAACACGATTTTTTGCTCAAAATTGCGATTTTCAAAAACACGATTTTGTGCTCAACATCGCGATTTTCATGTGAAAAATACGATTTTCAACAAACACGATTCTCTGCTCAAAATCGCGATTCTCACCAATCACGATTTTCAGCAAAAAAACACGATTTTGTGAAAAACACGACTTTCTGCTCAAAATCGCGATTCTCACAAATCACGATTTTCAGCCAAAAATACGATTTTGAGAAAAAACACGATTCTGTGGGACAAAATCGCGATTTTCAAGTCAAAAACACGATTTTGAGAAAACACGAATTTTTGCTCAAAATCGTGATTTTCAAGTCAAAAACACGATTTTGAGAAAACACGAATTTTTGCTCAAAATCGCGATTTTCATGTCAAAAACATGATTCTGAGAAAACACGATTTTCAGTCAAAAACACGATTTTGTGAAAAACACGACTTTGTGAATCACGATTCTCTGAGTCAAAATCGCAATTTTCAGAAACACGATTTTGTGATCAACATCGCGATTCTCTGAAACACGATTTTGTGATCAAAATCGCGATTTTCAGAAACACGATTTTGTGATCAACATCGCGATTTTCAAAAACACGATTTTGTGATCAAAATCGCGATTTTCAGAAACACGATTTTGTGATCAACATCGCGATTTTCAGAAACACGATTTTGTGATCAACATCGCGATTTTCAAATCACGATTTTCTGCTCAAAATCGCGATTTTCAAAAACACGATTTTGTGCTCAACATCGCGATTTTTTGACTTCACAGCATCGCGATTTTCAGAAAGTTCACAAAATCGCGATTTTCTCCAAAGGTCCTGTTTACCTGTTTGACCCCCAGGAGCCTGATTTGACATAACTTTCTCATCCAAAGTCCATTTTTTGAGCTCTATAGCTTGTTGGAAAGCTCGTTTCAAATCCTACACGATCTCAATTGTTTTTTTCAAGAATAATGCGTTGATTTTGAGATAGGATAATTTGAAGTTGACCCTCAAGTGGGACTAGGAAACCAGGGGGGCTCCCAAGGATTTTTGAGCAATACAAAGGGGGAGAAAATTGTGTTATGGGAAAGAAAAAAGCAAAAGATAGAAGAAAAGGGGCTAAGATCGAAAAAACGGAGGGCGATAAACATGAAATACATGAGATAATATCACATCAAGATGAAACATTTAGAGAAAAATTGCAAGGAATCGAGGAAACGGGGGAAATGTCTAGGGGGGTCGGATCCATATTTGCAACAAGAGAATATCACAATATGTTGGTGGATATAAGAATAGGATATGAATGTAGAAGGTTAAGTGCATATATCAATCCTCATTGTGAGTGGAATTTGATTCATATTGACTTCTTGACCATTCTTTTTGAGAACATACAACCAACAACTCATTCTTCTATCCTCATGGATGATGAACATTATGAATGCATGGGTCAAGTTGTGTTGCCTGTTATGGTGGGTGATATGCAATTTTCGGAAACATTCTTTGTCATGGATTGTATAGATGAAGGCTTGATCATTGGCACCCAAAGGTTCATTAAACAAAATCATCAAGAATTTGAGGTGCCTTCTCCACCTATCATCCATGCTTCTACATATGTGTCTATGGAAAATCCTAATGACTATCCACCTTATGATGATTGGGGGCAAAATCATCTTTTCACAGAGCTTGCTTTTAATGAGAAAATTTTTCTTTCTACTCATGTTTTTGAATCTGATCCTTCTTTGAGTAAATCACAGGAAACCTTAGAGAATGGAGATATGGAGGACTCCAAGTGTTTGGGGGATGTGGAAGGACCCTCTCTTCCTGTAAATTTGGATTCCCCTCATGAAGCCATAAGTAGGGATGATCTGCACTCAGATGGTCAAGAAGGAGATGATCAACCAGTGTTGTGTATCACTGATGTGGAAAAGGAGGTCGACTCTAGGGTGAATCATGACAATCCATCACCCATTTGTACACCTAGGGATTCTATGTGTAATAAGGATAAATGTCTCGATGAATCTCTAGATCAATCTCAAACCACACAGCCCATTGATCCCTTGCATAAGTCTGATGTAGGTATAGAAGATCAACCCTTGTTGCACTCCCCATGTAAGGATGAGTTTTCTCAAAAAACTTACATAGAAGGCCCAAAAGACCCTTACATCAAGAAACAGAAATCACATTTTCTTGGTAATGTCAAGCAAATTTGGGTGGCCAAGAAATTACTTAGAGCCCAACCAAATCGCACTATGATATGGGTACCAAAGAAAGCCCTGGCACAAAATCAGTCCCCTCACACTAGACTTCAAAATCTATGGTCTAGGCCTACCATGACTTATCCTCAAGAAAGACCACTTCCAATCCAAGGACCCCAAGCAATCAAGCCTAAGCTCAGACAAAATCCAAGGGGGAATTTCAAGGCAACCACCTGCACAACAAAGACACCAAGGCGAGGTAAAGAATTGAATCAAGCACAGAGCTCCAATAAAGATCAAAGAACCTCTTCTGCAAGGATATGGGTTTGGAAGACGAAAGCACTGATAGCATCCACCAAAATAAAGAGCCAGCCACGATGGATCAAACCCTCAGGAGATCATTCAAACACGAAGTGGGCAAAGGTGATCTCTACCCAGTTGCAGACTGTTCTCAAATGGATCCCTACAAGGAGGAATGATCAGTTGTCCTCTCGAGATACAATGGATACCTCCAACAAAGATGGCATCAATATCTGCAAATAACATTGAAAACCTCGACGAGCGACAACCATGTGCCCTTTGCACAACCCTGTCTTATGCACCATTCAGGTCATGCATTTCCCAAGTATGCATCATTATAGGGCCACATTACATGGTCGTGCATAGACACACTTGAGAATCCTAAGCACAAGAGCACATTGACATATGTCAAATTTTTTCTACTGATACTAACTTTTGTGTTCTTGTTTTGTGATAATTTTTCCCAAAAAAAAAAAAACGAGGAAGAACTTGTTCCCAGGTTTCGCTCATGGAACATGAATGAGTCATGCTTAGTTGAAGATTGAACCATCGATTACTGGGCATTTATCAGTTTGGATAGAAGTGTGTCTTGGCTTGCAGATGATTCAATTGCTGCCTTATCTCATAAATGTCAAGAACTTAGCATGAGCAGGGCATCCACAACTAAGGTTTCCTCTTACTATGGTGGGAGTGAAGAGCTTGAAGGTCCACAACTTGAGTGATGCTTAACTACTGTATGTACCAGAGCAGCCAAGGAGATATCTGCAAAAGGTAGTTCTGGAGGAGAAGACTCCTGTATATGGGAAGCTAAAGAGAATATGTGAAACTCAGCTTGGTGTAGTTACCCGATGTTGCTTGCCAAAGAATATAAAGCAATTCAATTCTCAATATTTCCTGAACCAGTATGGAACAGTAGCACTGGTGAATGGTCTATGTCAATCAGCATGGTAATCTCTTAGAAACCGGCACGTGTCCAATATTCCTCTGAGTGTCAATATAGGGAAGTGAACGTGCATGAGCCCAAGCTCAGAAATGCACATTGTTAGTGACAAATGTTGCTTTGAAAAGAGGAAAGGGGATTCACCACTCAAAAGATCTCATCAGTGGACAATCAACATGGACATTCATCAACAAGGTTCCATCCCAAAGGCCGAGAGTACAACACGAAGAGACAAAGCATCCATCAACCTTCTCCATGGTAAGTATCTTTACTCTGGAAACAGCATAACCATGATAGTTTAGGAAACCTCTTCGTCAGCATACCCTTGAGCACTTAGCTCAAGAACTGCAATTTTTGCACCATACTTCTTCCAATGCATTTTCCAAGTAAGCATGCGTAGGGCTACATTACAAGGCCGTGCACAAGGCACATACTTTTTTCAACCCAGGCACGAACACATTTACCCATCATTCATTATGGGTTATGAGTAGTTGGCATGACTGCTCTCAACATCATCTTTGGAAGAGCTAGCGGTTGGGAACAACATCCATACCTAGGAAGCAATTCGAAGCTAGTAGTTGCTCTAACTCGATCTTGACAACCTCTTTTGAGCAACTCACGATTTTTGAGAGCTCACAACGACGCATTCATGCTGCAATTCATGAAAGAAGCACATACCAAGGGACGACAACTTGTAAAGTCTTGCAGTGACACATGAAGAACCGGACAACCAACACTATCAAATTTGGAAGATAGACGGCTCTCGTTCATACAGAATGGCTACTACCCCTCAAAGCACTACATGGAACAACCACTACAACAAGGGTCTGTCAGGGACGACAGACTCGAGAGGGGGGGGAGTGTTGGAACTCAAAGTCAAGCACAAGCATGGAAGCACATCAGAAAGGTGGAAACACACAAGAAGAAGGAGCACGTAGGGAGCTCCATGAAGTAGCTGTCAACTTTTCATAAGAATCCCCTACAAAAATAGTGATTTCCATCACTAAAATCATTGTAAATACCATTTTCTATTTTGGTAGCTCCATTTTGTGCAAGCCGAGGAGTCCTCGAGCTTGAGGAGCATTAGAAGTACCATCGTACCAAATTTCATAATTTTTAGACTCCGTTTGAGCCCTCAAATAAGCCCTGGAACCTAATTTTTAACTAGGCCGGACACTAGGTCTGGACAGGGCCAAAACTAGTCAAAAAACTATAAAAAGAGCTAGAGAGCTCATTTTTGAGGTTAGCTTCTGGTAGATTTCAGTTTTGTAATAGATTTCTTTTTGTAATCAAAATCCTTCCATTGTTCCTCTCTTTGATCTTACTTTGTGCGCGTGTGTGTGTATGGGTGTGCATGTTTGTGTGCTTTCACTCACGCACTTGTGCCTTCACTTGCTCGTGGTCTTCATACCGGTCCTCACGTCTCCGCGGATTGACAAGTAAAGGAGGTGGTGCTTACGCTTGAGCTACATTCCCGGACTTGCTGTGGTGTCAGATTTTGGTCAGGCAAGTCCGGTTGAGGTTCCGTACCACTAATAATACCATACAAATTCCTACCCATAAGATATGCAGAGATGCGAAAACGCCAGGCTTGATAGTTTGTTTTACTCAATTTTTCTATTTGGCTATTTCCGTCAGCCATCCTAAAAGAAGATAATTCTAAACCAAGATACTGAGGTACTTGCAAATTATCAACTTATTGGTGTTGCATCTTATGCATATACCTCATGTATAGCACCTTTGATGCATCAACCTCGCTCTGATACCAATGTTGAATATAGGAAGTTCTTTTGCAAAAACTAGTCTGCATTGTTGTAACCCGTAAAAATGCTATGATTCAGTAGGTCAACAAGACTATGTAATATATTCGTGATGATAAAAGAACACTCAACAGCACAATATGCTTTGAAATATGATATGAAAGAAGGGAAATGAGTTTGAACTGTATAAGAGGTGCATCAATTACTGATCGATATTCAGCAAAGAATGTATGTAACTCTCTTGCACATATGACATGCTACGCATATAACAACAAATGTTAAGAAAGAGAGGTTTTGTGTAGAGGTTGAAACATAAGCATAGAGAGAAAGCTATGTGACTAGAGAAAATGACAAAATGCGAATTCACAAGAAGACTGTCAAAATATATATATTCAACTCCAAAGAAGATACACACAGTGTACAAGCGTTATAAACGCAATAGATACTTGCTCTTATATAGAGATGGATTTCGTTTTCTGTCCGTAAATGTAAAAGAAGCTTTTCTAGTTATAAAGAATGGCTGATATAAAAACCATAAAGTAACGCACAACTTTCAACGTACTTTTTCATAAAGTACTAGACAATTATAAAAGTTGTAAAAGAATGGTGATTAAGTAAAAAGTCTCCTAAAGCAATGATGCGCAACATTCTCCCCCTCAAGCTTTGCTTGAATATTCTAACAATCCAACCAATTGCTTGAATCTTTGTATCTTTGTTCCATCAAGAGCTTTTGTCATCATATCTGCAAGCTGATCTTTTGAAGATATAAAAGAGATGTTGATCTCTTTGGAAACTACCTTCTCACGAACATAATGGTAATGAACTTCGATATGCTTGGTACGTGCATGAAAAATTGGATTAGCTGCCAAATGTATACTGCTCATATTATCGCCATAAATTTGTGGAGTTATAGAAAGAAGATGTAAATCTTCAAATAACTTTTTGAACCACATTACTTCACATGTCAATTCTGCAAGCGCACAATATTCTGCTTCTGTAGATGAAAGCGCCACCGTTGGTTGTTTCTTTGAACTCCAAGATACAAGACGATTTCCCGTCATTAATAGGTAGCCACTCATGCTACGTCGATCATCTTTATTGCCTGCCCAATCTGCATCACTAAAAGCTTTAATATCAAGATTAGTATCATGTGAGTAAAATAAACCTTCGTTCAAAGTGCCTTTCAAATAGTGTAGCACATGCTTAGCCGCATTCCAATGTACATCTGTAGGCTTGTGCATGAACTGTGAAAGTACTCCAACTGCATAACCAATATCAGGTCGTGTACTTATAGCATATAACAATGATCCAGTCAGTGATCTATACATGTCTATATTTTCAAAATGAACACCATCATGTATACTCAATTTTACATTAGGCTCCAAAGGATTTGCAACTGCTTTACATTCTAACAAACCAAACTTTTGAAGTAAATCACAAATGTACTTCTTTTGGCTCAACCATATACCTTGTTCATCATAAATAACTTCAATTCCCAATGCATAACGTAAAATCCCCAGATCTGAAATCTTAAACTCCTTACCAAGTTTCTTCTTAATCTCATTAATAGCACTTCTTGTAATGATAAGATCATCAACATAAATGCAAATATACACACATTGATCTGTTACAAACTTAACATATAAAGAAGGATCTGCAACACTTGGTTTGTATCCTTGAGCTTCCAAATAACTTACCAATCGATGATTCCAAGCTCTAGGTGCCTGTTTCAAACCATATAAAGCTTTTGTTAGCTTGCAAACAAAATTTGGATATTTTTCATCTTTAAATCCTTTTGGTTGCTCCATATAAACTTGTTCTTGTAATTGACCATTCAAAAATGCATTTTTGACATCAAGCTGAAATATCTTCCAACATTTACTTGCTGCAACACTCAAAATTGTTCGTATAGTTGACATTCTTGCAACTGGGCTAAATGTCTCTTCGTAATCAATTCCATATGTTTGTGCAAAACCTTTTGCAACTAACCTTGCCTTGTACTTGGAAATAGAACCATCACTATATCTTTTAATACGAAATACCCACTTATTTCCAATTATCTTCATATCTCGTGGTCCAAGCTGCCATGTGTTGTTCTCATATAATGCATCTATTTCTTCTTGCATCGCATTTGACCAATTAACATTTGAATTTGCATCTTCGAAACACGTAGGTTCCTGTTCTTCAATAACTTTTGACATAAAAGCTGAATGTGAAACACAATAAGACTCAATATACCTTTGTGTTGGCTTTCTTTCTCTTGAACTTCTCCTAAGTTCATGTTCATGTTTTATCGAATCAGATTTAGTACTTTCATCAATTTCTACATCATCAGTTATCTCAACAAGCTTTGCTTTACCTTTTCCTTTCTCTTTTGATAATTTTTCTTCATTATAACCATTCTCACCTTCTGAGCTCACTCCTGTAGTATCATGTAAACCATCTTCGATTTCTTCTTGCATTTCTTCTTGAACCTGCAAAATAGGATCTGTATATCAAGACAATAAATCATCAAAGCATACATCACGACTAATAATCATTTGCTTACTTATAGGATTATAACACTTATATCCTTTCTGATTATCTGCATAACTCACGAAAATGCATTTTTTTTACTTTGGATCTAGTTTGGTTCTCAATGCATATGGAACCATAGCAAAACAAACACAACCAAATACACCCAAGTGATCAATAATAGGTTTTCTATTAAAGCAAACCTCAAAAGGAGTTACATTATGCGTTGTAGATGTTGGCATATGATTCATCAAATATACTGCTCTATTTACCGCTTCAGCCCAAAATTTCAATGGCATATGCTTTTCATTCAGCATTGGTCTTGCTATTTCTGCAATAATCCTATTCCGTCTTTCTGCTACTCCATTCTGTTGAGGAGTATACCTGCAAGTGACTTCCCTCTTTATACCTTCATTCCAAAGAAAATCGTTAAACATTCTTGAAAAATATTCACTACCTCCATCAGATCTTAACCTTTTAATTACCTTTTCGGTCTGCTTTTCGGCCATTGCTTTGAATTTGACAAAGCAATCAAACATATCACTCTCATGCTTAAGAAAATACACAAAAGTCATTCGACTAAAGTCATCCACAAAAGTGACATAATACTTACTATCTGCAAGTGGCGTTTCCTTCGTAGGACCCCAAACATCAGTGTGCACTAATTCTAATAAATCCCTACTTTGCAATTTGACACTTGAAAAAGGATGCTGCTTGCTTACCAAATTGACACGCATCACACAAATGTATCATATTTTGTTTCGAGATATCAGGTAAACCAACAACAATCTTTCTTTTAGCCATGTCTTTTAACTTATGTACATTTACATGTCCTATCCGCTTATGCCATAATTCAACCTGAGAAATCTTATTATTACCAACTGAATAATAAGAAACAAAATTAGGAGCTGCATCCAATGTAAAGAGTCTTCCTCGGCGTTGACCTTTTGCCAATACTTTATAATTCTGCTTTGGATTTTCAACAAAACACCTTGAATTGTTGAACCGCACTTGATAGCCATGCTCCACCATCTGACCAACTGAAATAATATTTTTACTTATTGACGGTACATGAAGAACATCTTTTAAGATTTTATTGCCTTCTCGATCTTCAAAGCACACGTCTCCAACTTGTGTTATATGATGCATTGAACTGTCACCTGTTTCAACTTTACCATCAAACAAAGGTGCATGTAAATTAGCAAACCAATGAATATTATTACTCATATGATTACTACATCCACTGTCAACATACCATACATCATTGCTACGAGTTGCATCTATATTCACATTCATCATTAGTACATTTTCATGATTTTGTTCCTGAACAAACTTACCTTGTTTATGATTTTGCCTTGCATATCCATCTCGCCCTTGATTATGCCAACAATCACGAGATATATGACCAGTCTTACCACAATTATAACATGTTATACCTGAATTACCTTGATACCCATTATGTCCTCTGCCACGGTAGGAATATCTCCCCCTACCACGCATATTCATATCTGAGCTGCCTGCATCATAATTATTGTTTGTTTCATTTCAACCTCCACGACCTGAAAGTTCCTTTTTTGCCACCTCTTCGACCACGTTGATTTCCTGCATAAAGTGCATGACCTACACTACCTTTCTGCATAGACTGTCCACCATTAACATTAATTTCTTCTGTTATCATAAGTGAAACCAACTCATCAAATTCAGGCAACTCCGCTCTTACAAATATAGAAGTTGTAAAAGCTTTCCATTTTTCATCTTCTTTTAGACCATTTAAAACAAATGCAACTAAATCATCATCTTCAACAATGCACAAAATTGAAGCAAGTGCATCGACGATCTACTTAATTTTTAAAACATAATCATTTACTGACTGTCGTACATCCTTTCGCAAATTATTTAATTCATTTTTCAATTGAATTCGCCGTGCCTTTGTGGTTGTTGAAAAGAGTCGATCTAATGCTTCCCAAATCTCCTTGCTTGTTTTCAAGTCCTGTATGTGTCCTATCATGCTCGACTCAATATTTTGTGACAATACAGAGATTACCTTCTTGTCATGCTCATTCCACCTCTGATATTCCCGGACTTGCTGTGGTGTCGGATTTTGGTCAGGCAAGTCCGGTTGAGGTTCCGTACCACTAATAAGACCATACAAATTCCTACCCATAAGATATGCAGAGATGCGAAAATGCCAGGCTTGATAGTTTGTTTTACTCAATTTTTCTATTTGGCTATTTCCGTCAGCCATCCTAAAAGAAGATAATTCTAAACCAAGATACTGAGGTACTTGCAAATTATCAACTTATTGGTGTTGCATCTTATGCATTTACCTCATGTATAGCACCTTTGATGCATCAACCTCACTCTGATACCAATGTTGAATATAGGAAGTTCTTTTGCAAGAACTAGTCTGTATTGTTGTAACCCGTAAAAATGCTATGATTCAGTAGGTCAACAAGACTATGTAATATATTCGTGATGATAAAAGAACACTCAACAACACAATATGCTTTGAAATATGATATGAAAGAAGGGAAATGAGTTTGAACTGTATAAGAGGTGCATTGATTACTAATCAGTATTCAGCAAAGAATGTATGTAACTCTCTTGCACATATGACATGCTGCGCATATAACAACAGATGTTAAGAAAGAGAGGTTTTGTGTAGAGGTTGAAACATAAGCATAGAGAGAAAGCTATGTGACTAGAGAAAATGACGAAATGTGAATTCACAAGAAGACTGTCAAAATATATATATTCAACTCCAAAGAAGATACACATAGTGTACAAGCATTATAAACGCAATAGATACTTGCTCTTATATAGAGATGGATTTCGTTTTCTGTCCGTAAATGTAAAAGAAGCTTTTCTAGTTATAAAGAATGGCTGATATAAAAAACATAAAGTAACGCACAGCTTTCAATGTACTTTTTCATAAAGTACTGGACAATTATAAAAGTTGTAAAAGAATGGTGATTAAGTAAAAAGTCTCCTAAAGCAATGATGCGCAACAGAGACACCCATCTTATAAATTTCATGCATATACCCAAGTAAGATTTGACCTCAGAACTTCCTCCCCAAATTCAAAGTGTCAACCACTAGGCTATGCAGGCTGGACAATTTTTATCTTGTCACAGGAAATGAAATGCATAAGAAAGCTCCAGAAAAGAATCATAACCAAATCTATCCAACCCCAAGATATGACAATCAAGAAAAGGCCAAAGTACGTCAAGATAAACCTTAACGAAAACAACATGCCCGGTTTCAAGATGATAAATTCTACAGATATACTTGATACAATAGACTCCCAGTAGAAATGGCGCATGTGCCAGCAAAACTAGTTAATATTGAAAGAGCTCTCATCATATCCTTCTCCTCCAAGAAATTTTGAGAAGGGGGAACTCAAAATGCAAATGTACGAAGAAGAGATATGTCCTTTATTTAGTATGTGTTGTTGTCGGTCCATGGAAGCTAATTACACCTCACATTGGCATATACATGGTGGGATTGAATACCATTCATAATTTCAATCCATGTATGGGTTTGCTTAAGGCCAAAGAGAACAAAAGAATGCTAGAAATAATGTGATGAATTTTGGATTGATAAATAGAAGGGGCTTAATATTCCTGTAGCAACTAATATAGAAATAAAAGCCACAATGAGAATCCAAGAAATTCGACACACCTATGGAGATAAACCAATCTCTATGTATTGGTAGAACTATTCAACTCATGCCAAATCATTTATCAAAAAAAGATATGATTCTCTAAGTCTAGAAACTAAGTCTTCATGGGCGGTAAACCCTTTGGAAGACCTACTCCATGCATAGGAAAGCTTAAATAGAGTGAGAGAGAGACAAAGAGATCTTATGTATTGGTAGAGAGGCAAACCTATGGAGATAAATCAATATTTATTTATTGGTAGAACTATTAAAGTCCCCATAAGCCATTCGTGGAACAAAGATGATCTAGAATCCAAGTCTTCATGGCCGCTAAACCCTTTGGAAGACCTATTCCATGCATAGGGTAGCATAAATGGGGAGAAGAGAGAGAGAGAGAGAGAGAGAGAGAGAGAAGAAGAAGAAGAAGAAGAAGAAGAAGAAGAAGAATTTCAATGCAAGAGTTCCCAAGACAGCTTTTTGATTATGTCCAAGTTGAAGTACAAAAATGAGCTCCCATTGAACTTTCTACAAGACTCAATGGTCTTGTTCACATCAAAATCACTCATTATTTTAAATCCCTCCATGTTTATTTGAGAGTGATAGGGAGATACAATGGATTACATGTGACATGAATTTGGGATGTTGTTCCATATGTATTGGTGATTTGTATGCATCCATAATATGTGTTGCCATCATTCTATTGGAGATTCACAAAGTGTACCTCATGCTGATTGAATAGAAAGAACGAATTTCCTATTTTTAAGGGCTCCAAGGATCACATGATATTCCTTGAATCCAACATGTGGAGCAACTTAGATTTGTATTAATCATCATCAAATTCGAACCATAAATTTTGTAATCACATAAGTTTGGACTCTTGTTCTATACCTTAGCACATGAGCACTTGCATGATAAGGAATTTTCCAACACTCTCTTGAGGATCATTCATTTCTCTTTTTAGATTAATGATTTCTTCTTGAAACTTGAAGTATCACTTACATCATGGAGAAGCATTAGGTATTTTGTGATTTGCATGTTCGTCCATATACTGCTATGGAAAACATTTGCTAAGAGGACCCTTCCTTCCTTTCCATCACTAGGTGCCAATGATATCGGAGCTTGAATTACCATCTAATACATGACAAAGAAGTTGAACACTTCTGATGAAGCATGAATGGGAAAAGCACGTTATGTTTTTTCCTTGGAATCTCTTGTATTCAACTATCATTGTTCCATCTAAGATCATTCAGGTGAGGATCAAATGCGACATGCATGAGGTG
This sequence comes from Ceratopteris richardii, assembly GCA_020310875.1. Taxonomy (NCBI): domain Eukaryota; kingdom Viridiplantae; phylum Streptophyta; class Polypodiopsida; order Polypodiales; family Pteridaceae; genus Ceratopteris; species Ceratopteris richardii. The sequence continues at coordinate 125,298,626 of CM035435.1, read as the reverse complement.
CTTATTCTAGACATCCCAAGATCGGATGCCATTGATTGAAATGTAGCAATCATCATAATCCGATATAACACTAGTATCAATCTCTTCTTGTCGGATCCAGTCTCTTCTAGAGTTGTCCCAAAGATGCTTCTAGCTAGAGAAACCCTTGGAACAAAGACTCTAGGTCCATTTTATGGTTCCATGCTTATTAGGCCTAATACCTAAATTTGAGAACCGAATATATTCATTCTCTCTAATGTCAGTCATCGATTTCTAGTAATGAATAAAACAAAAAGGGGCCTTGAAATTGTTATGAGATATCTAAAAAAAAGTCACAAGTCCCAAGCCTTAGGAATCAATGACACGAGAGAGGAGACTCATGATGACATCATGGTTTTTGCATTCGGTTCTTTTGGATTTCGACTATTTCAAAAGATAATCCTAAATCAAGTCTCATTTCTCTTAATACAAGCAAGGAACATCCATCCAGATGCAAGTTTGCTATCTGTTACCGAAACATTCTAGGACTAGCATAAATTTCTAGTTCTAGTGAATTTTTCAGTAAATTCAAAATGCAGTCTTATATGTTGAGTGACAGTAACTGTGTTGAGCTACTACTGATTATAAAGGTGTTCTAATATCGCTCTAGCTTAGCATCTTTTCGGTGGTGCGGCGAATTCCACAGGCTTGACGAGGTTCGAGTCTTTGCCGCGATGGCCATCAATAAGTGGTCTCAGAATCGTGAGATCCTCCAACATGAACGATGCCAAATATCATTGTTTTTAGGTACCAAGGATCTTGAATTTGTGTTCTTCTAGTCAAAAAACTTTTTGGTGAATTTCCCTTTGTAGGGGAATGCTTTCTATGCCAGAGATTGCTCTCATATGGGGTTGCTGCTCCCAACATGCTTTGGATGATATCTACCATACATTGATTTATGGTTTCTAAGATGCCAGAGCTTCTTATGGCAACTAGGTCCTTGCTTGCTCCTTCATGTTTGCAATGGTTATGTATGCCCATGAAGTTTTTGGATTGCAGTTTTCAAGCTTTGCTCAGCAAGAATGGCTGCATATTGGCAACAGAGGTTGTTGTTTATGTGGTCGTATCCCCTCCAATCAAATGCCGTATGTGATCCTTGTGTTAGGTCTTAGTTGTATACAAGTCGAAACCTTGATTGCCCATGGGTGTGTCTTCCTGAGATTGGCTCTAATTTTTCCTATGTATGTCTGGTGTATGCTACAAAAAACCTTGCAGTCCCTTGTCTGTTACCTTCTCACCATGTGTATAAGCACTATAGGTTTGAACGATGCCAAATATCACTGTTTTTAGGTACCAAGGATCTTGAATTTGTGTTCTTCTAGTCAAAAAACTTTTTGGTGAATTTCTCTTTGTAGGGGAATGCTTTCTATGCTAGAGATTGCTCTCATGTGGGGTTGCTGCTCCCAACGTGCTTTGGATGATATCTAGCATAGATTGATTTATGGTTTCCAAGATGCCATAGCTTCTTATGGCAACTAGGTCCTTGCTTGCTCCTTCATGTTTGCAATGGTTATGTATGCCCATGAAGTTTTTGGATTGCAGTTTTCAAGCTTTGCTCAGCAAGAATGGTTGCATATTGGCAACAGAGGTTGTTGTTTATGTGGTCCTATCCCCTCCAATCAAATGACGTATGTGATCCTTGTGTTAGGTCTTAGTTGTATACAAGTCGAAACCTTGATTGCCCATGGGTGTGTCTTCCTGAGATTGGCTCTAATTTTTCCTATGTATGCCTGGTGTATGCTACAAAAAACCCTGCAGTCCCTCGTCTATTACCTTCTCACCATGTGTATAACCACTATAGATTTGAACGATACCAAATATCACTGTTATAGGTACCAAGGATCTTGAATTTGTGTTCTTCTAGTCAAAAAACTTTTTGGTGAATTGCCCTTTGTAGGGGAATGCTTTCTATGCTAGAGATTGCTCTCATGTGGGGTTGCTGCTCCCAACGTGCTTTGGATGATATCTAGCATAGATAGATTTATGGTTTCCAAGATGCCACAGCTTCTTATGGCAACTAGGTCCTTGCTTGCTCCTTCATGTTTGCAATGGTTATATATGCCCATGAAGTTTTTGGATTGCAGTTTTCAAGCTTTGCTCAGCAAGAATGGCTGCATATTGGCAACAAAGGCTATTGTTTATGTTGGGTTGAATGCCCCCCATGGGGATTGTGTCACTCAGCATTGAAGGACTCTACAGTACCGTGAAGACCTAAAGATTCGAAGACTTGAAGAATTGCAGGTTTGAAGACTTACACCTGGACGAGTTCATCTACAAATGTTCTTCTTCTCTTAGCTTTTTCAAGGGTGACAAAGTCTTGGGGGAGGAGGGTGTTGGGTTATAGGATGTGAACACACCTTCTCTTATGCATAGGAACCCTCTTTTGTTCATCAAAATACCCTTTTATATATACTTGAGGGTTTGCACATGAGAACACTGTAATAAAGTATGTTTGTGATCTAGGGATCTGATTGGTTCAGACAGATCGGAAATCGGACTCCGTTTGGTCATTCCTTTGTGTGGCTAAAGATCTTGAGTCTAGACTTGTTGGTAGGTCATTTACTCTTCAAACCAAGTAATCCACTTAGCCTAATGGTTAAGACTCAAGGGTGTGAAAGAAGAGGTCTTGGCTTCAATCCCCATGGGATACATGGGAAGAGTTTTTGCCCAACGAGCTCTAGAATCTTCTAGAAGCATCCACTGGAGTTAACTCTGGCTAACTGGGACACTTTTGTGCACATGTAGTTACATGGCTGACACTTGCATGGTTAGTATCCACCTGCCCATGCAGGCAGTCCCTTGGAGAGAGCTATATATAGAGGCATATGGTTGGGAGGAGAGTCATTCATTCAAGAGCATTTCCAGTCGTTATGCTGTTGCATTGGTATCAGAGCCATTACTTGTACATATCAAAGTTGACCATAGTCTTTGATCAAGAGAGCATTAAGTGGTTTGCAAACCAACCTGATCTTAGAGGTAGAAAAGCTAGATGGGCCGAACAGTTGCAAGAGTTCGATTATGAACTCAGGTACAGAAAAGGAAAGTTCAATGCAGTGGCAAACGCCTTAAGTCAGATGCCTATGTTGAACAATCTAAGTTTTGTACAAATTCAAAGTGAATTTATTTCAACTTTGAAAGGAAGCTACAAAGAAGATCCAAGCTACAATCAAGCTTGGAAAGCAGCTGAACAAGCTAAACAAAATGAAGCAAGTACTTCTAAGAGAAATTTTAAACACTATTCTCTCCAAGATGAATATTTGCTTTATAAAGGTAAGGTTTGTATCCCAAGTATAATGGACATACGAAATCAAGTTCTTTTCGAATGCCATGATGCTCCAAGTGTAGGACATCCTGGTATTAACCGAACCTATGAGTTAGTGAAGCGACATTTTTATTGGCCTAGTTTGCATCGAGATGTGCAAAACTATCTATCCAAGTGCCATAAATGTCAAGTAAATAAGTTTGAACGGCTTAAAGTTGGAGGATTGCTGCATCCTTTGGAAATTCCTAAAGGAAAGTGGGAAAGTATTTCCATGGATTTCATTACTGGATTACCTCGCACTCAGAAGGGCTTTGATTCAGTTTGGGTTGTAGTTGATCGATTGACTAAACTTGCTCAGTTTATTCCAGTCAAGAATACTTATAAGACTCCAGAACTTGCAAAAATATTTGTAAATCAACTTTATAGACTCTATGGTCTTCCAGTAGAGATAGTTTCTGATAGAGATGTTCGATTTACAAGTGATTTTTGGCAAGCTAAAGAAAACTTAAAGAAAGCTCAAGATCGTGCAAAGGCTTATGCCAATCCGAAGCGAAGAGATGTTACTTTTCAAGTTGGCGATCAAGTTTATCTTCGTATTCCTGAAAGATCAGAAAAGTTCAAGACTGGTCAATGCGCCAAATTGTCGCCTAGATATTGCGGTCCTTTTCCAATCACCAAGAAAGTTGGTTTGTGGTCTTATGAATTACAACTTCCATATGATAGTTGGATTCATCCAGTGTTCCATGTTAGTCGACTTCGGAAGAGTCTAACAAATTCAGATAATCTGGTTGGACAACATGTCATACTTCCTATTCCAGTAAATGAAACAATTCCTCATGAACCTGAAAGGATACTTCGCACCCGAGATAAACGTACAAGAAGTCACTTGTATGAAGAGTGCTTAGTAAAATGGAAGGATGGAATTGAAGAGTATTCAACATGGGAAAAAGTTTCCACAATCCAACGACGTTTTCCAGCTTTCAAGTCTTAAGTTGGTCCCAAATAAAGAAGGTTTTCTACTTTCAAGTTTTAAGTAGATGAACCGACCATGTTCTTCAAGATCTAGAATATGATAAGGTTTTTTACTTTCAAGTTCTAAATAAATAACCTGTTTGAATGAATGCATGTTCTTCAAGTTTTAGAACATGAGGCTCGGGGGTTGCCTATAGTATGTATAGCTCTAATTTTTGAGGACGAAAATATTTTCCAAGGGGGAAAGAATGTCATAAAGTAATTTTGTGATCTAGGGATCCAATTGGTTCAGACAGATCGGAAATCGGAATCCGTTTGGTCATTCCTTTGTGTGGCCAAAGATCTCGAGTCTAGACTTACTGGTAGGTCATTTACTCTTCAAACCAAGTAATCCACTTAGCCTAATGGTTAAGACTCAAGGGTGTGAAGGAAGAGGTCTTGGGTTCAATCCCCCATGGGATACATGGGAAGAGTTTTTGCCCAAAGAGCTCTAGAATCTTCTAAAAGCATCCACTCGAGTTAACTCTGGCTAACTGGGACACTTGGTGCACATGTAGTTACATGGCTGACACTTGGATGGTTAGTATCCACCTGCCCATGCAGGTAGTCCCTTGGAGAGAGCTATATATAGAGGCATATGGTTGGGAGGAGAGTCATTCATTCAAGAGCATTTCCAGTTGTTACACTGTGGCAAACACCCTCTTAGTCCCTTTTTAATATTTCTCCAAAGGTAAGGCTTTGGAAGCTTGTAATTATTCATCTTTTTGGAAGATAGGTAGAAAAATCCCTACGCACGTATGACTTTGAGATATGGTTGCTAGAGGGAATATTTTGCAAGATCTCAAAAGATATGTAAGTTATGCATGTGCTTCCTTTTTGACCAGTCAAAAGGAGCACATGGGAAATAGAGCCAAGCCTATATATAGAGGCTCATTTTTGTAAAGAGGGGGGCTTTTGGTTCGATGTGCTCCTCATGTGTATATCTTTTTAATGGAAGAACTATTTTTTCTCTTAGGCTTAGTGCATATGTGTGAAAGAGTGAAGTGTGTGCATGCCTATATTTCCTATGTGTGTAAGTAGAATGTTGCAACTTTCTTGTATTTTACATAATGTGACTAGTATCCTTGACATCCTTCTCTCCATGTTTTCAAGCATGTGGCATAGCTGTGGGCTGATGGCCAGTGGCTTAAACATGTTGGAGGCTAGGTTGGATGAAAGGAGAGTCCTTCTTGAGTCCTCTTCTTGCTTCCATGCAAAGTGGTGTGGGCCTAGGCTTCCCAAGGACATACTACAACAACAAAATACCAAAGATCAAGAACCAAATGAGTTCATGCTATTTAATGCTAGCCACTGACTTCCAATCATTATTAATAGTACAAAAGGGTTTCATCTTGTTCCAACCATGCTAGAAAGAGCAGACCATATGTGAACCCTTAAGGATGACTAGGAAAAAAGAGAAAAAAGAGTCATAAGATCAAAATCTTTATACTATGGATCCTTAAAATATAGAGCACATTGTTCTTCCTAATAATAAGCTTGGTCAAAAATTCTTCTTTGTTATTCCAAGCTTTGATCATCCATTTGTCCACAAGCTTGTTGTCAATGGCATTCACATTAAGAATACACATGCCCTTAACATCTTTTGGACTAGAATAGACTTCCCATTTGATCTTTGGCACCCCTCTTCTATTGGGGGTCTCTAGTCCATAGGATTGCATCTCTTTGTTGCTAGGTCTCGAACATGCCAAGAAATAAAGGATTAAGGAAATAAGGAAGGTGTTGATTACCATTGCACATCCCACCACATTTAGCTACATAACATTCCTGCAATTGCAATTGTTGTCAAGTTTAACTAGAAACCACTCCCACATTTGGCCCATAGAGACCCTAAATCCCATCGAGATTCCCAAAAGATATAAGGTCCACGCAAAGATTTGCATGGGAGGACCAAGAAATTACTTGAAGGTGATTTTCAAATGGTTGATTTTAGACCAAGATTCTTCATGGTAAATATTGAGGCAAAACTAGAATCACCACACATTTTTAACTTCATTATGAAGAAATACATTGGTGTCAGAAAAAAAGATTCCAAGGGTCATCTTGTCCGTAGCTTTGGGGAGTAAACCTTGAATATACCCCCTAGGAAACTTGATCCTCAACCAAGCAACTGAGCCCATCAATAGCAATGTTAAAGAGCAACATCACAAGCAGGAAGCCCTATAGAACACTTGAAATCAAACATCAGGGAGATTTGAACATTAATGTTAATTTGAGCTGAAGCATTTCCATGAAGCATAAAAACCATTTCAATAAATCTAGGGACACATCCCACATCCCACTCAAGTCTATCATAAGCCTTGTAAACATTGAACATGAGGAAGAGAATGTATTGAAAATACTCTTGCATGAATTGAATTCCGTACCAAGTATGGATTATGACTTCAAGATTAGATCTCCCTTTGATGAATCCTTTCTAATCCACATCGATCCATGTGCAAAGATCACCTATATAGTTGGTAAGGACTTTGTAGCCAATCTGGACCATGGTGATAAGTTGCCAATTTTAAATTTTTTTCTTGTTGTTGTTTTTATGGGTTTAATGTGGGGAACTAGTGATATATGGAATCACTTAGTTCGTTGGGTTTTTGGATCTAAGGACATATGAGATCCGTAGATAAAACGTTTACATATGGGATCCAAGTTTGGGACATATGGCATCCCTTGGTTTTTAGTTTAATGGACATATGGGATCCATGGTGTGTAGGATATATGGCATCCCCAGGATCTTGGGACATATGGGATCTGAAGATATATACTTGGACATTTGGGATCTAAGTGATTTTTGGGGTCAAGGAAAATATGGGATCCCTATACATATAGAGGGTTTACAACATGGGGTTTCCCTTTCGCTCTTTGGTGATGTATCTATCTTTGGATCCATTGATGGGATCTTTATTTGGGTTCTTCTACTTTGTTTTGAGAGGATTCTACAACATCCCTCAACCCTTGTAAGTTTTCTTTAGCCTTGGAGTTCCATGAATTGATCTCCCTCACAGGAGTCCTCTAATCATCCTCTGAATCACTTGAATCTTCAAGTGTATGTGTACCTTTGCTTGGGAGTGTTGGAAAATCTTCCTCCAAGTCATATGGAAATTTGACTTTCTTGCAATCATCTTCAAACTAAGACTTGTTCTAATCAAACACTACATCTCCACTCACTATGAATCCTTTGGTGCCAGGGTTATATAGCCTACAACCCTTTTGATTTAGGTCATAGCCTATAAAGACACTCTTCTTTGCCTTAAGATCAAGTTTAACTCTGCTTTGATATGGTATATGTGCATATGGAATGCATCCAAATATCCTGCAATGATTTAAGCTTGGTCTTCTTCCATTCCAAGCTTCATAAGGAGTCATTCCTTCCAAAGACTTTGATGGTAGCTTTTTTATGAGATAGGTGGTAGTGGATACTACATCTATCAATAGGTAACTGGACAATTTTTTTTCATTCGACATAGAACTAGGTGCTTCCACTATGTTCCTATTGCTACTTTCTGATACTTCATTTTGCTTAGGTGTGTACCTTGTTGTTATCTCTCTTTTGATTCCCATTTCTTGCAATTAAGAATCAAACTCGTGGGAGAATTATTATCCCCCTCATCATATCCTAGTCGTTTTAGGGTTTTACTCTTTTTATTTTCTACAAGTGCTAGATACATTTTGGAACATGAAAATACTTCATCTTATGCTTCATGAAACAAATTATGGTCCTTCCGCTATATTCATCTATGAAAGATACATAATACCTTAAACCTGAGATGGATGTCTCCTTGCTTGATTCCTAAACATCAATGTGGACCAGCTCCAAGATGTCTCCATGTATGTACCCTTCTTTGTGAATGGTTGCTTGTAAGATTTCCCAAATTGACATGCACTACATGTAAATAAAATGTTGCTTTGAAATGTTAGGTAGTCCAAGGACACTTTGATCTCTATTGATTTACTTTAAGGCTCTCTCTCGAATTTGAGCCAATCATTTATACCAAAGCTCACTAAATCTAATAGGGTTTGAGTACCATAATTGAATAGTGCTATTTTCCTTAGTGCCTTGGAGTTCAAAGGTGAACACTGTACCTATTTTTTCTCCTTTTTCTATGTTCTAAAATCCTTCGTATGGATCCTCTATATAGGCTCCATACTTTTTGAGCCTAAGCTACATATTTTTTTCCACAATTTGACCTACACTTATCAAGTTCATAGTAATTCTATGTACATCGAGAATTCTTCTTAACATATTCATCTTATCATTGGATGTCTTTACATTTCCAATCTTTTCCACATGGTGCCTTGTGTCATCTCCAATTTGGACCTCATTCTTATTCTTGGGATTTTGCAAGTCTAAAAGCAATGCTACATTCCATGCAACATGATTTGAACATCCAAAATCAATATAGAACACATGCTCATCTAGTTTACCTCCTTTAATTGTCATGTTCATAAGCAAAAGTGCATCCTCTTGAGATTGATCATCAATATAGTTCTTGTAGTCTCTTCTTCCTTTGTAGCCTCCTTGATAGTTGTTGTAGTCTCTTCTTCCTTTGTAGCCTCCTTAATAGTTGTTGTTGTTGTAGTTATTGTTATTTTTATATTCATAAAAGTTATTGTATCTAACTTTGGGAGCTCCATATCCTCCTCTATTGTATCCTCTTTGTCTTTGGTTCCTTGGGTTCTTCAATCAATGGTATTATCCATTGCTATTCTTCCATGTAATAAGTTTAACAAAACTAGGATATTGAAAAAATGTCCATAATGAAACTACATTATAACTAGGATTTCATCAAGTACTAATATTTGGTATCTTCTTCAAGAAATGTGGGGTTTCAAACATAGGATTCATTGGATGGGTTCCTTTCAATTCTTTTAGAAGATGTTTGTGAAATAATCTATTTATATTCTAATTTGATGATATTTTGAATCTAAAAGATTTTTTGGGTAACTTTTTATTGATCCTAAATGGTCCATGATATTTTGCTACTAATTTCACTTTAAGATAATGTTTAATATTTTTAAGTATTCATTCAATCATGAAAAATTATAGCAAATATGTTTCGTTAAATTGTTTTGCAATTCTTCTTTTAATAGCATCTCATGTGTATCTTTCTTGACTTTGTTCAATTCTTTTCTTATCTTCTAGAAGTAAGTCAATATGATCGATACCTATAGAATTATCCATATGATCTTGTTTGAGTCTCATTTGGATATTGAAAACTGTTTCCAAATACCACAAAAGAAAGGTACACATTCAATAGCACTATATGGTATGTTAATGTATGAAAATTGAAGAACTGCTAGCTTTTTGTCCCGATTTCTAGGATTATATATACATTTTAATAATATATTATACCTAAAATTGTTCTACTAATTGCTTCACTTGGGTCATTACTTATAGAGTGAAATGCATACCTTGAATACATTTTATGTGTCTAAATGTCTAAATAGTGCATCCCCAAAATAATTAGAAAAAAAATATCATGATTCCACAAAAATAATTATAGGAAAATATAATGTGGAAAGATATTTTTACGTGAAATGTAGAGGCTTGGGGTGCAAAAATTGTGTTTGTACATGGGATAAGATATGCATGCTTTCTAAATCCATCAACTATTTTCCGAACCATATGATTATGGAAGATTTCGTATAAAGTCTAGCAAAACAATCATGATATTCAAATATTTTTAAAAAAATTATCATAAAACATTTTTATTTTACATTTAAAGCCAAAAGGAAAAGTATTTACAAAAATTGGTGTTATCTATGCCCTAGTGTCCCATTAATGGTTGTTTATGCATTTCTATTATTAGCAACTTTTTAGAATTTTGTATGATGAATAGTTTAATTTCAATTTTTAAAATAAAATTATGAAATTTTTAACCATGGAGATTATGTGATGTTGCGTTTTGGAGACATTGCATGAATGTGAAGAAAACAAATCAGATGCATAGACCAAAATCTCTTTGAATGGATGAATTTCAGTAGTAGAAAATTTGGCAGCTCGGGGCATTGCATATGTATAGAAATCACTCTTTTGGATCATCACCCTATCCTTGTGTGTTTTTTTTAATCCTATTCATAGTTGGTTCCAATGTGGACCCATCAATCTTCTCTCCATCCTCAATGAGGTGAGATGTTGAAGGCATCTTGTGATTGTCTTAATAGTCAAGGAACTCCCTCACTTGTTACTCAATTGAAGAGGTAAGATTCACATAAGAGAATTTCAAAATATCTCAAGGTGAAATCCAAAGGATAAGGAAAAAAATAAGAGGGAAACAATTCAATAGAATAAATTGTCTAGAGATAAAGTTGAACAAATTGAAAGTGCACTTTTAGTCAAGTCTATAAAGGAGAATGAGTTAGCTAAGATATGAAGAGGAACTCAAGAGACAAATAAATGTGGTTTGCAAGAACGGCTAAGAGATCATCCAAATAAATGTGTGAGATCCTACATAAGATATGAATCAAAGATTAAATCCCTTAAATGAGCAACAATGATAGAAACAAATGTTCACCTGAGAGGGAGAGTCATGAATTCATATGAGAGGGAGAGTCATGAATTCATGAAGCAATTTTGGCTACATCCTCTTCTTTGACAAATAGGATACATAATTGAATGGCTTTCATTTTGAGATTCAAGACTCATAGGGTACCTTCCAACCTAGATATGATTGAATACCCCTTAACAAGGCAAATATTTTCGATGTAAAATGATAACTCGTCAGTCAAAATTTCATAGTTTTGATGTTCTAACATACATTATCTTTAAAACATTAAAAGCCGATCACTTCTCTTGGTTATAAGGAGGCCCTTAGGTATGGTTTTGTTACAAAATCACATAATAAGGGGGTGATTAAGTTGATTTATAACAAACACAATAAGGATATCATTGATGAGTAGAGACCTATAAGTATGCTCTAGAAAAGATAAAAGATTTTTTTGAAATATTTGGCGAACAAAATCACCGTGATCATCTTCTACATTGGATCCACAAAGATCAAAAGGAAAGGTTTGTACTAAAGGCCACTATTTGTGCCTTAGAAAAAAGATAGTATGGCAAGGAGTTCATATAAGAACTCTTGTTCTTGAAGATGAATATGGACGGTTCTTATGTTAAGATTGGAGTGGGACTTCATTCTTGAATCCCTTAAGGACTTGAATCTTGGATAAGAAATTCCTAAGGTATTATCCACCCTCTAGGGTAATGCCTCTAGTAAGATCAATAAAAGTGTTCAATAAGAGAAGGATGCCCATGAATCACTCCCTTTTGTGATTGTTTTTAATGGCCTTGGTTGTTTGGTGAAGCAACAAGTTTAGTTGGCATTGATTGTTTCTAGCTGATATGTTTTCGAAGTCTAATTTTCTTTCCGACAATCTGCAAGAGCCTATTGGAGTTAGGACAAGTAAAGAAGATGTGATTAAGAATTTTCCATAAGAGGACAAACTTTTTATGAGAGGATGCCAGATAGCCATGAACTTCATTTCCCACTGCAACCGTGTCCATGATAGGCACCACTTCTTGTTGAGGTTGACTTGATAATCAATGTTGAGGTTGACTTGAGGTAGAATTCTTGTTCCTCCTCGGTAAAAGAATCGTCAACTGTAAGAAATTCCCCCTTTAGACATCATAAAGTGCTCCTTCTGATCAACAACAAGCTTAAACCCAACTGGGACCCACATGAGGGTGATTAACCTTCTTTGTAATGTCATCTAATCTGTGGGACTCGGGTGGTCCCATGGGCACTAGTCCCCTTCACTTGTACTTTTCTTTTCCTTTATTTAATACAAATCCGAGAGAGTAGGCTTAGGCCGAACTTCCTTTATTGAAAAAAAAATAAGTTTAGTTGGGAACTATCAAGGGGATTGCTTTACCAAATGGAACAAATCAACTTTTTCTTAGGCCATTTGGTGATGAAACCAATGTGTTTCTTTTAAATGAACAAGAGATCTGAGTTACTTTTTGGAGTTTCTGGAAACCTTCTACACACAATGTGAAGCTCCATGATCAATCACAACAAGACCTCTTTCATGTCCACGGCCCATCGTCTCTCGCATGTCATTCTTGACCAAGGATATGAAGATCATTGTCATGTGTCAAATATGACTATGGTTGAATATCTATTGGGTCTAAAAAATTCTATAAATCATCATTGGGATTGGATTCTCAAAGGGCTAGAGACCAAGGTACGCTATTGGAAGGAAATACAATTTAATGTGGTTTTTTAAAGATATATAATAGTAAACATGTTTCTCATTCTTTCCACTATTTATTTGTTGTCTTTTAGGATACCAAGTGATAAAGATTAGATGAAGATGGAGCAAACATGTGCAACATTCGTTTTGATGGGGAATTATTCGAGTAGAGGATGGATCCCCAGGATAAAGTGGTCTTCCATAGGATAACAGTCGGTCCCGAATTCTCAACATGCATGATTCGATAGAAAAGCCTGTTTTCAATTCGATCAACTTGAATGAGGCATGGGTGTAACTTATAACCCAAAGGCACAAAACCTCCACCAATTAGGTATGTTGAGGTAAACAAACCAAGAGATCAATACTCTTTTCTTTTCCCCTTAAAAGGACTCCCAAAGGTTCAGATTCGATGACTTCACTTTGGAAATTTTGGTACAAGATGAAAACACAATTTTACCTCTATAAAAACTAGAGTTGGGCTATAGCTAGTAAGAAAAATAACTCCATTTGGTTTCGATCTCATGAACTAGCTACCTTACTAAAGAAAATTTCTCCAAGGTGAAAAAGCTTTGGGCCAAGGGATGTTGAAATCGATACAATATAAGGAATTATCATGCGAATGAATCGATAGGATATTGACCCCAACCTTAGATTGGGTTATGGTGACTAGTTCATACTATATGGTTGCATCCTATCCTAGGGAAGGAAAGACTTTTAGTTGCTTTAGTTTATCATCGATAAAAAAAAATTGATCATCAATGCAAGTGCTCCAAGTTGTGATACAATTCTATCAGAGCTCCCTTGGTTGATTTTATTCAAAATTTTTGAGAAATAGTCAATTTTTTACATTAAGGAAAAATGGTTGAAAAAAATGATGGTATTTTGCATATCTCCTATTGAGGATAAGCTGGATCGCTCTAACTACCTATTACATGCATACATGATGCACCATGTATTGATTGATTGCAAATGGATTTTGGAATATGGTCAGCATGTTCACATACATATTGCCATAGTTATAAATGCTCAAAATGTAACTTCATGGATGTGATGTTTAGGATATGGAGGTTGGGAGTCCTCATGTAATTCCTATTTCAACTCCTCTTGCAACTTCAATTTTGCTTATCTCAAGTACACCCATAGCACTCGCACCAGTAGCACTCAAGTACACAAGTAGCACTCCCACCAGTAGCACTCAAGTACATGAGTAGCAATCCCACTCATTATAAAGCCGCTACATAAATGGGATGGAAGAGATGGAAAATCAAATGTCTTGATTTCTTTATCTATCAAGCAAGTCATTTTCCCTCATATTCACTCATTCAAAATAGCTAAGATGCTTGGGATTTTCTTGCCCCTTTGTATCAAGCAGAAAAAAAATGAGGCCCATGTTGGTTCTCTTCAAAAATAGTCAAAGAATGAAGGTGATTCTATCGATTGTTTTCTCATAAAGTTTGAACATTGGAAGGAGGATTTTGTTACGAAAGATGGAATTCTACTAGGTAATCAAATTATGTAGAATGTTCTCAATGGGTTGCCTCATTCTTATCAGAGTATAATATAACTTCTACTCTTTGGTTAATGAGGAAAGGAAACCGAAATTTTCAAGAGTTAGTTTTGATATTTTTTGTCTCAAGAACAACAATCAAGCTAAAAAAGAATTCCATCATGCATGTTGCAGATCAAGCCTTTGTAGCTAGTTAGAATGTCAAGGGTAAAAGTGAATCTTCCTCTAGTAGGCTAAAATTTTGTAAGTGATGCATAACAAATGAAGGAAAACAAAGATGCAAAGAAAGCAAATAAGCATAAATATTTGTGCAAATATTGGAAAGTCTATGATGAAATCATAAACAAATATCTTGAATTGCCTACCTAAACTTGCTATTGAAGAGGCTGGAATGGATTTTGCAAACGCTTTTTCTTCTAAGAAAGAGTCTTGAAACTTAATGCAAAATGACAAATGGACATTTACGAGACAATGTAGTTATGGCACATCAAATAATGATCATTATATATGTATTTTGGACTCACATGTTTGTGCTTTGACAATAGTGCAACCAAGCAATACATCTCAATGTAATCTTTCATTTTGCTTGAGCGTACCTCCAATGGGAACAATGTCCCACATGAATAAGCATACATGATATTGGATAGGTCTAAAGCCATTTTCTAGTGCTATCCAATTTCGACCTCAAAAGAAGTAACTGATCATAATGTACTTCATTATGCTTCAAAGGAGAAGATCACTTATCATTTCTTACAGGTACTCCCTCCCAACTATAGGATTCAAGTCCACCAACTTTTAAAGACAACTTAAAAGAGATTTTCTTGCTTATGACATTGCTAGAATCCTAGGGGACATTAATTGTTTCATTGTCTAATAGCCCCAACTTGACCTTTGATGGTGTGAGGAGTTCTATTCTCAATGAAGAGATTAGAAAAAAAGAAAGTGGAGAGGGTAATGTTTCAACAATTATTACTATAGCTAGAAGAGAGAAGAAAGGTGGAAATGCACAAAAAGAGATAAGAAAAAGTAAAGGCAAAGATGGTGTGACCTACCAATGTGCTAGAGAAGGTCATAAGAAGCCAAATTGCAAGTATTACAAAGCAGAGTTAGAAAGAAAGAAGAAAATTTTGGATCACCCAAGTTTTAGGCAATTTGACCCCTTCTAAGTCAGCCAGAATGAGTTTGCACATATCACTATGAGCGATGGCTAGATGGAAAAGTAGCTCTCCAAAGTGATCAATCCAAGACTCTTCTCCCAAGCCAATTCAGGTTCTGTTATCACATTCTAAAAGTAGCACCGATCATAGCATCAATCACAAAAATTTATGATCTATCACTCATTACTAGCTTGTTTTTTAAGTGAAGTATCTTGTTTCAAACATATTCATGAGCACTACGATTTAAGATAAGTAAAAAGTGAAAAATAAGACATATAAGAGCCCTAGAAAGACCTCACAGGTCTGTAGAATCACCTTCTCCACTTGCACAAATCACCTAAGGAAGGGTATAATCATGTAAATTAGCTTCAAAAAGACCACAAACTTGGTACATAACAGATAAACACACATCAAGCAAGTGTTAGAGACTCAAAATTAAGCAATACACACTCTCAAAATGTATGAAAAGAAAGCTAGTGACTCTCGGAGAAGAAAGATAGCTCATTACTTCAATTGGCAAAAAATGATTATCAGTCTCGCGCTTGGCCTTTTATAATGGTCCAAGACCACTTTGTTTACAATGAAAAGTCTTATAAATAAAGAAATTTACATTATCAAGAGCCTTATTAGGTGTGCTACTATGTCCCAATGACGAAAGTTGAAGCGGAAATGGTGCGTGACTTGAAAAAGCGGTACTCACCACATATCGCTGATGTCGAAGTGAAAATGGCGACATGTATGAAGGACGTCAAAGCAAAAATGACGGCTGTGTTGTTCTTGGAAGTTGGCGGAGATGAGCGTGGTTGGCAAGTCGGTCTGCTTTTGTTTCAGGCTCTCTCTCTCTCTCTCTCTCTCTCTCTCTCACACACACACACACACGCACACACACACATTTATTTGTGATCCCGTGGAGCACTCTCATTCGCCTCTGGAAGTCGCGTTTTGTCCGACCAGAGCATCGCACTCTCGCAATAACGATTGTGTGTGGCAGTTCAAGGTCGCTTAGAGACCCTTGCAATCGCGATTGTGTGCGGCTGTCACTTTTTGTACTTTGCGACCAGGGCATCACGATTGTGTGTGGCGTCGCTTCTGCTTGGTTATTGATTTCGGGTCGCAATCGCTTTTTCGGAATTCGCAATCTTCAGTTTCGTGATTCCCTAACGTGGGTTAGCTTCGTGCTCTCGGCAGCATCGCGCGTTGGTCAGCGTCGTGCCTGTTTGCTTCTTCGTTGGATTGGCATCACGTCAACCTGAACTTTGCAGACATTCATGTTTGCGCTGCTTTTAGCTTCCTTCAATGTCTGATTGGCATCATGAGTCGTGACTGCCATCGTGAGTGGCAGTTATTAGATAGAATCGCGCTTTTCATTTCTTTAGTAGGAATCGTGTTTTTCATGCGTGTAGTTGGTCAGAATCTTTTTTTTTTCTATTCATTGGGAAGTTTCGCTTTTGGTCGGGTATTTGTCTTCGTGTAGTTGTCATGTTTTTGCTTGGATGGCATTGCCTACCGTTCTCTTGGTTTCTTGGCTGCCTTCTTGGTTTTTTATTGATGGAAACCAAGAAGGCAGCCAAGAAACCAAGAGAACGGTAGGCAATGCCATCCAAGCAAAAACATGACAACTACAATGAATCCCTTGTAGTTATGCTAGTGAGTGTTCTTTGGAGGTAAGCTTTTGAGATTGCGTGGCTACTCCCCTTCATCATGTGCTCCATGGGTTGTCTTTCTTGTTGGCTTTTTTCTCTTGGTCTTGTGGACTTGCGTTAGGCTTCATGGTTGGTTCTACTTGTGTTTCTCCCGAGAGCCGCTCTTTGTTGGGGCTTAGGTTTGGGGTGGGGTGTGGCCTCGAGTGCTCTTCTTTTAGTTCAGAGGTTTGCTTGGGTAATCTAGTCTATTTTTTGTTTCCTTTTGGCTTCTCCATGCATATAGTTGTTTGTGGAAGGTTTTTTTCTTCATCCTCCTCCGAGCCTTTAGTTTATGCTTGTTTTCACTGTAGCATGTATGTAGAGCCACAAGATTAAAGATTGTTATTGAGGCAGAAATCTATTAGAAAAAAGTAAGAGAATTAAAAGAATCATGTCAACAAAGGAAATACAACGACCTAAGGAAATGTACCCAATCTGTGAGAGCCCAAAGATCTATCACTAGGTTCACAGATAGGCCAACAAACATAGTCTACTGACCCTAACTGTGAAAACTTCACATAAGTGAGATGTAGAAAGTGAAGAAGCCCCAAAGATGTTGTAGAGATGAGGCTCTCTCGCTCTGTCTCAAAGATAAATATTTTTTATAGTTTGGAAAATTAGGTCAATCAATTTGGGAATGAACCAATTTTTAACTTGTAATGCTAAGAAAAAAATCAAAGATTTATTCCACTAGCAACAAAGCCAATCTAGAAGGGTACACCACAAGTAAAGGGGATGGAATCTCCACGAAGAAAGAAGACAACCCGAATAGAGAAAGTTAGATCATTAGGTCCATGATTCCTGATAGGGTTTCATGTTTACCACTATGAAGGCATCTTAGAAAGGGAAATTTTCTACAAAAATCCCTTGGAAATAACCCTTTAAGGGTAGATTTTTGTGTTAGGATACTTCTACATCTAGAAGGAGAAATGAAAACAAGAAAAAGAGGGACAAATCCTTGTTTTGCTAAGATCATTGGCATCAGAGATGGTAATTGTTCCTTTTAACATCCAAGGGATTTTTTTCGACTCAAGATCTGATGTTATCAATCAATGGCTTTGTGATAAAAGCATCAATCTAGACTTCATTTGTCTTCAAGAGATCAAAATTCGCAATAATGACCTTATAAAGTCACTTAATAGAATTTATTCATCTCATGTGTGGTTTTCTATCTTGCACCTGTAGGGTCATTACAAGGAATAAGGGGGCATTGTGACATCCCCAATTAAAAAGAAAATGCAAAATATCGCTTACACATTGTGCATTCCACCTAGTGTCACATAAGCAACACCAAAAGGAAAAAAAAATGGCCCAATCACATAAGCGACATTTACAATCACTCATGCGACATTATTGATAAACATCACTAGTAGCATCATAGAGTAGTGATGCCACATGTGATGCTGGTAAACTACTTGCAATGCAAAAGTGCTGCATAAGTGATGTCCTGCACATACAAAAAAAAACCATAAATTCTCTTAGCACATTTGTGATGAGAGAGAGAGAGAAGGAGAGAGAGAGAGAGAGAGAGAATGCCCCATAGGAGAGGATGCACACATACACACAATGATGCAAATGTGCATACATACATGCATTTGCATATATAAATACACACACATACAGACATACATACATACATACATACATACATACATACACACATATATGCATATACACACATAAGAGACACACATATACTCACATCCACACATGCATAACATGCATACACACACATAAACATACACACACATAGACACACACACATACACTCAAATGCATACATACACACATAAGGGACCAAACATACGCATATACAGACACACACATACACTCACATATGCACATACATACATATACATACAGATGCATACACACATATACACACATATACACATACACACACATATATACATCCACACACACATACACTCACATGAATACATACACACACTTAAGAGACACACACATACACATATATACACACAAATACACTCACATACACACATACATACACATGCATACACACATATACACATACAAACACATTTACATACACACACATATATAGATACACACACAGAATCACACATATAAACATATAGACACACATACACTCACATGCATACATATAGACATATGCATACACATGCATATGCATACATACATACACATGCATATGCATGCATACATACACATGCATACACACACATATACATACACACACATACATACACATATACACACACATACACTCACATACACAATAGGCACACATACAAACACATAAACATACACACACATATAGACACACATACACATATAAACACATATTCTTTCTCGGACAATTCCCAAATTTTCCTCTTTCTGGCACAAAATCCACACATTGGAAGTCTTATGGGTTTTTTTACCTTCGGGATCTAATTGTGATACCATCTAGAAAAAATGGTGTGTGTTTTTATTAACCATTTTCTTTCACGAGGAGAAGTGCTACTAGTATCCTCAAATAAAGGAAAAACTAGTAATACTCAAATTCCTTGGAGTTTCATTGATGTAATCCAAGCTTTTTGGAAGTTACGCTGGATTCTTAACATCATGATCCGTTTCTACTTCCATGTCAAGGTATAAAATTTTATGTATCTTTACCTATGAGTCTTTTGCTAAAGAATCCTTGCTTAACTCCTCATTTATATGAATATTGGGGATAGCTTTTTGAATTTATGATGCATCTTCGAATGCGATTATTATTTTGGTGTATATATTTACTTAATTATCTTGAACATTTTATTAGACTCTAGGAGAATTGAGGATTGTAGTAGGATTATTGAAACATGAAGGAAAAATATCTTAATGGTAAGGTGTTGGCCCTTTCTTCCTCATTCAACCTTTTTTTTAATAATAAAAGGAAGTTCGGCCTTAGCCTACTCTCCCCAACTTGTATTAAATAAAGGAAGAGAAAAGTACAAGTGAAGGGGACTAGTGCCCACGGGAACCCCCAAGTCCCACAGAGTGGGGGTCGATCTTACAAAGTTTAGATGGCATTGCCAATCTTCATCATAGAAAGAGAAAGAAAATATTCCATCATTCCTCCAAACACCATCTGCAATGGATGCTAGTGTGGATCCTTGTCCAATTCACAACATGCATGATGCGGAGTCCACACACGTTGACTTCCATCGTGTTCTAGACGGAATGATTGAGAATGTTCTTGATCCAGTTAGCAGCTCAAATATTCGTCTAGCTAGTCACAACTCTGTAGTTTATAATGATCCCATTGTTTGTTCAAACAAGGTCATCTGTAGAATACAACTTTTGATCCTAATCAGAGTCCAAATAGAGACGTTCTTCAAACGAATGCTACAAATGAAACCTCCTCGAAGCAAAACTATTGTAACCCAGCCTCAGAATTTGACATGTGTGGATCCCCAACAAAGGTTGTAGGTGTTCATGTACAAGAGGATGCCACTCTAGCACAGTTTATGGCAAATGCAAAAAGAAATTTGCAAGTACCTGTGAAACGACAGAAGAAGCCAAGCCATTTGCACCGAATTACAAGGTGGCAGACTACTCGGTCACACTTGAACGAAGGTGTTGTACCTGATATAGAGGATATTTTGAAAGAATAGTACCAGTGTTCACCCTCTTACATCATTTTCCTTTGTAATGGTTAATATCCGCATGTGTGGCATCCTCCAAATCTATTAGCTATCATCATAGTTAGTGATCAGCCTATTTTGTATCGATGTTATTAAAATATTTTGTTTTCTCTGCCTCATATTATATACCCTGTACATATTTGATAGCTCAATTGTGTCATTGATTGTAATGATGTAAACAATTCTTATTTTGGTATTATATGGGCAAAATGGCATTTGTCCATAACTTAAGCACCAGTTTGGAAATAATTTGAAGGCTTAATGCCATCATAAACATTAGGAATGCATTTGTATGAATTTAAAAATCAGTCCTCTCATGAGACCTTTTTACAATAATATGATTTGGATAGTAGCAAATAGTTTCAAAGTGAGGAAAGTGATTTCACTATTTAGTTCTACAGTTCACCTTCTTACAACACCTCTTTTTAATGGTTACTATCCATGCATGACATTGTCCAAATCGATTAGCTCTCATAGGATTTTGTATTTAGCCTATTTTGTAATGATGTTATTGATTGTATTTATCCTATTCTGTACAATTTTTTATAGACTTATAGTGTCATTGATTGTAAGTTGTAATGATGTTTGGCTTATAGGTCAAATAAAGAACAAAGTTCCATCCACAGTTGCCACAAAAGATAGTCTTACATCCTCAGCAAGTCAATGTGAGGCTACAACAGAAGTTGAGCACAAAGATGCCCAGAAAGAAAAAAAATTAAATAAAGTATCAGTTTCAACTCAAACTGATCCTATTTCAACTCAAACATGTCCTTTTACAACTCAAACTGATCTTATTGCAACAACAGTTGAGCAGAAAGTATCAGTTTCAACTCAAACTAATCCTATACTAGTGTTTACACCAAAAGGCAATCAAGAGCCTAAACAAATACTAGGCAAGTCAAAAAAACGAAAGAGGTTGGATCATGTGATAATGGAACTGGAATTTATTGAGATAGAAAGGGACCCTCCAAAGATTCAACGTGGCCTGATAGAGGAGGAGATACAGGAATTGAAACCTATTCACAAGGATTTACAACCTAGGGCTTTGATTCTGGAAGTTGAAGAATTTATGAATATCCAAAGTAAGCAGGCCTTTCCTCATAGTAATGCTTTTCTTCAATGGTGCCTTGAACATTTCAATGTCTGGATTTGGAGTGCCTATGATCTAGACAAGGTCAACAAATGTATTGATACAATCTTCTCGATGTTCAAGAGGAAATTTATGGATATTTGGGGGAGGGATCAATGTTTTTGGAATTTTTCAATCCATTTCAAGAAACTGGCTCATTTCTGGGACAAGAATGTGGAGTACAGGCCTGACAACACATTGATAATTGATACTACTGCTTACAAGTTATTTTACAACATTAGAAGATGTTGTCTAACATTACCAAAGATGACAATCAATGAAAGACTTAACTATCTATCAGGAACTCTTTGTGATGAACTTTGGAAATGGTTAATAGCCTCAAATCGTATTGGGTATGCAGATATTATTCCCATATTGATTCCTCTTGATGAAGAGAGTTTTTATATATATCATGGAATACATCGAGACCATGATCGAGATTACAGACAAAAACACTGAGTAATGCCAACTCTAGGGTGGCTATAAATGGTTCTGTTTCTGAACCCTTCAATCTTTATAGATCTATCAGACAGGGTTGTCCCCTTGTTCCTCTTCTGTTTGCTATTTCTAGTGATGCTTTGGGATCATTAGTCAAAGATAAAATTGAACAAGGAATTATTAGAGGTATTTCTATGCCTGGATAAAAGTTAAAGAGGGTTATACCTTAAATCCCGTATTTGCTTCTAATGTTTGGTTTTTGTCACAGGACTCATTATGGACTTGACGGGTGAATGCTGAAGAAGCTTCTCCTTTGCCTGTTAAGATGAATAAGTGCAGGAAAAAAGGCGTTAACTCATGAAATAGCCTTATGTCTAGGTAGGATATTGTGGATCCTTTCTTCATTAATGACATTGCTGATTTATCTCTTGGTTGTAAACACGTGCTTATGGATCAGAGGGAGCTGCTCCTAAAAGCCACGGAGAAGTGAAAATACTGCTAGAGCAGGGGACATACATCTGGGCAGGATACAAGTCAGAGAGATACAAAGGTTCTAGATACATAAGCTCATGTACATGAGAAAATCATGTCAAATCTAGAACTAGAGTACAACTTAAGTAATGAATCTCTCCACTGGTTGGGGGAGGTGTTATACAGATGTATAGACAATTGAAAATCCTCAGGAGGGGCTGTCTTGATAGCAAGAAGACACCTCACTACAATGTTTTTGAACCCTCTGTAGCTCTTGATTTTTTGCAATATGTATCTGGCAACATCAGCAAGGTGAACATGCCTGTGGGAAGTGCATTGAAGAAGCCTCTCCTACAACACCTTTTTGTGCAACAGCAATACTTGAAGACAAGCAGGAGATAAGTTAGTGATATCCATTATAGCAGAGTCCAGAATGACCCCCCCATTGACAGTGAGGTCATTCCAGCTAGAGTATCCCTTCTTGCAACACTTGTGCTCTTTGATTCCCATTTTGTAATTGTTTCACAGAGATAGCCATCCAATCCAGATGCTTTCTTGAAGGAAAAAGTCAGAATGAGTAAAGTACTTCTCATTAGGGCAACATGCCTTTTTAACCTCCATCCAAGCCTTCCATAATCTACAACAAAGGGAACTGCCTACAACAACAAAAGAGTGAGGAGACACAATAATATCCCATAAAGAATGATCTTGCTAGGATTTATAGTTTTCTATATAAAAATGTTTAGTGTTTCTTTTTATGAGGTTAGCCCATATGTCAGAAGAATCCAGGGATCTAGCTATCGATTTAGAAGCTTTATTAGGGAGGCAAAAAATGTTCCAGTGGCTTGATTGAACTTCTCAGCACAGAAATGGTTACTGAAGAAACTAGTTTATAATTATCTATTCAAATCGTGTACTACATAGTGCCAGAAAAAAAGTTGTCCAACATCACATGGGTATTACAAATTCCAGGGCATACTATTATAAACGGCCTCATACACATCACCATCTATGGTAAACATGTTTGTACAATCATGGACTGGTGACATGGGTATTTTAATCCATCTTACAAGATGGGAATACATATAAGCTGGTGGTCTTGTTTCTAACAGCCTGTAGACATTTTCTTCTAGTCTCTCATAAAATAAACCCACCACATAATATGTTCCTGAAGCTATCAGGTTGTTCCACACATCCATTACATTCTTCAGACTAAACTGTTTTGCCTTGTGTGCACTTTAATAAATAGAAATCTGCACCTTCATCATTGTCCTCTTCTGCATTGACCGCAAAGTTGTCATCCACTGTCAATGCATCTGATAGGTAGTTGCCATCACCTTCAAATGTAAAATTGGAAAAGGATGAGTCTTTTGCTTCATCTGACTCACTGATAGGAGTCAAAGTATGGTACACCCAATTTTAAACGTGGCATTTGTTGATGCATCTTTTCCACTAACCATGGATACAATGAAAGCAATACAATGTTAGTTCTCTGACACCAATGCAATGTCCACCTAACCTTGAATAGCCATGAATCAAATGCAAGGATCGAACTTGTGATATCCCCTTAGAATCCAAGCCTTCTCCCTATTCACTTTGTCAATCTTCACTTCCCAGAAGACCCGTGTGACATCTCTCCCTTTTGACTCTGACAAATGTCCCCTGAGAAATTTCACAACATCTGTAGCACACAACATTGCACCTTCAGGTTTAAGTTGTTCATGTGTTAGCGCCCTTTTCACAACTGCACCTTCACCATCATGTTCTCCCTTCTCGTGCCCTGACTCAAAGAAGTTCCATATCATAGTCATGTCTGTTAGCCCTGGATATCTTCCTATGAAGTAAAATGGAAGTTTAGCTTTAAATTGAGAAGTTGCACCATCTGACCATATCCAATGTTGGCTTAATTCAAGATTTAGCTCTCTTAACCATTGCCAATGTAATTGGAAACAATGTTGCACAAAAAAGGTTATCATGCTTCTTGTCATCAGATATGAAGAAGTGGATTACCTTTTTAGGAATACCCTCCAAAAAAAAATATGTGATATGCACAAAAATAGTTACCTGTGCAGACCACCAATGCATATATTGTATTTCATTTTGCTCATGGAATGTATAGTTTTCTATGAAATCAACCACTAAAACCACAACATCGCCTGGGAATTCAGAGACACACATCTTAAACTGATTCGCTTGCCATAAATAAATGAAATTGTGCTTGATAAATCTCTTTAGAGTTTTTTCAAATAATCCTCTTACAACTTTAGGACTCATCTCCCTCTTTATCAATTCTTTCCTTTTATGAACTTGTCCTTCATACATTGACTTGACATCTTCAAAGATCTTTACAAGAATATGATATTCCTCAATGCTAGTCTCTCTCGGACACCACTTAAAATGTCCTACTCCGTAATCAGAGCACTCACACATCACACATTTGTATTGGTGGAATGTGGTATCATTTTGACATGGACATAGAATAATCTCTATAATGTTGCTAATCGATCGAAATGTAGTTGTTGAAGTGTTAAACGCTGTTTATTCTTCTAACTGTCAGAAGTGCGTTTAAGCGATTCTTGGGTTCTTGGGAGTGGAAGGGGTCTGTTAGACAGAGGCCCTGTACTTAGTTCCCAAACTCACTGCTCACACCCAGCAATATACTAATGTTGAGAGCTCTATCAAAATCTACTGTACTTAGACATTACCGTTCATAGTCTTAGCTCAACCACGTGTACCGAATATGTAAAGATGCTATGTTGCATCTACACATAAACTTACTGAACATATCAGAACAAGATTATTCGTTTAACCTTCACAGAATGGATACCACACTCCGTCCAATATCCGAAGACACAGAAAATCCCAGTGTTCAGATACACTGTACTGAAGATTCAGTATGCAATCCAGGGAATCTTTACTGTAACTTAAACTTGGCCGTATGGAACCTGAACCTAGATACTACAGACACTTAAGATAACCCGAATACCAGAAGAGTTACCACGCCTGCACAGACTTCGCCACATAATTGCAGAACATTTCAAGAAAAGAAACAGCCTGATGCGCGAACTAGTTGAGACTCACAACCGCAATGAATACCATCAGACAACCGATAAGCCGAAACACAGATACTCACAGAACACTCAGAAAGTCGCCAAGATACTCTGGATTACTCGACTCAATACACACAGAAATGCTACAGACCAATCACTCAGACAGACAGTCTGGTGATCTCTCGAATGTCTATGAAGTTAACAAACAGAAACAGATATCGACGGAAGACAAGACAAGAGACGAACATGAAACTCAGAATACTGGAGATTAAGCAAACAGACACTACAGTAACGACCCGCTCAGTCACACAGACAGATAGTCTGGTGATCCATCACGGAACCGTCACTGGCGCGCCTTTCTTTGATTTATATAACTTTTTTACAAACTGTTTGTAACAGCTTTTCACTCGTGCGAACAAGATTCAGTTACACATTCCTAATCCGGCGGCCGCTAACACTCTGGCACGCACGGTGGACTTGAACCTGCAGGTTTTACAAAACTATTGCTCTTCTATAATACCTTCTAAGTACATATTTCTAGCTAATCTAAAGGTTTGGGCGATCTTTTTCTTTAGAGTTTCTAATAACTGTTTTAGGGTGTCTTGTTCTATTAACTGTGCATCTATTCTTACCAAACTTAGAGCTATGGCTTCATTAAGCAAAATTTCTGCTTGGGTCTGCAGAAAGGCTTCCTGTAAATAGAATTTGTTTGCAAGCGCCGCATCTCTGGATGTCTTCATTTCGGCAATTTGTTGCTCCATCTTATGTACTCTTTCCTTCTGATTTTCCAGTTGATTCTCCCTTCTTTCGATTTCTTGAATCTGAAAGTTTACTGTCCTTGAGTATGACTCCTTTTCATGTCTGAGATCTGATATTAGCTTCTGTGTCTAAGCTTCCTTGGTCAAATAATGTTTGAGCATATTGTTGACATCTGATAGATTTTCTTTTGTCCTTTGAAGTTCTTCTTCTGTTAGCTTAGCTTGGCTCTGCTGTTCTTTGTTTTGCTGCACCAGTTCGTTGAGTTGGATTCTGGTCTCTTCCAATAGATTTCCTAATGCTATTCGGGCATCTTCTTTATCCTTGAGCTCGATCTTCAACTGACTGTTCTCGGCCTATGCTTCACTTAATAGCTTGTCCTTTTGGTTGAGATCTGCTAGTGTGGCACCTCTTTGTTCAACAATTTTCTGTTGTTCTGCAAGTTGAGCTTGGAGTTGGGTAATTTGTGATTGGAGTTGATGGTTTTCAGCTTTAACCGCATCTATCTCTTCTTGCAGGGGCGTGATGTCTGCTTCCAGGATGTCCACCTTGTGTTGTAGCTCATTCCGGATGCTATCTGTGACTTCTCTCATTTGGATTGGTAATTGCTGTGATAGGTTGATGAGCAATTGACCCATGTTTGCCAATTCAGAGATTAGGGGAATCGAAGGAAGTGGGAGATGTTGGCGAGGTGGAGATGCGGACGTGGTGAGGAGTTGTTGGGAGTTGGGTGGTGAGTAGTTCGGGGATGAGGAAGAGGAGTCAGCGGTTTCGACAGGGTGAATGGGTTGGATGGGGATAATGGTCTCTATTGGCGGCTCCGGTGGGGGAGTGGGAAGAACAGAATTGGATTGTGTTACCTTGGTGTGTTGTGCAGTTTCTTCGGCTGTGGAGTCAACTGCTTTAAGCAGCTCTTCGAGTACTTCTTTAGCAACTTGTTCTTGATCTGCTTGCTGTTCCCTTTCAGACTGTTGCTGGGATGCTTCTTCTGTAGAAGTTGTGTCGGCTTCAGTACGAGTTTCCTGTTCTTGTTGCTCCTGGGGAGATGATTGTGCGGAGGATTCATGTTGCATCGATGTTGCGGTGTCGTGGAATGTTTCTTCGTCATGTTTTGCTTCTTCTTCATCTTTGTTTTCTTTGGCTGATCCCTGTGCTTCGCTCTCAGAAGAACTGATTCTGATCCTCTTTCTGCGGAAGAGTTGGTTTAGCTCCTCTTCATCTTCTTCCTCATCGTCCCATAATTGTACAGATTCCTCATGTCTTAGAACAGGCCCTCGGGGTGGTGGTTGTGCTACGAGTATTGCTGGAAAAAGGAAGGACAGAATGTGCGGCAACCTGGACCTTGGCATGCCTCCTTTGTTCACCTGTTTAATTATGGATACGCACTCTCGGTGAATGCGGTGGAAGAAAAATGATGCGAAGTTTACTGGTTCTTGAGCAGCTAAATCTATGGCGGAGTAGAAGGGACGGGATATTCCATAGGTGCGTTTCTGTAGATTGAGAATAGCTACTAAGAATTGGAGGGCTGATCTTTCTGGTTCCGGTCGACATAGGATTGCATACTCGTTTGAGGAATACCTAGGAAATAGTTCTATCATTCGTGCGACTGGTAGACTCGGGCCATTTTCCCGACCTTGCGAAGGGAGTCTAAACACTTCTGCAAAATCTTGGAAGGTGATAAGTGTATGGGATGGGAGGGAGGTGATCGGCCAACTCTGCTCGGTGGTAGGTGTGTTGGCGATGGTGGAAATGATCTGGGCGAAGAATGGGTGGGACTCCACTGAATGCCAGGGCAGTTCAGCGAAGTTGTTAAGCCCACGAATGCACAGGAACTCTCCTACGTCGACAAATAGTCCATCACGAAAGGCGGCATAGTTAGCCAAAGCTTCCATGGTGCACACAGAGACAGTAAGCACAAGCACGTAGAGCACAGGGTAAGCACACAGAGCACAAATCACACAAACACAATAGCGATTTTCGGCGAAACAAAAAAGGTTAAGTAGATGCGTTGCAGTGGAGATCAATCAAGGATGACTAATCATCACGCGGTATTGAAATCATAATTCTTAACTTCGGTGTGCATGCATGAGTAGTTGGCAAGGGAAGGGCGGCTGTGGACATAATTAGGTATCAAAACGCGGATATACAGACTTATTTTATTAAGCACGCCAAAAAAGAAAAGAAAATAAGAAAAGTGAACGCCAAAAAAAAACGCGGTTAAGTGAAACGTTTCAGTGTGGGTTAGATGTGTGTTGATACGGCCGCAGCTTCGAACCATTGATGACTTTCGGAAGAGGGATTCCGGTCAACATAGTCAACCAAAAAGTTGATGGGCCCACTTGTTCAGAAATCCGGTAGGGACCAAACCATCGTAACTTGAATTTGCTAGCAGATCGATTCGACTTTGCATTGTAAAAGAGTATAAGTTGTCCAACCGAAAAAATTGGAGTCTTTAGATATCGATCATGTGTTCGAGCTTGTCTTAGCTATACTCCCTGCATAGTCAAAAAACTGTGCCATCGATGCTCGTCTAATTCTCTGAGTGTATCCAACCGAAATGACAGTGATTCTTCAGGTAGCAGTTTCTCAGTGATTGCTACTCGTAAACTTGGTATAACTATCTCCAGCGGTGCTATTGCTTCTAATCCATAAGCTAGTTTGAAAGGGGTTAATCCTGTTGTTACCTTGTATGTAGTCCGATATGCCCATAGTACTGTAGGTAGTAGTTGATCCCATCTTTCCGGTGCTTCTAAAATGAGTTTTCGAAGCATATTCAACAAGGTTTTGTTTGTACTCTCAGCCAAACCATTTGCACGAGGATAATATGGTGAACTAAATTTATGTGTGACCTGAAACAAATGTGTGAGTACTTTCATTAAATTGTTGACAAAATGAGTGCCTTGATCTGTAACAAGTTCCAGCGGTAAGCCAAAACGTGGAAAGACATCCTTCAGTAGACACTTAGCTACCGCAACAGCTGTGGCAGACCGTAAAGCCCAGGCTTCTGCCCATCTGGTAGCATAATCAGTACATGTCAAAATATAACGATTATTACTGAGGATTGCTGGTGGTGTAATAGGGCCAATGAAATCTAGACCCCACTTCTGAAAAGGCTCTAATGGCAAGACAGGTTGTAGAGGAAAAAGATGATGTTGCAGAGGCTGTCCAGATCTCTAACAACTATCACATTGTTTGACAAACTGTGATACATCCCTGTACATAGTAGGCCACCAGAGACCACTTTGCAGAATTTTCCGGTGTGTTAAGTCTGCAGCAAAATGGCCACCGGAAGGAATTGAGTGAGCCAAATTAATGACTGAGTTAACTTCATGTGGTGGAATACAACGAAGTAAAACTCCAGTGTGATCTATATAGTATAATTCCCCAGCAATCAACCGAAATCGACGACTGAAAACTGAAATTTTCCTTCATGTTGCAGGAGAAGTCTGAGTAGGAAGGTATCCATCAGTGAGGAAGATCAAGATCTGATCATAATATGTAGATGGCATAGGTGGGTCTGTAATTTCATCATTAGTTGGTTCAGAGATATAAATTGCCGGTGTTGTGTCATCTATACCGACCGGAGCTTCACCGGAATCTAAGCGAGAGAGAAAATCTGCTAAGGCATGTGAACTGCCTGGCCAATGAATAACTTTGTAGTCAAACTCTTGTAATAGTAGAACCCATCGAGCTAATCGACCACCTAGATGTTGTTGCCGAACTAGATAGACAAGTGCAGCATGATCTACATGAAAAGTAAATCTACGGCCCAGCAAATAATGTCTGAATTTCTTGATAGAATATACTAGACCTAGACATTCTCTCTCTGTTACAGAGTAATTCTTTTCAGCAGGGGCTAATCTTCGACTTGCATAGTACACTGGTCTGAACCACTTATCGGTTTGTTGCATTAGAACACTTCCTATTGCTATATCTGAAGCATCAACAAATACATGAAATGGGCGATCCCAGTCAGGAGGCTGTAAGATTGGAACCTGTGTTAGTAATCCCTTTAGACGATCAAAAGCAGTTTGACAGTCCCGGGTCCAGTCAAATTGTCGAGGGGTCTTGGTTATCAATCGGTTCAGTGGTATTGCCAAATGAGCAAGCCACCGCAAGTGCCGACCATGCCATCTTACTTGGCCCATAAAGCGCATTACTTCCTTAGGTGTAGTGGGTACAGGTGCTTCTAACACAGCTGTGATTTTATCTGGATCCACCTGTATGCCCTGTGCAAATACGATGTGACCAAGTAGCTTTCCACATGAAACCGCAAACACGGATTTGTTTGGGTTCAAACAGAGTCTGTATTCTCTACACTTTTCAAAGCAGCACCGTAAATGGAACAAGTGTGCTATCATCTTATCGAAAATTGAAAAATCGTCAAGATATACTTGCATAAAAGAGGTAAGGTAAGGAGAAAATATTTCCTGCATACACCTTTGGAACGTACTTGGGGCATTCCTTAATCCAAACCATATAACAGTACATGCGAAAACACCACAGTTGGTAATGAAGGCGGTCTTCGGTATATCCTGTTCAGCCATTCTAACTTGATTATACCCACTGTACCCATCTAAGAATGAATACATTTCATATCGTGCTACTCTATCAAGCATTGTGTCAAGAAAAGGGAGCGGAAATGGATCAGGCACTGTAGCTGCGTTCAGTTTCCGGTAATCTACACATATTCGTAACTGCTTATTCTTTTTAGGGACAATAATAATTGGTGAGATCCATTCAACATGTTCTACTGGTACAATAAATCCGACTTTGAGTAGCCTATCAAGTTCTGCCTTTACCTGTGATGCATAGTTTGGATTCATCCGGTAGCTGGGTTGCTTAAGTGGTTTTGCTTCCGGCTTCCGCATGACCCTGTGTTGATAGATGTGCGGGTCCAAACCCTTCATATCTTTGTAATCCCATGCAAATACATCAGAAAATTCTCGAAGTAGTTGGATTAGATCTGCTTGAAATAATTCCGGTAAGCTCTCCTTTATCTTAACAGGTCGTGGATTTTCTTCGTCACCTAAATTGTAAGTGGTCAGTTGATCTTCTGGAACATAAAATTGCCGAGGCTTCTCTGTATTCTCAGCTGGCTTAAAAAGTTGTTGTAGATTAGCGTCATCTATGGTAGCCTTATCTTCTTTCATATCTTTTTCTGTTACAGTCATCACCGTACAAACTGAAGGATTCCAATTATCTACAACAGATTGTAGATCAACAGTTCCTAGGGAGATCAAGTCAATGTTATTTTTCAGAAACTCTTCTTCTTCATCATCTGACAACCCATCTAGCATATGGACTGGTTCCACAAAATACGGTCTAGCTTGCAACTTGCAAGGTTGTATAGCATCTAATTTTACAACGTATTTACGATTATTATCTTTGAAAGTGAGTTCCTGTGCAGACCAATCTTGTATCACCTTAGCGTGCTTCAGCCAAGGTCGGCCGAAAAGGAGATTATAATCAAGGGTGGATTCCGGTAATTCTAGTATGACAAAGGTCATTTTGAATGTTGTACCTTGTAAAGTTATTGGTACATTTCGTACAAGTCCTACGGGATGGACTCTTGACTGGTCGGCCATTCTGACAAAAAACTGAACTGGTTCGATTTCGGTCCACCCTAACTTTTTACACAGTGCAGCAGTAGCAATGTTGACACCAGATCCTCCATCAATTAGTAACTGTGTGATTTTATGATTTTTATACCATACCGTAATTAAAGGAACTGAACGGTCGATCGTAGAATCAGGTTCCGGTTGCACTGTTGCTGTTGCTGGAATACAAGAAGGCACACGACTGAACTGCTGTTGGAATTGTTGTCGAACTCCCAGTACTAGTGCAAGTAATTGGCCCAGAGGAAGAGTGATGGATGCTTTAGATAAAATTTCCCAGGCCTTTTGTGATTGGGTTGTATTTTCCACAGATAAAATTTCCCAGGCCTGCTGCTGAATTAGAATCCTGTTGTTGTGTTCCTTCCTGGTTAACGGAGTCTGGGTCACCGGAATAGGATCTGGGAAGACTGGAGGTTCTGCGATGGTCCATTGACTAGCCTTATCGTACATCCTTTGTTGTTCGCGTATGCCTGGTTCAAATATTTCTGCTGCTGGTTGCAGTTGTTTACCGGATCGGGTCTGAATTACTGCAGCGTGTGTTTCTACTGGTGTGATTTGTACCATATTAGCCATTGGGTTTTGACGTTCTTTCTTCCTCTGATCATACTCAGCTGCATCCTTACAACATCTTCTAATGTGACCAAATTCACCACAGAAATGACAGCGAGATGGTGGCAAATTGGGATTTTCCGGTGCTGGTCTGGCCTGCCAGCGGTTTGCATTGTAGTTATTATTTCTCTGTCCTCTATAATTTCGATATCCTTGTTTCTGGTTGTTTCTCATTTGCGGAGGTACATAGTGATTGGTTGGCTGCCCTGGTTCTTGTATAATTGCATTGACAGTTGCTGTTCCCTGCACTTTGGCATTATATGCGCAATTTTTGGTGGTGTGTCCGATAGTGTTACAGATACCATAAAACAGCTGATTAAGTGCACAAGTGGCACTAGTATGGCCTGAATTCTTGCATGTAGTGCAGTACATCTGTCTGGTCGGGTCTTCGGCGATATTTCTATTTGCTTTTAACCATTCCAGATCTTCTGTAAATCCTCCAACCTTGTTTTCCAGCTACAAAGCCATTGCAATCACTGCATCTAGCGTCATAGCCCTTACACAGCATATGATCATAATCTGTTTAAGTTGTGGAGTCAAGCCATTGATAAACCATTGAGTAATAACGTCATCCAGTAGGTTGGCATGTGCTAGTGATAACTGCCTCAAATGAGTCCTGAATGGCGTGGCGTATTCCTGTACTGTTTGATTTATCTTCTGTCTATTGTTTTGCAGGTAGTCAAAAATTTTGGCTGGATTCTTCTTTAGCCTGAATCTCTGCAAAAAGGCATCTCTTACTGCTTCATAAGTGCCGAAATGGTTAATATCATATTTTGTAAGCCATCTAGCTGCTTTGTTGA
The DNA here is from genome assembly GCA_020310875.1 of Ceratopteris richardii. Taxonomy (NCBI): domain Eukaryota; kingdom Viridiplantae; phylum Streptophyta; class Polypodiopsida; order Polypodiales; family Pteridaceae; genus Ceratopteris; species Ceratopteris richardii. The sequence goes on along the minus strand of CM035435.1, from coordinate 125,265,260 downwards.
CCAATGTCGATTGGAAAACAATAGCCTTATACGCCGGATCAGGTGGATGATTGAGCACTGCGTAACTTATCTCAAACGTGCGTACATGAGCATCCGGGTCATCTCCTGGGAATCCACCAAATTTGGTGTTTGTTACTCCGGTTGGAGTCGGCCTTGGTGGGCATAGTTGTTGTTGTTGCTGCTGTTGTTGTTGTTTCCCGTTCATGGCTCTGGTGGCTATATTGTGTCGATCTTCTGTATCTCGGGGCTCAATATCTGAACTATTGGAGTCTCTATCGTCGGCCTATGCACTTTCCGGGTCGATAATCTTGTTCAGTATGTTTTGAACCTCGGTTTCGAACAGGCTACCTTCCTTCTTGATGTCGAATGTAGGGAAACTTACTCCCAATAGCGGTGACTAGGCTGAAGATTCACCGAGAAATGGTAAACCGTCGCCGAAAAACTACGATCTTTCAGCAACTGTTACCGAAATATCACCGGAATGTGTCGAATCTTTACCAAAACAAGGTGTTTTTTCTCCTTCACTAATTTCCTTGGCTAAAGTGTTTATAGTCGTAAACAGATTTGAATCTTTATCCAATGTTGTTAAACTAACTTCAGGCTGCGTCCTAGTAGATTCTGGAGTTACTATATCTTCGACAAACTGTGCCGAAATAGTACCGGAATTTACCAGAGGTGTAGTACGTTCCACCGGAATATTACTGGAATCACTACTAACGTTCTTTACTTTCTTGACAACTGGGTTAGACCTAGTTGTACTTCTACCTCCGGGAGTCGTTCTTAGCAACTTAAGTACCCCCGGCTGGCGGTTCTTTGGATACGTTTCACCGGATCGAGTAACTGGCATGAATCATCTTTTGTACTAATTGCGTACTGTTACTGTCGATTAAAAATTTACAGTCACGTTTTCACAACAGGTTTGCAACAATCTGATCTGTTGCCACCTTCCCACAGACGGCGCCAGTGTTAAACGTTGTTTATTCTTCTAACTGTCAGAAGTGCGTTTAAGTGATTCTTGGGTTCTTGGGAGTGGAAGGGGTCTGTTAGACAGAGGCCCTGTACTTAGTCCCCAAACTCACTGCTCACACCCAGTAATATACTAATGCTGAGAGCTCTATCAAAATCTACTGTACTTAGACATTACCATTCACAGTCTTAGCTCAACCACGTGTACCGAATACGCTAAGATGCTATGTTGCATCTACACATAAACTTACTGAACATATCAGAACAAGATTATTTGTTTAACCTTCACAGAATGGATACCACACTCCGTCCAATATCCGAAGACACAAAAAATCCCAGTGTTCAGATACACCGTACTGAAGATTCAATACGCAATCCAGGGAATCTTTACTGTAACTTAAACTTGGCCGAATGGAACCTGAACCTAGATACTACAGAAACTTAAGATAACCCGAATATCAGAAGAGTTACCATGCCTGCACAGACTTCGCCACATAATTGCAGAACATTTCAAGAAAAGAAACAGCCTGATGCGCAAACTAGTTGAGACTCACAACCGCAATGAATACCATCAGACAACCAATAAGCCGAAACACAAATACACACAGAACACTCAGAAAGTCGCCAAGATACTCTGGATTACTTGACTCAATACACACAGAAATGCTACAGACCAATCACTCAGACAGACAGTCTGGTGATCTCTCGAACGTCTATGAAGTTAACAAACAGAAACAGATATCGATGACAGACAAGACAAGAGAGGAACATGAAACTCAGAATACTGGAGATTAAGCAAACAGACACTACAGTAACGACTCGCTCAGTCACACAGACAGAGAGTCTGGTGTTCCATCACGGAACCGTCACTGGCGCGCCTTTCTTTGATTTATATAACTTTTTTACAAACTGTTTGTAACAGCTTTTCACTCGTGCGAACAAGATTCAGTTACACATTCCCAATCCGGCGGCTGCTAACAGAAGCATTGCACCTTGATGTCTCCCCCACTTGATAAATAGAACAATCACATTTACAAAGACAGTTATGCACGCCTGAGCTTGATTGATGTAGGAGATTGATTGCATCCTTAAGGTATGACATTTGGATGTGATAAATGCAGCAACATGTGAATCTGTCTTTCAATCTCTTAATAAAATATGGCTTCAATGATTCAAACTTTCGAAGCTGGATATTTATCATTGGATGCAATTGTTTGAAGCGTATAAATAGCTCCATCTACATTACACAAACAAGTGGTTATTAGTAGTCATTAATTAGCTAGTTATCAGTTTGCTATTACTAAGTAGTTGGTGGTTAGTTGTTACAAGGTGTTAGATTGTTACTAGTTAGTTCTCAGTAATTAGTTATTACTAATTAGCTTGTTAGTAATTAGCTATTATTAAGTAGCTGGTTCTTGGTTAGCTATTTGTGATTAGATATCACTAAGAAGTTGGTTCTTAGTTAGTTCTCAGTAATTAGCTATTACTAAGAACAATTAGCTTGTTAGCAATTAGCTATTACTAAGTAGCTGGTTCTAGGTTAGTTGTTTGTAATTAGCTGTTACAAATCAGCTTGTTACTAATTAGCTATTACTACTTAGCTATACTAAGTAGCTGGTGCTTGGTTAGCTGTTCTAATTAGCTATTACTAATTAGCTATTATTAATTAGCTTGTTACTAATCAGATATTACTAAGTAGCTAGATCTTGGTTAGCTATTTGCAATTAGCTATTACTAATTAGTTTGTTACTAATTAGCTTGTTACTAATTAGCTTGTTACTAACTAGCTATTACTAATTAGCTTATTACTAAGTAGCTATACTAAGTAGCTCGTTCTTGGTTAGTTGTTTGTAATTAGCTATTACTAATTAGCTTGTTAATAATTAGCTATTACTAATTAGCTTGTTATTAATGAGCTTGCTACGAATTAGCTTGTTACTCATTATCTTATTACTAATTAGCTATTACTAATTAGCTTGTTAGTAATTAGCTATTACTAAGTAGCTTGTCCTTGGTTAGTTGTTTGTAATTAGCTATTACTAAGTAGCTTGTTACTAATTAGCTATTACTAATTAGCTTGTTACTAATTAGCTTCTTACTAACTAGTTTGTTACTCATTAGCTTGTTACTAATGAGCAATTACTAATTAGCTTGTTACTAATTAGCTATTACTAAGTAGCTTGTTCTTGGTTAGTTGTTTGTAGTTAGCTATTACTAATTAGCTTGTTACTAATTAGCTATTACTAATTAGCTTGTTACTAATTATTACTAAGTAGCTTGTTACTAATTAGCTTGATAGTAATTAGCTATTACTAAGTAGCTGGTTATTGGTTAGTTGTTTGTAATTAGCTATTACTAAGTAGCTGGTTCTTTGTTAGTTGTTTGTAATTAGCTATTGCTAATTAGCTTGTTAATAATTAGCTATTACTAAGTAGCTTGTTACTAATTACCTATTACTAAGTAGCTGGTTCTTGGATAGTCGTTTGTAATTAGCTATTAGTAATTGGCTTGCTACTAGTAACCTATTACTAAGTAGCTGGTTCTTAGTTAGTTCTCAATAATTAGCGACTACTATTTAGCTTGTTAACAGTTAGTTATTATTAAGTAGCTAGTCGTTTGTTAATTGTTTGTAATTAATTATTACTAATAATCTATTACTAATTAGCTTGTTTCCAATTAGCTATTACTAAGTAGCTAGTTCTTAGTTAGTCGTTAGTAATTATCTACTACTAATTAGCTTGTTAGTAATTAAATATTACTAAGCAGCTTGTTCTTGGTTAGTTATTTGTAATTAACTATTAATAATTAGCTTCTACTAATTAGCTATTACTAAGTAGCAAGTTCTTGGTTAGTTGTTTGTAGTTAGCTATTACTAATTAGCTTGTTACTAGTTACCTATTACTAAGTAGCTGGTTCTTAGTTGTTAGTAATTAGCTATTTCTATTTAGCTTGTTAAGAGTTTGTTATTTTTAAGTAGCTACTTCTTGATTAGTTGTTAGTAATTAGTTATTACTAGTTATATTGTTACCAATTAGTTATTACTAAGTAGTTGGTTCTTGGATGTTTATTAGTAATTAGCTATTACTAATTAGCTTGTTACTAATTCGCTATTACTTAAGAGCTAGTTTCTTGGTTATTTGCTTGTAATAAGCTATTTCTAAATAGCTTGTTACTAGTTAGCTATTACTATTAGCTTGTTACTAGTTAGCTATTACTATTAGATTGTTACTATAAGTTACTTGTTATTGGTTCTTGTATAATTAGCTAAAATCATGAACTGATGATTAAAATAATATTATCTGAGATACATCAAGAAGGTGAACAGGATGCTCCCAATATTGATTTCTGCCAAGTCGGGTCTTGCTTATATCCTTCTTATTTGGTGACACACTCCTCTTTGTTGTCCAAAACATGATATCACATGCTTGACCTCTTGTGTGATACATGTGGTATGTGTTGCCCTTCCAGTTGCCTTCAAAAAACTATGATCAGACTCAACTGTACTTAACCATCCAATCGTATCATAGACGACCTTCCTGCTTAATCCTAATACCATTTGATTTTTAAAATACTTGAGGACCTTATCCACAATGCCATCCAAGTTGCTTGAACTGCAACATTAGGAAAAAAGGTGAACCCTGCATGGACCTTTTAGCTTAAGGAGTGATTAGTGATGGACCAATGAGAAGAGGGTGGTGGACACGGTCTAGTCCCTTAATCACATAGGCTAGGCATAGGCTTCCATGGTTTTTGTGTGGTCAAAGAGAAATAAACCACCTTGAACTAGTGTTTTTGGCCATTTGAATGGTTTTGAAAGCCTTTTAGATGAACTAGAGCCCTTGGATTGATTAAAAGATCCAAAGGTTGAGGTTTGATTGCAAAAGTCAAGGCAATATTGGATTTGAGCCCTTGGATTGCTTTGAAATGGGTGGCTAAGATTGGATGGGCCTTGAAAAGGCGCCTTTCATTTTGATCCATTGGATCTTCAAGCTAGTCCGACAGCTGCGATGATCTCCCCATCAAAAAATACGTCTTCTGTTTGCCTCCATTGGATCTAAAGCTCATCCTATGGCTCAGATTCAACCCGGCCTTTGGATCCAAGTTTCAAAAGCGCCTTTTGATATAATCCATTGGATGAGTGCTCTATCGGACGGCTACGGATGACTCTTCTCTCTAGATCAGCCCCAAATGCGCTGAACCATTGGATTGATGAGCATCTAATGGCCGGAAAACCTACAGAACCATGGAAAAGCAATCATGAGAGAATCTATAAGCGCATGACTTGTCAGATGACTCTCTCTCTCTATATTTCCAACGACTTAAATCCTAGCCATTCAACTTTGAAATCCAAAGGATACAAATATTTCCATTTCATAATTCAAATATAAAAGTGCATCAAACAATATTTTATTTGACAAACCACTAGTGGTTTCCTATGATCCTTTAATCCCTTAGATTAACCTCTTTAATCCCTAAAAATTAGGAATCTTTACAAGGCCCATGCAAAGGCTCACCTTTTTTCCTAATGAATCATTCACAATCTGAGATGTTACTCGTATATAACTTCCTTTTTTTTTAGAGAACAATAAAAAAGTAGATTAAAGAGGGAATTGTAAAAAATGTATAGGGGCCAAGAGCCCACAGATCACCATAAAATCAATTTCATCAATCTTTACAATGAGAAGCTGCACCATCTGACCATACCCAATGTTGGCTTAAGTCAAGGTTTAGCTCTCTCAGCCATTGCCTATGTAATTGGAAACACTGTTGCACAAAAAAGGTGTCATGCTTCTTGTCATCAAACATGAAGAAGTGGATTACCTTTTTAGGAATGACCTCCAAACCAAAATATGTGATATGCACAAAAATAGTTATTTGTACAGACTCAGGATGCAGCATATATAAAAAATATGTATAGTGATGGAGTCCCTCTCACTATTCCCACTCAACATGCAGCACGTAGAAAAACTCACAGGCGAGAAGAGGTACCACGGCGTACTCTCCAACATGCAACACGCAGAAAAATAGTTATCAATATTCCCCACTCAGGATGCAGCGTGCAGAAAAAATGCCTATAGTGATGGAGTACCTCTCACTGTTCCCCACTCAACATGCAGCACGCAAAAAAACTCCCAGGCGAGATGAGGTACTACGGTGTACTCTCCAACATGTAGCACGTAGAAAAACCCACGTCATGAATGCTTCACATAGGGAGTTGGAAAAACATTCCTACTCTGCAACCCATAGAAATTGCATCATGCTTTGTAATGTCTTTTCAGTCCCAAGGATGCATGCTGGTGGTGGCTTCCAAAGTCTATTTCTGGCTCTTAATAGAGCCGATTTTCCACTTCAACTTGGGCTAATATGAGTCTATGATATAGGGCTTCTCTCCGCCCACACCAAACAGTCTGGAGCATCTTCTTGGTTCTAATCATGATCTGCCATGACTTAACGATTGCACATCTCCAGCTCTTGGCTGGGGACGAGCAGGAGGCAAAAGCCTCCTTCCACACTTTGACGATTTCTTGATGGGCAGAGGGGAGAGAGAAGTAAGTCGAGCAGGCATGAAACCAAGGAGCCTTTGGGTTTTGGAGAGAGGTTGGAATGAGATAATGATCGGGTAGAGATCAAATATAGCGAAGTTGGTGCATTGTAAGAGGGAAGGAAGGCCCCACAGATTGATAATACTCTGAGCAATGTAGCTTCTATTGAGTCTAGCTTTCCTCAGGTCCTCACTCGCTTGGAGATGTGACCAAGAGAAGCCATTCGAGTCTTTGAGTTTGACTAGATCCAAGTGCAGTTTGGTTGTGTCCCAAGTTTATTTCTCTAGATTGTCAATGATCAGGCCCTTGCCCTTCCATCTGTTAGTAGGGTCCTCCACCATATTGAAGTCGCCGCAAATTAGCATGTTGTGGGGGAGCGAGTCCAAGGAGGCCAAGGTGTTCAATCTCTCCAGCTCCCCATTAGGGGCATACATAGAAACTAAAGTAAATCAAAAAGGGGCACCAAAGGAGATGACAATCCATCTATGGCTCTCGTCTTCAGTCTAGTACTCAAGCTTTTCAGACCAGAATTGATTTATACCAATTGCCATCCCACCGGACCCCTCGGGTGCGATGTCAAGATCCAAACATGGGTTGGGGAGACATGTCTAAGACGTTTCTGGAGGTATGCTCCATCAATTTCACTCTCTTGAATACAGATAACTTCAGGGTTTAGGCTAATGTCACGAAGCCATTGACCAATGATGATCGCGCTTGAGGGGTCGGTCTGCCCCCATGCATTTAACGAGGTGATGATCATTCTCATAAGCTACCCTCTTTGTGGGAGGGGGCCTTATCCTTTCTCTTCTTGGATTCATCTTTCTTTTTCACAAGGAGGGGATCCCGACTTATCAATTTGTTCTTGTGGGGGCTTTTCCAGGGTATCTCAATAGGTTGTTTTCCCTTGCGAGTGGCCTCCTGTTGGAATGAATAGGAAACCCCTTCCAAAATCATCGATCCAATGATGGAACTTTAGCTATCTATGTTGTCTTCATTGTTGGTGGTAAACCCGTCTTCTTTGCTTGTAGTGTAGCCCTCGTGAATGGTTTCTTTGTTGTTAGGGATCCCTAGGGCTTTGTCGTTGGTATCCACCTCAAACTGGTTCCTACTTGGGTAATCAAGCTCATTAATCTCAATTTCCAGATTGCAATACAAGTTGCTTTTAAAGGCCCCCTTTTTGTCTTATTTATGACTAGAAATGGGCGACTGACATTAGAGAGAATGAATATATTCAGTTTCCCATTTTAATTATTAGGTCTATTGAGCATGGCACCATCAAAGGGGTCAAGATGCTTTGTTCCAAGGGTTTCTCTAGCTAGAAGCATCTTTGGACAACTATAGAAGAGAGCGGATGAGACAAGAAGAGATTGATACTAGCATTATATTGGATTATGATGATTGCTACATCTTCTCATTTGGATCCAATCTTGGGATGGCTAGAATGAGCACCTCATGCATGTCCCATTTGATCCTCACCTGAATGATCTTAGATGGAACAATGATAGTTGAATACAAGAGATTCCAAGGGAAAATAATAAATTGTTTTTCTCATTCATGCTTCATTAGAAGTGTTCAACTTCTTTTTCATGTATTAGATGGTAATTCAAGCTCCAAGATCATTGGCACCTAGTGATGGAAAGGAATAAAGGGTCCTCGTAGCAAAAGTTTTCCATAGGGGTGTATGGACAAACATGAAAATCTACAAAATACCTAACGCTCCTCCATGATGTAAGTGATACGAATGATCCTCAAGAGAGGGTTGGAAAATTCCTTATCATGCAAGCTTTCATGTGTTAATGTACATAACAAGATTCCAAAATTATGTGATTTCAAAATTTACAGTCCGAATTTGATGATGATTAGTAAAAATCTAATTAATAGCCAATTCTTTATTTCTATTCAATCACATGAGTTACACTTTGTCAATCTCCAATAAAATGATAGCAACACATATTATGAATGCATACAAATCACCAATACATATGGAAGAACATCCCAAATTCATATCACATGAAATCCATTGTATCTCCCTATCACTCTCAAAAAATCATGGAGGGATTTAATATAATGCTTCTACATAATCCCCTCTACATCAAGTGCTCAAACTATCCATACATAATAAACACTGAGTCACAACAAAGGAGAACAAAGACATGTTCTCTTTTTATTTGGACCTAAAAATCATGAAATCAGACAAAAAATGGTCCATTTCACAACCCTTAGTGAAAACCACTTGTCTCTTGCTCCTAAACAATAGAAGGAAGTTTGGTTTTCTAACCTAAGAATTCTGGAGTAGATAGAATAATTTTTTAGGGCCAAGAGAACCAACTTCACGATCATGTACCCCACATCATAACCTTCGACTCTAGAAAAATGAAATTCAGGACAAATAAAAACCTCTTCATTTACTTTTTAGATCTCTAGAAGCATAGATGATAAGAGTCTATATGCTATTGAGAACTTTCATTACATGAGATGGAACAAAACGTTAATGTTTTTCATAGGGCAATTCAAATAATAATCATGTCATTGTCTAGTAGAGACATTGAGAGTAGGCATTCTGCATACCACATTGAATACCACAAAGCATTTTCCAACTAACATTTCAAAAAGATGACCTTAAACAACCATAAATGATAAACAATATCCGCACATTGATGAGACAAGACAACTCAGCATAGGTAAAGGTAAGCACAATTTGAAACAAACACTTAGAATTGTATTTCTATTAAATTGCTCTTTCAAGTTAAGATATTGTTTACAAGAATAAAAAGCTTCTACAATAGAAGTTGATCATATGTTTCCTTAGCTTCATGCATAATATCATCTTCTAGAGCTTTAGAACTTGTAGCCTATTTTTGTTGCTCCAAGATTGGCTCTTCAAGGTCAGCCATGTCTCCAGGTTCATCTGCTAATGGTGGAACAAGCTCCCTCGAAGCAGGTTGGAATCTTTCAGTATTTGCTATGTGCTTCCTTCCTACCTCTTGTTCCTCATTTGGGCATTCATTCAACCCATTAATCCTCATTCTTATGAAGCTCACTTGAGCTTGATCTTTCTCTATGGCTATGCAATGCCTAAACATCTTTAATGAACAAGCGAGAGTCGTTCCTAAAAAGGAAGCAAAGCAATTAGAGGCACATCAAGAAACATGGTCAATGAGAACCATTAGGACTACAATTACCTGTGCCAGAGAAAAGGTTGAGAACCCAGTCATTATCGTTGGAAAACAAGTGAATTAATCGCACAATTAGTTTTTGTGGCTTCGGATATGGATTAACCAATGTCTTGTCCCCAACCACATGATGAAGTTTCTTTGTAACTGTAGGGAACATAAGTACATTGGAGATTTCATTCTCATTGCAATGTTCCCTGAGTCTTCATTTGCTTACTTCATCATAATACTCGACTATAATGCATTCAATTGAACTCACAAACCTATGCAAAGGATTATGATTCCAATTTGTCTTTACCTTGCCAAAGAAAACGATAAGTAAAATAGAGTTCATCATGCACAAATCAGAGACCAAACGAAGATAGATTACCATGTAAGACACTCCACAACATGACATCTTGACTTCAATGCAGTTGATAGAGAAAATAATTGGTCCCTGCTATGGAAAACCACTATCCTCCATAAAGGTGACATAATCAAACCTGCAAAATCTGTAACCATCTTGCGAATTTATGGGTGCTTGAATGGCTCTTCATCATTAAAAGATCCCATCATTCTAAACCCATAGGGTATATTTGCTATAACAAGGGAGTAATGTTTTCTAGGTACAACAGTACATATATTATTTACATCATTGCAATACAAATTGTAATATCCAGGTCTAAGGGGGTCTAGAGGGTTTGAAAAACACTTCAAATCTGACTCATCATCAAAATCAGTTTCCTTAGCTTTTAGCCTGGACTTCTCATGCCTTGCCCTTTGAATGTTAGCCAGGAATGGAGGTGGAAAATCATCATTTACATCAGTAGACTTTGACTTTTTCTGCTTCTACAAAAACAGAGAAGAAGAATGATTATTGTGACACATACAATGGCCTTATTCGATGCCTGGCATCGACCTATTGCAGCACCTACCTAGTCATGGAACAGTATAAAGTATTCTGAGAGTGCTTTGTATGATGAGGTGAATCGATACTCTGCTTGGACTTCACTCAAAGAGAAGCATCCCACCCTCTTCATCATTACCTACTGAATCTTCATATATACTTTGTGATTGCATTCCCATATGGATAAAAGCCAATGAGTTCAATAATGAGAAACACAAAGCAAAGATGATTTTAGAAACTCTTTCTTACTTATTGAGCTGAGTGAACATCTCTTCAAGACTTAAATCCTTGGAAATTACTCTTGATAAAGTTGATATTATCAAGGTATCATCCTTGATCCCTTGTAGGTCTCTCCATGGTGTCAACTTCATATCCTCAACAGCCTCTTCAATGCAAAGGTCAAGCTTCTTTCTTATTCCTTTTACATCCACCCGTAGATGTGGCCTTGATTTCCTCTCTTTTTAGACCTTAATCTCCTTATTTTCCCACATTGTAAAAATCTTGTCTTGGAGATCCCATATTTCACTTCTTCTGAATGCTAGTTGAAACCAAGGGTCGAATTTCCGCAAGGCATTTGATTTTAGATTCTCATCGAAAGCAATCTTCACCTCAATAAGACGTTGCTTCCTCAGATTAGGATGTACTCTCCCAGCATCTTTCCTTACAGAATCTTCATACTCATGGTGGATGAAGCAAATCTGCTCAATGGATGACATTTTCTGCCTGTAATCATTGTCATTATTATGGTCCCAAGCCAAGAGCTTGGCCTCTTCAGTAATAAGTCCTGTAACATATATCTTCCACTCTACATACTTAAAGAAAAATGTTGTGGGGTGCTCCTTCACCAGCTATCTACGGGCCTCTACAAAGTGTGATCCACCAATCACATAGTACATGTAATCCTCAAAAAAGGCCTCGTTGAAATCTTCTGTAGAGCTGCATTCATTTGGGTCCACCATAACTAGAAAAGGAACTACAATTGCATGAGGATTGATCTTCATCTTTTTCTTTAGGTTCTGCACATGCAGATTATGTGGCTCCCTTATCTCAAGGGCCTCCCTGTGACTCGATCAATTGGTGGTTTGTGGATAATATTAATGGGAAGGTGGAATAGCTGCCCTTTTCTAACAAGTTTTCTCTTAGCAATGTCTTCCCTCATCTTGTTCTGTTAAGTACCCAAGATCCCTAATGCAAGTTCTCCACTAGGTGCAACAATAAAATCCTTTGAGTTAGAACTTGAATCAGTGGATGCTTCATCTGCATTTTTCTTCACCTTTTTGAGTGGTTTCTTATGTACATGTTGCTTACACTTTGCCTTTATTGGGGTTGTCTTCTTTTGCTCTATTGGCATTATGTTCCCTTGGATCCAAGGCATTAAATCCCTGATAAGATTCTCAGAGCCCCTGCAAATATCTTCAAGTTTTTCAAGCACACAACACTCTGGGCACAAGAGATCCATTTTTCACATTACATTCTTTAAGACTTTAGATGTCTCCATGAGGAACATAAGGTTGTCTGAACCCTCATCCTCATAATCTACTTTGAACACCAAGCCATATTGAAAAGCCTGTGTTGTCATGAGCTTCCCCTCCCATAGGCTCCTGCAAACACCAAAAGAGTAGTTTTTTTCTCCTCAATGTACTAAAGACACCACTCCAGACCTGTCATGTCCCGCAGCGGTGTCGGAATGATTTCATCCTTCAAATTGACATATAGGAAAATTTAAAAACTTTTGTATTTTGATTGATTATCTTTAAATTCTTACAAACACTTTTGATGAGCTTCTTTTATTTGACTAATCTCTCTCTAGTATGTGCAGGCCACAAAAGTATGAAGATGTAAACTGATCTGAACTCATCATATGAATTCTTGTGTTTATAAATATGGTTAAGAGTGTCTATATACTTATGTGTGTGAAAATGCATTACTTAATTACATGAGACCATCTATATACCCTACCTGTGCATACATGTATTAGGTTTTACCCTCTATGTATTTGTGTGATTGTGTGTATGGTACCCATTTGTGTTTGCTACCATATATATATATATATATATATATATATATATATATATATATATATATATATATATATATATATATATATATATATATATATATATATATATATATATATATATATATATATATGTGTGTGTGTGTGTGTGTGTGTGTGTGTGTGTGTTTGTGTGTGTGTGTGTACATAGGAGAGCATTTATAAGAGTATGTATGACTCGTTGTGGTCATCCTATGAGGAGCCTTATAAGTATATTGATAGATGTTCTTCTAAGTGTATATGTGGGGGTATGGGTATAAACCTATATGAGTATTCAAGTAAGTATGTTTGTCCTATGTGAATAGGGGTATATATATGTATAGGTGTGTATGTGTGAAAGCATAAATGCTCATATGTGTGCTCATAGATATTCTATACAAGTATACTTATTAATGAATTAATATGTGTTTCATGTGAGCATATATATTGTTGAAGCTCAAAGTCAAGGACAAAGCATGGAAGCACATCAAAAGGTGGACACACAAGGAAAGGGAGCAAGTAGGGAGCTCCAAGAAGTGTATGTCAAATTTTCAGAAGAATCCCCTACAAAAATAGTAATTTTCATCACTAAAAATCATTGTAAATACCATTATCTATTTTTAGTAACTCCATTTTGTTCAAGCCGAGGAGTCCTCGAGCTTGAGGAGTATTAGAAGTACCATCGTACCAATTTTCATAATTTTTAGACTTCGTTTGAGCCCTCAAATAAGCTCTGGAACCTAATTTTTAACTAGGCCGGACACTAGGTCTGGACAGGGCCAAAACTAGTCAAAAAACTATAAAAAGAGCTAGAGAGCTCATTTTTGGGGTTGGCTTGTTAGAGAATAGAACTTTTTCAAGAGAACTCTTTTGCAATCTAAGCTTTCCATTGTTCCTCTCTTTGATCTTACTTTGTGCGCGTGTGTGTGTATGTGTGTGCATGTTTGTGTGCTTTCACTCACGCACTTGTGCCTTCACTTGCTCGTGGTCTTCATACCGGTCCTCACGTCTCCGCGGATTGACAAGTAAAGGAGGTGGTGCTTACGCTTGAGCTACACCAAATTTTGGCGCCGTTGCCGGGGAGAGAGCTTCGAGGACGAGCGTTGTGATGGTAAGATCGTAGATTTGCGACGTTGGAAGGTAAAAAAACTGTCATTTCAATTCATTTTCTGTTTTTTCCTCTTCATCTTCTTCATCATCATCATCTCCACCTTCTTCCATCTTCTTCTTCATAGAAATTTATTGTTTTTTAGTGCATTCTCACCATTTTCATACCATTTTTCATGCATTATTGTGTGGAAGGAGTTAGGAGGTGCAAGGGAGAGCAAGCGCTGTGTTTTTTTCATGATTTTCTGCTCATATGGAGCTCGCCATAGCCGGCGCTCAGAAATTTGAATTTCCCGCCAAAAAACGCGATTCTGTGATGAAAATCGCGATTCTGTGAAAATTCAAAATTTTTTGAAAAATCACGATTTTCTGTTTTCCCGCCTAAAAGTTGGCTGAAAAAATCACGATTCTGTGATCATTCTCAGAATCACGATTCTGTGATTGTGCTCAAAATCGCGATTCTCACAAATCACGATTTTCAGTTAAAAAAAACACGATTTTGAGAAAACACGATTCCCTACTCAAAATCGCGATTCTCAAAAAATCACGATTTTCAGTAAAAAACACGATTTCGTGAAAAAAAGGCGATTCTGTGTAATCACGATTTTTTGCTCAAAATCGCGATTTTCTAAAAACACGATTTTGTGCTCAACATCGCGATTTTCATGCCAAAAACACGATTCTGAGAAAATACGATTTTCAGCGGGCTCAAAATCGCGATTCTCACAAATCACGATTTTCAAAAAAAAACACGATTTTAAGAATCATGATTCTCTGAGTCAAAATCGCGATTTTCAAAAACACGATTCTGTGCTCAAAATCACGATTTTCATAAACACGATTTTGTGCTCAACATTGCGATTTTCATGTCAAAAAACACGATTTTCAAAAACACGATTTTGTGATCAAAATCGCGATTTTCAGAAACACGATTCTGTGCTCAAAATCGTGATTTTCATAAACACGATTTTGTGCTCAACATCGCGATTTTCATGTCAAAAAACACGATTTTCAGAAACACGATTTTGTGATCAAAATCGCGATTTTCAGAAACACGATTTTGTGATCAAAATCGCGATTTTCAGAAACACGATTTTGTGATCAAAATCGCGATTTTCAAAACACGATTTTGTGAAAACACGATTTTATGAACACGATTCTCAAGGTACAAAATCGCGATTTCTTCAAAAGGTCCTGTTTGCCTGTTTTGACCCCCAGGAGCCTGAATTGGCATAACTTTTTCATCCAAAGTCCATTTTTTGAGCTCTATAGCTCGTTGGAAAGCTCGTTTCAAATCCTACAGGACCTCAACTGTTTTTTTCAAGAATAACGTGTTGATTTTGAGATAGGATAATTTGAAGTTGACCCTCAAGTGGGACTAGGGAACCAAGGGGACTCCAAAGAATTTTGAACCATACCAAGGGGAAAATTTGGACTCTTGACTAAAGCTTATGAACCTGAGATCTGGTAGACACTTAGGCAAGGATAAACAAAGCATTAGATCTTCTGAGGCTAGTGTCAACCATACATCCAAGTCTTGGGCACAACAACTAAGTGGTCATCTTTTACTAACTTCAAACACAAGTGATTCAGAAATGTCTTTTAGTATGGGAAAACCTGTAGGTGGCTCAGGGACTGCCCATCTACAAACACCAGAAGGTCCCTATAAGACACAGTTGGAATATATTCGGACCAACCAATTAGGTGCTCGCATCTATTAGGATGGTCTGAGGCGATCAGTGGTCCAACTCAAAAATCCAGATCAATCCTTTGGACTTGAACACCCGGTGGTCAAGTTCGAAGAGGGTTCATACATTGATAAGGAAGGAACCATGTATGTGGTCACCAACCTACCAGATAGGACTGATGAGTTTGGAAATGTCATTCCTGAGAATGAAATAGGAGACCTAGAACAAGGAAATGTAGGACAAGGACCCCAGACTCCTAGAGGTAAGTCAGTTTTGACCCGAGTGATCACTCCAGACTGGATCCCTCAAGATAACAAAAGCATTGAACTATTTTTGAATAGAGAAACAGAGGAAGCCTTTTGGAGATTCAAGCCAGATCAACCTAGCCAATTGGGCATAGTCATCATCTACGAGTTCAAGGATCCAGAGATACTAGGCAAAGTTGTCTACCTGGATAACACATCAGAGAAAATTTTCTTGGTAACAGAACATGATAGACATGCATATACTTGGAAGAATGAATTGATTTTCCCACCACCAAGATCCAATGTTTCCCATGGCCTCCAAGGAGTAGGATCATCCCACGCTCATGAAGCCCAGAAAGAAAGAACTAGAGAGAGACCTGAGGTAAGTTTTGCACACACCGTGGGCAGGAATAGATCAGGATTTGAAAATGAAAGACCTGAAAGAGAGAGACATCAAGCACATAGGCAACAAAGAGATGAACATGATTTTCCATTGCCTAGACCCCGAGAGCACCCAAGAACCCTTAGACCCACTCAAGTGATCAAGGAAATGAAGACTTATTTTGACGGGTCAGGAGATCCTTATGATCATGTGGCCGAGTTCAAACAAGTGTTAAGAGCTGAACAGGTTGAGGATTTATTCACCCAATACGAGGCATTTGGTTTGACTCTTAAGGGCACTGCCTTGGCTTGGTTTCAACCATTGAGTAGTCGCAACTATCGCGATATAGGTCAACTGCTAGAAGAATTCATTGTAGAATTTTCCAAGAGTGGTATCAGGCATAACACATCATCCTTGATCCACAGTTTCAAGCAGACACCCCAAGAAACAGTGCGACTAGCAGGTAGAAGGTTCAGATAGTACCTAGAAAGATGCCCTGCTCCCGAGTTACCCACACCAGCCAAACAAGTGGCTTTGTTCTTAGATGGCTTACTGAGCACAAAGTTAAGATCATATGTATATTTGAAAGAGCCTAGATCCATAGAAGAGTGCGTGCGGACATGCATTGACATAGAAGATAACTTGGGTGAGGAGTTAGGATTATCCAAACTCTATAAGGATTCAGATAGTTCTACTAGTCATACTTCAAAAATCTCCACGGAAATAGAGGAGATAGCTGAGCAAGTTGCCAAGAAGCTGGGAGTCCAAAATAAACAAACACAAAGAGTCACTCCAGTGAATCGGTGTTATACTTTTGGGGGCGACCACATGGCTAATGTATGCCCAATGCAAAACCAAAACATTAGAGAAAGGAATGCTCCATATTGCACTATTGAGAGAAAATACACAAACCACACGGCTCAAGATTGTCCCTACAATAGGCAGGCTGTTAGACAGAATTATTAGCAACCTTACCCACAAGGTAGGTATCAGAACCAATACCAACAGCCATATTATAGACCACAACAGCAATATCAGGTACCATATAGGCCACAACCTATCTTGGGAAACCAACCACCAGCTCCAGCCAACGTGATTCCAGTCAAATATGCTGTGGGAGAGGAAAATCCAAATAGAGCATTGGTGCCCCTAACCCCATTGATACCAGATAATGATTCTCATGCTCATAGTTCAGACTACTCCCATGAAGGTAGTCCACATGCGTATTACATAGAGTCACCTGAACATAGTGAGATTTACTCGTATCAATATGAGGCACCACCTATGGAGCAAAATTGGGAGCCAGAATACTCCAATGTCATGTACACAAATCCTAACCCTAGGCCCCAATTGAGACAAATGAGACCACAAGCCCCTAGAGGATCTTGTTTTAGATGTCAAGGTGATCATTTCATTCGTGACTGTCCCCACCCATCATCTCCGAGTCAAGGACAGGCTATCACAATACAGGCTTTTTGCCCTGATTGTGGCAAAGACCATCTCCCTAGAGATTGTCCAAGAAACCCCTCTAGCACACCCAAGATTACACCCATTAATGTGGTAGGCTTAGTGGCGGATTCAAGTTCAAGTAGCAGTAATGTGGCACCTATACAGGCAGTTACTAGGGCACAAGCATTAAAACAAGATAAACCAGCAGAGCAATCGGAGTCGAGTGAATCAGGAGAGCCTAGTAAGAGGAAAACAAGAACATGGAAGGATACCAGAGAAAAGGCCAATCGTAAGTGGAATAAAAAGTTATCGGAACTAGAAGAAAGCTTGAAAGACGCAAAAACAAAAATAGAAGACATTGCATCTCAAAACCCCTCGCATGCCGAAACTCCATCCATTCCACCTCATCGCACCCCACCACCCACTGTAAATAGACCGCAACCAGGGTCTGTTCTTGCAGATCCAACCCCAGAAGGCTTGGACATGATGTTCAAGGCCTACCAGGCTCGACTTCAAGAAGGGCCTACAGCTGCAAACCTAGACAAGAGTTACCCTAGAGCGGACTTAGAGATTGAACGGATGAAAATGTGCATGAAAATGGTAGAACAAGCTCAAGCTATACTTGAGACTAGTCAAAAGTTCAATCAGACAAACTCTATCAAAGGGGATTTGCATTTCCAGGGCTTACTAGAACGATTAGAGCAGTTGGTAAACAAACCACAAGTTTCTTTACCTCCACAGGCTCAACCAGTTATTGAAAGAGGAACCTCACCACCAATGGGAGCTTATGTTCCTAATTCCACGGATCCAGGAATACCTCCTTCAATTCAACAGTACTCTCAAGAATTCTTGCGGGAAATACAAGAAGAGAAATGGGCCAAGGAGAAGGGTAATTCCCCTCCTATTCTTGAGATTGATGATCTTCATGATCAATTTCCCCAAGACATTCCATCTATTTACGGAGATGAAGCAGAACAACAAGAAGACGAAAGGTTAGATTTTGAATCTAATACCTTAGAAGAACTGCCTCAATTTCCAGGCCCATGGGAATCTGAATCTCTCCAGATTAGAGCTCCCACAATACTAGTAAGAAATGAAGACTCAGTGGTTCCAAGGAACACGGATGTCATGAAGAACACTAAGGTTCAGTGTCATCTCACTGTAGAAGAGCTGCTCAAAGCAAAACCTGAGCTTTGGAATCATGTGAAGGATCAGGTTCCAGAACTTGATTCCAACATGCCAAAAGCAGGCTCCAAGCAAAGGGTACCAGAGATACCTCTAGACAAAATAGGGGACATGTGAGGGTGAAGAAGGTAATACTTATCTTCCAATCACCTACCAAGGTTACACAACCAAAGCAATCATAGATTCAGGTGCTGGTGTTGCTATTGCGACCACCTCCTTGTGGAAGCAATGGGGCAAGCCCACATTAAGACCAACTAGAATGAAGCTTCAAATGGCTGATGGTCATTTTGAAAGACCTCTAGGATTGCTAGAAGGGATCACTCTAACCACTTGTGGTGTAGAGTTTGAGCACACATTTGCTATATGTGACTTTGAGAAAAATAATGTCTATGAGATGATCCTAGGAAGACCCTTCCTACGACAATTGCAAATAGTACAGGATTGGGGAACTAACTCCTTGTACTTACAGCACTTAGGGGTCACCACCAAGGTCAATTTGAAGGATTACACCTTCAGAGATGTACCACCCCTACAGTGGAATTCTATCCACAAAGCGAAAGAAGATTCCATCTCTGTGCATTCTGAAAGTTCACCTGATCCATCATGGCTGCATGAAGATACTCATTTGTGGATGTGCAAGGTTGCAAAGGAAGAGGAAAAACGT
The DNA here is from genome assembly GCA_020310875.1 of Ceratopteris richardii. Classification (NCBI taxonomy): domain Eukaryota; kingdom Viridiplantae; phylum Streptophyta; class Polypodiopsida; order Polypodiales; family Pteridaceae; genus Ceratopteris; species Ceratopteris richardii. The sequence continues at coordinate 125,245,937 of CM035435.1, read as the reverse complement.
TTAAAGGCAAGAGAAGAAGGAACTTCGCTAGGAGATAGACCAGTTAGAGACCCAGCCTACACACCGATGATCTTTCCAGATGAGGAGTTTGAGCCTCATGGCTGGCCAGAAATCTTAGCCACCATGGACATTGCTGTCAATGAGGAACAGTGGACACCTCATTGTGATGAGGAGGGTTATGATATCTCAGTGTTCATGTGTCAACCCTTGCTAGAAGAATGTGACCCTAGTGATGTCATAGAAGAAGAAGAGAATGACGATGATCTGGAGTCTATTGTGATGGATAGTTGCTTTAACTCAGAGCAGCACTATCTAGAAGATATAGGAGTGTTCACCCAGATAGAAGAAGAACCTCTCACAAGTATTAAAACAGTAAACTCAAAGGATGGAAGTGAGAGTAGTCAAAAGAAAAAGAAAAGAAAAGCAGTGAAACAAGAAGAGGAGGAATCATTGTTTGAAGTACCAGAAAACTTCAAGAAATATGAAGTTGACGACCGCAAAATTTTGGTACGAATGCCTAAGAGAGAGGCCATCATAGGAGAATCATATGATAATAAAGAAAAGACCAAGAAGATTGTAGTGACCATTGAAGAGAACGAAGAGAGATGCACATATATAGGAGATGACCTAAGTGCAAGAGAAGAAATGGAGCTCATAGCTCTATTAAGGGAATATAGGGATGTGTTTGCATGGCACTATAGAGACTTGAAAGGGGTAGATCCAAGAATTCGCTCTCATACTATCCCCATGACTGCTGATGCTAAGCCCACCAAACAGAAGCCCTACACATATAATGATACCTATGCAGCCAAAATAAAAGAAGAAATTGATAGGTTGATTGAAGCTGGATTCATCTATGAGATTGAGCATACCGAATGGGTGTTCCCCATTGTTGTGGTACCCAAGAAGAACGGGAAGTTGCGAGTGTGTATTAACCTTAAAAAAGTTAATGCCGCTACGATTAGAGATAGTTATCCACTTCCAATCACAGAACACCTATTGGAGCGTGTTGCAGGCAAGGAAGTTTATAGCTTCCTTGATGGATTTTCAGGTTACAATCAAGTAGCCATTGCCCCAGAAGATCAACACAAAATAGCTTTTGCTACAGAGTGGGGAATCTTTGCATTTCGTGTGATGCCATTTGGGCTCACCAATGCACCTGCAACATTCCAAAGGCTCATGTGTCATGTCTTCAAAGAGTTCTTGCGAAAGAGCTTAGAAGTGTATGTGGATGATTTATGTGCTCATTCCCAAGAAAGAAGGTTTCACATCCCTGAGCTCAGACAAATCTTCAACAAGTGTAGAGAATATCGAGTGTGTCTGAACCCAGAAAAGTGTGTGTTTATGGTGCGTCAAGGTAAAATCTTAGGTCATATTGTTTCTAAGAATGGAATCTCAACAGATGAAGATAAGGTACGAGCCATAGCGGAGCTACCAAGGCCAAGGAATATTAAAGAGGTACAAGCCTTTATGGGCCATTGTGGATACTACCGTAGGTTTATCCACATGTACGCGATCATAGCTAGACTCCTTTATGCCTTGTTGTCTAATTTTGAGTGGAACGATGAATGCGAGAATTCTTTCAACGAACTGAAGAAACGTTTGTGCACGGCACCAATACTCACCACTCCTGATTGGAATAAACCATTCCATGTCCATGTGGATGCATCCAATTAGGCCATAGGATGTGTGCTAGCACAACCCACAAGTGAAGGAAACTTAGATTTGCCCATAGCATATGCTAGTAGACAGCTCACTGCAGCTGAACGGAACTATACCACAACTGAGCGAGAGGGCTTAGGCATGGTATATGCTGTGAAGAAGTTTAGACACTATTTATTGGCCAACAAGTTCAAGTTTTTCACTGATCATCAAGCTTTGTTATATTTGGTCAATAAACCTTGCAATACTGGACGCTTAGTAAGATGGTTCCTCTTACTAATGGAATATGACTTTGAAGTTGTTGTCAGGAAAGGTAGAACCCACATTCGGGTAGATCACCTTTCTCGCATCACTTCAGGAGAGTCACCGCAAGGAGTGTCTGACGAATTACCCGATGCTTATCTGTTCAATTTAGAAGTTGTTCCTAACTGGGCAAATAAGTTGGTACCAGTCTTAACCTTTGGCCCTGCAAATAAGAATGTGAAAACATCACAAGAAGAAATTGTAAAATCACAAAAATATCACATATTAGCAGGAAGCATGTACAAACAAGATACTGAGGGTGTATTAGCTTGTTGTGTGGAGGATGATGAACATAGTAGTTGGTTGCAACAAGCCCATGAAGGAATGCTAGGAAATCACTATTCTAAACAACGAACATTGCAGAATCTAAAGCGTTTAGGAGTGTATTGGCCTAGCATGGACAAAGAAATACATGAGTGGATTAAGAATTGTCCAAGGTGCAGAGAGAGACCTCCAGTGGAGCATGCGACCCTTTATCAAGTGTCATTAATTCCAGATTGGAGTGCTCCATTGGTAGAGTTTATGAGATCGGGAAGATTACCCAAAGAGGCTAGTCTAGCAAGAAGACGAAGCATGGAGCAAGAGGCTCAAGGCTATGCCCTAGTAGGAGACAACCTATACCGAAGAGGCAAAGATGGTTACTTAAGACTGTGCGTTCACGAATCAGATTATTTGAAAGTCTTAGAAACTGCACACAGCGGTGTTGCAGGTGGACATTTTGGTCCTGACCGAGTGATCAAGACCATTCTATTCTCAGGACTTTGGTGGCCCACTCTTCATATGGATGCACATACCTATGTGAAGAAATGTGACACATGCCAACGTGCACAATATCCAGTTAGAAAAGATGAGATGCCCTTGAGGCCAATGATGGGAGGACATGCATTTTCGAAGTGGGGCATAGACTTCATAGGTCCTATTAACCCCCCAGCTAGAAACTCCCATGCAGAGTACATCATTGTAGCCACAGATTACCTTACAAAGTGGGTAGAAGTCAAAGCCACAACAAAGAATGATGCTCAGACTACGGCTAAGTTCTTATTCGAGAATGTGTTCACGAGATATGGACTACCAATAGAGTTGGTGAGCGATAGAGGCACACACTTCTTGAATGAAGTCATTGAAAATCTTCTCCAAGAATTCTTGGTGATACATAAGAAATCTGCCCCCTATCACCCACAAGCTAATGGACAAGCCGAGAGTACCAATAAGATCCTCTGTAACGTATTGACAAAACTGGTAAATAATAAACGCTCTGATTGGGACAAACAACTTCATCATGCTGTTTGGGCTTATCGAGTTGCCTACAAAACGGTACTCAACGCCACTCCATTTCAGATGGTCTTCGGACAGAACGCTGTGCTACCATTAGATTTCTTAATCCTTGCCTTAAAAGTAGCACAAGAGTATGAGTGGAATGGGCATGAATTGTCCTCTAGGATCTTTGATCTCGAACGCTTGGGTGAGACGAGGCTACGAGCGGCAGCAGGCATCTACGCTGCAAAGAAGAGGCAAAAGGCATACTTTGATGCACACATCAAGGATAAGGGATTGAAAGAGGGAGATCTAGTGTTGGTATACACACTAAAACAACATGCCCGTAAGTTGGAAAAAAGAGGATACGGACCCATGATCATTAATAGAATTTCCACTAGTGGTGCAGTTCAGTTGGCCACTCTAGAAGGAGATATCTTGCCAAACTATATTAGTGGCTGTAGAGTCAAGCTATATCAAGAACCTCTTACAGAGGATATGCTAATGAGACTCAACACTGCTAAGAAGCGAAAAGAAGAAGAGTTAAGAGTGAGAGAAGAAGCATAGGTAGAGGCCAGAGAGCGTATTAGGCGAAATAAGTTAAGGCAATTAGACCTAGATGTCAACTCAAAAGCCCCAAAATATCACATGGATATGTGTCAAAAGTCAGGCATAACGACTTCTCAGGTCATTGACTGAAGACCCTTTGTGACCATAGAGATAGGACAAGGGAAGGGTGCAAGGACGGTGAAAGCATTGATTGACTCAGGTGCAGCAAGTAGTGCAGTTAGACTTTCCTACTGCCAAGACTTGCAGTTGAACATCAATCCCATAGAAGCTTATCTCATAGGATTGGGAGGTGTGGAAACCCCTTGTTTGGGCGAGGTGGAACTTCCCATCTACCTTCAAGATGTTCCAATGAAAGTCAAAGCGCTAGTATGTCAAGATGAGAACCTTACAGAACCACTTGTCTTGGGTCAAGATTGGATCTATGACCATGCAGTTAACTTAAACCTAAGAAGTCAAATTCTTCAAGTTTGGGTACATGAACAATACATTACATTAGAATTAGAGAACTGCATGCTCCTAAATCATGGCACCACACACTCTCTTAGTTCTTCCAAGACTAATCATATGAAAGAAGATGTTGTATGTGTCAAAAGCTCTATGATGCAGAAGGAGTCAATCGTGGAAGACACGGTTCGAAGGCGGGTGGATCTTTCTTCTTCTCCAAAGAATCAAGTAGCCACAGTAGTGAGTCCACCACACAAGCAAACACAACCGTTTACGACAACTGCTACATCAAATAGAAAGACACCATTCGATAAAAAAGCAGTTCCGAGCATGAAGCAGATATGGGTACGCAAATGAGAGCAACCACCAACCTTGCCCCCACAAATTCCATCCATGCAAACCAACCAGGCCAGCAGACGAAGGAAGCAGCTCAAACAAGCTCAATCACAAGGTATCCAACAAGTTTGGGTGCCTAAGAAGTTAGCTGCAGCTCAACAAGGGCAATTACAGATGTGGGTACCTAAGAAGCTCCTACATCCACAACAACCTTTGTTCTCCCACATGCAAAAGGTTTCAACAAAGAAGCCAAAAAGAGAAAAGGGTAAGAACCACGTACAGAGACCAAAGGAAGATCAAATCAGCTCTTCAACATTAGTAGGAAGACATGCAAAAAGGATATGGGTTTGGAAGCCAAAAGTGCAAGTAGCCTCCACCGAACCAAAGCGTCAACCACACTGGATACCACAGTTCAGAAAGCATCCAAAGAGAAAGACGCCTGAAGTGACCTCTACAGTGCCAAATGATGTTCTAAAATGGACTCCAATAAGGAGGATTACATCAGTTCGAGACTCAATGGATACCTCCACCAAGGTCGGCATCAACCTCCACAAATAACATCGAAAGCCTCGAACGAGCAACAACCATGTGCTCCTTGCACAACCCTGTCTTTTGCACCATTCAGGTCATGCATTTCCAAAGTATGCATTAATATAGGGCCACATTACACGGCCGTGCATAGACACACTTGAGAATCCCACGCACAAGAGCATAGTGACATATGTCAAATATTTCTATTGATACTAACTTTTGTGTTCTTGTTTTGTGATATCCTTTTCCTCAAAAAAAAAAAAAAAAAAAAAGAAAAGCAAAGGGGAGAAAGAAAAGCGGGAGAGAGCTTGTTCCCAGGTTTGGCTTATGAAACATGAATGAGTCATGCTTAGTTGAAGGTGGAACTGTTGATTACTAGGCATTTATCAATTTGGATAGAAGTGTGTCTCGGCTGTTGGAGTTAGACGTCTGCGGAAGCACGCGAACAGCACAAGGAAGAAGAAGAAGCTTGAAGCACAACACACAAGACTGATTGTATTACTAGAGAATGTTCAAAGATAAGTAGCCCATTAGGGCAATAGGTGTATATACAAGCCGGGGGAAAAAAACCTCCTAAGGAGGGAAAAAAGTGCCCCGGCGGTCCTAGAGTGTTCACACACATCACTACCTAAATATATCAACAAATCCCCCCTGGGAGTGATGCGATGAACAAGGAGCTGGCACTCATGTATAAGGAAGTGTCGAGCTATGTGGAAATCACTCCACAAAAGGAAGTAAGCCCAAAGCTTTGCGGAAAGCTTCAAACTTCTCCCTAGGCAGAGCCTTCGTGAAAAGGTCTGCAATGTTCTCCTGCGTGGGCACATATGCCAAGCTGATCTCCCCAGCAGAGAACCTCTCCCTGACATAGTGATAATGCACCTCAATGTGCTTAGTGCGAGCATGGAACACAGGGTTCCTCGCAACTGCCAATGCGCTCTGACTGTCAGTGAAGATGGTGGTGGCAGAAGACTGGCCAACACCCAAATCAGCCATAAGGCGTCTGAGCCACACACACTCAACAGTCGCTATGAAAGCTGCCCTATACTCAGCCTCACAACTAGAAGTGGCCACAGTAGGCTGCTTCTTGCTCAACCAAGATATACATGAGCTACCAAGCATGAAGCAAAAACCACTGGTGGACACACGAGTGTCATAGCAACCAGCCCAATCTGAGTCAGAAAAAGCATGCAAATCTGGCGGTGGTGATCCCCCCTTGGGATAAAACAACCCAAGTAGCCGAGTACCACTCAAGTAGCGAAAGATGCGCTTAACCGCTTCCCAATGCGTGACTCCTGGGCAATGCATAAACCTGCTCATCTGTGAGACAGCAAACTGAATATCTGGCCGAGTAATGCATAAGTAAATCAAGCATCCAACAGCCTGCTGATAGAGAACAGCATCAAATGCATCTCCAGCATCATGAAGACTCAATCGTAAACCTGTCTCCATAGGAGTGGCAATAGGCTTACAGTCTTCAAGGCCAAAACGTTGCAATAATGTGTCAATATATTTCGTTTGACACAAAGCCATTCCACCATCAACTTGCATAAATTGAATGCCCAAATAGTGATGCAAATGCCCCAAATCAGACATCTCAAATGAGGCATGCAAATCAGCCTTGAAATCAGCAATATGCTTCTCAAGAGGACTAGTGAGCAGCATGTCGTCTACATAGACAACAATGATCAGAAGCACATCATTAGCACGCTTAACATATAAGGTGCTTTCAGTTGGACTGTTCTCAAAACCATGTGCAATCAGATAGGCATGTATCTTCTCATACCAAGCACGTGGTGCTTGCTTTAAACCATATAGCGCCTTCTTTAACCTGCACACCTGGTTTTCATGCCCTTTCTGCACAAAGCCACGGGGCTGAAAAACATACACTTCTTCATGCAAGTCACCATTCAGAAATGCTGTTTTAATGTCCAACTGATGTACATTCCAACCATGATGGGCTGCAAGTGCACAAATGCTCCGAACAGTAGTCATACGGCATGTAGGTGCAAAGGTCTCATCAAAATCAATGCCTCTTTCCTGCGCATAACCCTTTGCAACAAGCCTAGCCTTATACCTGTCAACTGTACCATCAGGTTTACGCTTCAGCTTGTATACCCACTTAGTGCCAATGGCCTTCTTGCCAGGAGGCAAGTCACATAAAGACCATGTACCATTCTTCATTATAGCATCATATTCAGATTGCATAGCAACCATCCAATTTTCTGAATTTTGTGCTTCATCAAAAGAAACAGGCTCATTCTCATCACAGAGACTAGATGCAGCCATAGCATAGCAATCTGATGCAAAGGAGGTACTATGAGAGCCTGAACGAGTACGATATGACAAAGGTGCATCTAATTTGCTGTCACGCAAAGTCTGCACCAGCCATTTTGGCATAGTTTTTGCCTGTTCAATATCAGCTCTCTCATCTACAAGTGCATCATGTAAATCTGCATCAGAAATGGAATGATCTGCATCATCATATGAAACCTGCAAAGGCTGAGAAGTTGCCTCATTAGGACCAGCACTAGCCTGTCCACCTGTAAAAAGAGGCATCAAAGTATCATACATGTCTTTGGAGCTAACAGATGTCTCCTTAGTACATGAAAGCAATGGCTGAATAGCATCTTCCACAAAGACAACATCACGGCTAACCAGAATGCGTTTAGTCTGTGGATGATACAGACGATAGCCTTTACTTTCAGAACTGTACCCAACAAAAATACATTTTACTGCCTTATCATCCAATTTTCTGCGATGTTGTTCAGGCACTAATGCATATGCCAAACAACCAAAAACACGCAGATGAGCAACAGATGGCTTGCGGTCATGCCAAGCCTCATATGGAGTGATAGACTGCAACGCTTTGGTGGGACACCTGTTCAGTACATATGCTGCACACATGACAGCCTCAAGCCAGAAACTATGTGGTAAAGCCTGACTTTTGACCATGCACCTCGCCATCTCCATGAGTGACCTGTTCTTTCGTTCAGCAACTCCATTCTGTTGAGGTGTATACGGCACTGTACACTGGTGTTTTATCCCACGTTCAGCCAGAAATGCATTAAAATCTGAAGACATATATTTCCCCCCTCGATCAGAACGGAGGGTGCCCATTTTACATGCTGACAGATTTTCAGCCAAAACCAAAAACTGTTTGAAGCACATGAACACTTCGGACTTTGCTTTGAGTGGGTATACCCATGCATGCCTGGAAAAATCATCAATGAAAGTCACGAAGTAAAGGTAATTTCCAAAAGAGGGTGTCTGCATAGGACCACAGACATCACTATGTACAAGCTGCAATTTCTGCATAGCCCGAACTGAACCATCTTTTGGAAAGGAAGAACGCTGCATTTTGCCCAAAATACAGCCTTCACAAACATGTTTTCCAGGTGCCTCAAGTTTGGGCAAAGAAGACACCATTTCAGATTTCTGCAGGCGTAACAAACTAGCAAAATTCAGATGACCAAAGCGTGCATGCCAAAGCTTTGCATCTGACATAGCCTGAGAATCATGAACTGCACATGCCGAATCATTCACAGATCTTTCATAGTCTATGAGCTTATACAGCCCACGACATAAAATGCCAGAAGCAATAATCACATCGCCATTTGAGAGATCATGGACTGTACACCTGTCATCAATGAATTTCACAACCAAGCCAATCTTGGCTAATGCAGAAACTGATAACAGGTTCTTTTTGATCCCTGGCACAAATAAAGCATCTGACAAAGTGAAAGAACTACCATCAGCAGTAGTCAAAATGATCTTACCAACTCCCATAACAGGATAAGAGGAGTTATTGGCGCATGTGACAGTATTCCCTGTAGGGGCAGGCTCGAGTGAAGAGAAGAAACTGCGCTGCGAGGTAATATGTTTGGTCGCCCCACTGTCAAAGTACCAAACATCTGAGTCTACTGCAGACATGCACTGATCATGAGAAGATGGGTCAAAACTGCAGACAGTAGTAAACGCCCATTCTTCTTCCTGCACAAGATTTGCAGACTCTGTTTTTGGTGTAGAGGCCTCTGCAACAACCATTCCAGCCTCTTTCTTCTTTGCCTCTTTAGCAGCCAGTTTTGGACAGTTCTTTATAATATGATCATTTCCTTTACAGTACTTGCAGAACAATTTCTGCTTTTCCGATTTCTTCTCATCTTTATCCTGGTTCTTCGATTGTGCAGCATTTGCAGATTTCTGCTTACTAGTAGAAGAGCTCCATTTTCCTTTGCCCTTCTGACTAGCCAGGAAAGCTTGATCTGCAACACGCATAATGGACCTGTTCTGCCTGGACTGATCTTCCTGCAACAGAACAGAGACTAATTCCTCAAATGACAAGGCATTCGGATTGCCTTTCATCATCAATCGAAGAGTAGAGGCAAAACTCTGATATGAATCAGGAAGGCCATTCAGAATGGTCTGCACAAGTGAGCTATCTGGTATAACCTCATCAGCAGAAATCAATTGTTCCTTCAGGTCTTTGATCTTTGTAAGAAAACTGTCCATAGAATCACCTTCATTCATGTGCTCACTCTCCAACTGTTTTCGGAGGTAAGCAACACGAGCCTCATTCCTAGCCTGGTACAAAGTGGTAAGTGTATCCCAAGCATCCTTTGCTGTTCTGCAAGAGCGAATGTGAGGGATAATGGCACGTTTGACAGACAAAGCTATCAATGCATGTGCCTGGGCATCTCTGCCATCCCAACGAATCTGCTCTGCAGTAGGTGCAACAGAAACAACAGCACGAACAGGAATCTGCGGAATATCATCTTCGACACCATCTTCATCAGCTCCAACACCTGTATTTGCAGTACCTGTCGTTACAGGTGTAACAGGACGTCTTTCAACACCCTGCACAATGTTCCACAATCCTTTTGCAACCAGTACATGTCGCATCATATAAGCCCATAATGGGTAGTTGGTACCATCCAACTTATCCTCAACAGCCAACATACGGAATACATCACTGCTTTCAGCCATGGCCGGTGACTAAAATACCTTGATGCAGAAAATTGACTGTATCTCAAAAAGTTGAACGGAACTGCCCAGACGAGTTCTGCTAGACCTGTAGCAGACTTCGAGACGCTTAAACTGGCGAACAGAAACTGGTATATACCTTTGGCACAAAAGGACGAAATAGCCTGCACAAGCGCTGTGATAGTGCGTTCGGAGGCCGAAATGAGCTCAGATCGCGATTTCGGCACCACATAGCGAAGCTGTTTTGATCTAGGAAACACCCTGAGTATGCTCACCAAATTTCATGCGAATCTGAGACTGCAAACGGAGGAGTGTCGTCGGCGCCCTAGAAGAAGCAACGACCTGCTCTGATACGAATTGTTGGAGTTAGACGTCTGCGGAAGCACGCGAACAGCACAAGGAAGAAGAAGAAGCTTGAAGCACAACACACAAGACTGATTGTATTACTAGAGAATGTTCAAAGATAAGTAGCCCATTAGGTCAATAGGCGTATATACAAGCCGGGGGAAAAAAACCTCCTAAGGAGGGAAAAAAGTGCCCCGGCAGTCCTAGAGTGTTCACACACATCACTACCTAAATATATCAACATCGGCCAGCAGTGAGATTATTGCTGCCTTATCTGGTAGATGACAAGCATTTGGCATGAACATGGCATCTACAACTATGATTTTCTCTTACCATGGTAGGAATGAAGACTTGAAGGTCCGCAACTTGAGTGATGCTTAACTACTTCATGTACCAGAGCATCCAAGGAGATATCTGCAAAGGGTAGTTCTAGAGGAGAAGACTCCTGCATATGTATTTGACAAATGTTGCTTTGAAAAGAGGAGAGGAGTTCCACCACTCAAAAGATCTCATCAATGGACAATCAACATGGACATTCATCAACAATGTTCCATCCCAAAGGCCAAGTGTACAACACGAAGAGACAAACATCCATCAACCTTCTCCATGGTAAGTATCTTTACTCTGGAAACACCATAACCATGATAGTTTAGGAAACCTCTTCGTCAGCATACCCTTGAGCACTTAGCTCAAGACCCGCAATTTTTGCACCATGCTTCTTCCAATGCATTTTCCAAGTAAGCATGCGTAGGGCTACATTACAAGGCCGTGCACAAGGCACATACTTTTTTTTAACCCAAGCACGAACACACTTACCCATCATTCATTATGGGTTATGAGTAGTTGGCATGACTGCTCTCAACATCATCTTTGGAAGAGCTAGCGGACGTTATGGGAACAACATCCATATCTCGGAAGCAAATTGAAGCCAGTAGTTGCTCCAAATCACTCTTGACAACCTCTTTTGAGCAACTTGCAGTTTTGAAAGCTCACAACGACACATTCTTGCTGGAATCCAAGGAACCAGCTCATACAACGGTTGGACACCACCTCTCAAAGCACTACATGGAACAGCCCTTCCAACAAGGGTCTGTCAGGGACGACAGACTCGAGAGGGGGGGGAGTGTTGAAGCTCAAAGTCAAGGACAAAGCATGGAAGCACATCAAAAGGTGGACACACAAGGAAAGGGAGCAAGTAGGGAGCTCCAAGAAGTGTATGTCAAATTTTCAGAAGAATCCCCTACAAAAATAGTAATTTTCATCACTAGAAACCATTGTAAATACCATTATCTATTTTTAGTAACTCCATTTTGTTCAAGCCGAGGAGTCCTCGAGCTTGAGGAGTATTAGAAGTACCATCGTCCAATTTTCATAATTTTTAGACTTCGTTTGAGCCCTCAAATAAGCCCTGGAACCTAATTTTTAACTAGGCTGGACACTAGGTCTGGACAGGGCCAAAACTAGTCAAAAAACTATAAAAAGAGCTAGAGAGCTCATTTTTGGGGTTGGCTTGTTAGAGAATAGAACTTTTTCAAGAGAACTCTTTTGCAATCTAAGCTTTCCATTGTTCCTCTCTTTGATCTTACTTTGTGCGCGTGTGTGTGTATGTGTGTGCATGTTTGTGTGCTTTCACTCACGCACTTGTGCCTTCACTTGCTCGTGGTCTTCATACCGGTCCTCACGTCTCCGCGGATTGACAAGTAAAGGAGGTGGTGCTTACGCTTGAGCTATATATATATATATATATATATATATATATATATATATATATATATATATATATATATATATATATATATATATATATATATATATATATATGTGTGTGTGTGTGTGTGTGTGTGTGTGTGTGTGTGTTGTGAAGAGAGATGATGGATGCAATCCAAAGATGAGTAGGTGCTGCTACAACCAGCTTCACACAAGCCAACTGAGACTTCAGAGCTGATTAGTAGACCCTTTGAGCTTCCTAAATCCACCAAAATATCAGCCAAGTACTTTGGAACATGTATCCCAAAAGTTTAAGTGAAGACAGACAAGTTGCGAAATGACTAGCTCCCAAAACTTGCTATTTTTGGACATACACCTGGTGGAAAAAATGAACAGTGCTCTCAACCTGGTAGGAATTAGATAAATTCCTTTTGGTCATAGCAAATATACTTAGCAAGCTTCCTAATCCAAGTTAAAACACTTCAAATGATGGACTGAGCACTGAGAAGAAGATTCATCAATTTCTGGAACATGCCCACCATTCTCGGGACTCTACACATATAGACCAGTGAGCAGTAAAATACAGATATCGCCAAAACTATTAATCCAATGACCATGAAAATTGACAGGCAGAAACTAGACAGTAAAAGCTATCCAACGCACATTAAAACACTGAAAACGGTTTCGTAGAACTTGAGATATGACCTTCTGAAGTTACTGCTTTGAGTGAGCATAACAGAGAACAAAACAAAGAAGTAGTTAATGATAAATGTATAGATTCACGTATGATTACAACCACATTGGCAATGAATATTTGCACAATGGGAGTAGAATGATAGAGCTATGGAGTAAGCTCTTCAATCTCCACAAAATGACATGAAGTGGTCACTTACAAGGCTTGCTAATTGCCTCTTCCTTCTTGCTCTTTTTATAGCTATTCTTGGAAGGAGTTTTGAACTCGAATTCGAATGGCTCCACCTAAAAGTAATCCCCAAAGTTAGGAGATATTCCCTCAGCTCAAAAATTCATAGTTTTAGGTAGTTAGAGCCACGACTTTGCTTTTACATCATGGATGAGGTAAGCCATCCTTTTCCTTTTTTTCTTTTTTCAATTACAAGAGATAAAATGTACTCTTTTACAAGAGGTGTTCACATGACTACACATGTGACTTACAAATGATCATAATATCAAGCATATCAAGCATATCTAGCATGTAGGCTTGGGTAAAATGCACCAACAGCTCCCCCTCAAGCCTAACATGCTTGGCCTCCAAATAAGTCTTCAATTGTCCTTGATTTCTTGCAAGCCAATCATCAACTTGAATCTACTTAACTTTGTACCATCAAGAGCTTTAGTCAACATGTCTGCACATTGCATATCTGTAGAGACATAGGATAGTTGAATATCCTTGCTCATTAGCTTCTCCCTTACATAATGGTAGTGGACTTCAATATGCTTGGTTCTAGCATGGTATACCGGATTAGCTGCAAGATGTAGTGAGCTTGTGTTGTCACAAAAAATCTGAGGTGTTGAAGAATGAAGTCCAAGATCTATGTACAAAGACTTTAACCACATAATTTCTTGAGTTGCATTAGCCAAACCTCTATATTCGGCTTCAGTAGAAGATAATGCCACGGTTGGTTGATTCTTCGATGAACAAGAAATGATTTTTGAACCTACAAATGATATATACCCGGATGTGCTTCTTCTATCATCTCTAGATCCGACCCAATCTGCATCTGAGTAGACCTTTAGCTCAATATCTGAAGTAAATGAATAAAACAAACCTTCATTCATGGTCCCCTTTAAGTACTTGAGGACTCTCTTGGCCGCTTACATATGTGGTCTTCTCGGCTTATGCATAAACTGACTCAATATGCTAACACTATAGCATATATCCACCCTTGAGAGTGTTGCATAGTTCAAACTTCCAACCAAGCTTTGCTAGCTTGTGATGTCTACAATTGGCTCTCCTTCATAAGCACTAAGCTTATGATTTTTCTCCATAGGTGTACCTGCACACTTGGTATTTTCCATCTTGAACTTGACGAGCATGTCATGGACATACTTCCTTTGTACACTGTATATACCTGAATCTGTGTAGATCAACTCCAATCCAAGAAAATAAGTGAGTGGTCCGAGGTCACTTATTTTGAACTCCTCCTTCATTTGAGTCTTTACCTGTTTGATTCCTTCAAGATCATTGCTTGTGATAATAATATCATCAACATACACACATAAATAGATCACTTCAGATCCATTCCTCTTTATGAACAAAGAGGTATCTGCCTTGCTAGCTTTGAATCCTTGGTCCTGCAAATAAGTCACCAATATGAAATTCCAAGCTCTTGGAGCTTGCTTCAATCCATACAAAGCTTTCTTTAGTTTGCATACATAGTTAGGATGATGTGCATCCTCATATCCAGGAGGTTGTGCCATATACACTTCCTCAGAAATCCATCCATTCAAGAAAGCATTCTTTACATCAAGTTGATAGAGATTCCAATTTCTAGATGCAACAAGACTAATGAGAACCCTAATTGTAGGCATTTTTGCAATAGGAGAGAAAGTCTCCTCATAATCAATACCATGGGTTTGAGCAAACCCTTTAGCAACTAACCTTGCTTTCTGTCTATTTATACTTCCATCTGGATTCCTCTTTATTTTGTATATCCGTCGAGATCCAATTACCTTCATAGATGGCTGGTTAGGTACAAGCTCCCAAGTGTCATTCTCCTTCAAGGCTTCCATTTCTTCATCCATTGCATCTCTCCAGGCTTTCTTGCTTTGTGCTTCTTCGAATGTGGTAGGTTCTTCATTGGTTGAATCCTTTGCAATATAGATTGAGTGCTTGGTGACCAAAGAAGTATCATAACCAAACCTCTCTGGTTTCTTCTTCTCCCTTGAAGACCTCCTAAGTGGTTGATGTGAGCTCTCGGGTCCATACGTAGCATCCTGCATCTTTGCTTTACCTTTGTTCTTCCATAGCTTTAGTCTTTCCAAGTCTTCTAGGTCAATCTCCGAATCAATTTCTTCAATCTGCTTTGGCTCCTTTGGTTGAAGTGATGGAAAATCTTCATCCAAGTCATAAGGCAGCTTCACTTTCCTGTCATCATCAAACCATGATTTGTTTTCATCAAAAATTACATCTCTACTCACAGAAAATCCTTTATTTTTTGGATTGTACAATCTATATCCTTTTTGGTTTTGGTCATAACCAATAAATACGCACTTCTCTGCCTTGGGATCCAATTTCCCTCTTACTTGAGAAGGAATGTGAGCATAGTCTAAGCATCCAAAGATTTTACAATGCTCTAGACTAGGTCTTCTTCCATTCCACACTTCATATGGAGTTGTTCCATCTAGTGACTTAGATGAAAGTCTATTTATGAGATATGTGGCTGTAGACACAGCCTCTGCCCATAGGTAGTTTGGAAATCCCTTTTCGTTGAGTATGGACCTTGCAGCTTCGACAATAGCTCTATTTCTCCTCTCTGCTACACCATTGAGTTCGGGTGTATACCTTGTAGTGACTTCCCTTTTAATGCCTCTTTCATGCAAGAAGGCATCAAATTCAGAAGAGAAGTATTCTCCTCCACCATCTGATCTGAGTCTTTTCAAAGTCCTACCTGTTTGGTTTTCAACAAGAGCAATATACTTCTTAAAGCAATTAGACACTTCATCCTTGTGCTTCATGAAAAACAAAATGGTCCACCTGCTACAATCATCTATGAAAGACACATAATATCTTGAGCCTGATATAGATGGCTCCTTACTTGGACCCCACACATCCGTGTGCACTAGATCCAAAGGATTTTTATACATATATCCTTTCTTATTGAAAGGTTGTCTATGAGCCTTGGCGAGTTGACAAGCTTCACACTTATAAATCATGTGTTGCCTTGTGATATTAGGCAAACCAAGTACACTTTGGTCCCTGCAAATTTGTTTGAGTGTCCTCTCACCAATGTGAGCAAGCCTTTTGTGCCATATCTCCAACTCTGTAAGAGTTTGAGATCCATAGCTAAACAAAGCTATGTTCTTTGTATCTTCCACTTCAAAAGTGAAAAGCCTTCCTGTCTTTTCTCCTTTGGCAATCCTTCTAAAGCCTTGCCTCGGGTCTTCAACATATGCTCCAAATCGATTGAATCTAACGTGCAATCCTTTTTCAACAATCTGTCCAACACTTATTATTTTTTTGGTAATTGTAGGGACATACAAGACTTTGCTTAAGAGGTTCATATTCCCATCTGATGTCTTCACATTACCTATCTTCTCAACTGAGTGCTTTGTGTCATCTCTTGTCTGCACTTCATGCTTGTTATGAGGATCTTCCAAATCAGAAAGTAAAGCCACATTTCTTGCTACATGGTTTGAGCATCCCGAATCAATGCAAAATATGTGATCATCATCCTTACCCTTCTTTACTGATAGATTCATAATCAATAATGAATCTTCTTGACTTTGGTCCTCTACATAGTTATTGTAGTCTCTCCTTCCTCTATGGCCACTTTGAAAGTTGTTGTTGTTGTAATTGTTGTTGTAGTAGTTGTTGTTGTAGCCTCCATTGTATCTGCCTCTATTTGATCCATAGCCACCTCTATTGAATCCTCTTCCTCTTGAGTTCCTTGGGTTCCTGAAACATTCTTCAGTAGTATGATTAGATAAGCCACATATATTGCAAGGTTGAGATGACTGGAATCTCCCCCTGCCTTGCTTTCCACCTCTGCCTCTTTCTCTAGCTCTTCCTCTACCTACAAAGTTTTCTTGGAAAGAGCTACCTTCATCTTCATTCTTCCTATTCTTTGACTTGGCCTTGACCTTAGCTTTATCAGAATATAAGGCAGAAGTTTGATTACCTCTTGAGGACTCACCACCTTTGCTAATATTTTCTTCATGAGTGAAGAGTTTGCCCATGAGTGTGTTGAGGTCGGGTACATGCATATCCATGTATAAATCCATGGTGGTTGTGAATGATTCCCACTTGTCGTCTGCTTTGATTCCATTTATGATTTTTCTAATGATTTGCTCCTCTGCAATTACCTCTCCAATGCTTCCAAGTTGGTCGGAAATCTCCTTCATCTTTGTGACATAATCAATCACATTTTGCTTTGGGCTTTTCTTCATTGTTGTGAACTCATCCACAATTGGTTCTTCCTTGCTCGAGTGTTGGAAGAGAAGAAAGAAGCAAGTGCATTCCAGGTCTCTCTTGATGTCTTGCATCCCTTGACATGAGGTAAAAGAAAATCAGAGATTGAGTTTAGAATATAGGACCTTGCAAGTGTATCCTTCGAACACCAATTCGAAAGTCCTTCCACTTCTTCATGTGATGGTTGCCCTTTGTTCCTCATGGTTGGCATTGCTTCATCTCCGGATATGAATCCATATAGATTCCTCCCTTGAAGGTAAGCCTCCATCCTTAGAGACCATGCCGGGTAGTTGTTTTGATCCAATTTTTCAATTGTTGATGGAAATCCATCTCCCATGTTGCTTGACTATGCTCTGATACCACTATGAAGAGAGATGGTGGATGCAATCCAAAGATGAGTAGGTGCTGCTACAACCAGCTTCACACCAGCCAACTGAGACTTCAGAGTTGATTAGTAGACCCTTTGAGCTTCCTAAATCCACCAAAATATCAGCCAAGTACTTTGGAACATGTATCCCAAAAGTTTAAGTGAAGACAGACAAGTTGCGAAATGACTAGCTCCCAAAACTTGCTATTTTTGGACATACACCTGGTGGAAAAAATGAACAGTGCTCTCAACCTGGTAGGAATTAGATAAATTCCTTTTGGTCATAGCAAATATACTTAGCAAACTTCCTAATCCAAGTTAAAACACTTCAAATGATGGACTGAGCACTGAGAAGAAGATTCATCAATTTCTGGAACATGCCCACCATTCTCGGGACTCTACACAGATAGACCAGTGAGCAGTAAAATGAAGATATCGCCAAAACTATTAATCCAATGACCATGAAAATTGAGAGGCAGAAACTAGACAGTAAGAGCTATCCAACGCACATTAAAACACTAAAAACAATTTCGTAGAGCTTGAGATATGACCTTCTGAAGTTACTGCTCTGAGTGAGTATAACAGAGAACAAAACAAAGAAGTAGTTAATGATAAATGTATAGATTCACGTATGATTACAACCACATTGGCAATGAATATTTGCACAATGGGAGTAGAATGATAGAGCTATGGAGTAAGCTCTTCAATCTCCACAAAATGACATGAAGTGGTCACTTACAAGGCTTGCTAATCGCCTCTTCCTTCTTGCTCTTTTTATAGCTATTCTTGGAAGGAGTTTTGAACTCGAATTCGAATGGCTCCACCTAAAAGTAATCCCCAAAGTTAGGAGATGTTCCCTCAGCTCAAAAATTCATACTTTTAGGTAGTTAGAGCCATGACTTTGCTTTTACATCATGGATGAGGTAAGCCATCCTTTTCCTTTTTTTCTTTTTTCAATTACAAGAGATAAAATGTACTCTTTTACAAGAGGTGTTCACATGACTACCCATGTGACTTACAAATGATCATAATATCAAGCATATCAAGCATATCCAGCATGTAGGCTTGGGTAAAATGCACCAACAGCTCCCCCTCAAGCCTAACATGCTTGGCCTCCAAATAAGTCTTCAATTGTCCTTGATTTCCTGCAAGCTAATCATCAACTTGAATCTACTTAACTTTGTACCATCAAGAGCTTTAGTCAACATGTCTGCACATTGCATATCTGTAGAGACATAGGATAGTTGAATATCCTTGCTCATTAGCTTCTCCCTTACATAATGGTAGTGGACTTCAATATGCTTGGTTCTAGCATGGTATACCGGATTAGCTGCAAGATGTAGTGAGCTTGTGTTGTCACAAAAAATGTGAGGTGTTGAAGAATGAAGTCCAAGATCTATGTACAAAGACTTTAACCACATAATTTCTTGAGTTGCATTAGCCAAACCTCTATATTCGGCTTCGGTAGAAGATAATGCCACGGTTGGTTGCTTCTTCGATGAACAAGAAATGATTTTTGAACCTACAAATGATATATACCCGGATGTGCTTCTTCTATCATCTCTAGATCCGACCCAATCTGCATCTGAGTAGACCTTTAGCTCAATATCTGAAGTAAATGAATAAAACAAACCTTCATTCATGGTCCCCTTTAGGTACTTGAGGACTCTCTTGGCCGCTTACATATGTGGTCTTCTCGGCTTATGCATAAACTGACTCAATATGCTAACACTATAGCATATATCCACCCTTGAGAGTGTTGCATAGTTCAAACTTCCAACCAAGCTTTGCTAGCTTGTGATGTCTACAATTGGCTCTCCTTCATAAGCACTAAGCTTATGATTTTTCTCCATAGGTGTACCTACACACTTGGTATTTTCCATCTTGAACTTGACGAGCATGTCATGGACATACTTCCTTTGTGTGATGTATATACCTGAATCTGTGTAGATCAACTCCAATCCAAGAAAATAAGTGAGTGGTCCGAGGTCACTTATTTTGAACTCCTCCTTCATTTGAGTCTTTACCTGTTTGATTCCTTCAAGATCATTGCTTGTGATAATAATATCATCAACATACACACATAAATAGATCACTTCAGATCCATTCCTCTTTATGAACAAAGAGGTATCTGCCTTGCTAGCTTTGAATCCTTGGTCCTGCAAATAAGTCACCAATATGAAATTCCAAGCTCTTGGAGCTTGCTTCAATCCATACAAAGCTTTCTTTAGTTTGCATACATAGTTAGGATGATGTGCATCCTCATATCCAGGAGGTTGTGCCATATACACTTCCTCAGAAATCCATCCATTCAAGAAAGCATTCTTTACATCAAGTTGATAGAGATTCCAATTTCTAGATGCAACAAGACTAATGAGAACCCTAATTGTAGGCATTTTTGCAATAGGAGAGAAAGTCTCCTCATAATCAATACCATGGGTTTGAGCAAACCCTTTAGCAACTAACCTTGCTTTCTGTCTATTTATACTTCCATCTGGATTCCTCTTTATTTTGTATATCCGTCGAGATCCAATTACCTTCATAGATGGCTGGTTAGGTACAAGCTCCCAAGTGTCATTCTCCTTCAAGGCTTCCATTTCTTCATCCATTGCATCTCTCCAGGCTTTCTTGCTTTGTGCTTCTTCGAATGTGGTAGGTTCTTCATTGGTTGAATCCTTTGCAATATAGATTGAGTGCTTGGTGACCAATGAAGTATCATAACCAAACCTCTCTGGTTTCTTCTTCTCCCTTGAAGACCTCCTAAGTGGTTGATGTGAGCTCTCGGGTCCATACGTAGCATCCTGCATCTTTGCTTTACCTTTGTTCTTCCATAGCTTTAGTCTTTCCAAGTCTTCTAGGTCAATCTCCGAATCAATTTCTTCAATCTGCTTTGGCTCCTTTGGTTGAAGTGATGGAAAATCTTCATCCAAGTCATAAGGCAGCTTCACTTTCCTGTCATCATCAAACCATGATTTGTTTTCATCAAAAATTACATCTCTACTCACAGAAAATCCTTTATTGGTTGGATTGTACAATCTATATCCTTTTTGGTTTTGGTCATAACCAATAAATACGCACTTCTCTGCCTTGGGATCCAATTTCCCTCTTACTTGAGAAGGAATGTGAGCATAGTCTAAGCATCCAAAGATTTTACAATGCTCTAGACTAGGTCTTCTTCCATTCCACACTTCATATGGAGTTGTTCCATCTAGTGACTTAGATGAAAGTCTATTTATGAGATATGTGGCTGTAGACACAGCCTCTGCCCATAGGTAGTTTGGAAATCCCTTTTCGTTGAGTATGGACCTTGCAGCTTCGACAATAGCTCTATTTCTCCTCTCTGCTACACCATTGAGTTCGGGTGTATACCTTGTAGTGACTTCCCTTTTAATGCCTCTTTCATGCAAGAAGGCATCAAATTCAGAAGAGAAGTATTCTCCTCCACCATCTGATCTGAGTCTTTTCAAAGTCCTACCTGTTTGGTTTTCAACAAGAGCAATATACTTCTTAAAGCAATTAGACACTTCATCCTTGTGCTTCATGAAAAACAAAATGGTCCACCTGCTATAATCATCTATGAAAGACACATAATATCTTGAGCCTGATATAGATGGCTCCTTACTTGGACCCCACACATCCGTGTGCACTAGATCCAAAGGATTTTTATACATATATCCTTTCTTATTGAAAGGTTGTCTATGAGCCTTGGCGAGTTGACAAGCTTCACACTTATAAATCATGTGTTGCCTTGTGATATTAGGCAAACCAAGTACACTTTGGTCCCTGCAAATTTGTTTGAGTGTCCTCTCACCAATGTGAGCAAGCCTTTTGTGCCATATCTCCAACTCTGTAAGAGTTTGAGATCCATAGCTAAACAAAGCTATGTTCTTTGTATCTTCCACTTCAAAAGTGAAAAGCCTTCCTGTCTTTTCTCCTTTGGCAATCCTTCTAAAGCCTTGCCTCGGGTCTTCAACATATGCTCCAAATCGATTGAATCTAACGTGCAATCCTTTTTCAACAATCTGTCCAACACTTATTATTTTTTTGGTAATTGTAGGGACATACAAGACTTTGCTTAAGAGGTTCATATTCCCATCTGATGTCTTCACATTACCTATCTTCTCAACTGAGTGCTTTGTGTCATCTCTTGTCTGCACTTCATGCTTGTTATGAGGATCTTCCAAATCAGAAAGTAAAGCCACATTTCCTGCTACATGGTTTGAGCATCCCGAATCAATGCAAAATATGTGATCATCATCCTTACCCTTCTTTACTGATAGATTCATAATCAATAATGAATCTTCTTGACTTTGGTCCTCTACATAGTTATTGTAGTCTCTCCTTCCTCTATGGCCACTTTGAAAGTTGTTGTTGTTGTAATTGTTGTTGTAGTAGTTGTTGTTGTAGCCTCCATTGTATCTGCCTCTATTTGATCCATAGCCACCTCTATTGAATCCTCTTCCTCTTGAGTTCCTTGGGTTCCTGAAACATTCTTCAGTAGTATGATTAGATAAGCCACATATATTGCAAGGTTGAGATGACTGGAATCTCCCCCTGCCTTGCTTTCCACCTCTGCCTCTTTCTCTAGCTCTTCCTCTACCTACAAAGTTTTCTTGGAAAGAGCTACCTTCATCTTCATTCTTCCTATTCTTTGACTTGGCCTTGACCTTAGCTTTATCAGAATATAAGGCAGAAGTTTGATTACCTCTTGAGGACTCACCACCTTTGCTAATATTTGCTTCATGAGTGAAGAGTTTGCCCATGAGTGTGTTGAGGTCGGGTACATGCATATCCATGTATAAATCCATGGTGGTTGTGAATGATTCCCACTTGTCTTCTGCTTTGATTCCATTTATGATTTTTCTAATGATTTGCTCCTCTGCAATTACCTCTCCAATGCTTCCAAGTTGGTCGGAAATCTCCTTCATCTTTGTGACATAATCAATCACATTTTGCTTTGGGCTTTTCTTCATTGTTGTGAACTCATCCACAATTGGTTCTTCCTTGCTCGAGTGTTGGAAGAGAAGAAAGAAGCAAGTGCATTCCAGGTCTCTCTTGATGTCTTGCATCCCTTGACATGAGGTAAAAGAAAATCAGAGATTGAGTTTAGAATATAGGACCTTGCAAGTGCATCCTTCGAACACCAATTCGAAAGTCCTTCCACTTCTTCATGTGATGGTTGCCCTTTGTTCCTCATGGTTGGCATTGCTTCATCTCCGGATATGAATCCATATAGATTCCTCCCTTAAAGGTAAGCCTCCATCCTTAGAGACCATGCCGGGTAGTTGTTTTGATCCAATTTTTCAATTGTTGATGGAAATCCATCTCCCATGTTGCTTGACTATGCTCTGATACCACTATGAAGAGAGATGGTGGATGCAATCCAAAGATGAGTAGGTGCTGCTACAACCAGCTTCACACCAGCCAACTGAGACTTCAGAGTTGATTAGTAGACCCTTTGAGCTTCCTAAATCCACAAAAATATCAGCCAAGTACTTTGGAACATGTATCCCAAAAGTTTAAGTGAAGACAGACAAGTTGCGAAATGACTAGCTCCCAAAACTTGCTATTTTTGGACATACACCTGGTGGAAAAAATGAACAGTGCTCTCAACCTGGTAGGAATTAGATAAATTCCTTTTGGGCATAGCAAACAGACTTAGGAAGCTTCCCAATCCAAGTTAAAACACTTCAAATGATGGACTGAGCACTAAGAAGAAGATTCATCAATTTCTGGAACATGCCCACCATTCTCGGGGCTCTACAGAGATAGACGAGTGAGCAGTAAAATGCAGATATCGCCAAAACTATTAATCCAATGACCATGAAAATTGATAAGCGGAAACTAGATAGTAAGAGCTATCCAACGCATGTTAAAACAGTGAAAACAATTTTGTAGTACGTGAGATATGACCTTCTGAAGTTACTGCTCTTAGTGAGTATAGCAGAGAACAAAACAGAGAAGTAGTTAATAATAAATGTATAGATTCACATATGATTATAATTTGGCAATGAATATTTGCACAATGGGAGTAGAATGATAGAGCTATGGAGTAAGCTCTTCAATCTCCACAAAATGACATGAAGTGGTCACTTACAAGGCTTGATAATCACCTCTTCCTTCTTGCTCTTTTTATAGCTATTCTTGGAGGGAGTTTTGAATTCGAATTCGAATGGCTCCACCTAAAAGTGATCCCCAAAGTTAGGAGATATTCCCTCAGCTCAAAAATTTGTGGTTTAAGGTAGTTAGAGCCACGACTTTGCTTTTACATCATGGATGAGGTAAGCCATCCTTTTTCTTTTTTCTTTTTTCAATTACAAGAGATAAAATGTACTCTTTTACAAGAGGTGTTCACATGACTAAACATGTGACTTACAAATTATCATAATATCAAGCATATCAAGCATGTAGGCTTGGATAAAATGCACCAACATATGTGTGTGTGTGTGTATGTGGACCTCTGAGTTAATAAATATTAAAACAAATATATATTTGGTTGATATATCTTATATTATGATTTAGTTATTTATCCTAATATATGTGAATATTAAAGTATTTAATTACATTATACTTTAGTAGGATTAAATTAAAGAGTACTAAGGGGTTATAGAAAAATAAAAAAACAAAAGAAATAGAATAAAAAGAAAAATAAAAACAAAAATAAAAACAAAATAAATACGTAAATTAATGTGAGGTGTGTGTGAATTGTGCGTCTAAAGTGTTGTGTATATGTGTGTGATTAAAGTGTGATGTATATGTGTGTGTGTGATTAAAGTGTGGTGTATATGTGTGTGTGATTAAAGTGTGGTGTGTGTGATTAAAGTGTGGTGTGTGTGAGTGTGTGAGAAATTTCAGACATCTTTAGCTTCAAGGAAGCGTTGTGCTAAAGAAATCTTCTGCACAGTAATCAATCAAAGCTGGTAACAATCATATCAACATAAGTTTATGCTTGATTGCTTCACATGACTTGAAGCGAATTATGATCAAATATCATGAAGCATCATCAAAGTATAGAAATGATCTTCAAATATCCGAGGACAAAAACTACCTGCACTTTGCGCCATTGCAATCCACCTACTTATGGAATACAAAAGCATCATCTATGGCCATTTGCTTTACATTTATTTATGAATGCCTAGATTGATCAAGATGCAAAGGAGTAAAGCCCAATGTTTGAAGCTTAATAAGATGGCACTGTAATCAGAATAGATAGAGAAATGCATGGAGAAAGATTCTTAGTACTTGCTATGAGACTTGATCAAGATCATAGGTATGCCCAATACGAAGATGAGAAAGAGAGAGAGAGAGAGAGAGAGAGAGAGAGCGAGAGGGAGAGAGAGAGAGAGAGAGAGAGAGAGAGCAAGAGAGAGAGGCATGTATACATGATGAGTGTATGCATGTGCATGTATGACGTAGAAGAATGCATGTATGCATGATGAGTATGATGTGAGAATGCATGTGTATGTGAGCATGTGTGCATATATGCATGATGAATATATACATATGCATGTAGTGTGTACATGAGCATGTATATATATGTATGCATATGTGTGAGAGCATGTATGTATGCATAAGACATATGCATGCATATGAGTATGTGCATGTTAGATGCATATAAAGAGAATGTATATGCATGTGAGATGCATGTAGGCATGAGAAGATGTGAGAATGCATATGCATGTTAGATGCATAGATGCATAAGAAGTTGTGAGAATGTATATGCATGTTAGATGCATGAGTGTATGAGTATGCATGATATTAGATGTAGGTATGCATGAAGAAACGAATAAATGTATGTGTATATACATATATGATAAAAATTGAAAGCAATTCATAAGTGTGTTAATTTTCGTACAAAGTACTTATGATTTCTAACGAATGTTTTTTTTCTACAAAGAGCATTGAGGAGCATTTACGAGTAGTTGAGATCGGGGGATTGGAATTGCATACACACCACTTCTTTCACTTTTCCTATATCAATTTCTTTTAGCTTTATCTTGTATTAGGATTTTGGAGAGTTGTCCTAGCATTATTATAGTTGTATAATGTTATTTTGTTTAAGTAATATACATTCATTAGGATGAACAAGAAAACAGTTTTACTTAATCCACTTCAAAAATTATGCAATTAGTGAGTCACTTGATCAATCATCAATTCATATTGATGTATATTTGTTTCTGATGTCTGTGAGTAATGAGTCTACAAATGAGAATGCTATTTCTTCATCTTTTATTTTTGAGTTTTTATTACCTCCACCTATAAATAATACCACTCAAACTAAGCAAAATGTAGCTAATATAGAGTTAGAAGAAGAAGAATTCATAAAAGAGCGCATTACTAGTGAAACTTTAGTCTCTCAATCATATGAGTATCGTCTGTCTAGGTATCAAGTTGCACAACCGTATGGTCATAGTATAGATTAGGCCATTAGAACATAGATAAACATTTTGCACAGCATTGAATCACATCTTACATCCTAAAGCACACTAAAAAACACCCCGCGTGTAGTCACACATTGATTCCATAGCAAATTCAATTTTGATCTGCTCATTGGTCTCCAATCACACCCCTCAATAGCGATCAAACTTTCCTATTAACCTCAATTTCCTTCGAGCTCTCCTTCCTCATTGGATCATCATCAAAAGTTTTTATGCTGCCATGTCCACCAGATGAAATGGGAATTAGGTTGCTTGCTCTCTCAGAGGATAATGAAGCCATACTTTTCTTTCCTTTCATGGGGTGACTCATGCTCCTGTCATGGGGTTGTTCTCCTATGCTCACAGTCACCTTAAGCTTCTTGAAAATCTTTTCCACTCTTCCCTCATTGTCCCTAAAATGGGTAGGAACGTTGGTTCTCTCTCTGTGAATGTCTTCGATCAGGTATAGGTCGATGTCATGCATCGACTTTAAGGTGCAAGTCAATGTTTGGCATCAACTTTGTGCTGCAAATCGATGTCTAGCATCAACTTTGTGATACAACTCCATGCCTGGCATTGCCTTGCAGGATAAAGTTGATGCCAAGCATCGACTTCCAGCACAAAGTTGATGCCAGGCATCGACTTGCAGCACAATGTCGATGCCAGGCATCCACTTGCAGCACAAAGTTGATGCCTGGCATCGAGCTAGCATCAAGTTGTAGTTGAAAGTCAATCCCAAGCATTGACTTCTAGCTCAAAGTCAATGTTTGGCATCAAGTTGCAGATAGGTAGAGACCTCATGGAAATCAATACCAAGTCACCTACAAGTCGATGCCAGGCATCAACTTGCACATGGGAGTCGATGCCAAGCATTGACTTTCACCTCCAAGTCCATGTCAGGCATCCATTTTGTAGTGCAGGTCGATGTCAAGCATCGACTTTGATAGACAACTTGATGTAGACATCGAGTTGCACCTGCAAGTTGATGGCTGACATCGACTTGCACCTCCAAGTCAATGCTAGGCATCGACTTGCATCTCAAAGTCAATTCCTGGCATCGACTTGGGGGTGCAAGTCGATTCTTGGCATCGAGTTATACCTCCAAGTCAATGCCAAGCAGGCTCTCTCGCGGCTAAGGAATTTTAGAAATGAGACTCATGTCCTCCTCCACTATTTATGGGCACATACATGGCTTGAATAAGCAACTGACTAGATGTAACTGAATCAAACTAGACCCTAACTAGATTAACAAACTGGACTAAGTAGTTGAACCAAGAACCACTAGGTATGCCAATTTAGGGTCTGATAAGAGAGGTTATTCCAATTTAGGAAGCAATAGGTATGCCAATTTAAGGTCTAATAAGAGAGTTCATCCAAGTTTTGTTATTTAGTGTGTTTTTCCTTTGGAATTAGAAATATTGTAGATGTTGGAAGGAATAAAACAACCAGAGGTTATGACTTTTGACAAGAAAAAGTGAAACATTGATATAAAGCTGCAATATATGTCATAGGTTGTTGAAATTGATCACAAATATAATTGAGAAAGAGTTTCAAATCCACAATTGACTATGATAAATAATCAATTATCCACAAATTGACTAAGAAAGAGTCTCAAATCCACCCTTGGACAATCAATAAACCAATGGCTAAATGAATATTAATAATCCCACAGTTAAAGGAATATGAACCTCGATGAAAAACATCACAAAATAGTGTTTTTGTGCCTAGTAAAACACCTCAAATTTTATTTTGTTATCAAATCAAACATCTTGAGTTATAGTAGGCCACTTTAATTCATCATTGTTAGCAATAAAGCATGGTGTAGAAAAAATATGAGGAAATACATTGTATACTATATGCAAGAGTATTTGAGGCCCATAGGAAATAAAGGCCCAAAGTAAATCAAAAAGTTAGTTGTGTCTCTCAAGGAATTTAATTTATCACTTTGTCATCAAATATTTTCTTTCTGCTCACCAATTTTAAGACAGGAGGACTGGACTCTCTTTTCTGAACATTCTTGTCTCCTTTCTTCTTTTAGGAGATCAACATACCATAGTTTATTATGTATCTGAAAATTTTATTTTTTATCTAAAAACTTTATTTTGTATCTAAAAACTTTATTATGTATCTCAAAACTTTGTCAACTCAAACTTGGTCAAAATAAATGACATAGTTAATGATGTCTAATGAGATTGTACTTTTTCTTAATCTTCATAACTACCCATAATAATTTGGGCAATCTATCTTCATATCTCTATGAGGTGACACTTTCACTGGGTGTTACACTTCCATTGTTTAAAAAGGTATCCCATCTTCATTTCTCTTTGAAGTAAGTGAAGATGAGCTCCATCTTTTCCTGGACATCAGGCTCCTCTAGTCACCTTGATAGAATTCCGAATTTGTTGTTTTCAATTGATCCTCTCCTCAAGAGTGATGTCCATCGCTTAGAATGTGTTGGTTGTATGTTTTTGGTTGAGTTATTTAAGTTAGATTCTCAATGCAATGTTGCTCAACTAAATGAACCTCTTGATCTTCCTTCTTATCCACACATTGAGCTCCCTTCTCATTCAAGTGCATGTGGAGCAAAGGATGTTAGCAAAGAGAAACAAAGAAAAAACACGCTCAATCTACATTTTAAGAGAAGGCCTTAAAGATATTAGATATGATAGAGTTTTATCTCATCCCTTTTAGAAATAATGAACTCCCCTTTGTAGAGAATGTTGGGTTTAGATTGCGAGTCCATTCGTTCATATATGATGTGCACTACAATATCGGCCATCACACATTATTACATAATATGATTGATTGTGACTTGTCTCTAGATATTACAGACAAATGTTTGGACAACTTTACACTGACCTTCTTCAAATAACGTTCAAAGATGTTGGCCCTACCATGTTTACCCTAACAACCAAACTAGCCGCTTTGGAGGCAAATCAAACAAAAATCATGCTAATGCCTATAGGAAGGTCTTAAACGGAGGTTAGATGGAATAGATTCCTCCATGAATATGCAAGTACAACAAAAGAATAGACACCCAATCATCTAGGCAATTCACATTCCAAACATAGATAAGGCTCTATGTATGCTACATTAGAGCATCAAAGAGCAAGGAGGGGAGAAGTTTTCAAGGGAAGATGAGGCATGAGATGAATTTCCTAATGAACTAGAGTCAAACCAATGAAACTGATAAAGAATGGAGAGCTTTTATTATCCATAATCTAGATTAGAAGGAGGAATCAGGCACACCAAGAAGGATACATTGAGCATTTGAAATGCCTCAAGTTTCCCTCTTTAAATATATTTTAACTTTGTATAAATCCAATTTCTTCCGAAAGTCACACAAATTTTGTAATATGTTAGAGCTTGGAGAACTAATTTTTGTTTATCTAGGTAATGCAAGCAATTATGCTCACCCCAATAGCTTTTTTAAAATACTTTGGTTAGCTCCCTAAGACGAATTTTAACCAATCCACCATTTTGATGTGAAGGTTCAGTGAGAGCTCAGTTTTGTACTTCAACTTGGACATAATGAAAGAGATCTCTTGGGAATTCTTGCATTGAAAATCCCCCCCCCCCCCCTCTCTCTCTCTTTCTCTTTCTCTCTCTCTTCTCCCCATTCATGCTATCCTGTGCATGGAATATGTCTTCCAAAGGTTTTAGCGGCCATGAAGACTTAGTTTCTAGCCTGAAGGATCATACCTTTGTTCCATGAATGGCTTGGTGGTACTTGAATAGTTCTACCAATAAATCAAGATTGATTTCTCTCCACATGTATGTCTCTCTACGAATCCATAAGATCTCTCTCTCTCTCTCTCTCTCTCTCTCTCTCTCTCTCTCTCTCTCTCTCTCTCTCTCTCTCTCTATTTATGATATCCAATGCATGGACTAGGCCTTCCAATGGGTTTAGCGCCCATGACGACTTAGTTTCTAGACTTAGGGAATCATATCTTTTTTTCATAAATGACTTGGGGGAAGGGGGGGGGGGGGGGGGGGGGGGGGGGGTTGAGCAGTTCTACCAATGCATAAAGATTGATTTCTCTCCACAGGTATGCTGAATATCCTTCATTCTCATTGTGGTATCGGAGATGGGCATTGTTTCCTAGATTAGTTGCTACAGGAAAATTAAGTCCCTTCTATTTATCAATCCAAAATTCATCACATTATTTTTAGCATTCTTTTGTTCTATTTGGCCTTAACCAGACCTATCGATGGATTGACATTATAAATGGTATTTAATCCCACCATGTATATGCCAATCTGAGGTGTAATTAGCTTCCATGGACCTACAACAACACATAGTAAAGAAAATTTAGGGACATATATCTTCTTCTTACATTTGCATTTTGAGTTCCTCTTTCTAAAAATTTCTTCGAGGAGATGGATATGATGAGAGCTCTTTGTAAATTAACTGGTGTTGCTAGCCGCATGGGCCATTTCTACTTCCTCTAAAGGGCGTGCACAGTTATGTCCTTGTTTCATCAGCTCCTCACTTATGAATATTTGGGAGTCTATTGTATCTACTATATCTGTAAAAATTTATGATCCTGAAATGGGGCTTGTTGAGATTTATAAGATGGGTGCCTCTACCTTATGAAGTCGGGTGTGTGTCTTTTCAATTCATTGTATGCTCAAATACGAAAAAGGTAATAACGATAGTAAGAAGCTTTTTGTACTTAATGGACCTAACGTGTAACTATTTTCTCTTCTATTATACTCAATCAAAGTTGAAAGCTCAAACTTATATTCAATTTTTTTTCTCAGAAAGGAAATTCGTCCTTGGCCTACTCTTCTAGACTTTAATTTAAAAAAAGCAAGAACAAGTTGTAAGTGAATGGGACTAGTGCCCTTGGGACCCCTCCAAGTCCCACAAAGCAAGAGCAGAACTCGCGGGTCTAGAGAGTGTTACAAAGGAGGTTAATATTCACGTCCCCCTCATGTGGGGCCCACTTGGGTTTAATCTTGTTGTTCTCAATGAGAAACACTTTATGATGCCTAAAGGGTGGGGACCACTTGCAATTGGAGATTCTTTTGCCAAGGAGGAACAAGGACTTCTCGATCGACCACTCTTTAAGAGGGTGTCCAAAATTGTAGACACACCACTCCCTCCAAATCTTCGAGAGGGTTTTCCCTCTTAAAGTGTTCCACAGTGCCGCTGAGAAGCCGATCACTTCACCCAAAAGTGCTTGTTTCTAGGTGATTTGTCCTTGTAGTCTCAAAATATTCCCAAGGGTCTGCCAGAGCAGGAGAGAGTTGGGACAGGTGAAGATGTGACCCAAATCCTCAATGTTGTGGTGGCATCGCTTGCACCATGCGAGAGCCCCACAAATTTTGCTAGCCTTCAGATTGTTCTAGATACCACGGTGGAGAATTGGCCACATGAGAACTGACTTTTTGATCTCGATGGAGGGATGCCAGATAGACATGAACTTCAATTCCCAATGTAGCTTTGTCCAAGCCAGGCACCACTTCTTGTTAAGCATGATATGATAGTCCATGATCACCTTGATTCTAGGTATTTTGGAGAAGCAATTGCTGTTGTGCCAAATGAGACCCTCATGGCTTGGTGGAGCCTGCCCAATGAGGAGTCGGGTTTTTGATCGTTCCCAGGCAAAGCATCTGCTTTGAAGGAGAGTCCATTCTTTGTAGTTCACTCTTATATCAGGGTCTATGTCCTCAAATTTGATCCATTGGCCAGTTTCTTGTTTCTAGAGGCGTTTCCTATGTTTGAAACCCTTGTTCCAGAGCCTCTTAGCATTTTGGAGGTTCCAAGAAGGCCAACCCTGATGCCCATGATAAAAAACCAGATTGACTCATTTTGTCTCATATCAACCACCCATTTCCACTCTTCTCTGATTCTGCAAATTGTTTGAACTTGTTCCAACTCTTCTGCATGGAGCACAAAAGATTTGAGCCTTTAGGGGAAATCAGAATCAAGGAGAATAAAAAGATAAGGAGGCCCAAGTCCTTCCTATCAGGGAGGCCCACCAGCATAATCATGTTCTTGTCCTTGAAAATGACCTTGGCCCAAGAGGTCTCACAGTTGCACCAAGCCCTCATGATCCATTTTGCTGCCAACTTGTGAGCCATGCCTTTAATATCCAAAATGCCCAGAACCCCACAATCCTTTTGGCTGATGCAAGTAGGTCATTTAATTTTGGGAACTCCCTTCTATTGTGGTCCCCCATCCAAAGAAAATTTTTGTAGATTCTTTCCAATTCGCTAAGCTCTTGATCCTCCGGTCTCCAGCAAGAGAGAAAGTATATGGTCGAGGAGATGAGGAAGGTATTAATTACCATGGCACATCCTGTGAGGTTGATTATTCCCTTCCAATTCACTAAGTTCTTTTCTAGTTTGGAAAGGACCCAATTCCATCGTTGCTCCATCGAGACACCAAAGCTTATCAAAATACCTAGTAGACCGAAGACTAGACCCCTAGGGATAATTTGGAAACCATGGTCAACCAGCAGTTGGGGTGGAGGTCTGATGATGGCTCTGAAACCGGTTTATTTTGGAACTAGAGGCCTCATAGAATGTGTCAAGGCACCCCGAAAAGGTTTCAATGCTGGTGAAATCATTATGCACAAATGCTTTCATGTCATTTGTAGATAGCCCCATGATCATCTGGCCCTAGTTGAGAGGTAGAGAGAGACATTTAATATGGCCCATTTCCATGTGATGTTGCACATCTGCCCTCGTCGTGATGGCACACTAGAGACCATTGCGATGGTGCACTCTGATAAGTCCTCAGTAAACAAATAATATCGCTGCTATCTTCACACATCCATCGGTGCTCACTTCCGTCTGATGGATTTGCTCACTTCCGTCCGTCGCTATTCACTTCCATCCGATGGATGCACCTTCCGTCAGTCATTTTGCTTAATGTTGGGCATTGATTTTATGTGAAGATTTCTATTGTCCCATTAATGTTATATCCAATCAATACTATCATAACCATCAAATTTCTATTCAAGACGTTCAATCATCTTCCATTCATGTACGTTGAAAGACTGAGTTTAAATGCAAACTCCTCACTTTTTATGCACATACAAAAGTGCACGAGACAAACACTATTGTGGGTTGGCTTCAAGTTGTAGAATTTGACACCAAACTTACTATGGCCCATCTTGACCTCATCACACAGGTACATAGATGTGATGTTGTATGGTCTCCAAGCTGATGAGGAGACCTTCAGATCACGGACACTTGTTGATGCCATGCACAACAAGATATTTTGAGAGAGAGTGGATCCAAAAACTAAGCCTGGTGTCCATTCTACTAAAGAGTAAAGACGTGGACCATGCAAATACAAAAGACGGGAAGTACAACCTCCCCGCGAACTGTAGACATCATGTTATCTAAAGTATCGGATAAGCCTTCATATGGGAAAGTCAGTCTATTTCTTGGTTTTGACTGCTCATAAACCCTTGTCGCGCACAACGAAATGGGGCCACATTCGACATAGCAACATGAGAGTGGAAGATTTTTCCTCTTTCGTTTCACCTTTGAAAAGGTCTTTATCGCATGTGCCAAGGGCCACCTCACATTGATTTTTTTTCACAAAAGCAAGGATAAAGGTCCATCTTCTAACCTATCATTGATGTTTGGGAAGGTCTGGTTTTCGTTGAATAATTTGATGAGAAACTCGAGGGGGACTTCATTCTCCAATCTTTGAAAGACCTGGGTTATCGTTAAACATTTATTTAGATGATATCTATGCTAATGATGCTACTGCTCAAATAAATATCTACGGCCAACTCTCTCAAGCGATTAGATTAAAACAATTGGTTATGGTTGAGGTGGCACTTTAAGTTCCAATCCCTTTGGCACCCTCTCATCGAAAGAAAAAAGCCACCTCTTATGTGGTGAATCCTCCATCAGAGATTCTTAACCAATGCTAAAGCTAACAAAATTTGTGGAGTTCAACGAGGACTTGAGACACCTCTTCTTCTCATGCTCGAAGTCAATTTCTGTCTACCAAGCCCTCGAGAGAATCCTGTTATTATAGAGGCAATTCAACTGGAAGCAAGCTTTGCTTGGTGAAATTGTTGATTGCTCCTTGACACTGTGGAATGCGATAAGAGAGGAGGCCCTCTAGAAGATTTGGAAAGAGCGGTGTGTTGCCAACTTTGGAAGCCCCCCCTAAAAAATGATCGATCGAGAAGTCTTTTTTCCTTTAAGACACAAGAATTTCCAATTGTAAGAAGCCCCCCCCCCCCCCCCCCCCTTTAAACATCATAGAGTGTTTTTCCTAGAGAACAACGAGATCAAAAGCAAGTGGGCCCCATATGAAAGGGATGAGAGATTTATCAACCTTATATCCAAAAATATCTAGTTAGTTCTAAGCAACCCGTGCTTTGTGGGATAGAAGGGATTCTATGGTGCTAAACCTTTTCTCTTGTACACTTGTTATTAATTAATTAAAGCTTGCAAGAGTAGGCGACTCTTGGACTTCCCTTTAAAAACAAAAAAGAAACGTAGAAGAGCATTACACACAGGTACAAATTAGGTTGATGATCTTTTTGTCTTCTTCAGAGGGAATCTACTTGCACTTCAGTTTATCGTTTTCTACAACAAATACCTTATGTTGTTTGAAAGGGGAGAGCTTTTACAAATTTGAATCCTTCTATCTAGAGAGTTTAAAGACTTTTCTAAAGACCATTCTCTATGGGGTTTGTCAAAGTTAACTCAACATCTTTCATTACAGATTGTCAAAAGAGCTTCACTTCTAATGACATTCCATAGAGCCATAGAACTGTTGATAGCTTCACCAAGTAGTGCTTCTGTAACAAGTCTCCTAAACTTGAATCACAATCTCACATAGAATAATAGGTTTCGACACCACAAGATATAAAGAAGGAAAACAGAGTATACGTAGAACAAGAAGAGAGAGAATTTTATTATCTGTGCAGATTTACAAATAGTTCTGATCTGTGTTACAAAATCTATCAGATTGGTTCACGTCCTGTAGGACAGTTGGTTGAGCTTTGGCCTCTTGAGGCGGAGGTCCAGGGTTCAAGTCCCAGGCTGGACATGTTATGGCTTAGGCCAGTTAAACCCAGTTGTAACCATGTCTCATTCAGTTGTAACCTTGTCTAACCCCTGCTTTGTGGGATACGGGGGGTCCAGCGGGTACTATGCCCATTCACTTGTACAATTGCAATTTCAAAGTTAAAGTCCGGGGGAGTAGGCTTCGGCTGAACCTCCATTTAAAAAAAAAAATCTATCAGATTGCTTCAATGTGAAGCCTCATCCACCCGACCACCCCTGAGCTGATCTCAATCCCAATCTCAATCACAATCACAATCTCAATCCCAATCTCAATCACAATCACAATCTCAATCTCAATCTCAATCGCAATTCCAGAAGCCGAAAAACGATCCTAATGACTGTACGACTATCATCCCTTTCTATCTCTCAGTCTTCGTCTTTTTGGGATCTCCGCCTTTCGCCAGCGCACGACCAATCATGCCTTCCTAGACCCGCACTTTTAGAATCTGCATGCTCCAAAATAGCATCTTTTCGCATGTCTCATGCAAGACTTCCAGGCCACCCATGCATCTACTTTTCATGTCCACCATCAAGAGTCATACCTGCAAAAATAGAGGTGATCCCTGCAACGCACTCACACACACGTCAATCACCCAAAAATAACCCATATACCCATGTGCGTTTTCTAAATCCGCGAACATGAATAAGATGAATGAATGAAGGCACTTTTCAAAACCCTGTAACTCAAAAATAGTGAGGAATCAGCTTGAGCTTGTGAGAGACAAAAATATTCAGTTCTTAAATCTATACAATAATGTTAGAGATGCCTCAGGTCCAAATTTGCTTCCAGACATCACTTTTGGGCCCTGCAAAATCAAAAATTCTAGAGAGAGATGAAAAAACATGAAAAATCTCTTCA
This sequence comes from Ceratopteris richardii, assembly GCA_020310875.1. Classification (NCBI taxonomy): domain Eukaryota; kingdom Viridiplantae; phylum Streptophyta; class Polypodiopsida; order Polypodiales; family Pteridaceae; genus Ceratopteris; species Ceratopteris richardii. The sequence goes on along the minus strand of CM035435.1, from coordinate 125,209,962 downwards.
TTAACCTATCTTCATGGAACCAAATGAGACATAAAACATAGGAACTACAAAAAATTCAATCAAGTAAAGTTTTTCTACTAAGAGTACTCTACCTTTCTCTCACACAACACTTTTTCAGATTCCTTCATCTTCATGCTCAAAATTAACATACAAATTTCATGCAACAACTTTTTAGAGAGAGAATGTAAAAACTTATTGCTACAAAATTTTGCAGACATGATCGGAATATCCTAAACATAAAATTTCATTATTACCTACACATCTTTTTTTTTTTCCCGGGTGGAAAATCAATGTGGCATCTTACAGCTTCCTTCCAAGTGAATGGATGACCCAACAATAGGGACTTGATGGTACCTTAGCAAATCTGGGTGCTTTTGGGAGCAAGAAAGGAAAAGGTGACCTATGTTTTCCTTGCCACTAATAAAACCTTTGCGCCGTATAGTGGTGGCACAACAGAGGCTACCAAGTCCAATGTTGGTCCAAATACCTTTGTGAATAATCTACCACACGAGAACCACGTTCTTCTTTGTATAAGTAGGTGTCACAAGGCCCTTAACTTGAATTAATGCTATCTCGTCCAAGATCAATCTTTGTGCCACTTCATATGATAACATAATCATACTGAAGGCATTCTAACCACATGATCGTACGAAGTTATCTAAGTGCTACGCTTGCTTACTTGAAAGTTGTTAGGAAGCATGTTTGGTAGCTTGTAAACCTTCTTGTTGAATTTACTCTATTCAAGCATTGAAAGGATTGTTTATGCATTTGTGTGTGTAATTCATTGTGTACCATTTCATCATTGTATGTGAGCATACACAGGTGTGAATCACTAACAATAAAAAGCCTCACATATATGATCATAACATTTTGAAATATCATAGGAAGATGGTGAACACTCAGTGAAGGAGGGCAGAACACATATATTCCACATGCCATGAGCAAAGATGAAAGAAAAGTTTCTACAAAGGAGAGCACAGCCTCATATAACATAAGACAAAGAACTTTGTTTGATACATTGAGCAATTCAAGAAGCGATTCCAAGAAGATGTCATGTACAATCAATATTCAAACTCGTGATCCTCCACAAAAAACTAGTTTTCCTATCCAAGGTAGAAGAAAAGTATGGCATTAATCTCACAACTATAGATTAGGGTCATACCGATCGATGCTAGCCATACCGATAGTCATCCACATCATCGGTATGACCATTAGAAGATGCTCGCAAAAACGTTAAAAACTAGATGTTGGAATAGTCATCTCAATACGTGCTGGTATAACCGTCGATATAAATATCAGTATAAGTGTGAGTATTGCATAGGCAAATATCCACGCTTATTCTAATGCTTATTTCGACTATTATACTAACACATATTCCAACATTACGTTTAATAAATCATCGAAAGTCGACTCTTTTGTTTTTAACCTGATTGCAAAAGCCGACTCCATCTCACCTATTTTTCATGTCATCTAAAGTCTCGCATAAGCCTTCATATGGGAAAGTCCCTCTGTTTCTTGGTTTTGACTATTCGACATAGCAACATGACAATGAAAGATTTTTCTCTTTCGTTTCACCTTTGGCAAAATCTTTATCGCATGTGCCAAGGGGCCATCTCGCATTGATTTTTTCTGTTTACAAAAGCAACCAGAAAGGTAGGAGAGCATTAAAGAGAGGCACAAAGTAGGCTGATGATCTTTTTTTCTTTTTCATGGGCGATCTACTTGCACTTCAGTTTATCGTTTTCTACAGCAAACACCCTGTGGTGATGTTTGAGAGGGGGAGAGCTTTTACAAATTTGAATCCTTCTACTAGAAAGTTAAGGGACTTTTCTCTAAAAGACCATTCGCTATTGAGTTTGTCGAAGCTGACTGCAAATCTTTCATTTTAAATTTTCAAAAGAGCTTCACTTCTAATGACATTCAACAGAACCATAGAATTGTTGATAACTTCATAAAGTAGTCCATTCTTCCAATTGATTCGATGACCCAACAATAGGGACTTGTTGGTACCTTCCTAGATCCAGGTGCTCTTGGAGCAAGAAAGGAAAAGGTGACCTATGTCTTCCTTACCACTAATAAAACTTTTGCACCATGGAGGGGCATGACAAATGTTATGGGCTCTAACATTGGTCCAAAACCTTTGTGAATAATCTACCACACGAGAACCACACCCTTCTTTCTATAAGTCGGTGCCACAAGGCCCTTAACTTGAATCAATGCCATCTTGTCACTCTAGCACAAGGGCAAGTACCAACGTGAGGAGATCCATCTCATGATTGTCAATCCGTGGAGAGGTGAGGACTAGTATGAAGACTATGAGCAAGTGATGGCACAAGTGTGTGAGTGAGAGGCACACAAACATGCACACACATGCACACAAGGGAAGAACAAGGAGAGGAACAATGGAGTTCTTTGCATTAGTCAAAAAGTCTCTTACATAAGCTCAATTCACAGACAATCTAACCCCCAAAATGAGCTCTCTAGCTCTTTTTAAAGTTTTCTGACTAGCTTTGGCCTTGTCCAGACCTAGTGTCTGGCCTAGTTAAAAATTAGGTTCTAGAGCCTATTTGAGGGCTCAAACGGAGTCTAAAAATTATGAAAATTGGTATGTAGCTAATTCTAATACTCCTCAAGCTTAAGGACTCCTTGGATTGAACAAAAGGGAGTCTATTCTACCAAAAACGGGATTTACAATGTGTGTGTAGTGATGAAAATCACTTGAGTTGGAAATTGTTTATGAAAAAAATGATTGGGCCTTGTTGCCGTATTGTGCATGACTTCTCCTTTTTGTTTGTATGCTCTGCTTGTGACTTGTATGCCAACACTCCCCCCTTCCTAGCGTCTGTCACCCCTAACAGACCTCTGCTCTGTTATAGGGTGGTCCATATAGTATTGTAGGACATTCGTGGCTAGCTCGAGTTCACCTAGGCATAGAACTCTTGCTAGATCAGCTTCCAATGCATCCCAATTAATTGCACCTGGGACATCCGGTTGCGGTGTTGTGTAGTACTCAGAGTACATGGCTTGCTCACAGGCAACGAGATGAAGAAGATGTGTGGGCTTAGGTGTGATGAACTCCGAGTGATACTCCCAGAAACCTGTTGTGAACATGTCCTCAAATGTTTGTTTATAGCATGCGGGAAGATACTTGATTGGTGCATGCCAAGCATAAGCTACCCGAATGCTGGGGGTGGTGCTCATGTCATACACCAAATCATAATTTCCATTGGTAAACCCCGATAGACGTACCTGTGGTGTTGCTGCATTTCTAAAGGTTTTGAGTACTACCTGCATCATATCCAAAATCTTAAGCATCATTTGGGCCGCCACATCTGGCATGTGCTTCAGTCGAGGCATCCAATGTCGAATTGTGGCCATCATGTATGCTATCGATGGTGGTCCCTGCGGTGGTGCTATGTACAGATAATTGAGCCACTCCTTACATTGAGCATTATTCTGTACCTTTATGTTGAATGCTTTCCATGATCTGCGTCGTGGAACGCGGCCGTAGCATGGATTGTAAAGTAGATGTAAAGGCGCATTGTTCCATGTGCGCAACATTTTGGGATATGTCTCTAGAAGTTTCTGCCGCCATGTTGGTTGATGGATTTTGCCTTTTTGCACCGTTGGAGGAAGGTCTTCGGGTTGAAACTAGGTAGCGAATGAAGGAATCTTACCCATGACTCTCTGTATTTTTGCATGATAATCGGCCAGAATAACATAGTCAGGCCTGTATTGGAGTTCTGATGAGAGGATAAGGCCTCTAGATGACAATTTCTTGAAGTAATCAGATTGTAACACAGTTTCTTCTATGACTCTCATGGCCTGATTTTGCACTACAGTCTATTTAGGAAAAGTGGGAACTATTCATGACTTTGAGATGATTCTTTGTTTCCATTTCTTTTTTCTTTTTGAGTGATTTCACACACTAAAACATGTTATTATCTCTTGATTGGATTATTAAATTGACACTTTAACATTAAGCCTAATTGTATTATAATTGGAGTATCAATGCTAGCTCCAAACTAAGAAGTTATCATAGTAAGTATTATCAAATGGGACTTGAATGATTCCCAAAATTCTTGAATAGGCCTTTAATGTGCGCTCTTCATGAGAACCCCCCATTTCTTCCACTTGTCGTAGCCATGGGGGTCATGGTGCTTCAAAAATATCCTTCCCTTCTTTTGTTTGTTGTCCCCCTGGGAAGGGTTGTGGATCATATTCCTCTTCAAACGTTTGCTCCACCGGAATGGAGACTCTTTCCTCATCTGTGGGCACCTCAGGGGGGGATGGTGGTCTTTCGTATTGGAGTAGACGTGCTTGCAATTCTGCGACTTGTTTTTGGAGATCTTGAAGGGCCTTCGAGTCCGTGATAAGAGAAGCGGTTGAGTCAATAGCTTGGGGACCCGCTATCATTTCTTTCTATCTTGTCTGCTTCAGTTGACCTAGTTCTTCTGATAACTGGTCATGTGCATCGAGTAAAGTGGCATAGTCTTCAAGAATGATTTTGATGCTCTCTTGGGTCACTGCTTGAAACTTGGAAGGACTAATGGGAGCCCCGCTTGTGTTTTCGATAGGTGCTTCTAAGTTTTCTTGGTTCAGTTGTTGAAGCCGTCTATATTTCCTCGTGTGCTACTGCAAGGTGTCGTTTGAGCAGGGCCATGTTGCGCTAGAGTTTGGAATTTCTTTCCAGTTGTATTTGCAAATGGCTTTCTAACCCTTGGATTGATTCGTGATCCACATTTTGAAATTGTGTCTCCAAAATGCCATGAGCCTCTTATAAGGTTTGGAATTGAGTTTGGAGACTGGCTTTGTCCTCTTCCAGTGTATCGAGGCATTGTTGGAGTGCTTCGGAGTGTTCTTGTAACCTTTGATTATGTGCCTGGAGCTGATAGTATTCTTTCCTTAACTACGACATACATGCAATCATGGTGTCAAATGCATTGCCTATGGATGAAGGTGTGGTTTGTACAACAGAAGATGCAAGGGGAGGGAATTGGGGAATGGGAAGAGTGAATGTTGTGTCTACAGGTGATGTGTGTGCCGGTGAGATTGGTGGAGGGGGGATAGGGGGAGGTGGCAGTGTGAAGGGTGGTGGAGGTGATGTGGGTGGCTAAATTTCCATGCAATCAGGGGTGGAGGTGTGTGTAGTGTCTACCATGTATATTGGAATGGTAGATGATGTGTGTGTGATAGTGGTGAATAAGTGTTGTGTGGATGGTGGGAATGCGATTGAGGAGGAGGGTGGGGTGGTGGCTTGAATCATTCTACAAAAGTAGTCATGGGCTGGTTGAAGGAATGGTGGTATGGGGGGTGGGAAGTGAGAGATAGAAGGCGGGAATGTCACAAAAGGGAGTGTGGTGGTAGGGAATCCAAAAAATATGGATCTAGTGTCAGCATGTCCTACGATAGAGGTTGTGGAGGCTGGTTGTCCTATGGCTATCTCCATGAGCGATTCAATTGATGTGGTTATGATGGTGGTGGTTTGATAGACAGGGTTTTCAAAGGTGGAGAACAAAGTTGAACCAGAGGTGGGAGTACGGAACATGAAGGTTTGCTCTGTGGGTTGGGTAGTGGAGGTGGTGTCTCCAGCTTGAGTTCGCGGAGGTGACAGTGGAGGTGTGAGTGCTAGTGGTTCGGTTGATTCATCCCGGGTGACTCGAAGCTCTTGGCCAAAGGTTACTACTGTTTGGGAAGTTGTCTCAATGGGTTCGGATGTAATAATAGGTCCTTCCCCCATAGTAAGGGGAATCTAGATGTTTTTAGCAGACCATGGTCGTGTTTGGAATCTTCGCGAGTTGTCTCAATGGGTTCGGATGTAATAATAGGTCCTTCCCCCATAGTAATGGGAATCTAGATGTTTTTAGCAGACCATGGTCGTGAACAGGAGGCCTCTGGATCGCTGCTCGGACTGCTTCCACTACTCCATACGTTTCTGCCACCAATAGTAGGCCTTCACTGTATTCGGAGTGAACTCCAGCTTCTTCGAATAGTTGAGCCATGAGCACCCTACTGCTATGTTCGGTAAGCAGTCATTGCGATCACACTCGTTCCATGATTTAATATAGCCTTCGGAGTTCTGTTGTATATGCGGGGGTTCCCGTGGTTTCTTCTTCTTCTCCTTCTTCTTCTTCTAGGTGTCCTGGTTGTTGACCCTGCTGATCGTCATCCCACTGTACATGGCGGCCTTCTGTGGATTTCCTCTGTCTTTGGGAAGAGGTGCCCTGTTCTTCTGTGTCCGAAAAGAATTCGACATCGGAGAGTTGGGTATTCTACAAGAATGATTCGAAGTCGAAGGTGCTCATCCCTTCAATGTCTCCAGTCATAGCAAATTCAAATTCAGATGGGACAGGAGGAGCCGAAGGGGCAACTTGTGATGTACCTTCAGATCTAGACCTGGGTATTCTAATGGTAAAGGGAGGTACAGTGGCCTCCCCTCGTGGCGAGACTTCCGGACTAGTCATAACTTCACGTGTCTGGACACAAGGAATCGAGCCCCTCATGTGCTTGGATTGATGTAAGGCAGTTTTGAGCCTCTTAAACATTTGTAGTTGTGCCCAAGTTAAAGCATGTTCAATGGGTACATCATATGCTAAGCATTTGTAGATAATGCGTGGGATTGCACAACAACCATTCACCACTAGTTTTCTAGATGACCTTCTATTTGCTTCATACAACTGCTCCACAATCCATACAGGAAGCTTAATCGGTAACGCACCTGTCTCCGCCAAGTAAAGAGAGAACCATATTCTTTTGTGAGGTTGTGTGAATTGATCTTGACCAGGAAAAGCAAAATTTTTCATGCACATACGGAGAGGGATACATGTTTGGTGTGAGTGATTCCATATCTTTCAGCTTCAGTAGTTTTTGATCCTTGGGAATGAGAGCATCCTTCTCAGAAGGTACATGTGTGCCGTGCATTTTCAAAGCAGAGGTCACCAATTCCAAGGTAAGTTCGAACCTCTTCAACTCGTTGTTGCCCAGCAAAGAAGGAAGAACAAACGTTCCTGGTTTGTCCTTTTCTGCATTAGCCTGTAATGTCCAGACCAAATAGTAACATCGTAGGAGATTTGGTTTGGGTAAGGGTGTCTCGAAGTACTCCGATAGCCCTACACGTTGCCATATGGTTTGAAGGTCTTGTGTGTTCTGGAGGGTCTCAAATTCTTTGGAGAAGAATTGGAATCGACCCATGATCTATCATACTTGCACTTGGACTCCAAGATATACTTGGTCTCTCCTAGGGGCCTTGGCATGCCATTGAACCAATGAGAATTTGAATGGACTCTCTCTGTTAGTCATGTGGGAGGGTCTGATATGGGTATTTGCTGGAGGTGTTGCAGCTCTACAAGTCGTTAATTGGTGGAACACCAATGGGTAGACCGTCCACATTAATCCCTGCAGTACTTACTCCTGCCTGTGAGCTCGAGCCTGTTGCTTCGGCCATGAGACTGCTTATAGCTGGTGATGCTTATCTACTAGAAGAAGAGAGGCATATTAGCATTGCATAGGAAACAAGATGTTATGGTGTTCCCTCCACAATACTAACATGACATTTCAAGAGGTTAGGGATTAGTGGGTGGAGTGTTTTTGATGTGTCAGAATGTTGGTTAGTAGGTTAGTGTTCATCCTAGATGCATACTTTGGATGTGCAATGTACTCTGAATGCACCTACATCAAAGGGAACTGATTTACAAGATTGGTTCAGGCGGTTTGATACGGGGTTTAAGTCTCCAAACTTTGATTGTGGGATCGTAGCTTTTAGTGGTGCGGACATGTAAGGGTTTGTGGAGTACATTGTGTTGGATTTGGGACCTTTTGGGTACCCATTTCTCGACATTCTTAGTTGTGACCGAAGATGTAATGGTGTGGACTGTAGATGTTTGTCCTGGGACTTGTGCCAAGGGTGCTTATGAGTGTTGATTCAATCTTGTGAATGGAGGTGAAGCTATTTGAGCTCGTAAGCAGGTCCTGGGCACCCATATCTGTCTAGCGTTTGGGATAGCCTTCATTGACTGCTATGGAACCCAAATAGAAATGGTTTGCCTAGATTGATGCCTAGGATAATCCTTCATTGTAGTTCTTGACACTATAGTTCGTTTGGTGCATCATTGGGATTTCGTCTCCAAAGCTGAGGGTTGGTCACCCTTACGTATCCAGTTCTGCTTCATGCCACAAGGTACTCTATATTGTACATGTTGGTGCTCGTGCTTCTTGATCATCGGTCTCCCCTGTGTCGTGTGTTGCTCGGCTTGCTTTCCTCCAATCCTCTTTGGAAAAGAAGGGAAATCCTCTTTGACTTTTGCACTTTTATCAAGAGAGACAATCTTCTACACCATAGAACTTTGGACAAGAATAGCATCGTATCTTCATGTGGGTTCCTGGAGGGACCAGGATTTGGTGCCTTTTCTAGTGGCCTGAGTGCTTGATTTTCTAATTCAATCGTGATGTGGTTCTGGCCTACCCAAGCCTGAAGAAGTCCACTTCTTAGGTTGAGGCTGACTGCATGATCATAGATCCAGTCTTGGCCCAAGATAAGAGACTCGGCAAGATCCTCGTCTTCGTAGACTAGCACTTTGCCTGCCATTACAACATCTTGAATGTAGAGGGGAATTTCCACCTCTCCCATGCAGGAGGTTTCCATGCCTTCCAACCCTATGACTCTAGGGTCACAAAGGGTCGTCGATCGACTATCCTATGGGAACATTCACATGAAGCCTCGCACATGGCCATGTGATAACCTATAGATTCTTGAGAGTCAGGTATAGGCTGATCTCTACCATGTCTTCTCAATTTCATTCGTCGGATGTGTTCTAAAGCTTCTGCCTGTGGTTCTTCCCTAATTCGCTTTTCCTCTTCCTTACGTTTCTTTGCAGTATTGAGTCGATTTAACATACTGCTCCACTTGTGGAGATCCTATTGATAATCATTGGTCCATAGCCTCTCTTCTCTAACTTCCGTGCATGTTGCTTCAAGGTGTAGACTAGGACTAGGTCTCCTGCTTTCAAGCCCTTATCCTTCACATGTGTGTCTAAATATGTGTTTTGCCTTTCCTTGGCTGCATAAATTCCTGTTGCATCTCTCAGTCGTGTCTCACCTAATCGTTCAAGATCAAAGATTCTAGAGGAGAGCTCATGGCCTCTCCAGTCATGCTCTTGTGCTACTTTCAATGTAGGTATCAAAAAGTCCAATGGTAGCACTGCATTTTGGTTGAAAACCATCTAAAAGGATGTGGCTTGGAGTACCGTTTTATAGGCAACTCTATATGCCCAAACAACATGGTGTAGTTGTTTGTCCCAATCAGAGCATTTATTATTAACCAATTTTTTCAATACATTGCATAAAATCTTATTTGTGCTCTCGGCCTGTCCATTAGCTTGTGGATGATAGGGGGCAGACTTCTTATGTATCACCAAGAATTCTTGGAGAAGGTTTTCTATGACTTCATTCAAGAAGTGTGTGCCTCTATCACTCACCAACTCTACTGGCAATCCGTATCTAGTGAACACATTCTCAATAAGAACTTTGTTGTCGTTTGAGCATCGTTCTTCATTGTGGCTTTTACTTCTACCCACTTGGTTAGATAGTCTGTGGCCACAATGATGTATTCAACATGTGAACCCTTGGCTGGGGGATTAATAGGACCAACAAAGTCTATTCCCCATTTAGAGAATGCACATCCACCCATCATAGGTTTCAATGGCATCTCATCTTTGCGTATAGGATACTGAGTTCGCTGTCAAACATCACACCTCTTCACGTAGGTATGTGCATCCATGTGAAGGGTTGGCCACCAAAGACCTACAAATAGTATTGCCTTGATCACCCGATCTGGTCCAAAGTGTCCTCTTGCTACACCTTGATGAGTAGTCACCAAGATCTTCAGATATTCGCTCTTGTGGACACACACTCTAAGATACCCATCTTTTCCTCGTCTCTATAGATTATCTTCAATGAGAGTATAATCTAAAAGCTTCTTGTTCTAAGCTCCTTTGTTTGGCCATTGTCATCTCCTGAGGGAATGTTTTCATTCTCAGGAAGGCTACTAATGGTTCGCTCCAATCTGGCACTAAAGACACTTGATAAAGAGTGGCATGTTCTATAGGCAGTCTAGTGCTGCAGATTGGGCATTCCTTGCACATCCTATGGACATCTGCTTCCATAGTTGGTCAGTGCACTCTGAGTCTCTTTAGTGTTTGTAAAGTTCTTCGTCTCGAGTAGTGTTGCTCTAATGCACCAACATGTGCTAATTGCAACCATTTCGTGTACTCATCCTCTTCCACACTAACAAGATAATATTCATTGATCCGTGTACTGTTTAGGCCCATATGTCAGTACTTGCACTAAGGTCTTGGCCCACTATGGTACAACCTCCAAATTAAACAAGTAAGCATCAGGAAGATCATCTGATACTCCTTGTGGAGCCTCTCCGGATGTGAGCCTCGAGAGATGATCTGCTCTCAAATGAGTCTTGCCTTTCCTCACCACTACCTCAAAGTCATACACCATTAGTAAGAGTAACCATCTTACTAATCTACCTGTATTGCATGGCTTGTTTACCAAGTAAAGTAGAGCTTGATGGAAAAATTGAAACTTATTTGCAAGCAAATAGTGTCTAAACTTTTTAACCGCATATACCATGCCTAACCCTTCTCGTTCCGTGGTGGTATAGTTTCGTTCAGCTGCATTCAACTGTCTACTAGCATAGGCAATTAGAAGATCCATATTACCTTCACCAATTGGTTGTGCAAGTACACACCCAATAGCATAATTGGATGCATCCACATGGACATGGAATGGCTTGTTCCAATCTGGTGTAGTCAAGATTGGTGCTGAACATAATCGCCATTTAAGCTAATTGAAAGATTTTTCACATTCATCAGTCCACTCAAAGTTAGTCAAAAGTCCGTACAAAGGCTTTGCAATGATGGCATACATGTGTATAAAATGTCGGTAATAACCACAATGCCCCATGAAAGCTTGCACTTCCTTGACATTCCTTGGCCTAGGTAGTTCTGCGATAGCTCCCACTTTCTCTTCATCAGTGGATATGCCGTTCTTTGACACTATGTGTCCCAGAATCTTGTCTTGCCTGACCATGAAAACACACTTTTTTGGGTTCAAGCAGACTTGATTTTCTCTACATTTATCAAAGATTTGTCTGAGTTCGGGTATATGGGTCTGTCTAATGTTGGAATGAGCACAGAGATCATCAACATAGACTTCCAGATTCTTCCTTAAGAACTCTTTAAATACATGGCACATTAGTCTTTGAAAGGTTGTAGGAGCATTGGTAAGCCCAAATGGCATTACCCGAAAAGCAAATATACCCTACTCTGTGGAAAAAGCCATCTTATGCTGATCTTCTGGTGCAATGGCTACTTGATTGTAACCAGAGAACCCATCTAAGAAGTTGTACACTTCCTTGCCTGCTACCCGTTCTAATAGATGCTCAGTGATAGGAAGCGGATAACTATCTCTGATAGTGGCTGCGTTAACCTTCTTCAAGTAAATGCATACACACAATTTTCCATTCTTTTTGGGCACCACTACAATGGGGGATACCCATTCACTGTGCTCAATTTCATAGATATATCTATCTCTTCTTTGATCTTGGCAGCATAGTTGTCATTGTATGTGTATGGCTTTTGTTTAGAGGGTCTGGCCTCTGAGGTCCTTGGGATTGTATGTGAGCATATGTCAGGGTCTACACCTTTCAAGTCCTTGTAACTCCATGCAAACACATCTCTATATTCTCGTAGTAAGGCTATCAACTCCTGCTCCTCATCTTCACTCCCTTCCAAGTGTATGCATGTCTTCCATGTTCTGAGACCACAAAGATCCTCTCTGAAGCATCATCTAAGTAGGTTACCTTGCCTGGGCTATCAGGATCTTTGAATTCATAAATGGTAAGAGATCCTACTTCGTTAGGCTTCTCAGGCTTATACCTCCAAAAAGCCTCATCCGTCTCTCGATTCAAGAGCAAATCTATGCTCCTATTATCTTGGGGAACCCACTCTGGAGTGATTATTCTCGTCAGAACCGACTTGCCTCGAGGGGTTTTTTGCTCCTTTCCTAAGTTCCCTTGCTCTATGTCACCTAATTCAGGTTCAAAGATTATGCTGCAAAACTCATCCATCCTTTCAAGTTGGCTGGTGACCACATACATTGTTCCTTCTTTATCTATGTAGGAACCATTTTCGAACTTGACTATAGGGTGTTCTAGTCCAATGGGTTGATCCTGGTTTTTAATTAGGACAACATATCTTCTCAAGCCATCCGCATAGATGCATGCACCTAAGCGGTTGGTCCTGATGTATTCCAATTGAGTTTTGTAGGGACCCTCTGATCTTTCTAGGCATGCCACTCCTGAGCTACCTACAGGTCTCTCCATGCTGTAAGACATCTTCGAGTCACTAGTTTCTGAGTCTAGCGCGTAGGGGTAATCACTCAAATGTTGGGCCCAAGATTTGGCTGTATGGTTGACACTAACCTCGGATGATCTAATACTTTGACGGTCTCTCCCTAGGTGTCTTCTCGATCTAAGGTTCATATGCCCTTTGTACGTTGCTGATTCTTTGATACCAATCACTTGTTCCTTTTGAGTTCCTTTGTATGTGTTTTCTTGTCTTTAATTAAACGTCGTCAGGAGCACTTAAGTGTGTCGTACTTGATGTTCTACGTCCACTTAGTTTAAGTTCTTTTCCTTTAATTTATCCCTTGACTGCAATTTAGCCTATTCTTGGACTTGAGAAGCTAAAGGCTCTTAGAACTTGAGTATTCCTATCGTACCCTTAGTCAATCAGGACAACTAATCACCTTAGCCTATGCTAAGAATGGACTGAGGGGGTTGAGAGATGTTCCAACCTCAAGTTGCTCCTCCTTGCTATGCTTGTCTGCCCAAGAAGCGCGTTCCCAAGCTTGCACACAATGGAACTTGCTTTGATTCCTCCAAAAGCTCTCTATGATCCTGTAAACATTCCAAGTTTAGCACAAGTTTTTACCTTCAATTGACAAACAATTTGATACAGACACTTTTAATGACCCTTGTTCCCCCTTTTGTATTGCCAAAAAAATTTCTGACAAGCCCTAGACCTCAAAAAATGGATTTCATATGAAAAAGTTATGACAGTTCAAGAGTTTAGTGCATTTTTCTAAGGCCTTTGTAATGGCATATGTGATTGAATATGCAAATATTCCCAATTTTTAACCCAAATTTTCAAAAAATTATCCCTCTATTTTTTTGCTGAAAATGTCTATCTATCACGATAGACGGTGTCTATCGCGATAGACACTAGCTGTCGTGTGGGGCTGTCTGTCGCGATAGACAGGGTCTATCGTGGGGTCCTATTTGTCGCTATAGATGGGTGTCTGTCGCGATAGATGAGGTCTATCATCCGTTGTGGTTTGGTCTGTTGCAATAGACGGTGTCTGTCACGATAGATTGAGTCTGTCATCTATCGTGGGTCTCTATCTGTCATCTGTCATGGTTTTGGTTTGTCGCGATAGACGGTGTCTGTCACGATAGACTGAGTCTGTCGTCTATCGTGGTTTTGTTTTGTCGCGATAGATAGTGTCTGTCACGATAGACGGTCTCTATCGTGGGCTCCTGTCTATCGCGATAGACGGGTGTCTGTCACGATAGAGGGTGTCTGTCGTCTGTCGTGGGCCTTTCTATCGCGATAGATGGCCTCTCTCGTGTGGTGCTGTCTGTCACACTAGACGCTGTCTATCGCGATAGACTGAAAAAACGCAATTTTTTTAGAATTTTTTGGTGATTTGGAGTGCTCTCATGGTGTAGGTTATTGTGCCAAACATGCATTCAAAATATATTAAGTTTTTCTTTCTCTCATGATAGATAGAGGTCGTTGTCCCGGGACCTCTGCAGAGTTTTGTCGTACTTGCGCAAGCTGCTGGAGATGGTGGTACAGCTAGATCCTGCAGTAAAAGCTCAAAAAACACACAAAAACTAATTGCATGCAAGCTCTCTCTCGCTCTCTCTCACAAGTGAAATGAGGGAAATGAGGTGGGGAGTTGAATATGACCAAAAAACTGAAATTTTTGTGAAGATGGAGATGGAGGTGGGAGATGGTGAGGATGATGATGGTGATGCAAAAAGAAGCAAAACTGAAGAAAAATAAGGAAACAGAGGGATATTACCTATGACTCCAATGTCTCAACTCTATGTCTTACCATCACACGCTCGTCCTCGAAGCTCTCTCCCCGGCAAGCCAAATTTGGTGTCACTCTAGCACAAGGTTAAAAAGTCTCTTACATAAGCTCAATTCACAAACAATCTAACCCTCAAACTGAGCTCTCTAACTCTTTTTATAGTTTTCTAACTAGCTTTGGCCTTGTCTAGACCTAGTGTCTGACCTAGTTAAAAATTAGGTTCTAGAGCCTATTTGAGGGCTCAAACGGACTTTAAAAATTATGAAAATTGGTATATAGCTAATTCTAATACTCCTCAAGCTCGAGGCCTCCTTGGCTTGAACAAAAGGGAGTCTATTCTACCAAAAACGGGATTTACAATGTGTGTGTAGTGATGAAAATCACTTGAGTTGGAAATTGTTTATGAAAAAAATGATTGGGCCTTGTTGTCGTATTGTGCATGACTGCTCCGTTGTGCCTGTATGCTCTGCTTATGACTTGTATGCCAACACATCTCGTCCAAGACCAATCTTTGTGCCACTTCATGTGATAACATAATCATAATAAATGCATTGTGACCACATGGTCCTACAAAGTTATCTAAGTGTTAGAATTGCTTACTTCAAAGTTGTTAGCATATTTGGTATCTTGTAAACCTTTTTGTAACCTCTACTATGCAAACTAAGTCCTTGTCCTTCTTCAGACAAGATAATCTTAATCTTGTAATGAATTCAATGGAGATATTTTCCCATTTTTCTTTGGGAATCAACAAAGGATGCAACAATCCTATAATTGTCAATCTTTCTATTCTTTTCATTTGACATTTATGGAATTTGGATACATATGTCTATAGGTCTTGATGTATATAAAATTGCATTTTAACTCATTCACAAGTTCGGTTAATGCCTTGACATCTTGCAATTGTTGCATCTTGGCATTC
Source organism: Ceratopteris richardii (assembly GCA_020310875.1). Lineage (NCBI taxonomy): Eukaryota > Viridiplantae > Streptophyta > Polypodiopsida > Polypodiales > Pteridaceae > Ceratopteris > Ceratopteris richardii. Next base: position 125,194,874 of record CM035435.1, on the reverse strand, counting down.
AAAAAAGTACTTGATTTTGTATGTCGAACTTACTTGGGACACAAACCTTACCTTTATAAAGCAAATATTCAATTTTGATGGAATAGTTTTTAAACTTTCCTTCAAAAGTTAACTCAAATGGAACCTTCTAGAAGGCCTTGGGGCTCTTTGTCAAAAGTCTTATCCATGTCTAGATTCGAACCCAAGGCCTCCCCCTTTCCATCAATATGACTTAAACATGAGGCCAAACTACTTGCTTGGCTTTACTCTTGAGAACCTTAAGCTTAGCTTGATCCAAAGTCACTTTAAAATAGTGTTCATAAGATGCAAATATTTAGTGGATGAATGCATAAAACGTTGTATTGATTGAGCGAACAACTTGGGACCCTAAGGAGACTCCAAAACACAATAATATTAATAGTTTGAAAATTGATTCCTCTTTGGATGATCTGGTAGGAACATTTGTTAATACGTTGAGCCTCCCAAGTATAGCTCACAAAAATCAAGAGAGGCCACCAACTATGGTAACGACCACTCTATTAATCTCCATCCCACATAGAGTCAACGCTATAGGTCATAATTAATGACGGTTTGGACTTAGTGCTTCCTCGATGGGTTGATTCTGCCCTGCTACCCGATGGATGTTGTGATGGCCCCGTGATAAACGGAGGGCTTGTTGCAACAGAGGCTCTCCCCGCGATAGATGTTTGCCTTCTTGTGAGGGACGGTTTTTCAATTTTCCACCCGTGATAGATGCTCTCCTTTGGGCGACGGATGGTTTTTCTCCGTGATTGACGGTTTTTGGCAATCGATGGTTTCGACGATTGATGGTTTTCTCCAAGTATTCCGCGACTCATGGTTTTCCTCCCACGACTGATGGCGATTGATGGTTTCCCTCCGAGTATTCCGCGAGTGATGGCGATTGACGATTTTGCAACTCCGATGGGCAGTTTCTCTCTCGATGATTGACAGCTTTTCGGGTTTCAAAAATCAGAGGAAAAAAAATCCTCTATCGACTATTTCTCACTTTTTGTATAGGCGGCGGTAGCGTGGAGAACATCAGGGCTATGTGGGAAAACCAATAGGTGCGATAGTTTACGTTTATCTAATTGGTAAACTTTAGCTTGAAAACCAACCGTAAAGGAGCGGAGCGTCGGTTAGGTAAACGTAATAGCATAGCCCCTAATACCTTTACGGGAAACTTGGATAACCTTGGATAATGAAGAAGAGAGTATACACTTACCTCCTGTTAGAACCGCCGACGGCGACAAATCCTTTCTGTTCAGGTCTGCTCGCATCCCCAAGAAAGCCACGCTCACGCGAAAAAGCCCCTTCAAACTCCATGCAACGTACATTCTCTCCAAGGAACTTTCCTCCCCACTTTTCTCAAGAAGAAGATGAAGTGGCTTTCTCTCAAAACCTTCCCCTCTCTCACTCAAGCTCTGATACCAAATGAAAGATCCCAATTAGCTACCTACCACTCTCCTCCCAACCTTAAATAGCCCTTGCCCTTGGCACCTCTAGAATCTTCTCTAAGGTCCAAACACTCCTTATATGGCCACTCTAAGGAGATGGAATAACCTTGAAGATCCGTGCTAGAGCCTTGGCTCCCCCGAGCTCTGGTCCTTGACCCGGCTAGGGTCCTCGACCAAATGCAGGTAGACCAATGGTAGACCATGGAGGTCTAAATAAATCTAACAATGACCCTGTGCCTATTCAGATGGTCCCCTGCTTTTACTCTCGACAAATCGAAATCTCTTTGGTACCCCCTCTGGGTTGATCTCCCTAACCTACCGTACTTCTTGTACAACTTCGTGTGGGACATTGTTTCTCCTATCGTAAAGCCGTTGGCTTCACGCGAGGACATTGGTGGTCTCATTTATGAAGGTGCAAGATACTTGTTCAACGCTCGGTGGCACCCTCAAATCTGTGTTGAGGCTGACCTCAGCACGCTGATTCCATCGAAGATCATAGTGGACTTGGGGGAAGGGGACGTTTGGGAGCAAGACATCAATTAGAAAAACCTTCCCAACGCGTGCTTTCGGTGTGGCCAACAAGGTCACAGGATTAAAGATCGCCCATTGAGACAAAAAAGCAAGCAAAATCAAGAAGCACCCAGAAATGCTCAAGACAACAAAGGGACATTGAATCACCCGACAAAGGAAGAGGAAGTTAAGGGCCCCTTAATCTAGAAGCTGATGCAGATGGGTTCATAGAAGTCAAAAGAAGAAGGAAAAGAAGCCCTAGGGTGACTTCTCAGCAAAACAACTTGCCAGTTACTCCCTCCAGCAACTGGTTTTGCAATCTAGAAAACGAAATCAATGAGCTTGACTACCTAGGTAAGAACCAACTTGAGGTCGACACCAACATCAAAGCCCTAGAGATCCCTGACAATAAAGAAACCTTCCATGAGGGTTACAATACAAGCAAAGAAGACGGCTTTACTACTAGTAATGAAGATAACATGGATAGTGAAAGTTCCATCATCGGATCGACCATTTCGGAAATGGTTTCCAGTTCTTCCCAACAGGAGGCATCCCGCAAAGGAAAACAACCTATGGAGCTACCCTGGAAAAGCCCCCACAAGAACTTATTGCTAAGTCGGGATCCCCTCCCAGCAAAAAAGAAAGATGAATCCAAGAAGAGAAAGGATAAGGCTCCCTCCTGCAAAGAGGGTTCACTACGTCAATGATCATCATCTCGTTAAACGCTAGAGGGCTAACCGACCCCTCAAGAGTGACCATCATTGGTCAATGGCTTCACGACATTAGCCTAAAGCCAGAGTTTATATGTACTCAAGAGACTAAAATTGATGGAGCAGACCTCTAGAAACGGCTCAGACATGTCTCCTCATCCCATGTTTGGATTTCAACGTCGCACCAGCGGGGGTCCGGTGGGACGGTTATTAGTATTAATCGATTCTGGTTTGAAAAGCTTGAGAACTCCATTGAAGATGAGCGCCATTGTAGCTCAGTGATGAGTAGCACCTCCTTTAATGTCAATCTGGGAAGACGTGAGGATGGTATGAAGACCTCGAGCAAGTGGCGGCACAAATGCGTGAGTGAGAAGCACACAAACATGCACACACATACACACACACGCGCACACACGGCAAGACAAAGAGGGAGAAACAATGGAGTTCTTAGATTACTTTCAAAAAGCTCTTACAAGTTCGTTTCAATTACAATCTAACCTCAAAAATGAGCTCTCTAGCTCCTTTTATAGTTTTTGACTAGCTTTGGCCCTGTTCAGACCTAGTGTCCGGCCTAGTTAAAAATTAGGTTCCAGGGCTTATTAGAGGGCTCAAACGAGATCTAAAAAATATGAAAATTGGCAGGTAGATACTTCTAAAGCTCCTCAAGCTCAAGGACTCCTTGGCTTGCACAAAATGGAGCTACAAAAATACGAAATGATATTTACAATGGTTTTTAGTGATGAAAATCACTATTTGTGTAGGGATTTCCTCTACTGATTTGTCATACACCTCTTTGAGCTCCCTACTTGCTCTTTCTTCTTGTGTGCTCAACTCCTTGATGTATTGAAAAATTAGATGGGCCTACTTGCCAGATCTTCTTTGACTGCCATGCCTGCTTGTGCTGTCCCTTCGCTCTGACTCTCTTCGTCTTGTGGCTCCTTCGGTTCCCTGACTACTGCCAACACCCCCCCCACTCTCGCGTCTGTCGCCCCTGACAGACCCTTGTCTAGAGGATTTTTGAACATAATATTGGACGACATCGGAGGCTAGGTGGTGTTCTTCGAGTCGCAAGCCGCGTGCTAGATCTGTGAGCAATTCATCCCAATTCACAGGTCCGGGAACATCTGGATGAGGCACCCTCAATTGTTCTGAGTGAATAGTTCTCTCCACTGCAAATAATTGGAGGAGATGTGATGGCCTGGGTATAAAGATTTCGGAGTGGTATTCCCAGAATCCTGTGATGAACATCTCCTCAAATGTCTGTTTAAAACAGGCTGGGAGGTACTTGATTCTGGCGTGCCAAGCATATATTACTTCAATTGATGGGGTGGTACTCATATCGTACACCAAATCCTGGTTTCCTGTCACAAAGCCTGCTCCTGAGAAGTGGGGGTCCTTAATGTTCTTGAACGTCCTAAAAGTGATCAGCATTAATTCGAATATTTTCATACACATCTGGGCCATCACATCGGGATTATTGCGTAGCCGAATACTCCAGTGACGGATTGTAGAAATCATGTAGTTCACCGTGGGGGGTCCTCGTGGAGGTGCTAGATAAACGTAGTTTAACCATTTTGCACAGGCTTTGATGTCTCTGACGGCAATAGTGAATTCAGGCCAGGTGTGTCTTCGAAGAACTGGAATGTAACAAGGGTTATATTTAATAAACAACGGCATATTATTCCAGGTTCGGACCATTTCAGGATAGGTTTCCAAAAGCCTGATCCTCCAGGTGGGTTGATGGATGGACCCACGCTGAGCACTTTCCGGTATATCGTCTGGACCAAATTGTGTAGCAAATGTGGGAGGCTTGCCGCATTGTCGTTGAATCTCGGCGTTGTAATCGGCCAAAAGTATGCAATATGGCACATATTGGTCATTATTGGTGCCGATCCATCTATGATGAGACATGCTTCTGGAATATTCTGACTTTATGACAGTTTCTTCTAGGTTCGCTAGTGATTGGATCTGAATGGCCACCCGTTCTTCGTGTGTGTTCGCTATCTTTTCCAGTGTCTGAAGCCACTCGGGTGCTTCTACTTCCAAGGTGTCTAGTCCTTCTGAGGTTGGTTGCCCGCCTGGCATTGGCATAGGAACATACGGTTCTTCGTACGAATCATCTACCTCAATAGGGACCAACTCTTCTGGCTCTCGTTCTACCACTGGAGATGGCTGCCTCTCATATGTCAGTAACCTCTTTTGTAGTTCTGCTACCTGCTCAGTTAAGGCCTTTACTTCGTCTGAGGTAGAGGTTGATGGGACACTCTTCGGTTGTTCTTCTTGTTCGTTAAGTCTGCTATGTAGTGTGTCACGTTCTCTTTCCAAGTCATCATGGGCTTCCAGGAGATCTGCATAGCTTTCCAAAATGGTTTTCATCGTCTCCGTGGGAACTGCTTTGAACTGCTCTGGATCTATCTCGTGGGGAGAGCCTTCCATTGCCGCTTCCAAATTCTCTTCATTTTGTTTTTGCAGTCTCTTGTTCTCTTCCAGTGCTGTGGCCATATGTTTCTTGAGTAGCGCCAAGTTACGTCTGACTCGTAGGTTATCCGCCTGGTATACTTCGAGCAAGGCTTCTAGTTGTTTGACGCCTAATTCTGTCGAAGGTTGGGGTGCCTCCAATAGTGTTTGGTGAGCCTGCTCAAGTGTTGTATAACGTTGATTCACATATGCATTTTCCTCTTCCAGAATTTTAAATTGCCTTTGTAAGTTCTGGTGATGTGCTGTCAGTTGTTGATACCGGCCGTCCAGAGCTCTGTACTCATTCTGAAGCTGATATACACATTGATTTAACGCTAGAAATATATTATTTACATTAAATGATGCAGGGAGGGGTGAAGATGCAGGGGGAATGGGAGCGGGAAAGGGAGTTGTGAATGATGTGGATGCAAGTGGAGATGTGGGTGGAGGGGGTATGGGAGATGGAGGTGGCATGGGGGGAGGGAGCGGTGCAGTGGCAGGAGATGTTTCCATAGTGTCAACTGTTTGAGTGACCGTGTATATGGGGATCGTGGGTGGGGTGGATGTGACGTTAGTGAAGAGAGTGGTGAAAGTGGGCATGGTGACTCCCCCGAATTGGATTCCCGGAGAGAGTGGAATTCCCATGACGATTGTGGTGGTAGTGGACGTGGTGGTGTTAGTGTAATGTGGTGGAGTGAGTTGTGTAGTGAGAGGTGGGGAGGGTGGTGACAGTGGTGCTTCCTGATGTTCGTCTGCTTGCGTTGTCTCTCCTGGTGCTGATACATTGATATGAATTTGTTTCCCGGGCCTCATGGGACGAGCGGGAACTCTTTTCTCAAATCGGTGAATGTAGGCCATAGCCTCATGAATGGCCTCATCCAATCCTACTGCATCGGCATGTAGGTTTATGGACTCAATGAACATGTCATCCACGCCTTCCCCTGCCAGCAATTGGTTCATGAGTTTCTTGCCTGCTTCCGGTGACATTTTATGTTGTTCTTGAACTAGTTGCATGGTTCGATATAGTCTTTTTATTTATGCCGAATACGCAGGGGCACTTGCTAACTCTGAAAGTTCGTCATACTCTTGTTCCTCGTAGGCTTCTTCCTCTTGTTCGGTCTCTTGTTCCTCGACGTCGACTTCTACAACTTGTGGTTGGGTGGGGGCTGACGTTGTTGTATGGGTTTGTGGTTCTTGAGCTCGCTCTGCCTCCGTTTCGAGATTAGAGTCGTAGATTAGTCTAGCCACTTCTTCATCAGTGAGATCATTGAGATTAAAGCCCTGTGGAAATTCCAAATCTGATGGGACGGGTGGAAACACCAGATTGGGTCCCTCTGTACTCGGTCTTGGGAGCCGGATGGTGAATGGCCTAATGCGTCGTGTCTGGGGAGGGGTAATTTCTGGTGTAGTGGTGGCTCCCCTTGGTTGAGCGCAAGGTAGTTGGACTCCCCCTCTCATCTTCTTTGATGGGGGACCTGCCGCTGATAGCCTTCTCTGGAATTCCTGGGCCCGAGGCCATATGAGTGCCCGCTGAATAGGCACGTCATAGGCAAGACATCTGTAGATTATCTTGGTTAGAGCACAACATCCGTGAAGCACATTCTTCTGCTTCTTGTTCCACCTTTGATGGGCTAGGTGAATCTGATCTATGATCCAATGTGGTACATTGATGGGGAGGCTTTCTATCTCTGCCAGATACAAGCTAAACCATATTTTCTTTGGGGGCATGGTGAATCTTTCCTGGGCGGGGAAGGCAAAATGCTGCATGACAGTCCGTAGGTGCAGAGCGATGGTTGGTGTCATGGCTACCATATCCTTCAGCTTATTGAGATCTTTATGTTTCATTCTGCCTGGAACCATTGTTTCCTTTTCAGTGGGGATGTGCATACCATACATGCCCAATGCTTCTCGTACCAGATTGAGGGTCAGCTTGAATCTTTTAAGTTCATGGCCCGGCAACAATGAGGGTAACACAAAGGTGCTGTCGCCTCCCTTGGCCCTGCTCGGAGTGATAGTGCTGATAAGATACGAACAACGCAAGAAATCCGGCTTTGGTAAGTGGGCCCTGAAATAACTGTCCAAGCCAGCTTTGGTCCATACTGAACGCATGACTTCGGCATTTTGATAGCTCTCAAACTCGCGCGTGAAGAAATGGTAGCGTCCCCATTTACCATTAAACTCCAATTCAGCTTCCCAGAAATAGGTTCCATCACCCAATGGTCCAGCAACATCACTGAACCAATGAGCGTGTTTGCCCACTTGAGAGGTGTGCCCCTGGGGAGGATCCTGAATTGGGAGCACATGCACAGCTTGAAGTTCTTGCGGTCTTTCGGTGAGATGGGGTTCGAGTAGGAGTGTTTCTATGTCCACAATCTGTGCACTGGATCCGGCTTGAGAACTGGCACCTCCAGCTTCTGCCATGGCCCTGCTTGCTTGTTGGTTCTGTGAGAATATAGAACAGGTGTTAACATTGTAATGGACAGAATAAACCCGTTGTTGTCCCCGTTACAACATTAACATGAGGTAGATGATGAGTTAGTGGTTAGTAAGTGCACGATGACAGTGTGTGTAGTTAATGCCTGGTTAGTCCTAGGAGCTAGAACGATGAGCTGTCTGGCTAATGCAGTTAGTAAGTGGAGATGAATTCACAGATTGGGGTCGGGGGTTTTATTACAAGTCTTGGGTTGCCAAACACCATGAATGGCTTTTAGTCTTTGTGTCATCAGGACCCATTTACGAGTGAGTCTGTGCGTGCTTCTAGGCGGCAGTGTGTTCGAGTGTATCAGACAAGAGTGGGTGGCGGCTGCTTGAGCAAGTGAACCCTGTCGTGTATGATGTGAATTGTGTGGGATTAGTTGAGCCCGCAAGCAAGCCTTAGGCACCAAATTTGTCTTGATTGTGGGTCAGCCTTCATCGACTTCTTAGGTACCCAAATAGATTTTATTTTCTCAACTGAGATTTTAGGAGTCCTTTTATTAGCATCAAGTCGTTGATTACTAATAGAAAGTTGAGACCGTTGTTGCGACTTAGTTACAGTCGGCAGCTCGTCTTTCCGCACCCATATTTGCTTCATCGACTGAGTTGTTCTGCGTCGCGTGTTCTTTTGGTCTCTCGCTTGGAGAGTCTTCAGTGATTGATCTGCCCTGAGTTGCAGCCTCCTTCTGGTCTTTGGAAAAGAAGGGAGTTCCATCGTGGTTTTGACTCCTTTTTTGAGATCTTCAGTCTTCTGCATCACATAGCCTTGGACAAGAACAGCATGGTCAGCTTCATGTGTACCCCTGGAGGGGCCAGGAGTCCGTGTCTTTTCTAGTTCCTTGAGTGCTCCCTTATTTAACTCAATTGTAATTCTAGTCTGATTCACCCATACCTGAAGAAGTCCACTTCTTAGGTTTAAGTTGACTGCTTGGTCATAGATCCAGTCTTGACCCAAGACAAGGGGTTCCGTGAGGTCCTCATCTTGACATACTAGTACTTTAACTGTCATTGCCTCATCATGAATATAGAGGGGAAGTTCCACCTCACCCATGCAAGGGGTTTCCACACCTCCCAATCCTATGAGATATGCTTCCACAGGATTGACAGTTAATTGCAACTCTTGACAGTAAGACAATTTAACAGCACTAGTGGCTGCACCTGAGTCAATCAAGGCTCTTACAGTCCTTGCACTCTTTCCTTGTCCTATATCTAAGGTTATGAAAGGACGTCGATCGGTTATCCTATTTGAGCTAACACCGGAAACTTCACACATAGCCATGTCATATCCCTGATCTGCATATGCATCTTCCCTAAGGTGCTATCTCCCTTGTCTTCTTAATTTCATTCTCCGTATGCGCTCTAGGGCTTCCGCTTGAGCTTCTTCTCAAATTCGCTTTTCTTCCTCTTTGCGTTTCTTAGCAGTATTGAGTCGACTTAGCATTTCCTCCGTGAGGGGTTCCTGATACAACTTGACTCTGCATCCACTAATATAGTTTGGGAGAACATCACCCTCTAACGTGGCTAGTTGCACTGCTCCACTCGTGGAGATCCTATTGATGATCATAGGTCCGTAGCCTCTCTTTTCTAGCTTCCTTGCGTGTTGTTTCAATGTGTAGACTAAAACTAAGTCGCCTGCCTTTAAACCTTTATCCTTAACGTGGGCATCATAGTATGCCTTCTGTCGTTTCTTTGTTGCATATATCCCTGCAGCTGCTCTCAGTCTTGTTTCTCCTAATCGTTCAAGGTCAAAAAGTCTAGAGGAGAGTTCATGACCCGTCCATTCATGCTCTTGTGCCACTTTCAATGTAGGTATCAAAAAGTCTAAAGGTAGCACAGCATTTTGACCAAACACCATTTGAAAGGGAGTGGCTTGGAGTACCGTTTTGTAGGCAACTCGGTATGCCCAAACAGCATGGTGTAGCTGTTTGTCCCAATCAGAGCGTTTAGTGTTCACTAATTTCGTCAATACATTGCATAAGATCTTGTTGGTGCTCTCAGCCTGGCCATTTGCTTGAGGGTGATAGGGGGCAGACTTCTTATGTATTACCAAGAATTCTTGGAGCAGATTTTCAATAACCTCATTTAAGAAATGAGTACCTCTATCACTAACTAGCTCTATAGGTAGCCCGTATCTAGTGAATACATTTTCAAACAAGAATTTAGCAGTTGTTTGAGCATCGTTCTTCGTTGTGGCTTTTACCTCTACCCACTTAGTTAGATAGTCTGTTGCAACAATGATATATTCCGCATGGGAACCCTTAGCTGGGGGATTAATAGGACTTACGAAGTCTATTCCCCACTTAGAGAATGCACGTCCACCCATCATAGGTTTCAGTGGCATCTCATCTTTGCGTATAGGATACTGAGTTCTCTGACAGACATCACATCGTTTCACATAGGTATGTGCATCCATGTGAAGGGTCGGCCACCAGAAGCCCGCAAATAGTATTGCCTTGATCACTCGATCTGGTCCAAAGTGTCCTCCTGTTACACCTTGGTGAGCAGTGTCCAAGATCTTGAGATACTCACCCTCATGGACACATAGTCTCAGGTAACCGTCTTTACCACGTTTGTATAGATTATCACCAATGAGTGAGTAATCCAGGGCTTCTTGTTCTAAACTCCTCTTCCTAGCCAGAGTCATGTCTGGAGGGAATGTTCTCGTCCTCAGGAAGGATACTAGTGGTTCACTCCAATCTGGCACTATGGACACTTGATAAAGAGTGGCATGTTCCACAGGTGGTTTAGTGCAGCAGATTGGGCATTCCTTGCACAACTTTTGGACATCAGCTTCCATAGTTGGCCAATGTACTCCGAGTCTCCTTAGTGTCTGTAAGGTTCGTTGCTTTGAGTAGTGTTGCTCTAACGCACCTACATGTGCTAAATGCAACCATTTATTGTACTCGTCCTCTTCCACACAACAAGCCAAGATTCCTTGATCTGTATGCTTGTACATGCTTCCTGCCATGATGTGGTACTTTTGGGCTTTCACAACCTCTCTATTCTGTGTGTTTACTACAGGATGGTTAGGCCCGTATGTCAATACTGGTACCAATGGCTTAGCCCACTGCGGTACAACTTCCAAATTAAACAAGTAAGCATCAGGAAGGTCATCTGATACTCCTTGCGGGGCTTCTCCCGATGTGAGCCTAGAGAGATGATCTGCTCTTAAATGAGTCCTCCCTTTTCTTACCACAACCTCAAAATCATATTCCATTAGCAAGAGAAACCATCTCACTAATCTTCCTGTATTGCATGGCTTGTTTACGAGGTATAGCAATGCCTGATGATCAGTAAAAAATTTAAACTTATTTGCGAGCAAATAGTGTCTAAATTTCTTAACTGCATATACCATGCCTAAGCCTTCTCTCTCTGTAGTGGTGTAATTCCGTTCAGCTGCATTCAATTGTCTACTGGCATAGGCAATTGGAAGATCCATGTTACCTTCACCAGTAGGTTGTGCAAGCACACATCCAATGGCATAATTGGATGCATCCACGTGAACATGGAATGGCTTATTCCAATCTGGTGTGGTCAAGATTGGTGCTGAACATAATCTTCATTTAAGCTCCTGGAAGGAATTCTCACATTCATCCGTCCACTCAAAGTTAGTCAGAAGTCCGTACATGGGCTTTGCAATGACAGCATACATGTGTATAAATCGTCGGTAATAACCACAATGCCCCATGAAGGCTTGTACTTCCTTGACATTCTTTGGCCTAGGTAGCTCTGCTATAGCTCTCACTTTCTCTTCGCCAGTAGATATGCCATTCTTTGACACTATGTGCCCTAAAATCTTGCCTTGCCTGACCATGAAAACACATTTTTCTGGGTTCAGGCAGACTTGATATTCTCTACATTTGTCAAAGATTTGTCTGAGTTCAGGGATATGGGTTTGTCTGATGTTGGAATGAGCACAAAGGTCATCAACATAGACCTCTAAATTCTTCCTCAGGAACTCCTTAAATACATGGCACATTAATCTCTGGAAGGTTGCTGGTGCATTGGTAAGCCCAAATGGCATTACTCTAAAGGCAAAAATGCCCCACTCTGTGGCAAAGGCTGTCTTATGCTGATCTTCTGGAGCTATGGCTACTTGATTGTAGCCCGAAAATCCATCGAGGAAGCTGTACACTTCCTTGCCTGCTACTCTTTCTAAGAGATGCTCTGTGATAGGAAGCGGATAGTTATCCCGAATTGTGGCTGCATTAACCTTTTTCAAGTTAATGCATACGCGCAGCTTTCCATTTTTCTTGGGCACCACTACGATGGGGGATACCCATTCAGTGTGCTCAATTTCATAGATAAATCCAACTTCGACCAGTCTATCTATCTCCTCTTTGATTTTGGCAGCGTAATTATCGTTATATGTATAGGGCTTTTGCTTAGAGGGTTTAGCATCTGAGGTCAGGGGATAGTGTGTGAGCATATATCAAGGTCAACACCTTTCAAATCCTTGTAACTCCAAGCGAATACATCTCTGTATTCTCTTAGCAAGGCTATTAACGCATGCTCTTCTTCCTCTGTTAGGTCATGGCCTATGTACGTGCATCTCTCCTCTCCTTCTTCTAGGGCCACTACTATTTTCTTGGTGGTTTCTTTGTTATCATAGGCCTCTCCTGATTGCGCCTCTCGTTTAGGCATTCTTATCATGACTCTCCTGTCGTCTATCTTGTACTTCTTAAAATTTTCCGGGACCTCAAACAAAGATTCTTCCTCTTCTGATGGGACTTCTCTCTTCTTTCGTTTCTTCCCTTCTTCCTTCGAGGTCACATGTGTTGCTAATCTTACATCATTTGTAAGCTCTCCATGCCTTTGGGGTTGAAATTCTACTTCATGGAAGTATTCTTCATCTGATGCAAAAGGTGGGTCCATAATGATTGACTCTAGATCGAAGTCACTTGCATCCTCAAATGCATCAGGGCTAGGTTCGCATTCTTCTAGAACTGCCTCTCCCATGATTGGCTCTATGGAGAAGACTGAAATGTCATAGCCATCCTCATCACAGTGAGGTGTCCATTGTTCCTCATTGATGGCTACATCCATTGTTGCTAAGATTTCTGCCCAGCCATGGGGTTCAAATTCCTCATCAGGAAAAACTACAGGTGCATAGGCTGGGTCTTGAATTGATCTATGTGTTTCTTTTGCACCTACCTCTCTGGCTTTCTCTCTCTTCTCTTCTTCTACTGCTACCTTGCACATCCATAAGTGGGTGTCTTCATGCATCCATGAGGATCCGGACTCTATGGAATGCACCGATTCTGTATCATCTTTGGCTCTATGGATGGGATTCCATTGGATGGGAGGTACATCTCTATGAGAGTAATCTTTGAGATTCACTTTGGTCGTAACACCTAAGTGCTGCAGGTACAAAGAATTGGTTCCCCAATCCTGTACCACTTGCAACTGTCGCACAAAAGGTCGTCCCAAGATCATTTCATAGGCATGATTTTTGCTGAAGTCACATATGGCAAATGTGTGCTCAAACTCGACACCACAGGTGGTGAGAGTTATTCCTTCTAGCAATCCTAAGGGTCTCTCAATATGACCATCGGCCATCTGCAATTTCATTCTCGTTGGCCGGAGTGCTGGCTTGCCCCAACGCTTCCATAGGGAAGTGGTGGCAATTGCAACTCCTGCACCTGAGTCCAAAATCGCCTTGGTGGTGTACTCCTGGTAGGTAATGGGAAGATAGGTGTTCCCTTCTTCACCTTCACACATATCTCCTATCTTATCCAAGGGTATCTCTGGTACTGTTCTATGTGATCCTACCTGGGAACGAGGTTTTGCTATCTCTGGTACTTGTTTGGCTACATGTTTCCACACTTCTGGTCTCACCTTAAGCAGCTCTTCCAAAGTGAGATTGCACTGCACTTTGGTGTTCTTCACTACCTCTGTGTTCCTAGGTATGACTGAATCTTCGTTTCTTACCATGACTGTTGGTGCTCTCATACAGGTGGACCTTGCTTCCCATGGGCCTGTGAAATGGGGTAGTTCTTGTAAAGAATTAGACTCGAAGTCTAATCTTTCTTGAGATTGGGTACTCTCCTGCTCTCCATAAATGGATGGGATGTCTTGTGGGAATTGGTCATGTGCATCATCCACAAGTTCAATGGGAGGAGGGACTTCACTTTCTTTAGCCCATTTGTCTTCTTGAATCTCGCGTAGGAATTCTGGTGTGAACCGATTCATAGAAGATGATGTGTCTGGCTCCGTAGAGTTAGGCACATAGGCTTCAGGCACATAGGCTTCTTGAGCAGGAATGCTTACTCTTTCACTTGCCTTATCCTTGTGTTGAGAGGCTGGTTCCTTTTGTGATTGTGCCATTAGATTCTCTATTCTTTCTAGGGAGGGGGGGTTGTCTGGTTCAGTGGAATTGGCCACATAAACTTTTGATGGGGGATGGGTCATGTTTTTGCTTGCTTTCTCCCTTTCTTGATTTTTTTCTTCCTTGGCAGATCTTGCAACTATGCCCTCTAACTTCTCTAGAAGTCCATCCAAGTGTAATTGCGTCTTGGCTGAGCCCGAGTAATTGAAAAGGCGGCTTGCTTCAAACATAGTCTGAGCCAATGCGACCATCTTCGCGCAAAGCTTGGTTCTTTCTATCTCTAGGTCAGCCCTAGGGTAACACTTGTCATGATCCGTGACATTTGGCCCTTCTTGGATTCTGGCCTGATATGCTTTAAGCATCATGTCTATATCTTCAGGAGTGGGATCAGCTAATACTGATCCTACTCTAGGGGGTGGTGGAATCATATGAGGTGGGTTGGAAGGTGGCGGGTCGGATGGCGATGGGAATGGTGGTGGTGGGATAGTGTGAGAGGGAGTTTGAGATGTGAGTTCAGTTATCCTGGCTTTGGTTTCTCTTATGCTTTCCTCAAGTTCACTCATCTTTTTAGCCCATTGTCTTTTCATTCTTTCCCGACTATCTTTCCACGCTCTAGTCCTTTTCTTTGTTATGCTCTCGGTTTCACTAGCCTCTGGGTTCTTATCCTGATTTACCCCTTGATTCTGCTGCAATGCCTGAGCTCTAGTCACTACCTGTACTGGTGCAGTGGATGTCACACTTCCTGTGGAGTCTACCACCAACCCGATAACGTTGATAGGCGTGATTTTTGGTATATTATTGGGGTTCTTTGGGCAATCTCGTAAGAGATGCTCTTTTCCACATTCTTGGCAGAAGCCCTGAATTGTTACTGACTGGGGTTGTGTGGGTGGAGGTAAGGGACAATCACGAATGAGGTGATCCCCCTGACATCTGTTGCATGGTCCTCTAGGGAATGGGGGTCTTACCTGCCTAGGTTGAGGCTTAGGATTGGGGTTTGTATACATGACGTTTGTGTAATCTGACTCCCAACTAGGTTCGTTTGGCTCTTCACTATAGTAAGACTCACCATGTTCAGGAGATTGCATGTAGTAAGCATGGGGGCTATCGACATGTGTAGAATCAAAGCTATGGTCACTGGGGTCACTTTCCAAAAGTAGTGGTGTTACAGGGACTATAGCTCTATTCAGGTTTTCTTCTGCTGCTGCATATTTTACTGGGATCGCATTAGCTGGGGCAGGGGGTTGTTGAGCTAACACAGGCTGAGGCCTTTGTTGGTTTTGGTATGGTTGCTGATAAGGTTGTTGTGGCCTGCCATATGGTTGTGGAAGGTACGGGTTCTGGTATCTTCCCTACTGAGGGTATGGCTGAGGGTAGGGTTGCCTAACCGCCTGCTTGTTGTATGGGCAATCTTGTGCTGTGTGATTTGTGTATCTCCGTTCTATGGTGCAGTACTGGCTACTAGGATTAACTTGGGGTTGAGCCATAATGGGGTAGACATTCGCCATGTGGTCGCCACCACAAGTATAACATCTTTTCACTGGGGCAAATCTAGGAATTTGTTTACTAGAGATGCCTAATTTTTGAGCTACTTTTTCCGCGAGTTCCTCGATTGATGTGGATTGCGTGGAAGAGATGTTAGAGGCACTATCCGAATCTTTGTATAACTTGGATAGCTCTAACTCCTCCCCTAGGTTATCCTCGATGTCAATGCACATGCGTACACACTCTTCTATGGTCCTAGGGTCCTTCAAGTACACATAAGATCTCAATTTGGTACTTAGCAATCCATCCAGGAATAAAGCCACTTGCTTAGCTGGTGTGGGTAGCTCCGAGACAGGGCATCTTTCTAAGTATTGCCTAAATCTCCTTCCTGCAAGTCTCACGGTCTCTTGCGGGGTTTGCTTGAAGCTGTGAATCAGCGAGGAGGTATTATGCCTTATGCCACTCTTAGAGAATTCAATAATGAAAGCCTCTAGGAGTTGGTCTATGCTCCTGAACTGCCTCTCATTTAGTGGCTGAAACCATGTCAGGGCAGTGTTCCTAAGGGTCAGACCAAAGGCATTGTACTGCGTGAATAGATCCTCCACTTGTTCGGCTCTCAGGACTTGCCTAAACTCAGCCACATGATCGTATGGATCTCCGGTGCCATCGAAGTAGTTCTTCATGGACTTAACTAGCTGAGTTGGTCTCAAGGTTCTTGTGTGCTCTCTAGGTCGTGGTAGAGGGAACTCATCCGCATTTCTTTGATTCCTGTGAGCTCTAAGTACCTCAGGCTCTACTCTATTTGTTTCCATCCTCGTTCTTTCTCTGCCCCCTGGGATGGCAAAGCTTACTTCTGGTCTATCTCTACTTCTGTCTCTTTGCATTCCATGAGCTTGGGATGTTCCAGCTCCAGGGTGACCATAGGATACATTCGATCTTGGTTGGGGGAAAACGAATTCACCCTTCCAAGTGTAAGCATGCCTATCATTTTCTGTAACCACAAAGATCCTTTCCGAAGCGTGATCTAAGTAGGTCACTCTGCCTGGGCTATCAGGATCCTTAAACTCATAGATCATGATTGTTCCTATATCGGTTGGCTGATCAGATTTATACCTCCAAAAGGCTTCGTCACTTTCTCGATTGAGGAGCAAATCTATGCTCTTATTATCCTGAGGAATCCACTCTGGTGTGATGATCCTAGTGAGAACCGATTTGCCTCGAGGGGTTCTAGGTTCTGTACCCATGTTTCCTTGCTCTAGGTCCCCTAAGTCCGCTTCTGAGATCACATTCCCAAATTCGTCCGTCCTATCTGGGTGACTGGTGACTACGTATATGGTTCCTTCTTTGTCCAAGTATGCTCCATTTTCAAACTTGACAGCTGGGTGCTCTAATCCAATGGATTGATCAGGATTCTTAATCTGTACTACAGATCTTCCTAGGCCGTCCTCATAGATGCTGGCACCTAATCGGTTGGTCCTAAGGTATTCCAACTGCGTTTTGTAAGGGCCTTCTACCCTGTGCAAGTATGGCACTCCCGAACTTCCCGTAGGTCTGTCCATGCCTTGAGACATCTCTGATTCACTGGTATCAGAGCTAGGGTAATGCGAGTGGTGACTCAACTGCTGGGCCCAAGACCTTGCAGTATGATTGACACTAGCCTCTGAAGACCTAAGGCTTTGTCTCTCTCTTATTAGGTGTCGTCCTGATCTAAGGTTCATATGCCTAACTGATTAACCCAATTTTTCCAGGTACCACCACGTTTCTGAGTCCTTTTGTATCGGTTACTTGGTTCTTTTTATGCTGATTATCGTGTTTATACTCTTGTCTGATATCACGTCGTTAGGAATACTTTGAGTTTAATTTTGCACTTTACTTCGGTCGTTTCACGTTAGGTTCTTTTCCTTTAAGGTTGTCGTTCACACACACACAGGTTATCTCTTGACTTGCACTTGATTTCTTAGATAGTCTTTGATTTATCTCGTGCCTATTGTTGCCTGGAATTACTTCTAACACTACCCGCACTTAGCCTAAACTAAGAATTGACAGAGGGTGTTGCGGGTTTTCCAACCTTGAGTTCCTTTCCTTGTGTTGTTGCCCTAGTGTGCCCAGGACGCGTGTTCCCAAGCCTGCACTTACTCTGGCCTTGCGTACCCTTCGCTGCTCTCAAAGGACCTGTAAAAGGCCCACTGTTAGCTCAAGACTTAAATTCAAAAGACAGAACCAAGCACTTTCATTCATGTAACACTTCACCAATTTGCACTATGATTTTTTTGGACACAACTCTAGAGATCCCTGAACTTTGTTCCCCCTGGGTATGGTCAACTTCAAAATACCCTATCTAATATTCCTGATCTTAATTTAACTGTAACGAGTCGATGTTTTTGTTGTACTCCCCGCGAGCTTTCCAACAAAACAAAAATCACAGCAAACGGATTTCGTATGAGGAAGTTATGCCAGTTCAGGGTTTTGGGGCTAAAACAGGATTCAAAACAGTTTAATCAAGCAGGCAAAAATTCTTGAATTACTTGGGTTGTGGCCTCAACATGCAATGCTAACCCCGAGTGTTTGTCCCACTCTTGGCCAAAATTTAGACCATTATTTTTGTCTTAAAAATTTGACCTAATTTGCCCTTCTAACGTGTTCGCAAAGTCTGTCGGTCGCGATTGACAGGTCAGTCGCGATCGACGTGTCGATCGCGATTGACAGGTCCGTCGTGGCTGTCAGTCGTGATTGACAGGTCAGTCGCGATTGACAGGGGTCTCGAAAAGTCAATCAGTCGTGGTCAAAGGGTCGTTTGTTGGAGAAACAATCACTAATTAGACATATATTTGAAGGTCAAATCTTAGAAAGAAAACCCCATGCCTATGTGAAGGGACAAATTCACAAGTGTATCATACTTGTAAAGTTAGTTCACTTTAGTTCTAGAAGTTTTTTAAAAATCATGGGAATGAGAAAATCTATATAAGTTAGTTAGTATTAACTGACGCGGAGAGAAGAAGAAGGAGGAAGACAATGAGAAAGTGAGAAGAACTCATTTTTGTATGACTGAGTATAGTCGGGCTTCTCTGAGTGAGAAAGCATCTGTAAAACTTTTGAGTTTTTTATAGTTATGAGAAGAACTGAGTAAAGTTCTGTGTATGAGCCTCTCTCCATCATCTCCATGATTACCTACTGTGTGATGAGTTACAAAGATCAAGTTTTCCAAGCAACT
Organism: Ceratopteris richardii; assembly: GCA_020310875.1. Classification (NCBI taxonomy): domain Eukaryota; kingdom Viridiplantae; phylum Streptophyta; class Polypodiopsida; order Polypodiales; family Pteridaceae; genus Ceratopteris; species Ceratopteris richardii. The sequence goes on along the minus strand of CM035435.1, from coordinate 125,176,247 downwards.
CGATGCCTGGCATCGAATCTCTGTTGATAAGTCATATTTTCTTTTATATTTTTTCATTCAGTACTGAAGTGTTTGAAAAACATGATGTTGTTGGAGCAACTCGATGCCTGGCATCGAATTCCAGTTGATAAGTCATATTCTAAGTGTGCATGAAATCACCTATAGTTTTGGTGTCCAAAAGACTAAGACTTTATGCGGGAAGTCGATGCCCCGCATCGAATCCCTGCTGAAAAGTGGCCAAAAACATCCCAAGTCGATGCCCGGCATCGAATTCTTGTTGCAAGTCGATGCTAGGCATCGAATTCTAATTTTAAACAGGCGCTCTTACTAAAACAGGTAAAATTTCCAGTTTTGGAAGGTCATATAGGGTCATCTTGTGAGAGCCATAACTTGAGTTCTAGAGATCCGTTTGATGCATATGATAGCTTGTTGGAAATCTCTACTCTTCTAGTTTCAGCCTATAAAGTTTCATGGAGAAATAATACTTGAGCTAGGAGAAATTAGCAAAATACTGAAGGTATGTCATTTCGGTGACTAGAAATTTATGTAGAAGCAAAGTTCTCACTTTAGGCTATCATTTCTCAAAGTTTGGAGTGGCAATGAGTTAATGGTGACCATAGAGGTGTTCTAGTGTCACATTAATTCATTTCTTGTGGTGTTTCATACATCAACAAGTGGTATCAGAGCAGAAAGATTCTCGAGAGCAGAAGACGAAGGTACGAGAAGTTTTGTAAAGTTTTCCATTAAAGTTTGAAAGGTGAAGCATTTGAAGACACAAGGCATCAAAATGTTACTTCAAAAGTATCCTCATACACAAAGAACTTCAAAAGGTATTATCCTTTATCCTTTAAGCTCACAGGTTGCAGCAGAAGGAAAGAACTATGGCAGATCATATCTCCATTGACAAACTGGACAGAGATAATTACCCCGCATGGGTAATGAGAATGGAAGCCTTACTTATGAGTAAGGATCTCATGGTATATGTAACAGGTGAAGAAGAGAAGGCAGTATTTGAAGATGAAAGCCGACCAAAGAAAGAAGAACTAGATGCTTTAAAGCATTGGCAGAAGAAGGATGCAAGTGCAAAAGCCTACATCTACAATACAATCTCTGATCATTTACTACCACACATCAGAGGATTGGAATCATCTGAAGATATATGGAATGCATTGGAGTATCATTTCCAAAGCACTACTAAAGCACGGAAAGCAAGTCTATGGTCAGAGTTTACAACATTCAAGAAGAAGCCAAGTCAAACCATTAGTGATTATGTCACTAAGATGAAGGATCTTGCAGATAGTCTTGGATCCATAGATGAAGATGTTGAAGATCACAGATTGATTGCTCAACTACTTGCAGGTTTGAGAGAGGATGAACGGTGGAAACCTTTTGTCTTATCAACAGAACTTTCATTAAATCATTATGTTCCAGATTTGAACCAGTTGCTTGGTTTGATGCTCACATATGAGCAAGACTTGAAGGGAGATGGAGATAAAGGTCAAAGTTCTGCAATGTACATGAAGAACAAGAAGAAAGGAGATAAAGGTAAAGCAAAGGATGAAGAGGAGTCTAGTTCTCAAGCTTATTATGCAAGAGGTAAAGGCACTGGTAGAGGAAGAGCAAGAGGCTTTGGAAGAGGAAGAGGTAATCAAAATAACAACAAAAAGGCTTGCTGGATCTGTGGATTGAGTAATCATTTGGCTCATGATTGTTGGCACAACCAACAAGGATCAAACCAGAATCAAAACAACAATAGCAGAGGTCGAGGTGGAAGATATCAAAGTAATTTTCAAAGAGGTAGACAAAGTCAAAGAGGAGGCTATGGTAGAGGTGGAGGAAGAAGTTGGGGACAGAATCAATCCTACAACACCACCTACTACAACTATGCAAATGACACACAGAATGAAAGTCATACATCATTGATGATGAACTCAATCAACACATCAGATAAAGAAGATCTAAAGGTATTCTACATTGACTCTGGATGTTCTAATCATTTGTCAGGAAACATAGAATTGATGTCAGAATTGGAAAAAGGCATTTCTAGTCACACAGTTCAAACTGGTGATAATACAAGACATAGTGTACATTCAATTGGAAAAGTGAAATGCAAGAGTGGAGCAGATTTGCTAACCAATGTTTTGTATGTTCCTACAATACCTAAAAACTTGATTAGTGTGGGACAGATAGTTGAAAAAGGTTTTCAAGTCAGGTTTACAAATGAAGGAGTATTTGTGGAAGATCCAGAGAATGGATATAATCAGATTGTCTCTGGTAAGAAAGAAGGTAGACTCTTTACTTTAAGAGTGCAAGGGAACATTGGTCAAGCTTTGCTCACACATGGTGAAGGAGTGATTACAGAACTTGATCTCTGGCATAAGAGATTAGGTCACTTTAATGAAAGAGGAATTAAAGCTATGGTTGCTAATCAGTCTGTACTAGGATTACCAAATGTGCAAAGTCAACATATGGTTTATAAATGTGAAGCATGTCAAATGGGTAAAGCACACAGGTTACCATTTCAAAAGAAAGGTTTCAAACATGATGGAGTACTTGAGCTCATTCATACAGATGTATGGAGACCAACAAAAGAAGGATCTATCAGTGGCTCAAGGTATTATGTTCTTTTCATTGATGATGCTACAAGATGGATAACATTATATGTTTTGAAGGAAAGATCAGAAGTGTTTGGAGCCTTCAAGCATTTTCATGCATATGCAGAGAGAGTAACAGGTCAAAAGCTTAAGAGACTGAGGTCTGATGGAGGGGGAGAATATTTCTCCCAAGAGTTCAATGATTATCTTTGGAATGCAGGTATTAAGAGAGAAATAACTTGCAGGTATACACCACAACAAAATGGTGTAGCAGAAAGAAGGAACAGGACTTTGGTTGAGTTTGCTAGAGCTATGCTAAAGGAGAAGAACTGTCCAAATTATCTTTGGGCTGAGGCTGTAAATACAGCCACATATCTTGTGAATAGATTACCATGTGCAGCTCTGAATGGAATGACTCCATATGAAGCTTGGTGGGGTAAGAAACCAACACTAGATCATTGTAGAGTGTTTGGATCAATTGCATATGCTTATGTGCCATCACAGCTTAGGCATAAACTTGAACCAAAGGCAGAAAAATATGTGTTCATTGGTTATGATGAAAAGCAGATGGGTTACAGGTTGTGGAATCCTTTAACCAAACAATTTCTTGTTTCTAGAGATGTTACATTTGATGAACAGAAAAGTTGGTATGCAGATCAAAGTCATACAGCTGAAGAATTTGAAGAAGAGGTAAGAAGATGTGAGAAAGGAAAATCAATTGTGCAGGTAAATAGAGATGAAGACTATATGCAAGCAAGTACATCCAGAAGTGGATTAACAAGAAGGAATGAAGAAGCTCCTATATTTGATGAAGAGGTGTATCCAGACACATATGAAGAATGTGAACCAAGAAGGTCAAGCAGGACTAGAAGACAACCAGAAAGGTATTCTTATGACACTTCTTACATAACTCAGAAGAACTATGCATATATGGTCAAAGATGATGAAGAACCTCAGAACTATGATGAAGCTAAAGGTAAGAAGCAATGGGAAGAAGCAATGAAGGAAGAATTCAATGCACTGGAGGAGAACAAGACATGGGAACTTGTTCCTAAACCAAATGGTAAGAAAGTAATTGGAAATAAATGGGTTTATAAAGTGAAGAAGCTTGCAGATGGAAGTATAGCCAGATACAAAGCTAGATTGGTGGTGAAAGGCTATGCCCAGACCTATGGCATAGATTATGATGAGACATTCAGTCCCGTAGCTAAGATGTCAACTATAAGGACAATCATTGCTATTGCAGCTTCAAAAGGATGGACTCTAAGTCAATTGGATATAAAGAATGCATTCTTGAATGGATACATATCAGATGAGGTATACATGGAACAACCTCAAGGGTTTATAGATTCCAGGTATCCAAATTTTGTTTGCAGGTTGAGAAGAGCATTGTATGGATTGAAGCAAGCTCCAAGAGCTTGGAACTATAGACTGGTGAAGTATCTCAATGATCTTGGATATCAAAGTTCAAAAGCAGATTCAAGTCTACTTATCAAAAGAACAGAGGAAGGTACAATCTACATTTGTATTTATGTAGATGACATTATAATCACAGGTACTTCAGATGAAGGAATCAAGGAGGTAAAGAGATTGCTTGAAAAAGAATTCAAGATCAGTGACCTAGGAAAGTTATCATACTTTCTTGGAATGGAAGTTACTTATACAGATCATGGCATATATGTGTCACAAGAAAGGTATCTTCTGAACTTGTTGAAGAAGTTTGATATGGAAAATTGCAGAGAAGCTTCAACTCCACTTGAAGTTAATCACAAGCTCAGTAAATATGATGGTGCAGACTACAAAGATATGAGGAAGTATCAATCTCTTGTGGGTAGTTTGATTTATGCTACACTAACAAGACCTGATCTTAGTTATGCAGTAGGAGTTTTGTCACAATTCATGCATTGTCCAAAGGACCCACATTGGATTGCAGGTCAAAGAGTTCTCAGATATATCAAAGGAACTATAAAGGAAGGATTATATTATCCTTTTACATCAGATTTGAAGTTGAGAGCCTATAGTGATTCAGATTGGGCAGGTAACCAGGATGATAGAAGATCAACTCATGGTTACATGATATACATTGGTGATAAGCTTGTAAGTTGGTGTTCAAAGAAACAACATACAGTAGCATTATCATCAACTGAAGCAGAGTACAAAGGACTTGTGGAAGCAGCTAAGGAAGTCATATGGATGCAGACATTGTTCAAGAGCTTAGGCATTGATCAAGGTACACCTACAATACATGGAGATAATATGAGTTCACTTTATCTTGCAGCAAATCCAGTATTTCATGCAAGGACAAAGCACATAGAGATACAATATCATTTTCTCAGAGAAAAGGTATTGGAGAAGGAGATTGAAGTGGAGTACATTTCTACTAAAGATCAGTTAGCAGACATAATGACAAAGAGCTTGGATGGTGTGAAGACCAGCAGATTCAAAAGCATGGCAGGAGTAAAAGAAAAGAAGAAGATATGAAGAAACAGGGAATATCAATTAGTGATTGAGGGGGAGCTGTTGGAGAAACAATCACTAATTAGACATATATTTGAAGGTCAAATCTTAGAAAGAAAACCCCATGCCTATGTGAAGGGACAAATTCACAAGTGTATCATACTTGTAAAGTTAGTTCACTTTAGTTCTAGAAGTTTTTTAAAAATCATGGGAATGAGAAAATCTATATAAGTTAGTTAGTATTAACTGACGCGGAGAGAAGAAGAAGGAGGAAGACAATGAGAAAGTGAGAAGAACTCATTTTTGTATGACTGAGTATAGTCGGGCTTCTCTGAGTGAGAAAGCATCTGTAAAACTTTTGAGTTTTTTATAGTTATGAGAAGAACTGAGTAAAGTTCTGTGTATGAGCCTCTCTCCATCATCTCCATGATTACCTACTGTGTGATGAGTTACAAAGATCAAGTTTTCCAAGCAACTCGATGCCTGGAGCAACTCGATGCCTGGCATCGAATTCCAGTTGATAAGTCATATTCTAAGTGTGCATGAAATCACCTATAGTTTTGGTGTCCAAAAGACTAAGACTTTATGCGGGAAGTCGATGCCCGGCATCGAATCCCTGCTGAAAAGTGGCCAAAAACATCCCAAGTCGATGCCCGGCATCGAATTCTCGTTGCAAGTCGATGCTAGGCATCGAATTCTAATTTTAAACAGGCGCTCTTACTAAAACAGGTAAAATTTCCATTTTTGGAAGGTCATATAGGGTCATCTTGTGAGAGCCATAACTTGAGTTCTAGAGATCCATTTGATGCATATGATAGCTTGTTGGAAAGCTCTACTCTTCTAGTTTCAGCCTATAAAGTTTCATGGAGAAATAATACTTGAGCTAGGAGAAATTAGCAAAATACTGAAGGTATGTCATTTCGGTGACTAGAAATTTCTGTAGAAGCAAAGTTCTCACTTTAGGCTATCATTTCTCAAAGTTTGGAGTGGCAATGAGTTAATGGTGACCATAGAGGTGTTCTAGTGTCACATTAATTCATTTCTTGTGGTGTTTCATACATCAACATCGTTGACTCTGTCAGTCGCGATTGATGGGTCGATCGCGATTGACACGTGGCCCGAATTTTCAGTCGATCGTGGTCAAACCATTGTTGACTCTGTCGATTGCGATTGATGCGTCGATCGCGATTGACAGGTCGGTCGCGAGGGTCTGTCCGTCGTGGTCAAACAATCGTTGACTGTGTCGGTCGCGATTGACAGAGCCGTCGTGGGCTGTCAGTTGCGATTGATGAGTCGATCGCGATTGATGGCTCGATCGCGATTGACACGTGTCACGCGTATGGTCCGTCGGTCATGGTCAATCGGTCGTTGACTCTGTCGGTCGCGATTGACAGAGCCGTCGTGGGCTGTCGATCGCGATTGACACGTCTGTCCGTCGTGGTTTGTTGATCGCGATTGACAGAGCGATCGCGATTGACAGAAATCTGATGAATTTCAAAAAACTAAACACATTTTTGGGAAGCTCTAGGCCTGTAGATCATGGTTTTGCACTTTGTTTGGCACTTTGAGCATTTTTTCTGTCGGTCGCGATTGACAGAGGTCGGCGACACACAGACAGTTACTTCGAATTCCGTACCTGCGCAGAGTGCTGGGGACGATGATGTGACCCGTACCTGCAAGACAGCTCAAAAAACATGCAAAAACAGCACACACAATTTCGCTCTCTCGCTCTCTCTCACAAGTGAAATGAGGGAAATGAGGTGGAGATGGTGATATGATCAAAAAACTGAAATTTCCGCGATGATGGAGATGGAGGTGGAAGATGGTGATGATGATGATGGTGATGATGGTGGTAAGGTAAGAAAGAGAAAAATAAGGAAAGTAACAAAATTACCTACAACGCCAACGTCTCCAATCTACGTCTTACCATCACACGCTCGTCCTCAAAGCTCGATCCTCGGCAACGGCGCCAAAAATTGGTGTAGCTCAGTGATGAGTAGCACCTCCTTTAATGTCAATCCGGGAAGACGTGAGGATGGTATGAAGACCTCGAGCAAGTGGCGGCACAAATGCGTGAGTGAGAAGCACACAAACATGCACACACATACACACACACGCGCACACACGGCAAGACAAAGAGGGAGAAACAATGGAGTTCTTAGATTACTTTCAAAAAGCTCTTACAAGTTCGTTTCAATTACAATCTAACCTCAAAAATGAGCTCTCTAGCTCCTTTTATAGTTTTTGACTAGCTTTGGCCCTGTTCAGACCTAGTGTCCGGCCTAGTTAAAAATTAGGTTCCAGGGCTTATTAGAGGGCTCAAACGAGATCTAAAAAATATGAAAATTGGCAGGTAGATACTTCTAAAGCTCCTCAAGCTCAAGGACTCCTTGGCTTGCACAAAATGGAGCTACAAAAATACGAAATGATATTTACAATGGTTTTTAGTGATGAAAATCACTATTTGTGTAGGGATTTCCTCTACTGATTTGTCATACACCTCTTTGAGCTCCCTACTTGCTCTTTCTTCTTGTGTGCTCAACTCCTTGATGTCTTGAAAAATTAGATGGCCTACTTGCCAGATCTTCTTTGACTGCCATGCCTGCTTGTGCTGTCCCTTCGCTCTGACTCTCTTCGTCTTGTGGCTCCTTCGGTTCCCTGACTACTGCCAACAGCCATCAATATTGCTATTTCTTTTGGTGCTCCCTTTTGTTTTACTTTAGTTTCTATGTATGCCCCTAATGGGGAGTTGGAGAGACTCAACACTTGGGCCTCCTTGACTCGCTCCCCCACAACGTGCTTATTTGTGGTGACTTCAACATGGTGGAGGACCCTATGGACAGATGGAAGGACAAGGGCAAGATCATCGATAGTCAGGAGAAAGAAACATGGGACAAAACCAAACTGCACTTGGATTTGGTCGAATTCAAAGACTCAAATGGCTTTTCGTGGTCAAATCTCCAAGCGGGAGAGGACCTGAGGAAAGCCAGACTCGCTAGATGCTACATTTCTCAAAGCTTTACTCATCAGTGGGGCCATCCTTCCCTCTCGCAATGCACTGACCTCACCATCTCTGATCACTACACGATCGTTATCTCTTTCCAACCTTTCACTAAGATCCGTAAGGCTCCTTGGTTCCACGCCAGTGCGAACTCCTTCTCTCTCCCCTCCGTCCATCAAGAAATTGCAGATGTGTGGAAGGAGGTGTTCGCCTCCAGCTCATCCCCAGCCAAGTGTTGGAGACATGCGGTCAATAAGTCACGACAGATCATGATTAGATCCAAGAAGATGCTTGATACTGTGCGACGGGCTCGTAGAGAAGCTCTATATCATAGACTTTGGAGACTCGAGGAGGAAGTGAACAAAGGAAAATCTCAATCCCAGAAAGGTCTACGAAAAACCAAAGTGTTGTTGAGATATGAGGAAGATGTGCCGCATCCTTAAAAGGAAACAAAATAGAGAATCGATTCCCCAGTCGCTAGACTCAAATAGCAATGTATGCAATACGGAAGAAGATAATTTTTGGATCATTGAAGGGCACTTCACGAGACTCCTGGGGACCTCGAACCCCCTCTCCCACCATAGACGGGATTGCATGGCAGCCAAATCTAGGGTTTCCCCCCACAAGATTCCACTCAACCTTCATTCCATGCTTGATGCCCCAATCTCAGAAGCACAAACCATTGGTCATTGATGCCCTCCCTAGTGGTAAAAGCCCGGGCCCTGACGGGCTCACTAATGAGTTCTTTAAATCCTTCAATTTGGTGGTCGCCACCCCTCTTTGTCTGGTTTGGCAAGAGGCGCTCAAGTTTGGTGCACTTCCGACTTGTCTCAACAATGGCATTATCATGTTAATACACAAAAAAGGGGAAAATAACAGAATAGAGAATTGGCATCCTATTACAACAAACGGGATATAAGATCATTGCCAAAGTCATAGCCAATAGAATCTCTAGCCATTTGAGAGCATGGTTAAGCAAGGACCAAAAAGGTTTCATCAAAGGCAGGTCAATTTTGGAAACCATTATAGATATCTGGGAAGGTCTTGACTTTGCAAATGAGTCAAAACAAGATGTGGTCTTCCTCAAGATCGACTTTGATAAAGCCTATGATAGGATGGAATGGGACTATATTTTGCAGTCGCTTAAAGATCTTGCATGTAGTCAGAAATTCACCAAGATGATCGCGACCCTTCTAGGAAATGCATCGACCCAAATTAACGTAAATGGAAAACTTTCGAAGGTGATCAAACTTAGAAGATCAATCACACAAGGGTGCCCACTGGCTCCCCTTCTCTTTGCCATTGCCATGGAAAGGCTTAGCAGGTTGGTGGAGCATGAGGTGGAAGCTGGTAATATCAAAGGCCTCCATTTGCCCCATGACCATGGCCAGATCACCATGAGACTTTTTGCCGATGATATGAATGTGTTTGTCCACAATGATAGTACCAGCTTGGAGACGTTCTGGAGGTGTCTCGATACTTTTTTGCGAAGCCTCTGGATCCATAATCAACCACTCTAAGACCACCTTCAGAGCTATTCCTGGGTCCCAGCCCAACCTTCTCATTGATCATGGCTGTCAAATCATTCCGCAGTGCCAAATTTTTCGGCTTCTTGGGATTCCCTTGGGGTTTGGTGTCTTTATGGAGCAACGGTGGAACTGGGTGCTTGCCAGACTCAAAAACAAGCTAAACTATTGGAGAGGTATGCAAATCAATCTCGTTTGTCGTGCTATGGTTATCAACACATTCCTCTTATCATCAATCATTTACTTCCTTTCTTGTTGGAGACCAAAAGAGCAAGATCTGTCCAAACTAGATAGTATATGTAGAAACTTCCTTTGGAGGGGCGACCACAATAGGAGGGGGGGTGCCTAAAATCAAGTGGTCCATCTGCACCAGCCAAAGAGATAGTGGAGGCCTTGGAATTCTGGACATTGGGTGCATGGCTAACAAACTTGCAGCAAAATGGATGATTAAGGCTTGGTGCAACGGGGAGGCCTCGTGGGCCAAGTTGATCTTCAAAAATAAGAATGATTTGGCTCTCATGAGATTCCCAAATTGGAAGAATCTTGACATCTTGACCTTGCTATTTTCCCCAATCCCCGTCTTCCCGAAAGGCTCGAATCTTGTGTGGTCCCTATGGAAGAGTTGGAATAAAGTCAAAAGCTACACAAGACTGGAAGTGGGCGGCCGGTATCTGACAAAATGACTCAATCTGGTTTTTGATCCATTGCATCCGAACCGTGGAACCTTGGAACATTCGAAATGCCAAGAAGCTATGGAACAAATACTTCAAAAAATGGAAACATATCTGGAAACAGGACACCAACCGGTGGATCAACTTTGAGGATATTGACTCTGGCATCAACATTTTGTATGAAGAATGGAACACTTTGCAAAGCAGATGTCTTGCCTAGGACCGTTATAAAGTATGCCTTCTCATGGGGCACGACACGTCGAGCTCGCTTGGTCTCAAATGGCACAATGGGAATAGCCTATCAAAAATCCCAAACATCAAAGAAACGATTGATTATCAGGTTAACCTCAACAAGAAGTGGTGCCTATCATGGATGCGACTTCCGTGGGACATGAAGTTCATGGCTATCTGGCACCCCCTCATAGAAATCAAAAAGTCTGTCCTCTTATGGCAAATTCTTCATCGTGGAGTCTGGACCAACCTTAAGGCTAGCAAATTTTGTGGGATACCTCCCTGGTGCAAATGCTGCTACCTGTCTATCGAAGATGTTTCGCACATCTTCTTTACCTATCCCAATTCCAACAGACACTGGCAGACGGTTGGAAAGATAATTAGTCTCCAGAAACATCTCAGTTGGAAGCAAGCTCTGCTAGAAGAAGCGATCGGCTGCTTCGCGACTCTCTAGAACGCCATCAGAGGGGAGGTCCTATGGAAAATCTGGCAGGAAAGATGTGCTTTTAACTTTGGCAACTCCCCCAAAGAGTGGTCAATTGAGAAATCGTTGTTCCTCCTTGGAAAAAGAATCAGTAATTGTAAGAAAGCCCCCCCCCCCCTTCAGGCATCATCAAGTGCTCCTTTTGATCAATAACAAGCTTAAACCCAAGTGGTCCCCACATGAGGGTGATGAGAGCATGATTAACCTTATTTATAATGCCATCTAAACTCTGTAAAAGCTTCCCCTGCTTTGTGGGATTTGGGGGGTCCCGTGGGCACTAGTCCCCTTCTCTTGTACTTTTCTTTAATTAATTCAAGTCGAGGAGAGTAAGCTAATGCGGAACTTCCTTTCTTTACAAAAAAAATTTAAGGGTAGTCGGAAGAGGAGGTTCCAGTATTTCATGGACCTTATCAGGATCCACTTGATTACCTTGCTGAGATATAATATGTCCTAATAATCTTCCACAAGAAACTAGGAAATCAAATTTAGTTGCATTCTAACACAGGTGAAAATCCTAACACTTATTGAAACATACTCTCAAATATTTTAAATGCTCAATCACACACCCAAAAACAAAAAAATTTATCCAAAACTAATGACAAAAATGTCGTCAAACAAGGAGAGTAAATCTCTTGCATACACCATTGAAAAATACTAGGTGCGTCCGATAATCCAAATCACATTACTATGTATGCATATAGACATCAATCGATTATAAGTTATAGAATTTCCTAAGTAAACTTTGGGTCAATGTAGTGTCTTTGTTGGTACAAAGTGCAAGCCTACACATTTGGCTAGAAGTTCATGAACAAATGAAGCTCCATGGAAACCATTGCTATAAAGACTTTTCCTTTTACCATTTGTAAAAGCTTCTTTGACTTGAAAATAATATTGGTAGCTACCTACAAACTCGTAGAGTTTCTTAGATGGAAAAGTCACGAACTTTATGTTGAAGAGAATAATTCCTAGATTGGTGGATTACTTTTAGAGAGAGCCGAAAGTTGAATTCAAATTCAAATTTGAATGTAGCACTTATAACATGTAAAAGTTGCGTGTAGAAGTGACTCCGTTTTTTGAGTTCTCCATTGCCATATTGTAAGAGAGTGAGGTCTACATTGTAACCTACACTACTCACCATCATTAGGCTATGATTGTCAAGCCTATGATCTTGTACAACATTGTTGATTAATACAATAGATCTACATTGTTCATCTATGATCTCTCTATCATAGTCATTCATAATAGTCAAATTGTACTCCTCATATCTCAGTCATCTCTTCACCATTTTCAATGTTCTATAGTCCAAGTACTCTACATGCTCACAAATTTTGAAGGAAATCCACTCAGCCAATTCGGAGAAAAGCGTGTTGAAGGAATCACTAGTCAAACTCTGCAGAGGTCCTAAAAAATCAAGGGTAATGATTCAATTGCTAAATTGATTGCTCTATGTATAGTGCATCATTTTAAGTGATTCTACTTGGAATAATTAGCTTACTAAGCTACTCATATACCCCTAAAAGGAATTTTTCTAATTCTTATTGTATTGGTAGCACTGAGCATAACAAGCATCAGGTGTGTGATAAAAAATAGAAGGTTTTCATTGATCCTTCAACTTGGAAGTAGTCTGTTTTGATTCAATCTATTCTTACATCATTTCCAAAGTACATAGGCACCTATATAGTGTCATTGGAAAGCTAAGAGGGTCCACAACTCAACTCTGAAGCTACAAGGGGCTGGTACAAAGGAGGATTTGGCAGTATCTACTTATTTCTTGGAGTGTCCATCCATCTATCCGAACAGTGGTATCAGAGCAAAGCTAAGGTAAAATGGGAGATGGTTTTTCTTCTTTCATTGATAAATTGGACAGGAACAACTACCAAGCATGGTCCTTGAGGATGAAGACATACTTGCAAGGAAGGAGCCTCTATGGATACATCTCAGGAGATGAGGAGATGCCCATATTCAGAAGCAAAAGACAACCTACAAGAGAGGAGCATGAAAGACTCAACACATGGTGTGCCAAGGATGCATTAGCAAGGTCTTACTTACTTAAATCAATCTTTGATTTTCTTCTTCCACATATTAGGAACTGTAAGATATCCCAAGAGACTTGGGAAACATTATCTTCATATTTCTCTTCCAACACAAGGGCTAGGAAGAACCAATTGCGGATTGAGTTTACCACCCAAAGAAAGCAACCCAAGCAAGGCATCTCAGAGTATGTGACCAAAGTCAAAGATGTAGCTGATCAATTGGCAAGAATAGGAGAATAAATTGAAGAAGAGCAGATTGTAAGAAAAGTAATCAATGGTATTAAAGCTGATGACAAATGGGAGAGCTTCACAACTGCCATGCATTTGTACATGGACATGGAGATTCCAGACCTTACCACACTCATGGGGCAACTATTTACGCATGAAGCCAAGCTCAACAAGAATGGAGATTCATTAAGAGGTAATAGCTCTTCTTCCCTAGACACTAATAAAAGTAAGTCCAAAGAGAAAGGGAAGAACAAAAAGGTTGAAAATGAAGGAACTACCTCCCAAGCCAACTATGTAGGGAGAGGTAGAACCTCAAGAGGAAGGGGCGGAGGAGGTAAGCAAGGTAGGGGGAGACTGTCACTCTAGCACAATGGTGAGTACCAACGTGAGGAGCTTCACCTCATAAATGTCAATCCGCGGAGACATGAGGACTACGATGAAGACTATGAGCAAGTGATGGCACAAGTGCGTGAGTGAAAGCACACAAGCATGCACACACATACACACACACATGTGCACAAAGTAAGAGCAAAGAGTAGAGCAATGGAAAGCTTTGATTACAAAAGAAATCTCTTACAAAGCTCAAATCTACAACAAGCTAACCCCAAAAATGAGCTCTCCAGCCCTTTTTATAGTTTTTTGAGTGGTTTTGGCCATGTCCAGACTAGTGTTCGGCCTAGTTAAAAAATAGGTTCCAGGGCTTATTTGGGGGCTCAAAGGGAGTCCAAAAATTATAAAAATTGGTAGGATGATAGTTCACCTCAAGCCCGAAAACTCCTCCCCTTGAACAAAATAGAGTTACAACAATGGAAAATGGTATTTACAATGGTTTTTAGTGATAAAAATCACTATTTTTATAGGGATATCTTCTGAAAATTTGACACATGCTTCTTAGAGCTCCCTATATGCTCCTTCTTCTTGTATGTCCACTTCCTTGATGTGCTTCCATGCTTTTTCCTTGAACTTGGGCTTTGTCCTTGAACTTGGGCTTCAACACTCCCCCCCCTATTGAGTCTGTCGTCCCTGACAGACCCTTGTTGTAGTGGTTGTTCCGTGTAGTACTTTCAGAGATAGAGTTCCTCGAGTCTCCACTAGAGCGGTCTGTCTTTCACTTGTCGCAGGGTTGCTGGTCCCATTCTTCATGTTTAGTACCTCTATATATACTTCTTCCTTGATTCCAGCATGAGAGTGTATTGTTGAGCTTTCAAAAATTGTGAGCTGCTCCAAATAGGTTATCACAGTTGATTGTGAGTAGCTCTTGGAGGCGGATGGCTTCCTTGCTCTTGTTGTTGTCATCTTGATGTCCTCTGGTTCTTCCAAAGATGGCTTTCATAGTTTTCATGCCAAGTACTTGTAACCCATAATGGATGATGGGTCAGTGCATTAGTGCATGGGTTGAACAAAATATGTGCCTTGTGCATGGCCTTGTAATGTGGCCCTATGCATGCATACTTGGGAAATGCATTGGAAGAAATGTGGTGCAAGAAGTTTGGTCTTGAGCGAAGTGCTCAAGGGTATGCCGGTGAAGAGGTTTCCTAATCTACCATGGTTATAATGTTATTACAGCAGGCAATTCTTACCATGGTGAAGGGTCCATGGATCTTCACACGTCGTGTTGTAATCCCATCATGTTGATTGACCGTTGTCTTGTCTTTCTTGTTGACCGAGGTCCTTGTTGATGGATCACGGAAGAAATTCTTTAGGCGCATAGTCATATCTCCTCACTTTGCCTTTTTTGCTTCCTCTTTTTTTTCTATTTTTCTTTCTTTCTCTTTTTTTTTGGAACAATGACATAAAACAAGAAGAAACATGTTAGCATTAATAAAATATTTTACATAAGTCAGATGTGTCGCAAGTGCCTGGGATTTTCAATTGTGTCTATGCATGGCCGTGTAATGTGGCCCTATATTGATGCACACTTTGGAAATGCATGACCTGAATGGTGCAAAAGACAAGGTTATGCCAAAGGCACATGGTTTCTGCACGTCAAGGTTTTCAATGTTGTTGGTGGACGTTGATGGAGCCTTTGTTGGAGGGTGCCAGTGGATCTTGAAATGATGTGATAAGTCGATGGTTAAATGACAACTGACCATTCTTCCCTTTAGGTATCCACGTGAGGACAGTGTTCGGCCGCATACATATTACTTTTGGATTCTTCTTCTTTGGATGGTTACTTGTCTTTTGTATCCCACGTGGTTGGTGATTTGTTTTTGTGGGTGCTACGGATGCTTTGGGCTTCCAAACCCATGCCCTTGATGATTGTCTTTTTACCTTTGTTGGTGAGTTGAGTTGATCTTCTTTTGTTCTCTATGCTTGGTTCTTATCCTTTTCTCTCCTTGGCTTCTTTGTTAAGACAATTTGCATGGTGGAGAGCATAGACCTTTGTGCAAGTAAGAGTGCTTTGGGAACCCACATATGTAATCGCCCTTGCTGAGCTGCCACTAATTTCTTAGGTACCCAAATTTGTATGTCGATGTGGTCGGCCATCATCGATTGCTTCGGTACCCACATTTGTCGGAGACCTGGTGGTTGAGCTTGTCCTTGTTTCTTGCTGCTTCTTTTGGCATGATTAGCCCGCTTGGATGGAAATTGTTGCGGCAAAGCTTGTGGTTGTTCTCCTTTTCTAACCCATATCTGCTGGTAGTACAGCATTCTGTCCGAAGACCATCTGAAATGGTGTGGCATTGAGTACCGTTTTGTATGCAACTCGGTACGCCCAAACAGCATGATGAAGCTGTTTGTCCCAATCAGAGCGTTTATTATTTACTAGTTTTGTCAACGCATTACATAGGATCTTATTCGTGCTCTCGGCTTCTCCGTTAGCTTGTGGATGATAGGGGGTTGACTTCTTATGTATCACCATGAATTCGTGAAGTAGATTTTCAATGACTTAGTTCAAGAAGTGCGTACCTCTATCACTTACTAACTCTATTGGTAACCCATATCTATCACTTAGCCATCGTTTGGGCATCATTTTTTGTTGTGGCTTTTGCTTCCACCCACTTGGTAAGGTAATCTGTGGCTACAATGATGTACTCTACATGGGAGTTTCTCGCTAGGGGGTTGATAGGACCTATGAAGTCTATACCCCACTTTGAAAATGCACGTCCCCCCATCATTGGCCTTAAAGGCATCCCATCTTTTCGTATCGGATATTGCACACGTTGGCATGTGTCGCATTTCTTCACATGTGCATCCATATGAAGAGTGGGCCACCAAAGTCCTGAAAATAGAATGGTCTTGATTACTCGGTCAGGACCAAACTGTCCACCTGCAACACTGTTGTGTGCAGTTTCTAAGACTTTCAGGTTGTCCGATTCATGAACACACAGTCTTAGGTAACCATCTTTGCCTCTCTGATATAGTTTGTCTCCAACTAAGGCATAGTCCTGAGCCTCTTGCTCCATGCTCCGTTTTCTTGCTAGACCAACCTCATTGGGTAATGTTCCCGATCTCATGAATTCTACCAATGGAGCACTCCAGTCTAGAATTAATGACACGTGATAAAGGGTAGCATGCTCCACTGGGGGACTCTCCTGACACATTGTACAATTTTGGATCCACTCCTATATTTCTTTGTCCATGCTAGGCCAATACACTCCTAAATGTTTTAGATTCTGCAATGTTCATTGTTAAGAGTAGTGATTTCCTAGCATTCCCTCATGGGCTTGTTGCAACCAACTAGTATGTTCGTCGTCCTCAACACAACAAGCTAATACTCCCTCTGTATCTTGTTTGTACATGCTTCCTGCCAATATTTGATATTTTTGTGACCTTACAATTTCTTCTTTGCTTGTTTTTACGTTCTTATTTGCGGATCTGAAGGTTAGGATAGGTCCTAACTTATTTGCACCCATTTAGGAACAACCTCTAAATTGACAAATAAGCATCAGGCAATTCATTAGACACTCCTTGCCATGACTCTCCTGAAGTGATGCGAGAAAGATGGTCTGCCCTAAGGTGGGTTCTACCTTTCCTAACCACCACTTCAAAATCCTATTCCATTAGTAAGAGGAAACACCTTACTAAGCGTCCTGTATTGCAAGGTTTATTGACCAAATATAATAAAGCTTGATGGTCGGTGAAAAACTTGAACTTGTTGGCCAACAAGTAGTGTCTAAACTTTTTCACAGCATATACCATGCCTAAACCTTCTCGCTCAGTTGTGGTGTAGTTTCGTTCAACAGCATTCAATTGCTTGCTAGCATATGCAATAGGCAAATCAAATTTCCTTCACCTGTTGGTTGTGCTAGCACACATCCGATGGCATGATTGGAGGCATCTACATGGACATGAAAGGGTTTGCTCCAATCCAGAGTGGTCAGTATTGGTGTTGTGCACAAACGTCATGTGGATAAACCTACGGTAATATCCACAATGGCCCATAAAGGCTTGTACCTCTTTAACATTCCTTAGTCTTGGCAACTCTGCTATGGCTCTTACCTTGTCTTCATCTATTGATATCCCATTTTTAGAAACAATGTGACCTAAGATTTCACCTTGTTGTACCATGAACACACACTTCTCTGGGTTCAGACACACTCGATATTCTCTACACTTGTCGAAAATCTGTCTGAGCTCAGGGATGTGGTATTTTCTTTGTTGGGAATGTGCACATAAATCATCCACATATACTTCTAAGCTCTTTCGCAAGAACTCCTTGAAGACATGACACATGAGCCTTTGGAATGTTGCAGGTGCATTAGTGAGACCAAATGGCATCACACAAAAAGCAAAGATTCCCCATCCTGTGGCAAAAGCTGTTTTGTGTTGATCTTCTGGGGTAATGGCTACTTGGTTGTACCCTAAAAACCCATCAAGGAAGCTATAAACTTCCTTTCCTGCAACACGCTCCAGTAAATGTTCGGTGATTGGAAGCGGATAACTATCTCGAATCGTAGCAGCATTAAATTCTTTAAGGTTAATGCACACTCGAAACTTTCCATTCTTCTTCGGCACCACTACAATGGGGGACACCCACTCAGTATGCTCGATCTAATAGATAGATCCATCTTCAATCAGCCTGTCAATTTCTTCTTTTATTTTGGCTGCATAAGTGTGATTATATGTGTAGGGCTTTTGTTTGGTGGGTTTGGCATCTGCAATGATGGGGATCGTATGATAGAAAATTTGTGGATCTACTCCCTTCAAATCTCTATAGTGCCATGCAAACACGTCCCTATATTCCCTTAATAGAGCTATATGTGTAGGGCTTTTGTTTGGTGGGTTTGGCATCTGCAATTATGGGGATCGTATGAGAGCAAATTCGTGGATCTACTCCCTTCAAATCTCTATAGTGCCATGCAAACACGTCCCTATATTCCCTTAATAGAGCTATAAGCTCTGCTTCTTCTTTTGCACTTAGGTCATCTCCTATATATGTACATCGCTCTTTGTTCCCTTCAATGGTTACTACAATCTTTTTGGTCTTTTCTTTATTGTCATATGCTTCTCCTGTGGTGGCCTCTCTTTTAGGCATTCGTACCACAATTCTTCGATCCTCAACTTCATATTTCTTGAAATTTTCTGGTACTTCAAACAATGATTCCTCCTCTTCTTGTTTCACTGCTTTTCGTTTCTTTTTCTTTTGACCTCCTTCACTTCCTTCCTTTGAATTTACAGTTTTGATGCTTGTGAGGGGTTCTTCTTCTTTTTGAGTCAATACTCCTACATCTTCTAGATATTGCTCTTCTGAGATGAAGCAACTATCCATCATAATGGACTCTAGATCATCATCATTCTCTTCTTCTTCTATGACATCACTAGGGTCACATTCTTCCAGCAAGGGCTGACACATGAACACTGAAATATCATAACCCTCCTCATCACAATGAGGTGTCCATTGTTCTTCATTGACTGCAATGTCCATGGTAGCTAAGATTTCTGCCCAACCATGAGGCTCAAATTCCTCATCTGGAAATATCATCGGTGTATAGGCTGGGTCTTTGATTGGTCTATCTCGTGGGGGAGTTCCTTCTTCCCTTGCTTTTAGGTGCTTTTCCTCTTCCTCTACAAACTTGCACATCCACAAGTGAGTATCTTCATGCAGCCAGGATGGATCAGGTGAACTTCCAGAATGCACGAAGATAGAATCTTCTTTCGCTTTGTGGATAGGATTCCACTGTAGGGGTGGTACATCTCTGAAGGTGTAATCCTTCAAATTGACCTTGGTAGTGACCCCTAAGTGCTGTAAGTACAAGGAGTTGGTTCCCCAATCCTGTACTATTTGTAATTGTCGTAGGAAGGGTCTTCCTAGGATCATCTCATAAACATTATTTTTCTCAAAGTCACATATAGCAAATGTGTGTTCAAACTCTACACCACAAGTGGTTAGAGTTATCCCTTCGAGCAATCCTAGAGGTCTTTCAAAATGACCGGCTTCCATTTGAAGCTTCATTCTAGTTGGTCTTAATGTGGGTTTGCCCCATTGCTTCCACAAGGAGGTGGTCGCAATAGCAACACCAGCACCCGAATCTACAATTGCTTTGGTTGTGTAACCTTGATAGGTGATCGGAAGATAAGTATTACCTTCTTCGCTCATGTCTCCTATTTTATCAAGAGGTATTTCTGGAACTTTTTGCTTAGAGCCTACCTTTGGCATATTGGAATCAAATTCTGGAACCTGATCCTTCACATGATTCCATAGCTCAAGTTTTGCTTTGAGCAGTTCTTCTACAGTGAGATGACACTGAACCTTAGTGTTCTTCACAATATCAGTGTTTCTTGGAGCCCCTGAGTCCTCATTTCTTACCAATATTGTGGGAGCTCTGATATGGAGAGATTCAGATTCCCATGGGCCTATGAATTGTGGCAACTCTTGCAAAGAATTAGATTCAAAATCTAATCTTTCATCTTCATGTTGCTCTGTTTGGTCTCCATAGATAGACGGAATGTCTTGGGGAAATTGATCATGAAGGTCATCGATCTCAAGAATAGGAGGAGGTTACCCTTCTCCTTGGCCCATTTCTCTTCTTGTATTTCCCGCAAGAACTCTTGAGAGTACTGTTGGATTGAAAGAGGTGATCCCTCATCTATGGAATCAGGAACATATGCTTTAGTTGGTGGTAAGCTTCCTCTTTTAACCATTGGTTGAGCCTGTGAAGGTAAAGAAACCCATGGGTTGTTTACCAACTGCTCTAATCTTTCTAGTAAGCCTTGGAAATGCAAATCCGGTTTGACAGAGTTTGTCTTATTGAACTTTTGACTAGTCTCGAGCATAGCTTGAGCTAGTTCTACCATTTTCATGCACATTTTTTTCCGTTCAATCTCTAAGTCTGCTCTAGGGTAACTCTTGTCTAGGTTTGCAGATGTTGGCCCTTCTTGAAGACGAGCATGATAGGCCTTGAACATCATGTCCAAGCCTTCTGGGGTTGGATCTGCAAGAGCAGACCCTGATTGGGATCTATTTACAATGGCCAGTGGGGTGGAATGAGGTTGTGTGGATGGAGGTTCGGCATGAGAGGGGCTTTGAGATGCAATGTCTTCTATTTTTGTTTTGGTATCCCTTAGGCTTTCTTCTAGTTCGGATATCTTTTTGTTCCACTTGCGATTGGCCTTCTCTCTGGTATCCTTTGTGGGCGATAACTTTCACTCTGATATCGCTGATGATGGTCGTCACGGCAAAGGCTTGAACCTTGTCAGGCCTGCGGAAATTGCCGCGCCGCCGAATAGAGAGCTAAGCTAGAGTGACATAGAACACCTCTGTAATCAACAGTAGCTTAGCAAGATTACTGTCGCTTAACTGTGTTAAACTACGACTTGAATTCCACCGGAACTTCACCGGACTGTCACTGGGACGTCACCGAAATTTTACCGGAATATCACCAGAATGAACATTGATTCTGCTTGTGATTACTTCAAATGAATTATGTGAAGTAAGGAAGTGATACGTGAGCTTCCTTCACTGAATGAAGTTCATCTTGAAGTTTAAAGAAAACTTCACAGTTCTGAAGTGCCACTTTCCGGTTAGACTTTGTACTGTGTATACATATCCATTCCACCGGAAACTATGATGAGCTCAAAGTAGAGACGTCTAGATACAAGATGAGCTATCTCTCATACAAAGCTTCGAATTCTACTGCGAGATATACTTCGTTGTTCTACCGAAAAAAAAACTCGCTTTCTTGAGAAAACTATAACTGACCGAAAATGCGTTTACTGAGATATCTTTGACCGAGACATTCGTTTACTGAGAGAATACCGAGAGACACGTTTAGTAACGAACTGTAACTGTTAATGGTTAATGAACTTTCTACTGTAACACAGAAAAAACTCAGATTCTTCACACGTGAATAGTGCGCGCAACTTCCACATGAACATGTGTTTTCTATTAGAGAAGATGTGTACAAACAAGCTTGGCCTCTTCTTGCTCAAGCTGTAGAAACTCTCCTACACTGAGTAGTTTCTTATTACCATCTCTCTCAGATGAATACTTGACATTCCAGGTTTCTGTTATTCATCTGTACATACGCGATCTATGGCGTCTTCTGGGAACTTCTCACTCTCTCTTCACTCATACGTGATCTCTCATAATCCTCTTCTTCTCATCATCCGAGTCCTTCAATCCTTGGTGTATATATACACTTTTCTTCTGTGCTCTTCCACGCTCTCATTCTTTAATTCACGTTATGCGCGCATTATGCGCCCACCGCGGTTTATTGCTCTGTTACTCATACAATTCTTGATTCTGATTAACGGACTAATTCTGCACGTTGTACAACTGAGGCTTTTGATTTTCTGAAGATTCCACTTCTTTTTTTTCTTTTTATGTCTGTCTGTATGTCAAATTCGTGAGTGATTCCTCAACATCCTTCCATGTTCTCGTTTTCATCTTACTAGGCTCTCCTGATTCACTTGACTCTGATTGTTCAACTGCCTTATCCTAGTTCAATGTTTGCGCCCTGGTGACTGCCTGTACAGGAGCCACATTACTACTACTTGAACTTGAATCAGCCACTTAACCCACCACATTGATGGGTGTAACCTTAGGCGCACTAGAGGGATTCCTAGGACACTCTCTTGGAAGATGTTCCTTGCCGCACTCAGAACAAACACCTTGTATTGTGATGTTTTGTCCTTGTCCTGGAGTGAGTGAGGGGGGACATTCATGAATGAAATGGTCGCCCTGACATCTAAAGCATGGTCCTCTAGGGGCTTGTGGTCTTACTTGTCTCACTTGGGGCCTAAGATTTGGATTTGTATACATGACATTGGAGTATTCTGGCTCCCAATTTTGTTCCATAGGTTGTGCCTCATATTGATACGGAGAATTCTCACTTTGCTCAGGTGAATCTATGTAATAAGCTTGTGAACTATCTTCATGGAAGTAGTTTGAACCATGAGCGTGAAAGTCATTTTCTGAGACCAATGGGGTTAGTGGCACCAATGCTCTATTAGGGTTCTCCTCTGCCATCGTATACTTAACTGGGATCACATCGGCAAGAGTTGGTGGTTGGTTTCCTAGGACAGGTTGTGGCCTGTATGGTACCTGATATTGTTGTTGTGGCCTATAATATGGTTGTTGGTATTGGTTTTGATACCTACCCTGCTAGTGAGGTTGTTGATAATTTTGCCTAACAGCCTGCCTATTATAGGGACAATCTTGAGCCGTGCGGTTCGTGTATTTCCTCTCAATGGTGCAATATAGAGCATTAGGGTTTCCTTGGGGTTGAGCCATCATTGGGCACACATTAGCCATGTGGTCTCCTCCACAGTTGTAACATCATTTCAATGAGGTGACCCTTGGCATTTTTCTATTTTGGACACCTAGCTTTTTGGCAACCTGCTCATGTTAAGGAAACACTCACGAATTTGACACAACAAACAAGAGAGAAATGGAATCTTCCGAAAAATCAGTGCACAGGTGTACAGTATGCGAAGTTAGTGCGCGGTGTCCGCATAACAGAGCAATTAACCGCGGCGGGCGCGTAAGGCGCGCATAACACGAATTGAAGAATGACAGAGCAGAGGAGCGCCAAAGAAATTGTATATATATACAGCAAGATTTGAAGAACAGTGCGTGGGAGTACATGCATGTATGCGAGAGACACTGATACACAGAGGAGAACGAGAGACTGAGAGAAGACGCCATAGATCGCGTATGAGTGAAAAGAGTTAGAAGCTCTCAGAAGACGCCATAGATCGCGTATGTACAGATGAATAACACAAGCCTGAAGTGTCGGGTCTTTTCATCTGAAGAGAGATGGTAATAAGAAACTACTCACTGTAGGAGAGTTTCTGTAACTTGAGCAAGAAGAGGCCAAGCTTACTTGTACACATCTTCTCTAATTGAAAACACATGTTCATGTGGACGACTGCGTGCAATCTTTACTTGTGAAGAATCTGAAGTTATTTCGCATTACGGTAGGAAGCTTAGTTTATCGTTAACTATCACGATTCGTTACTAAACGTGCTTCAGTACCTTCTCTGTAAACGCATATTTAGGCGTCTAACAGTTTACTCAGTAAACATATTTCAGTAATTTTTCGGTCAGTTACAGTATCTCAGAAAACAAGTTTTTTCGGTAGAACGAAGAAGTATAACTCACAGCAGAGTTCGAAGCTTTGTATGAGAGATAGCTCATCTTGTAGCTAGACGTCTCTACTTTAAGCTGGTCACAGTTTCCGGTGGAATGAAGATGTACACACAGTACAAAGGTTAACCGGAAAGTAGCATTTCAGAACTGTGAAGTTTCCAGAAGGAAGTTCATTCGGTGAAGGAAGCTCACACACTACTTCCTTACTTTACATAAGTTCATCTGAAGTAATTACGAGCAGAACTAAGTTTGTTTCGGTGAAGTTCCGGTACGACTACGGTGTCAGTCCAGTAACAGTCTGGTGAAGTTCCGGTGGAACTTGTGTCACAGGATAACACAGTTAAAGCGACGATAATTAGGCTGAGCTACTGTTGATTACAGAGGTGTTCTGAATCACTCTAGTTTAGCATCCTATTACGGTGGCGCGGCAATTTCCGCAGGCCTGACAGAGTTCAAGCTTTGTCGCGAAATCCACCTTCAGGGCGAAAGTATTTCCGCAACAGTAGGCGTTAAAGCCGAAGTTTTCGCCAACAAATCCCAACATTTGGTATCAGAGCAGGTTAATCTCCCAAGAATTGGTATAAGAGCCTAGAGTATTCTCTATCATGGCAGATCACGTCCAAATTGATAAACTGGACAGAGATAATTATCCCGCATGGGTAATGCGCATGGAAGCCTTACTTATGAGTAAGGAGTTAATGATGTACGTAACCGGAGAAGAAAAGAAACCGACCTTCGAAGATGATAGTCACCCGGAAAAAGAAGAACTAGATGCCCTAAAGCTATGGCAGAAGAAAGATGCAACGGCAAGAGCCTACATCTACAACACTGTGTCAGATCATCTGCTACCGCACATTAGAGGTCTGGAGGAAGCAGAGGACATATGGAGCGCATTGGAAGATCACTTCCAAAATACTACGAAAGCTAGGAAGGCCAGCCTATGGTCCGAGTTCACAACGTTCAAAAAGAAGCCGAGTCAAAGCATCAGTGACTACGTCACTAAAATGAAGGATCTAGCAGATAGTCTTGGATCCATAAATGAAGAAGTCGAAGATCATAGATTGATAGCGCAAGTGCTCACAGGTTTGAGAGGAGATGAAAGGTGGAAACCTTTTGTACTATCAACTGAACTCTCCCTAAATCATTTTGTACCAGAATTAAATCAGCTGCTAGGTTTGATGCTCACATATGAGCAAGACCTGAAAGGAGACGCAGACAAAGGACATAGCTCAGCAATGTATATGAAGAACAAGAAGAAAGAAAAGGGTAAGCCAAAAGATGAAGAAGAGTCGAGCTCCCAGGCCTATTACGCAAAAGGTAAAGGCGCTAGCAGAGGAAGAGCAAGAGGAAGAAGTAGTCAGAATACTAACAAGAAAGTCTGCTGGATTTGCGGACTAAGTAACCATCTGGCGCATGATTGTTGGCACAATCAACAAGGATCAAATCAAAATCAAAACAACAATAGCAGAGGCAGTAGCGGAAGAAATCAAAGTAACTTCCAAAGAGGAAGACAAAGCCAAAGAGGAGGCTACGGTAGAGGTGGAACAAGAAGTTGGGGACAGAGCCAATCCTACAACACCACCTACAACAACTACGCAAATGACACACAGAATGAGAGTCATACATCATTGATGATGAACTCAATCAGCACATCAGATAACGAAGATCTAAAGGTATTTTACATTGACTCTGGATGTTCTAATCACTTGTCAGGAAACATAGAACTGATGTCAGAATTGGAAAAAGGAAGTGCGAGTCACACTGTTCAAACAGGTGACAATACAAGACACAAAGTACAATCAATCGGAAAAGTGAAATGCAAGAGTGGAGCAGATTTGCTAACCAATGTTTTGTATGTTCCAACAATACCGAAAAATCTGATCAGTGTGGGATAGATAGTCGAAAAAGGTTTTCAGGTCAGATTTACAAACAAAGGAGTATTTGTAGAAGATCCCAAGAACGGATATTATCAGATCGTTTCTGGTAAGAAAGAAGGCAGACTCTTTACCTTAAGAGTACAAGGGAACATTGGCCAAGCACTGCTCACACATGATGAAAAGGTAATTACAGAACTTGATCTCTGGCACAAGAGATTAGGTCACTTTCACGAAAAAGGAATCAAAGCTATGATAGCGAATCAGTCTGTACTGGGATTACCGAACGTACAGAACCAACATATGATTCACAAATGCGAAGCCTGTCAAATGGGAAAAGCCCACAGGTTACCTTTCCAGAAGAAAGGATTCAAACATGATGGTGTACTAGAACTCATACATACAGATGTATGGGGACCAACGAAAGAAGGATCAATCAGCGGATCAAGGTACAGCCACATGATCATAAGGATCTCCTGACCCATCAAAATAGTTCTTCATTGTCTTAATCACTTGAGAGGGTCTAAGGGTTCTTGAGTGCTCTCGTTGTCTAGGCAATGGGAAATCATGATCATCTCTTTGATGCCTATGAACTCTATGTCTCTCCCTTTCAGGTCTTTCCGTTCCATATCTTGATCTGTCTCTGCCCACAGTTTTTGCAAAGCTTACCTCAGGTCTCTCTCTAGTTCTTTCCCTCTGGGTTTCATGAGCCTTGGATGATCCGGCTCCTTGGAGGACCTGGGAAACATTAGATGTTGGTGGAGGGGAAATCGATTCACCCTGCTAAGTGTATGCATGCCTCTCATGCTCAGATACCAAGAACATTTTCTCAGATGTGTGATCTAGATAGACAACTTTCCCTGGTGTCTCCGGATCCTTCAACTCATAGATGGTGACTACCGGGCTAGGTTGATCTGGCCTAAATCTCAAAGGCTTCCCCAGTTTCTCTATTTAAGAATAGTTTTATGCTCTTGTTGTCTTGAGGGATCCAATCTGGAGTGATTACTCTAGTCAAGACTGACTTACCTCTAGGAGTCTTGGGTTCTCCCCCTAGGTTCCCTTGCTCTAGGTCTCCTATCTCATTCTAAGGAATAACATTTCCAAACTCATCCGTCCTATCTGGTAAGTCGGTTACCACATACATGGTTCCTTCTTTGTCAATGTATGAACCCTCTTCAAACTTGACCACTCGGTGTTCAAGTCCAAAGGGTTGATCGGGATTTTTGAGTTGGACCACTGATCGTCTCAAGCCATCTTCATAGATGTGAGCACCTAATTGGTTGGTCCTGATATATTCCAGGAAGAAACTTTCATGATATATGATATGTGACAAGTATCGCGAGAACTTCCTCATTGATACTCAGTATCTCACAAGCCTAAGTATCGGGATACTCGACCACATGAGTTCACGATATCCAGATATCGCGATACTCAACCGCAGGAGAACACAATACTTGGATTTTTTGGAGTCCAAATTCAAAACTTTTTGCAAATATGAGTAGCTTGTGTCCTCCTTGTCAGTCGTATGTGTATGTATATGCCAAATCTCCCTTCAAACCCGCAATATTGCACTCACGATACTTGGCGCATGTTATGTCACGTCTTAGATAGATCACTCCGATTTTCGGTTATTTTGAGCGTTTCATTTCTGCACCCTCTCTAAGGCTCTTTCTCACAACAACAAGTAAAAGCGAGGTGACTGTACTGTAAAATGGAAAAAAACTGAGAAGATGAAGGTGGGTGGAGATGGTGATGATGATGAAGATGAAGGAGAAGAAAAACTCAAAAATTGAACTGAAAATGGTGATTTTTTTACCTTCCAACGTTGCTACTCTACATCTTACCGTCACACGCTCGTCCTCCAAGCTCTCTCCCCGGCAACGGCGCCAAATTTGGTGTCACTCTAGCACAATGGTGAGTACCAACATGAGGAGCTTCACCTCATAAATGTCACTCCGCGGAGACGTGAGGACTAGTATGAAGACTATGAGCAAGTGATGGCACAAGTGCATGAGTGAAAGCACACAAGCATGCACACACATACACACACACGTGCACAAAGTAAGAGCAAAGAGTGGAGCAACGGAAAACTTTGATTACAAAAGAAATCTCTTACAAAGCTCAAATCTACAACAAGCTAACCCCAAAAATGAGCTCTCCAGCCCTTTTTATAGTTTTTTGAGTGGTTTTGGCCCTATCCAGACCTAGTGTCCGGCCTAGTTAAAAAATAGGTTCCAGGGCTTATTTGGAAGCTCAAACGGAGTCTAAAAATTATGAAAATGGGTAGGATGATAGTTCTAATACTCCTCAGCTCAAGGACTCCTTGGCTTGAACAAAATGGAGGTACAACAATGGAAAATGGTATTTACAATGGTTTTTAGTGATAAAAATCACTTTTTTTATAGGGATTTCTTCTTAAAATTTGACATGTGCTGCTTGGAGCTCCCTATATGCTCCTTCTTCTTGTGTGTCCACTTCCTTGATGTGCTTCCATGCTTTTTCCTTGACCTTGGGCTTTGTCCTTGACCTTGGGCTTCAACAGAGACCTTATAACTCCTCACCATGTAATATTTGTGGATTGTCAAATCATACTACAGATGAGTGTTACATGAACTTCAAGAATCAAAGAGGTAGAGGATATCAAAGAGGTGGATATACACAATCAAAGAAAGATTTAATCACCATCAAGGATACAATAACAACTAGAATAGCAACTACCAAGGAGGCTACAGATCAAGGAAGGATTACAACAGCTACACTGAGCAAGAAGATTCTCTTCTGATTATGAATATGACTTCAAAACGAGGTATAAATGATGACCATCTCTTCTACATTGATTCAGGATGCTCAAACCATGTGGCAGGCAATGTAGCTCTTCTCTCTGACCTTGAGGAACCAAAGGGTAAGCATCAGGTACAAACAGGTGATGACACCAAGCACTCAGTGATTAAAGTAGAGAATGTTAAGACCTCTGATGGAAACAAGAATCTGTTGAGTAGGGTCCTATATGTACCTACAATTACCAAGAATTTAATGAGTGTTGGACAGATTGTGGAAAAGGGTTTGCAGGTCAGGTTCAATCAATATGGAGCATTTGTGGAGAGTATAGAGGATTGGCCAATGCTACTCAAGAGGCCATATGGATCAGATTATTGTATACAGATTTAGGTTTACATACTACATCTCCAATGATTTTTGGAGATAATACCAGCTCACTACATCTTGTAGCTAATCCTATTTATCATGCTAGGACCAAGCATATAGAGATCCACTATCATTATGTGAGAGAGAAGCTATTGAACAAGCAAAATTCAGTTGGCATATGTATCAACTAATATGCAATGTGCAGACTTATTGACTAAAGCATTAGATGGTACAAAACTTTGCAGGTTTAAGTCAATAATTGGATTGCAGGACATTCATGAAGATTGAAGGAGAAGACCAAGCCAAAATGTTTGGCTTGAGGGGGAGCTGTTGGTACAAAGTGCAAGCCTACACATTTGGCTAGAAGTTCATGAAAAAATGAAGCTCCATGGAAACCATTGCTATAAAGACTTTACCTTTTACCATTTGTAAAAGCTTCTTTGACTTGAAAAGAATATTGGTAGCTACCTACCAACTCGTGGATTTTTTTAGATGGAAAAGTCATGAACTTTATGTTGGAGAGAATAACTCCTAGATTGGTGGATTAGTTTTAGAGAGAGCCGAAATTTGAATTCAAATTCAAATTTGAATGTTGCACTAATAAAAGTAACATGTAAAAGCTGCGGGTAGAAGTGACTCCATTTTTGAGTTCTCCATTGCCATATTGTGAGAGAGTGAGGTCTACATTGTAACCTACACTACTCACCATCATTAAGCTATGATTGTCAAGCCTATGATGTTGTACAACATTGTTCATTAATACAATAGATCTACATTGTTCATCTATGATCTCTCTGTCCTAGTCATTCATAACAGTCAACTTGTACTGCTCATATCTCAATCATCTCTTCACCATTTTCAATGTTCTATAGCTTCTTGGAATCAGCTCCAATGTTCTATAGCTTCTTGGAGAAAAGCACATCAAAGCACTCACTGGCCGTCAAACTCTGCAGAGGTCCTAAAAAGTCGAGGGTAATGATTCAATTGCTAAATTGATTGTTCTATGTATAGTGCATCATTTTAAGTGATTCCACTTGGAATCATTAGCTTACTAAGCTAACTAGATACCTGTAAAAGGAATTTTTCTAATTCCTACTGTACTGGTAGCACTAAGCATAACAAGCATCAGGTGTGTGATAAAAAATAGAAGGTTTTCATTGATCCTTCAACTTAGAAGTAGTCTGTTTTGATTCAATCTATTCTTACATCATTTCCAAAGTACATAGGCACCTGTATAGTGTCATTGGTAAGCTAAGTGGGCCCACAACTCAACTTTGAAGCTACAAGGGGCTAGTACAAAGCAAGATTTAGCAGTACCTACTCATTTCTTGGAGTGTCCATCCGTCTATCCCAACAGTCTTCTCTCACTATTTATTCTCCACTTTTGGGGAATGGATCCTTTAGATCTTCTTTAACTTCATCCTCTGGCATCACATGAGAAACTTGATTTGCGGATGTGAAAAATATTGCCACTAATTTGCCTTCTTGAAGCTACCAATAGTGGATCCACATTTAGCATTGTACATGATCTTCATTAGTTGTTTCATGATCAGAATTGTACATGTTTTGTTGGTTATTCCATGCTCAATATGCAGAAAAAAGCATGGACTCAATCGCACTTATGCTATCATTTCTATACAATGAAAAAAGCCTTGACATAAAAAAGCCTTGAATCTTCCTCGTGCCATGTGGAAAAAGATATTTTGACAGAGAATGGATCCAAATACTCAGTGTGATGTTAATACTACAAAAGAGAGAAGACGTGGACCATGCAATACAAAAGCACGCCATACAAAAGAAAGAAATAAAATCTTTAAAGGTCATGTCATATAAAGTGTCGCATAAGTCTTCACATTCGACATAGCAACATGACATTTAAAGATTTTTCTTCTTCACGTCACCTTTGCCAAGGTCTTATCGCATCCACCTCACATTGATTTTTCTGTAGAAAAGCAAGGAGAAAGGTAGTAGAACATTAAGCGGAGGTAAAAAGTAGGTTGGTGATCCTTTTTTTCTTCTTTATGGGGCATCAACTTGCACTTCGATTTATCGTTTTCTACAACAAACTTGTAATGTTGTTTGAAAGGGGGAGTGCTTTTACAATTTTGAATCCCTCTACCAACAGAGTTCAAATACTTCTCTAAAGACCATTCTCTATGGGGTTTGTCGAAGTTAACTGCACATCTTTCATTCCAAATTTTAAAAGAGCTTCACTTCTAATGACATTCCATGGAGCCATAGACCTGCTGATAGCTTCACCAAGTAGTGCTTTCTTCAAGTGATTTGGTGACCCAACAATAGGGACTTGCTCGTACCTTGCTAGATCTCGGTGATGTTGGAGTAGGAAAGGAAAAGGTGACCTACGTCTTCCCTACTAGTAATACAACTTTTGCACCATGGAGAGGCATGATAGAGTTTACTAACTCCAACATTGGTCCAAATACCTTTGTGAATAATCTACCACATGAGAACCACTTTCTTCTTTCTATAAGAAGGTGCCAAAAGGCTCTTAATTGGAATTAATGCCATCTTGTTCACTACCAAACTTTGTGCCACTTCCTTGATAACATTATCAACTGAATGCATTTTGACCACATGGTCGTACCAATCTAAGTGCCAATACTTTCTTACTTGAAAGTTGTTAGGAAGCATGTTTGGTACCTTGTAAACCCTCTTGTTGAACTGATTCTATGCAAGCATTGAAAGGATTGTTTATGCATTTGTGCGTGCAATTCATTGTGTGACAAATCATCATTGCTTGTGAACACACACATGTGTCAAGAACTAACACTAAAAAATCTCACATATATGATTCTTACATTAACAGCTATAATAAGAAGATTATAAACACAGTGGATGAGAGAAAAACACATATCCACATGTCAACACTACAAGGAATACGGGTGCATAGCGATGGTTAATGCAAAACAATTTCATCGCTATATAATTGCATCAAGCATCGCAACGAGCATCAAGCGCATGACGTCAGTTAAACAATGAAAACTTTGACATTCTCATAGATGTGTGGGGAAACGTGCATTGCGAGGGTAGCACTAAGCATCGCTAAAGCGATGAAGTAAACGAGTGTCACATAAGCGATGATAAAATGCATCACATAAATGACAATAAAAAGCATCCCTTATGCGACGCTATGTGAATGACAGTTTAGCATCAATTACACGCTGGTTTTTTTACCCCAAAAATAAAAACATTGGAGGCTCTTTGATTGGCATCTACATGATTTGATTAAAGAGCTCTCCAATGTTCACAATTGCACCATGCTTACGAGCTGAAACAATCGCTTGCTAAACTGTTGTTTTGTCTAATCTCTATCTTATTGTTTGTCTCTCTTTGTTTCTCTCCTTTCTACCTCTTTCTCTTTGAATTACCTCTCTTTCTTTTTATCTTTCTCTCTCTCTCTCTCACTCTTTCTCTATCTCTCTCTCTTTAATGCAGGTTATTCAAGAAGTTAACCAAGCAAAAAATATAGCTAACTATTGTAAGTACAATTTCCATTCTTTGTATATCATTTGAATTGTGTTATTTTCATTAATTAGCATACTCACACTTATTGATATGCACATATACACTTATACATGAAGATGCACGTTCACACATATACACATGCACATACACACACATATACACACACATGGATATGCACATACACTTACACACATACACACATACACACATACACACATACACACACATACACACACATACACATGCATATGCACAAACATTTCTAGAAACACATAAACGGACTTGCATGCATGCATTATTGCATATACACATACACATATACACATTAACACATACTTAAATATATGTATATGCACATTCACATGCATGCACATACACATGGACGCAAATGGAAATGCATCCACATGCACATGCATGTTTCATACATATACACATGCATATACATACACTTGTATATGTTTATACACA